>CM061266.1:100599874-101799874 GCA_030848825.1 Tadarida brasiliensis
CACCAAGGAGGGGCAGAACTCACTGGAGTCAAAGCTGCCCGTTTTAAGGGCCAATGTGTGCAAAATTTTTGTTCACAACCACTCACCCTGGGCTCTGGCGGAGGGAACCATGAGGACTGGGGTCGCCTGAGGAAAGTCTGGGGTAGCTAACTTTGGGGAGAGATGGGGAGTAGTGGCCACCAGGATCATGCTGAGGTCAGGGTAAAATCTTCAGACTCACATGTGTGGCTTGGGGGCAGGAAAACACACTCACCATCTTCCCCTGTCTGAATGGCATCTCCCTCACATGAGAGATCCCAAGGCCTTATCCTCCTGATTCTGCCAGAGACTCTTTCAGAGACTAAGCCTATCCACTGCCTAAGCCTGGCAGCAGACCAGCAGAAGGAAGCAGGCAGAGGCAGATACCAAGGTCCCTTGGGACATTTGCTGACCCAGCCCTAGGACATGTGCTGGTAAAAGCCAGCCTTGGAGCGCAGCTTGGTCCTCCCAAGGGCAGTCAAGCCAAGTGGAGGCAGCCGAAAACTGTGGGTTGCTGGTAGCTTCTGACAGTTTGCAAAGGGACAGACATGGGCAGCATTTGACATTGGCTTGCACCAGAAAACTTCCTGGGAGGCCTAGAACTTGTACAGAAAGTGGAGGCTTTGGGCAGCTTCATTCAGCACAGGATCCAACAAGCTTCACTATTTTCTTTAATTTTTCTTCTCTATTTATTGTTATTGTTTTCTTCTCTTTTTTCCTTCATACTTCTTATTTCTCTTTTTCTTTTTCTAATTCTATAGTCTTTTGTTTATCTTCTCTTGTACATTTATTCTGTTTTTCTTTGCTTGATATTTTTTTTTCTTCTTTCCTTTCATATTTTTTCTTTCTTTTTTCTTCTCTATTCTTTTTTCCTTTGCCTTTTATCATACTGTTTTTCTTTTCTTATAACATTTGTTGTTGGGGTTTTTTGGTGGTGATGGGTTTTTGTTTTGTGTTTCATTTTATTTTATTTTGTCTTGTTTTGTTCTTTCAGCACCTATCCAACAGCTCGCATGATGTATTCTAAGTTGAGCTTCATAGTCAGCCAGACTATTGGTTGATACCACGCATGGAGAGTCCAAAAGCAATCAAGACCTGATTACAACAGGAAGGTCCACATAACCTACGCAAGATGCATTACTAAAGCATCCATTTCAGGAGATCAAGGACACTGTGTCATAGGGTCACACAGGACACCTACAATACAAGTCACAAATATTGGGAATCATAGCAGATCTAGCTGACATACAGAAACAAACACAAAGAGATAGCCATAATGATGCCAATGATACATCAGATAAGGGGTTAATCTCCAAAATATATAGAGTGCTCATACAACTCAACAAAAGGAAGACAAAGAACCCAATTAAATAATGGGCATAGGAACTAAATAGACACCTCTCCAAACAGGACATACAAATGGCTAAGAGACATATGAAAAAATGCTCAACATCACTAATCATCAGAGAGATGCAAATTAAAACATCAATGAGGTATCACCTCACACCTGTCAGAATGGCCGCCATCAACAAATCATCAAACAACAAGTGTTGGCGAGGGTGTGGAGAAAAGGGGACTCTAGTACACTGCTGGTGGGAGTGCAGACTGGTGCAGCCACTGTGGAAAACACTATGGTGTTACCTCAAAAAATTAAAAATTGAATTGCCATTTGACCCAGTGATCCCACTTCTAGGAATATACCCTAAGAAGCCTGAAACACCAATCAGAAAGAATACATGTACCCCCATGTTCATAGCAGCACTATTTACAATAGCTAAGATCTGGAAACAGCCCAAGTGTCCATCAGTAGACGAATGGATAAAAAAGCTGTGGTACATATACACAATGGAGTACTATGCAGCTGTAAGAAAGAAAGATCTCTTATCCTTTGAGATGACATGGAGGGACCTCAAGAGTATTATCCTAAGCAAAACAAGCCAAGCAGAGAAAGACAAATATCATATGATCTCACTTATTTCTGGAATATAATGAACATAACAGTCTGAGGAACAGGGTAGTCCCGGAGACGTGGAAGTGGGATACAGACTGACAATTGCCAGAAGAGGGAGTGGGGGAGGGGAGCGATGAACCACAGAAATTATACGCATGTACTCATAACCAATGGACATGGACAGCAAGACTGGGGACGGGGCAGGGAGGGAGAGGGAGGAGGGAGTCAATGGGGGGAAAAGGAGAAACATCTGTAACAAAAGTAAATTAATAAAAAAAAATCACATGTTCATATCAATAGATGCATAGAAAGCATTAAATAAAATCCAGTTCCCATTTATGATTAAAACTCTCAGCAAAGTGGGAATAGAGGGATCATACCTCAACACAGTAACGGCCATATATGACAAACCTACAGCAAATACTATACTCAACCTGAAAAAACTAGAAGTTTTTCCTTAAGATCAGGAACAAGACAGGGATGTCTGCTTTCACCACTCCTATTCACAACAATCAGAAAAGAGGAAAAAATAAAACACATCCAAATTAGAGAGAAGGAAATAAAACGGTCATTTTTCACAAATGACATGATATTGTACATAGAAAACCTGAAATATTCTACCAAAGAACTACTAGATCTAACGAATGAATTTGGCAAAGTATCAGGATACACAATTAATATCCAGAAATTGGTAGCATTTTATGCATCAATAATGAACTCTCAGAAAGAGATACTAAGAAAACAATCCTTTGTATTATTGTAACAAAATATAAGGTACCTAGGAATAAAGTTAATCAAGAAGATAAAAGACCTTTACTTGAAAACTATAGGACATTAAAGAAAGAAATAGAGAAGAATTCAAACAAGAGGAAGAATATACTGTATTCATGGATTGGAAGAATTAACATCATTTCAATGTCCATACTACTCAAAGCAATCTATAGATTCAATGCAATTCTGATTAAAGTACCAATGGCATATTTCAAAGATCTAGAACAAATATTCCAAAAATTTATATGGAACCACAAAAGACCCCAAATAGCCTCAGCAATCTTGAGAAAGAAGAACAAAGTTAGAGAGATCACATTACCTGATAGCAAGCTATACTACAAAACCTTTTTAATCAAAACAGTCTGGTACTGGCACAAGAACAAGCATATAGATAAATGGAACCGAACAGAGAGCCCAGAAATAAACCTATGCCTTTATGGTCAATTAATATTCCACAAAGGTAACACAAGTATACAATGGAGTAAAAATAATCTCTTCATAAATGGTATTGGGAAAATTGGACAGGTACATGCATAAAAACGAAACTAGACCACCAACTTACAAAATACACAAGAATAAACTCAAAATGGATAAAAGACTTAAATGTAAGTCATGAAACCATAAAGATCCTAGAAGAAAATATAGGCAATAAAAATCTCAGGCATCCTGCATAGCAATATTTTTACTGATATATTCCTAGGGAAAGGGAAACGAAAGAAATAATAAACAAACAGGACTACATCAAACTGAAAACCTTCTGCACAGCAGAAGAAACATCAACAAAATGAAAAGGGAACCCACCATATGGGAGAACATATTTGTCAATGATATATCTGATAAGGAGTTAATTTTCAAAATATATACAACTCAACACAAGGAAGACAAACAATCCAATTAAAAAATGGGCAAAGGACCTGAATAGGCACTTCTCTAAAGAAGATATACAGGTGGACAATAGACATATGAAATAATGCTCAACATCACTAATCATCAGAGAGATGCAAATTAAAATTACACTGAGGTATCTACCACCTTACACTTGCCAGAATGGCTACCATCAATAAATCAGCAAACAACAAGAGCCGCCAAGGATGTGGAGGAAAAGGTACCCTAGCACACTGCTGGTGGGAATGCAAAATGGTGCAGCCGCTGTGGAAAACAGTATGGAGACTCCTCAAAACTTTTAAAAAGAATTGGCTTTTGACCCAGCAATCCTACTTCTGGGAATATATTCTAAAAACCCCAAAATACCAATTAGAAAGAATATATGCACCCCTATGTTCATAGCAGCTCTATTTATAACAGCTAAGACCTGGGAAACAACCCAAATGTCCATCACCAGATGAGCAGATAAAAAAGCTGTGGTACATATGCACAATGGAATACTATGCAGCTGTTAAAAAGAAGGAACTCTTAGCCTTTGCGACAGCATGGATGGACCTGGAGATTATTATTGTAAACAAAATAAGTCAGTCAGAGAAAGACAAGTATCATATGATCTCATTTATATGTGGAATCTAATGAACAAAATAAACTGATGAGTAAAATAGAACCAGAGGCATGTATATAGATGGAACAGACTGACAGATGTCAGAGGGGAGGAGGTGGGCTTGGGGGACTGGATAAAAGAAGATGAGGAGAGTAGCCAAAGAGCATATATACCTAGCCCTGGACACAGATAACAGAGTGTTAAAGGCCAGGGAGGAGGTGGCAGGGGCTGGGTGGAGGTAGGCAAAGAAGGGGAAATGGGGCACATCTGTAATAGTGTGAACAGTAAAAATAATAATAAAAAACGAATTCAACGTCTGAATTTCTAATCTCTTCTGGGTTACTAAATTTAATATATTCACAAAAATTAAGCAATCCCTCTTACATATTTAATACAAAATTCCTTAAATGTGAATTGAAATAGAACTCTTTCTGACAAACAAAATCAGTAAACCCTGAGGGTCACAAACACCTGTATTCATATATCAAATATATACTTGCCAAACGTAAAGCACCTTGTTTTACCCAGCATTCATTCAGAGCTAAAATATTTTAAATAATTCTCCATCCCGATAGTTCCAGTAGTTTTCCTGCATGCTTTAAGCAATAATAAGACATTAATTTGGGATTGGAATATTAATGGAAGATCAGGACTTTTTCTGAAACTGCCTTTCCAGATCTGTGGCTTTGAAACTTCTTTGAACCTTTATATATTTACCTACTATATATAAGTAATTAAGTTTATATACATATATAAACACTGCATATTACAAATATATACAATTTTATGTATATATTATATAAGCATATGCACGAAACAAAGATTTAAAAGTACACTACTTACTCTTTCCAATGCAATACTCTGCTATTTTCACTACTTTTTCTCTTCTATTTCCCCTTTTAAAAATGCTGATCACAACCCACTAAATTGATTTCACAAGCCAGTGATGAGTTGCAATCTATAGTTTGAAAAATATTGCTCCAAACCAATTAAACATTTTGCTTTACTTCAGGTTTCTTCAATTAATTTCACTCACTAGAGACAGACTGTGTCATTTGTGTAGTGAGGGCCAAGACCAATCTATGACACATGGGTCTATCAACCAATAAATGTTCTTCCTGGCCACCCACGCAGCCTTTCTCCGTGAATTAGTATGGGTGGTGTCACTGTAAATCATATAGGCCTTTCCCTTATCTACACAAAGTATCTATTTTCAAATGGAGGAAAGAATCCCCACTAAAAAACAAAGTAAATCATGTAGAAAAGCTAGCAGAAAGTGACAAATGGGCTTGGTTGTCAGCAGAGTCCAGCTTCCTCCTCAAGAAGTACGTGTAGGACCCCAAATTCATCTTCATTAATATGTTACCACTCAGGATGGTGTGCGAGAATACATTTGCTAGTTAATAATTAACCAGAAGAGTCTCTCCGAATAGTGGCAGAAGAGAGAATGTGTAGGTAGGTTTTCCCTGCACAGAGAAAGATTTCCAACAATGACACCACAGGACAATGTCTCAAAGGTGCATCACAGCCTTTATGAAATCTGGCTAATGTGATAGATTTTTAAAATACCTTCCTCTATGGGAAAACAAGTTTTAGTCTGACTGTGCCTATGGTGCTGGCTGTTCCACAGCGTCTCCCCCTCTGGCTCTCGTATCCCTGAACCTTCCCTATCATATAATACCTGGGCTTGTCCTGAAGGGTGCCATACACATTATAATTATTGAATATAACATTATTCGTTCTATGTCTGCTCCCACACGTAGACTGGCCAATTCACCACGACTGCACACTGCCTAGCCCAGGGTGTACTACGTCCACAGTCCTCGAGAAATACTTGTTGGAAGAAAGGGTGAATGGATGGACGAAAGTGAATGAATATATTACAATGTAGATTATCCCATTTTCTTCTGCCTTCAAATAAAGGCAGGGACAAAGAGCACAACCAGCACACTGTTTCTGCATTTCCTGCAAAGCACCTCCTTCTCCTCCTACTCATCCCAACCCAGAACTTCTCAGCCATGTCCAACTTTCCCCCATGGCATCCCACTTAGCTACGTTTATGGGGCTCCTGCCACGGGCCAGCAACTCTAATGTCTCGATCCGTATGTTCTTCCCCATTTGCTGGGCCACAGAGTCACTATTTCTCCCTTAGAGTACGGCATAGCCTCCTAAATCTTTCCTGCGTCGTGCCTCCAATAATGTCCCTCCTATCTATGCTACACACGGCTGCCCAAGTAATCTTCCTGAAATATGTGATTCTCCTGCTCCAAACCCTCAGAGCCGGACCCTTAAGTCTGGCACACGAGTGCCCACCTTTTTCCTAGATTCATTTCCTCACATCAATTCTGCACCTCACGTATATGGCAAATCCTTACCCTTTGCTGGATGCCCCACGCTGTTTCCTCACTCTAGGGCTCTGAACACTCTGGTCCTTCTGGAAATCTTCTTCCCATTTATTTTCACCTGAGACACTTCTGTTTGTTCTTAAGGATCCAATGTATTTGGTACCTTTTCTATAAAAGGTTTCAGTCCAATGGCCCTTCTCACCAATGATTCTCCTGGGCCTTTGCTCCTGCTCTGTGCTCTGTTTCACTCTCTTACAGGTTATGACAACACCTACAATGTTACTGTCCTTGCTCATTGACATGGCTCTTGTTGCCCCTTCCACAAGACTGCAAAACCCTTCAGGAAGAACGTTAGTGAACAAAAACGAGGAGTCAGGCATTGATCCATTGTTCTGTCTATCACACCTATCACCGACGTTGTCTGTCAAATTTCATAGCTTCTGGAAACACAATCCAATTTAATTAGTTTATTCAAAAATAATAATTTTTACAAGTGTAATGCAGCTAGCCACGTGTCTAGGAGAGGCAGCTGTGTAGTTTAGATGTTACTCAGCCAACAACTCTCCGTTAGTAGAACACTCAGTCCCTGTAAGGAATTGTTCCAGCTCAGACCTCACTCCCACTGCCCACGCAATGCTCTGAGCACCAGTAGTTCCTTTATCAGAGCTTCCCCAGAACAACCAAACTTGCCCACCACACTTGCCAGAAGATTCCATCTCCGCATACCACCACTCTTACTTCCTCTTTCCTTCCAAGTCACACCGGACGTAGTGCCTTCATGTCTCGCAGAGCCTGTGTGCTGAGGCACTTCATGCAGGTGGTACATGCTTGAGGAATCATCGCTCCTGTGTGGAATCCTACCTGCAAAGGAGTCTGGGAAATGTCAGCCTTCCTCAACAGCTCAGGGAGCCATGCCAAAGGGGCCGGGTGTGTAATGAATCAGCCACGTTGCACTCACTGTCCTCTCCCAAAAATGCCTAATGAATGATAAGGAGGAATGAACAGATAGGATAAAGTATAAAAATCAGAATTACCATGTTAACTCCTCCAAATTATGCTACAGTAATTCAAATTTAGCTTTTAGTTGACAAAGTATACCATTATTCCTTCAAAAATATTATTTATTTTCTTCTTTTCAGGCAATTATTTCCCTTGCTCTGTCTTTAGAACATTATCTGCTTCTAGAATTTTCTAGTATTCATACTATCTACATGTTTCTTCCAGTTTAGCTGTGATTTGAAATATACAGAATTCCTTTTTATTGGTGTAGGAATATAAACCTTCTGATTTTAACACATATTGATTCTGATTGACAAACAGCAAAGACTCTTTCAAATGTGAAACAATAATTCTAAGTATTTCTATTAGAACAGATAAAATAAACACAATTTTGATTTCTCTTTCTGTATTTGGGACCTTTATAGGACATTAATAAAAATAATTAAACTATCTACTTTAGGTATTTTAAGTATAGAGTTCTTGTTAAAAAGAAATCCATCAGCACAAATAAATAAATTTATTTTTCCTGTGTTTTAGTTCTTGTCTCCCAAAGATCAAGCCCCAAATTAGCAATCTTCTAGTGCATTTCCAACTCATGGCTTTTAGGTATCAGGCTGAGTTTCTAAAGATAAAATGTGGTTGGAAAAACAAATAGTGAAATTAAACAGAAAAGCATTGATTTAACTTCTTGGGTGGTTTATCAAATGCCACAGTGAACTTTTCATCCTGTCTTGTCATGTATGAATTACCTTATTTTAATCTAACCAGTTAAGGATCACTTGACAAACTTTTGGGCTACTCCTGTGTAAATAGTTCCAACAGCTCAAAGTCACTTTGCCCTATTACCAAATGTCTTTCTCAAATTGTTGGCCAAGATGTCATTCTCTCTCCTTGTAAAAACTCAAAATGTACCTGGAAAATAAATGAGGGGTTTACATAAAAATAAAATAAAGACAAAACTTGGTTTAGTGATAGAATTTCCTCTACCCCAACTCAGCCACTGACTTACTGAGTGGCACAGTGGGTAATGTATAGTGTTAAAGGTTAAGAGGATACAACTTTGGTAAGCTAGAGCCAAGCGAAGGTTTATTATGACAATGAGAATGTGAATTCATTTTTACATAATGCCTTATAATGTGTTAAAACGTGTTTCTCTAAATAAATGATGTTTACAACATTTCTGGGAAGCAATCGGGTATCTCTGTTTTGAAGATAAGGAAACTGAATTTAAATTAATAAAACAATAATGATATCTATTGAGCACCAGTAGCATGGCAGGTGCTGTGTTCGGTGCCATAGCAACCAGCTAGTGGCAGAGATGTATAATTAGCATGTAATTCATGTCATGATGGGACAGCATAGTGCAGAATAAAGGCACCAGGGGAGAAAAGGCACAAAAGGCAGGTCACAGCTCAAACTTCCAGAGGAAGTAAGAGGAACATCTAAACCCGTGGTTCTCACCCAGTAGCACTTTTGCCCTCAGCTGGACCGTACGGGACACTCCCAGTGTCTGGAAGCATCTGACGGTCACAGTGAGGAGCGGGGGGGCACACGCTCCGGGCCTCCAGTGGGCAGAAAGCAGAGATTCTGCTAACCCGCTTCCAGGTCTCGCCTGCAGGACACCCCCTGCAGAAAAGAAGTATTTGTTCCAAATGTCAGCAGCGCTGCAGCTGAGAAACCTTTACCTGAGCTGAGAGCTGACACATGACTAGGAGTTGGCTGGGTGGAGGGATAGGACAAGGACGTGGCAGGGGACAGTGGGGACAGTGTCCCAGGAAATGAGAACCACTCACACGAAGGACCTCACACTGATTGATTAAGCAGTTTTTGTTTTTATTATAAAATACACATAACATAAACTTTTTTATTTTTATTTTTATATTTTAATCCTCATCCAAGGACATTTTTTATTGATTTTAGAGAGAGAGGGAGGGAGAGAGAGAGAGAGAAACATCAATGTGAGAGAGAAACATCGATTAGTTGCCTCCCGTACGCAGCCCGACAGGGACTGAACCTGCAACCTGGGTATATGCCCTGACCGGAAATCGAACCCACGACCCTTCGGTACAAGGGATGATGCTCCAACCAACGGAGCCACACTGGCCAGGGCGAACTTTACCATTTTGCCCACTCTTAAGTGGGCGGGTGAGTGGCATTGAGTACTTTCACATTGTTGTGCCACCAGCTCTCTCGTCCATCTCTGGGACTTTTTCTTCTTCCTAAATTTAACTTTGTATTCATCATATGAGAATTCCTCACTCCCCCTTCCCCAGGGCCTGGCAACCACCAGTCTACTTTCTGTCTCCATGAATTCGACTACTCTAGCACCCTCAAACAGCAGTTGGTCTTTCTGTCTAGCTCATTTCACTGAGCATAATGCCCTGGAGGTCCATCCATGTGGTGGCGTGTGCCAGATTGTCCTTCCTTTTGAGGGCTGAGTAATATTCCATTGTATGTATACACTACATTGTATCCGTCCAGGAACACTTGAACTGTCTGGCTGTTGTGAATAACAGTGCTATGAATGGGGATGTACAAGGGTCTGTTTGAGTTCCTAATTCAATTATTTTGGGTATATACCCAGAAGTCATTCACAGATTTATTTTTATGCACCAGTTAACTTCCTGGCATTGTTCTAGTACTTGGTACATGGTAAGAATAGCACCCACGCTCTCTTCCGTTGAGAAACTCACGTTCTGGTGAAGGAAAGCAAACACGTGAACAGGACAGTTCGGAGAGGCCTGTGAAGATAAAGGAGGTGACGTGCAGTTGGACGCGACTGGCGGTCACAGTGCTAGGAAAGGACTGGTGGGCAGGAACAGTCCTGGAAGCCTTATCATACGGGCGCCCCAGGTAATGGCTCTGTGTTTCATTTTACACACCGTGGAGAGTTTAGGGGAGTGAAGGTAATTGGCCAAGATCACACAACTGAGAAAGTTTACAGGCCAAGCTAGAATCCCGCATCACTGCCTCTCCTCCCCACACGGATTTTCTGTGGCGCGTGGAACGGGCCTATCCCACCCAGCAACCTGTGCTCTACCTCTTTGCTCTCCGGTCTCTCCCTCTGCGCTCACGCTTCTCTCCGCTTTGCTGCTGGCATTCCTCTTTGCTTCTTTAAAGAGATGTTCGACAAGTACAAGATAAAATAGTATTGATTCTAAAAAGAAATGTCATACTTCCCCATAGCCTAGTTCTAAAATAAACAACTTCTATTCCATTCAAAAAAATAAAAATCACATATGACCTGAGTAAGTAATATTTGATGAAATAGAATAGCATTCTGTCTAACAATAAGAACACTGTTTCTCCTACCACTTGCTTTCACTCAAGGTCATGGGCAGCTTACATAAATATTGCATGAAACCTGTTTTGCAGGAATCGCTGTCTATGATGATTTATAGAGACAGAGGTCCATTGGCAGAGTCTACCTTTTCAAATATTACAAGCTTTTATTTTCTAGCAAGAGAAGAAAGTGACCCTTTCTCATGGGGTAAAGGAAGTACTCTTTCTTGTAGGATTAAGACCTTAATGCAGTTAATGTGTGCAGTTAAGATTATCAAAGGCTCTTTGTTAAACAATGTATCAGGTGACAAGATATGCAGCAATTCAGTTGAAAATTCAAACCTCATTGGTTGTAAGAGCAGGAATAAGTCATGACACAAAGTTTGTATCAGTAAAAAAAAAATTGTGTTTTTCATAGTCTCATGTAATCTTTTGCTGCAGAGTGAGCTGTTGTAGAATTAAATAGTAAGTAGATATTCTTAGACTTAAAAATGTTGTATAGCCCTGGGCATCCAGCCGGTTGAGCGTCATCCTATGCACAGAAAGGTTGCCCCTTTGACTCCCGGTCAGAGCATATATCTGGGTTGCAGGTTTGATCCCCAGTCAGGGAACGTACAGTGTTTCTCTCACTCACATCAATATTTCTCTCTCTCCCTCCCTTCCTTCCTCCCTCCATTCCTCTCTAAGCAAGTCCTTGGTAGAGGGTTAAAAATAAATAAAGTAAAAATGTTTTTAAAACTGTTTTATAAAAAGAGGCAAATTTTGCTGAATATACTCGCTTCATCAACAACTAGTTGCTGAAAAACTATTATGTGTAACCACTTTAATAGCTGCTATTAAAAGTGTTATATGTCACTCTGGAGTGAGACATTTTTCTACACGTATTAACTGATTAGTCTGGAATAGTAAAAATAAATAAATAAATAAATACATAAATAAATAAATAAATAAATGCCGTGTGTGAAAAGATTTAATGTGCTGTAGAGAAGTTTTACTTTATTAAAAATTCCGTAATTACTCCCAGAGGACCCCTTATTTTTATCATTTAGACTTGACCTCAGCTATAGTACTTCGTAAACACATTACTTACTGTAATGCTACAAGGCGTGAAAAGGACTTTCGATGGCCTTGCTTTTCACAGACGCCATCTGCCTCTCGCCGTATAGCTCCTCAGCCTCCCTTTCGCTTATTCAACATTCAACACACTGCGTTAAGTGTCGGGCACTGCTTGACACTCATGACACAAAGATGGATGGACAGGAAAGACAGGAGTGCTTTCTTGTGACGCTGCAAGTCTAACTGGGGAGACAAACAATTAACACGAAGGGCACAGGCACCTTCTAGGAAAAGCAGGGGTTACACCTGGGGCACACCGTGGGGGTATCAGAACCAGCATAGGCAGAAGAAATGAACAAGGGGCAACGGCTGCGGGAACATCCCAGGGGAAGATGCATTTATCTCACCCGTCACTACTCCCCACGGTCTGACCACTGGCAGAGGGAGAACCCAGGTTCTGAACCTAGGCGTAACCTAGTTCTGTCTGACTCCTCTAAATCAGACTGCTCGGTACCCCACCGTCCCCACTTGGTTCAGTCTTGCTTCCTTAAATCCGTTACTTCAGGAGCCCGGGGGGCCCTAGGCACTGTCCCCCCAAACTGTAACGTTATGTCCACCACTCTAGACTTTTTGTTGCCTTGGCCTTAGCAGCGAATTTCACATTTCAGTGAGACTGGAGCACACTCTTGAGCACCCACGGGTTTGTCCAAGACCCTGAACCTAATTAGCGCTTGACAAGTTCTCCCACGCTCACTCCCCCCTTCCCAGGAAGCAGTGTCTAAATCCCAGAAACTTCCATTGCAGGGTGATTCGTGCCCCAGCTCAGAAGGAGGTCGTAAGAAGTGCCTCTAGTCTCACCTTCAAACTGGATCTGAGAAAAGAAATACCATCGACTCAGGAGGTGGTCCTATCCCCATGAACACTGTGATATAGTGGGCACTGCTAATTGGCCCCTCACTTGGAGTGGGGAGATATTTCTGTAAGCCTTCTTTGTTCGCAAGCAACACAAATCATGTTGGGCTTCTTTAATGAAAGAGAAAAAAAAAAAAAAACGGAGCTCAGAAACCAGAGCTGTTCTGGGCGTGGAGGCCACCACTGGGAAAACCTACGTTGTACCGTTCCCCAAGACTTCAGTTTTAGGGAGACGGCATCAAGCTCACCAAGCTTAGGCCACGTGCCCACCCGCTGGCCAGAAAAAGACAGTTGTCACCATTGACTATCCAATGGAGAGTAGTGATTCTCCAAAGCACAACTGGGATATTGTTATCACAAAAAAGGACGAATAGACGCTGAACTACCAAAATAAAATGTCCACTGTAGGAAATCGGTCTTGCTGCTGGGTGAGTTCTGAGTCCCAGTCTTGTGGGGTCACAGTCTGTACCCTTCTCTGCACTTGCCTGTGTAAAGTTCCAGCATGCCTTCTGGTTCCAGATAGGTTCCAAAGCTCTTAACACATGTGCCCCAGAGCCATTGACGATCTAACTCTCAAATAAAATTTAAGTATTATTTTATACTTAAATTTTCTATTTTCTAAAACAGTAAATTTTTAAGACCTAGCCATTTAAATAATAATGAGAACCCACTAATAAATCCTCTTGTTCCATAAAAAAATTCTGTATGCCCTTGTCCTTTAGAGTAGCTCCTTGAAGAGAAAAGCTATGTCCTATCCAAACACTCAATAGTTAATCAAAATAGTAACTAATAATCCCTCTTCCCATTCAGCTAAGAATTTTTTTAGCTGTTTTCCTACTTGCGTTTTTGAGATTCCTCCAAATCAATTGTCATGAGTGCCACATATTACATCCTTTCTGTTGGGCTCTCCCCGGTAACCACCAGGTGAGCACACACATTTTGTGTGTCAGCTCATTCTGTCCTCCTTTCTCTATTTACATGAAGCCAGAAAATACTAGGAGCCTGTTTCTCATTCTCATCATTCTTGAGTGCTTAAATGTTGGTCTTGGTGACAATCTTTGCAGTGAATTATTTCAACCCTTGAATATGAAAGGTCTGATACTTATCACTATGACAAACTCAATATGGATGCTCCAGAAAAAAAAAGAAGAAAGAAGATGATGATCGCAATAATAATACTAACAGGCAATATATATTGAGCCTTTGCTGTGCACAGTCCCTGCCCTGAGCACTTCACATGCATTATGCTTTCATACCAGTGGAATGATTGAGGACACAGCGATAAATACAGGAGAGAAAAGCGAGTGAGAGAAGGGATGATTACTGGAACCAAGTCCCTGAGTTGATAGAAAGGGGTGAGAGGATGGAATCCAGAGCTTAAGTGGAGAAGGTGCCCTTAAATAAGAACAGGATGAGTCCATCCATTATAGCAGTGCTGGGAGCCCGGTAGATGCCTTTGAGGGAAAGGGGCACCAGAATACCTTTTCTTCTGTCCTAATTCAATAGCCAAGGAAGCAACACTACTCTCTCCTTAAGACAGGGTGTGTCTGTCTTGATCACCAAAGTAGTCGTCACAATACCTGAAATGGAAAGGATGTTTGATAAATGTTTAATGAATGAATTGATGACTAGAAGATGAATAAGGAATTTATGACATTTTATATATAGTCCATATTCATGATTTTTCCTCACAGAATTCTCTCACACATGTAGAGTAGTCTCATATTTGCCTTTTGACCAAGCTCCTACTCAGAACCAGAGGACAGCTCAGAGGATGCTTTCTCTAAGACAAAAAAAAACAAAACAAAATAAACATTATATAGTATCTGTAGATACTTACAACCATCTAATGTTCCCCAATGTACCATAATAAGTGTCCTTCTCTATCAGTTGCTGGCTTAGTGTGAGGAATATTTTAATACCAAGTTCTTCCATGAGCAAGAAATCTGAAGTGGTGACACTAGGTTATGCTCTGCTCCCTTTTCTCCGTGTGAATGCAGGTCACGTGACTACTCATCGTGTCTCCTGCTTACCTGATTCAACACCTTCAACTAGGAGGTGTTCTGTATTGGACCATGAGGGTGCCCACTCTACCCTTCGGATTGCTCAAAGGGGCCCAGATTTCCCTTCTAAATGATAAAAACCCTCTCTATGGGACCAGAAGCCACAGTTGCTGCAAGATGACAAGTCAGAGAAGTCCTCTGTTGATGCCCTAACCTCCCTTGATTTTCACGTAACCTTTGCACACACAGAGACTCATCTTTAGCGGAAGAGCTTAGGTCTTATTTGATAGCCTCACCACTTAGCAGGTGTCTGTTGAAGGAATGAACACAGGATTGACTAATGGATAAATACTGAGTCATTCAAACAGTGGTGCACCCGTCATTGGAATTCAATTTCTGCTTCATGCTGCAGGAGATGCAATAACACTGAATCTGAATCTTAAGGTATGCACTACGTTTTTTTTTCTTTTTAATAATTTTTTTAGAGCTGTCCTTCCTTTTTCCCCCATTGACACCTCCACCCTGCTCCCGTTGGCCCCACCACCTACCCTGCACTGCTATCTGTGTCCATTGGTGATGCATATATGCATATAAGTTCTTTGATTTATCTCTTCCCACCCCCTCACTCCCCTTCTTTCTGAGGTTTGTCAGTCTGTTCCCTACTTCCATGTCTCTGGATCTATTTTGTTCATCAGCTTATTTTGCTCATTATATTCCACAAAAAGGTGAGATCATGTGATACTTGTCGTTCTCTGATTGGCTGATTTCACTTAGCATATGCACTACTTTTAAAATACAGAATTAAGCATTCTTTCTCCCTGCCAAAATTAGCAAGACACCACAATTTATTTCCACTGAGCAGAAAAAATCAGATCACATAGGAAATCTCAGTGTCTAGCTTTGACTGATTGTGTCCAACTAAGAGAGGGCAAAATACAGTCCCTGCTTCTCCCAAAATATACAATCTGAAGAAGGCTGATTTCAATTTTCTTGGAGCTATTCCCTACCAACAGCATCACGGCATCTACTGCATAGGATTCCGTTTCCAACATTTCCTTCCATAGGCAACACCAAGTGTGAAATGCTTTTAACTAAGTACCCGGGGCAGTGGGTGAGTACAAGCTCTGGAAATGGTGTCTAGTCCTGCTTCCTTGTGATAGCCACAGAATTTCTTTGCTTTCATTGAATATCACAATCAAAATAAGCATTAACCAGCCCTAAATTATAGAAGAATTAAAAGGATCCACTTTTCTATTCAGTTTAAATATGGGCCAAATTCAATATTCTTTCTATAGAAGCAGAGTACAGGAGGACTAGATTATAAATCAGTGAAAACAGGCTCTGTTCTAATACTTAATTTTCTATGATTTGGGGAAAAGCACATACTTTCTCCGTCAGTTTATCCCATATTGAAAATAAGGCGTTTTCTTTCTCACTGATAACGAATTGTGGTTGTTGAGATGACGGTCATAGCACTTGTGGATCTTAATAGCTTTGGGTACGAGTTTACTTAAGCAGTAATAGCTTCTTGACATCTGCACATGATTCCTCTTTCACGCATTTTCTTCAGTGGAGCCTACATTAAGAATGAAAAGCTTT
This sequence comes from Tadarida brasiliensis, assembly GCA_030848825.1. Taxonomy (NCBI): domain Eukaryota; kingdom Metazoa; phylum Chordata; class Mammalia; order Chiroptera; family Molossidae; genus Tadarida; species Tadarida brasiliensis. Next base: position 100,616,300 of record CM061266.1, read on the forward strand.
TAACTGAGTGTGTAGAGAAGAGAGGCAGCCTTTCTAATCATTTATATAAAGGAAATAATAACATTTTGTGAAACACCCATAATTAAAACAATGCATGCTCTAGGGGGAAAACAGAACATGCCGTTACTCTCCTAGGCAGAGAGAACGACGCACTGAGCCAGTTCTGAGCCCGTTTCCATGAGCCAGGCCTTCTCCCGGGCGATGTCCACTGGTCTTTTCAGTGTAACTCTCAGCACAGTCCTTTGATGCAGCCCACTGGCTCCATTTTATATAGAGGAGAGGCTCACTCTTCAAGGTACCTAGCACTATGTTTTCATAAAATACAATTAAATATTTTTAATACTATTGTTTTTTCAAGTGTAAGATGGTAAGATTTTTGGATCCTCAATAATCCAAAATCTGGCTTCTCCGGGTGAATTATATGTAATGTTGTGGTGCAGAGGCAAGTGGAGGACAAATCCACCTCCAGGACGCCAAGGTCATGACACAGGAAAGTCACTGTCTGTCCAGCCAGTGTGGCTCAGTGGTTGAGCGTTGACCCATGCACCACGAGGTCACCGGTTTGATTCCTGTCAGGGCACATGCCCAGGTTGTGGGCCCGATCCCCAGTGGGGGGCATGCAGGAGGTGGCCAGTCAATGTTCTGTCTCATCAATGTTTCTTTCTCTCTCTCTCTCCCTCTCCCTTCCTCACTCTCTAAAATCAATAAAGAAAAAAAAATTTTTTAAAAAAGAAACGTCACTGTCAAAAAGAAGGAAGAGAGAAAGCCCAGGTGGAGCATGAAAAGGGGAGGAAAGAGATGGAGAGTGGGGAATACAGTCATGTATATATCAGGAGTTCCCCCTAAACTTTCCATTTATGTCACCCACACCCGGCCTGAGTCCACAACCCAGTGAGATCCTGAGGGGAAAGCCACAAGCAGAGAGATTACTTTCCCTGTGCTGCCGTTGTAACTTTGGAATAGAGACCACATCTCCAGATGTCCTCACTACCCGCCTCCTGGAGACAGCCCCAGGGGATTGCCGTGGCCGTGCAGCACAGTCAAGCTGGAAGTCTGAGTTCGTGCTCCTGAGCTGTCCTTTTAGGCGGTGTGTAAAGGCTGCAGAGGCCCCTGATGACTCTAGGTGTTGGCAACGTGGTCGAGAACAGGATCAGGAAACTTCCTAGAGGAAGTTGCTCCACCAAGAACAAAGTGACACCATCACCAGAGAGGCCAATGAGGCCCTGCGCAGAGAGGGGCCACTCGTCCCGGGTAAGAAACCACCAGCAGGTGCCCCAGGGGGAAACAGTGGTCAGAGAAACGAGCAACACCATCGTGCACAGGTGAGCAGGGACCCAGAGGGTCACACAAAGACCTGCACGCAGAGGCACCACAAAGATGTTTACACAGAGAGAGCGGTCTGAACATGTTTCCATATGCAACAGCCTCTTCAGTCATTTATAGAAGTAATTAATAGCAAACATTTAACAAACCGTCCCTAGTTAAAGTAACTCATGCTCCGTGCACGGAGCCACCACCCTGTGAACAACATTGAGTTAACCCTAAAGACAGTGAGATATCCTTCACGGCAAGTTCAAGACTTTCTCTACAACACAGCGGGCTCACGGTGATGATTAGATCTGTTTTAGGAAGTAAAATGTTTGGGAACCAAGTCACATTTTCTTTGAACATCTCAGTCATAGCATAAGTAAATATGCAGACCAACTACCATATGATCCCAAAAACGGCCAAAACTAAGGACACGACCTCCATAAAACAAAAAGACCACCTGGAAATTTTCCTTGTGTCACCAGAGATCAGGGGCCTCAGACAACTAAGTCAGAGCCAAAATTTCAGACCTCCTCACTGCTTTCCTGAAGCATGGTTTGGGTTATAAAACATTCATGCTCAGTTCTGTGGTCTTAACACTCTTAGAAATGAGACTTTGCCATAGATAATATTTTCTCCAAGATCACATTCCAGACAGCCAATTTTTGACGTGTGCCACCAAATTTGACTATTGTATAAACATTATTTTATTCTACTCAAACTGCTTAATATAAAATAAAATGTTGAGTTAAAGGGATTGTGACACAGCAGATTGTACTTCAAAGGTAAAACTTACTGTGAATAAGAGATAATAGTTATCATCTAATCCCAACCAAAGGACAATTGTGTGTTTACTAAAACAGGTGAAAATATTTCTAGGAATACATATGGGACTGGACATTGTTCTACTCAAATTGTAATATAGGCAAACAGGTCCAGAGAAAGAAACTGTAGATTTTCATAAGTCCTCAATGACATTGCTCATTCATTCATTCAAAGAACGTTCATTGAGCCTCCACTGTGTTCCAGGTACTTCCCTAGGCACTAGTACTGCGGCAGTACGATATAGAAAGCAACTTACCTCAAGGAATTTATATTCTGGTAGAGGAAATAATAAATAACCATATGAAATATAGGTCAGAGAGTGGTGTGTACTCTGAAGAAAAATCAAAATAAAGCAAGGTAAGAGGAAACAGGAAGGGGGACAGAATTTTATAGAGAGTGGTCGGGGAGGTCCTCACCAATATTAATATTTGAGTATATATTTAAATGAAGTGAGGAAGAGATTCATGCAAAGATTTGAAGGAAAAAGAACAAAAGGAGGAAATGGGATGCATAATGGCCTTGAGGTAGCCCCTACTTGGACATGTTTGAAGAATAGCCAATAGGTCAGTATGGCTTAAGTGTGGTAAATGAAGGGGTGGTAGAAGATGAGGTCAGAAAGTTGCCAAAGGTCAGTTCATGTAAGACCTTTCAGGCCAAAGTAAGACATTGAATCGTATTCTAAGTGTGATAGGAAGTCATCAACAGTTCTGAACAAGGAAATGACCAGGTCATACCTCTGTTTTCTAAAAAAAAAAATAAGTCACTCCAACTGCTATGAAAAATAGATTGCGGCGGGACAAGGTCACAACAGGGAGACCAGCTAAATGGTTACGGCAGTAGTTAAGAAAAAAGCTATAGTCACCCAGCCAAGGCAGGGGCAGTGGACATGGTGAGAAGTGGTTATATCTGTAATATATTTTTAAGACTGAGCCAACAGGACTTGTGAATAACTGGAATGTTGGATGTGAGAGAAAAAGAAATCCAAATTGATGCTTTGGTTTTGGTCTCAGCAACAGATGAATGGAAGTGATAGTCACCAAAATGGAGGCTACTTGGGAAGGTCTTCTTGTGGGGTAGAGGAAAAGTGTATTTTCGTTTGTTTAGCTTGAGGTATCCATTAGATTTCCAAGAAAAAATGTTGAATGCTGGATGAAAGAGTGTAGGGTTTGAGAGAGACTGGTGCTAGAGATGTAACTTTGAGTTCTCAGCATACGTGGCGTAATGAGCTCACCTAGACAGTGAGAGCACGTAGGACAGAGAGGAGTGTGAAGAACCCGTAATGAGCCATCCCAAACTGTCTGATTTGGAGATGAGAAGGAACCAGCAAGTAAGAGGAAGAAGGGCAGCAAGGATGTGGGAGGAAACCAAGAGAAGATATTGTCCCAGAAGGTAAGTGTAAAAAGTATTTCAAAAGGAGGGCATAGTTATTAAATGGTACTAAGAGGCTGATTAAGCTAAGGATTGAGATTCAGCCACTGCATTTGGCAACACGAAGGCTCTCCGTGCCTCCGGTGAAAACAGTTTCAGTGGACTGACGAGAATAAAACCTGATGGAATTGAGACTGATGCTAGAGGTGTTAGTGAAAGCATAGGATTAGAAAGAGAAATAAAACTGCCTTTTTTCACAGATGACATCACTGTCCACATAGAAAAGTCAGAAGAATATGTAGTTAAAAGTATTTTAATTAATGAGAGAGATCATCAGTACTGCTAGATATAAATCAATATAAAAATATCAATAGGGTTGCTATACAAAAGAATGAGAAAGTGAACTTTTTAAAAATGCTATTTGAAAGAGCAACAAAAATACATAAAACATCGAGGAATTAATTACAAAACTTTATTGAAAGAAATTAAAGACCCAAAAAATCAAAAGATAAATCATGTTCATGTTTCAAAGGAGTCAATTTTATAAAGATGCTCATTTTCCCCATACTAATTACTCTTTCAATGCAATTCAACCAAATTCTCAACAGGTTTTCTCATGGAACATGACAAGCTATCTTTAGATGTATATGGATATGCAAAAATCAAAAAGAGCCAAAACTGTTTTGAAGAAGAAAAACAGATGGCAAGAGTTATAAAACTGCAAAAAAAATTTTTTAAGGTGTGATAATGATGCTAGAATGGACAAATAGACCAGTAAAACAGAATAAAAAGCTAGTAAGTAGATCTAAATACATACCTACTTGGTATGCAGTCGGCCCTCGTTTATTGCGGTTAATCAGTTCAGACTCTACCGCGATAAATGAATTTCCCCGAAGTAGAATTCTTTGTTTAAACACAGTGGTCCCTCGCCACTTCGTGCTTCGACTTTACCGGCTTCACTTTATTATGGTTTTTTCAAATATAGTATAGTATTTGCATAATATAGTATATAGTATTTGAAAAAAACACAATAGAGTGAGGCCGCGAAAGTCGAAGCGCAAAGTGGCGAGGGACGACTGTGTGGCATTACTGATCAGCAAGGAAAGAATAGACTATTCAACACACGATGCTCAACCAATTAGTATTCAAATTGAAAAAAAAGAATTGGATTATTACCTAACTATACACACAAAAGTCAATTCCAGATACACTGAAATCCTGAGTGTGAAAGGCAAAATTTAAATCCTCTAGAATAAATTGTGAGACTATATTTATGATCTCAAGATAGAGTAGAATTTCTGAAACTAGGCACATCAAAAAAAAAAAAAAAAAAATGGAGAGAGAGAGAATGAACCATAAAGGAAAATTGAAATGTGTGACCACATTAAAATTTTAAACTTCTGTGATTCAAAAGATACCATAAACAAAGTTAAATACATGCCATAGCCTGGAATAATATATTTGCAATAAATATAACTAAAACAACATTAATATCCAGAATACATACAGAATTCCAATGTCAATTTTAAAAAAGCAACCTAGTAGAAAAATGGACAAAAGCTTTAAAAAGAGATTTCAAAGAAGAGGACGTCCAAAGGGCTAACAAACATATAATAAGATGTCCTATCTCACCAGTGATCAGAAATGGACACTGAAACCATGCTAAGATACTTTTCAGCCATTGCATTCGTAAAAACTAAGAAAATCTGACTTTGTCAAGAAACGACAAGAAGCAAGAACATTTCATTCACTGCTACTACAAGTGAAAATTGAAACCACAACTTTGGAGAGCAATTTGACAGTATCTTGTCAAGTCAAAGGTGTGCGTACACTGTGACTCAGCATTCAGCTCCTGTAAACTCTCCTGAGAGTGTGCCCTGGAGGAAGATAAAAGAGTGTGCATTGCAACGTCACAATAGCAAAACGTTTGAACAACATAGATGTGCCTTACCAGGAGAATGAATGAATAAATTGTAGTATATTTCTATCATGTATTAGTATAGCAGTAAATATGAATTATGCGTGACATAGTTCGACATACATAAATATTTTAAATAAATATCATTGTGCAAAAAAAGAGCAAGTTATGGAAGGCAATGCATAAAGATGTATAAAGAGTAATAATATAAAAGATAATATATGAATATATAAAAGACAGACAGATATGAAAATAATAAACACCAAAATCATGATAATGTTTGTGTTACTTTGGCTCACCAAGAAGCAGACATCAAGATGGGATTAGATGGTAAGAAAGTTTTTAGGGAAGGACAAAGGGGGGCAGCAGGAGGGCACAGGGTGACACGGTGGAAGGAGCCAGGAAGGGAGGACAGGGTGGGAGACACTCAGACGGCAGCAGCCAGGCCAATGAGGAGTCTTTAAGCCAAAGCACCTATTAGAGATGTTCTGTATCAAACAGAAATGCACCTGAACGTGTATTCCCACCTATGCAGTCATTGCTGGGAGCAGCCTGGGGACAGAAAACACAGTGTAAACTCAGAGGGAAATGGTCTGAGACCATCTGCAACCCCGCCTCCCACAGCAGGTGATCTGCTTGGCACCATTTTCACTGGGTCACAGTGGCTCGCTCTGGGTCAGGGCATGGGGTGGGTGCGGTGGGGTGATCCATGAGAGATGTAAAAGAGGTCTTTCTGCCCTGGCTGGTTTGGCTCAGCAGTTGGGGTGTCGGCCGGTGGACCGGAGAGTCCCAGGTTCGGTTCCCGCTAAGGGCACGTACCTCGGTTGCAGTTTGTCCCGGCCCAGGTTGGGGTGGTGTGGGTGGCAACCAGTCGATGTGTCTCTCCCACATCGATGTTTCTCTCTCTCTTTCCCTCTGTCTCTCCCTCCTGCTCTATCTGGAGATATATGCAAAAATGTCCTCCGGTAGGATAAAAAAAAAATTTAAAAAAAGAAAGAGGTCTTTCTGTTGGAACATTTATTTTCTAAAGCTGGGTGGTGGGGACATAGACGTTCACTATATTATTCTCTTTAATTTATTTTGGGGGATGAGGGAAGAAAAATGGAAGGGTAAGAAGTTAATACAAACAGCCCAAGTGTCCATCAGTAGATGAGTGGATAAAAAAGCTGTGGTACATGTACACAATGGAACACTATGCAGCTGTAAGAAAGAAAGATCTCTTATCCTTTGAGACGACATGGAGGGACCTGGAGAGTATTATTGTAAACAAAATAAGTCAGTCAGAGAAAGACAAGTATCATATGATCTCACTTATTTGTGGAATATAGTGAACAAATAGTCCCAGAGACATAGAAAGAAGTAGGGTTCAGACTGACAGACCTCAGAGGAGGGGGGCAGAGGGGAGGAAAGAGATAAACCAGAGAACTTATATGCATGTATGCGTAACCATGGACATAGACAACAAGGCTGGGGGTGGGGGGCGGGGATTGGGAGGAGGGTGTCTATGGGGGAAAAAGGAGAAACATCTGTAACAAAAATAAACAAATAAATAATAAAATAAAATTTGATACATTGAATTTAGGCAAAGACTCCCTAGAATGTTGCGATGATGAGATCTTGCACCTTCTTGAAGCGGTGCATTTATGGGGAGTGTGCCACGTGAAAGGGGGAACTCTGCAGGAACAAAGGCTCTGGGTGCTGAGGGGTGAGTCCCAGAGCCCGAGAGGGGGGAGTCGGATGGGCACAGGGTGAGTCTGCCCAGCCCTGAGCGGGGAATGCAAAGAGGAAGGTAGAAAAACAGCTTTGCGGTGGGCGGACACGTTCTCTAAGGAGCCTCTTTATTCTCTCTGCACAGCTGATCCGCCGCGAGGAAGAGGAAGGCGGTTTGGAGGTCTGAGGAGAGTGGGCGTGCCGAAGAGGCCCCAGGGCCCACTTTAGGTTTGCGGTCAGAGCATGACACCAGGCAGCAGTCTGTGTGCTCTCCATCAGCCGTAAGCAGCTGTTCGGATGCAGGCATGGAGCTGGGCCAGAGGATGGAGAACCGGCTTCAACCAAAGCAGGGGTTTTCCGGGCAAGTGCAATGCAGAGGCATAAGATGGAGCGATCTGGGGGTGCAGGCAAGGCAGGGGTCTCAGAATGATGGACCATAGGACAGGAGGAGACAGTGTCGACGGGCTCTCTTTCCTTCCCCCGTACCTTCTGTAAGCTGGGTTAGAGCTGAGAGCTCAGTTAGTTTCAGGGCAGCTTTGTTGGTGACAGGCACCTCTCACAGACACCAGCGAGGGGTCGTCAGCCATCCCCTGAGTCCCAGGGAGCGGGCAGTCCCCAGCCGCAACCCCTGTCTTCTCATATAAATGAATGTACACAGGAGACCGTGACTGAGAGGCCTGGTGAGTGAGTCAGAGCAGAGCAAGCAGTTCCGTGCCTAATAAAAATGCACCTGCCCCACCAAGGGTCAGCCCTAGCTCCGTCCCTTCAATGACGATGTTATTGGGTGAGGGGACCGACTGGAGCACTGGGCCCCGCCATTTCAAGGCCATCGTGTGGGTAGGTTCTGGTCCAAGGACCCTCCAGCCCCCAGGGCACTCCTTTCTCCAGTGTCCCTCTTGTCCACAACATAACACTGGCCCTTTGATGTTCCTTGTACTCCGGGAGCTGGGTGCCCTTGAGGTGACACACGGCTTGAAACTGAGCCGTGTGTTTCTCTGGGCTGGCTTCGTTACTTTGTTTCTGCCCTGTCCTAGTTGTTAAAAACTCCGAGAGTTATTTCTACCAGCTGCTCGGTGGGGTCTCGGGTCCTCAGACTAGTCATTTGGGAACTTTTTCCTAAAGTCTAGGGCTGTCTGTCGGATAAAATGTATCCCCAAAGTTCTCAGCCCTTAACAGAAGTTATAAAGGGCAAGGTCAGACGTAGAAAAGGGAACATACACCCCAACAACTCCTTCAACAGGCCTCCTGCTTATGACTTTCCTTAGAGTGACCTGTCCGGGTCTGGGTGACAGCGAGATTCTCCCCTCCTGGACGCACTCACCAGGGTCATCTGTAAGGCTCCCCAGCCTGTCCCCCATGCCTGGTAAATCCTGCACGTTCAGTGGAACCTGAATTATTATTCCCCCTGTCCTGGGGCTCCCGTCCCTCAAAAGGAGGCATCGAGGCGGTATTTTTTGTTTTCCTCTGGAACCAATTGCCTTACCTGATCCCCGACTGGTTCTTCAGTATGGGCAGTGCTAGCTCTGGGCAGCTGGTTGTTGGGGCACCGTGGCTGGAATCGAATCGGGCACTCACTCTCAAGGTGTGGTTCCCTCTCTGCGACGGCTGCCAAGAACACAGGATCAGCCTGAAGGTTCTGGCATAATTTAGAATTCTTTCTCAGGCCACAACGAGCTGGACGGAGGGTATTTCAGTTCACTTGCCCTGACTTCGACAAAACGAGTCTCCGTGTAAGGTTGTATTATAATAGAGTCTCCTGTTTCCGGGCCAAACTTCCCGTCTCTTCATTTATATGGGGGCCAAGCTACTCCTTTTTCTCTTTAAGGTCTGAGGGTCAATCTGTCCCAATTCTTTAAAATGCATCCCAGAGGCAAATCATGAGGCATTGAATTTTGGCTTCCCATCTGACAGGGAATAGAGGAGATTGTAGGAGAGAATGGGCGTCCCCACCCTGTACCCCATGTTGCCTCCTGGAGAAGGCGTCCCTTCTCAGACATGGGTCTCCAGGCTTAACTAGTCCTACTGTGTAACCCGGATCCTGCGTCCCCAGACTTAACCCATTCTTACTGTGCAACCTCCTGGCCGCAATTACTCATGCCTTGGGCTGGAATGACGTAACCTCGCTTTGGCAGGGGACTCAACTGCACACCAGTGTTCTCAGTGCCCCCTCACATCTCTATTTTCAGTTGATTTAAAACCTCTTCTGCCCCCGACCCCTCCTTCCCTGTGCTGGGGGGAGGCCTCATGCCTTCTGGGTGCCTTCCTATTCTATTCAGGTGACAATGCCACCAGTTGCAGACCCATCTTTCCTGCCAGAGGCCCTGCTGGAGTGACAGTTGTAGTATTTCTAGTCCTTCCAGCCTTTGTAAAGATGGGACCCTTCTAAATTCTTACAATATTCTCATGCCCTCAAAAAATTTGCTAGCCAATGCATCTGTCCCCTGGGATGTCTGCACACCTGCCGCTCCGGGGTGCCCCCTGTCTCGTGGGCCCTGCAGAGGCGTGTAGAACAGACACCTGAAGGGCAGGGGCAGTCCTTCCTTTGTCCACACCCAAGCGGGCAATTTACTGATACTCCTAAGTGTAGTGAGGCTCAGCAGGACAAAGCTACAGTCCCTGCTGCCTCTGTCAGCGTTTTTAAGATAGTTGACAAATTGTCTTTGAGTCTCAGAATTAGGTATCAGAGCCCAGAGTAGGTACATGAAGAAGGCCCCCTTATCCCATGTATCCTGTCACTGGCAGGGACCCAGTCCACGAATGAATGGGGTGGAGTAAAGAGCCCTAATCAGCCTGGCAAACACCTTTAGGATCCTGGCCTCAGTTTGTTTAGCTAGAAGTCTCTCCTAAGCCTTTGCTTACTCTCAGCAGGAGCTGTGGGTTCATTGCTTCAGGCCAGTGTCTCTCCTTCCAGGCAAAGGCAGCCTCAGGGAGGGACATCCTCTGGGTTTCTTGGATAATATCCTTGAAACTTGCCACCCCACAGATGCAGCGTTCTCTCTGTCTGCGTCTGCTACAAGGGGGATACAGACGTAAACAGAGCTTCCAAGAGCCACAGGGCACAGAGAGGGGCAGCAGACTGACCAGGGACTGATGACTTAAATGTATCCTTCTCCAGGCCGAGCTGCAGAGGCAGAAGAGCTGAGGGTTTTATGCAGCGGGTCGAGCGTGCTGCTCGCGGAGGGAGCTCCCGGGCGGTGAGATGATGCCCACTCCCAGAGCTCCAGTGCGTCTCCACACGTCTGGGCGTCTCCACACGTCTGGGCGTCTCCTGCAGGCTGCCTGGAACACCCGCGAGGACCCGGAGTGCTGGGTGACCCGCCTGATGTGCACTCCCTGGACAGGTCAAAGCTTAATTACAGTTGTATTTTGGGTTCAACCCCAGACACCTCCACAAGGCCCTTACTTACATAAGGACGTCGGAGACTTGAACCAGAGGGAGGAATTTGCCTCTTTGTTCTTCGGAGCTTGGGTGGGGACCCAAGCGCTCACTTGGTTTTATTTTTAATTTTCTGCCCCGAGCACCGGCCTAGTATGTCTTGCTAATTTTTGTTCTGCTGCAACCCCCTAACCTCAATGGCAAAATAGGAAAAGAAATCCCTGAAGGGACTGGACTCAGAGTGATCCGTCGTTGGGAATCCAGGACAGGCGTGCAGCAAGCTACCTGGATGAACCCACTCGGCTCCATCACACTCTTCTCCCAGTGGACGCCCCACAATGTGACAGGACCTCTCCAGACACCACAGAGGGGTCATCAGAAGCCCCGAGTCAGAGGGAGTGGGCTGTCCCCAACCTGGAATCTTGCCTTCGCGTAAAAAATAATTTATACAAGAGACCTTAATTGTGGTGTGTTTCGTGAATTTATTAAAACATTGAAGCAAGTGGATTTATTTTAAAAATTAAAGCATGCCCCTTTATTAACGAAGCAAGCCTAGCAAATCCACACATCTGGCTTACGAAGCGCAGGTGGGCTCTCAGTTCATCCCAAGAGCCAGTGGGGTGGGCGGTTTCTGCCTTATATACCCTCCTGTCTGTAAGGCTTTTTAAATTCCTCTACTAGATGTCCTAGTAAAGATAAACTCTAAAAGTCTCCCCTTTTCTTTGTTATGGCTTTTCCGCAATTTATGGAAAGTACCTGGCAATTAGATCCCGAGGGTTGACTTTCTGTTTATACTCTGCTTTCGCCTCCTTCCTGCTGCTTGACAATTTCTGGATGCTTTGCTCAAAGTGGTCTCTGGTTAGTTTAATTAAGATCCCTCCTCCTTCCCCCTCCCCCGCTCCTCTCCTGCATTCCTCTGGGAGAAGAGATTTCAACCCTTTGTTCTCAAGATAAGATCCTGCTACAAGGGGTCTGCAACACTTTTTGGCTTTGTTTAATTTCCCTGCCTCGGTTTCCCTATTCCGCTTGTCCCAGAATGTTCCTAGCTTTTCCTTGCCCTGTAACATTTCTGGCATGAATATTTCATAGGCACTGCTGTGCATTTCATATACATGACATCAGGGCACACAAGTCTGGTTGTCCCACTATAGTTTACGCTAAGACTGATCTCCATGAGAACTATAAAGAGCCAGAGTAATACCTTGCAAAAGAGCCCTTCTTGAATATGTAAATCTCCTTTAACTGTGTCAAAAAAAAATTCCAGAAATCAGAAATATGATGCAAACACAAAAGGCTGGAAATCTGCTGTTCCAGAAGGTTACAGAATTTTCCACACGGAAGGACTCCCGGGCAGAGGAGTGTTATAGTCACTGCTGGCAGTGCAGAACCTCGGGGTGGGGAACTGTTGAGAACTGGAGGAAGCTATGCATTATTTTACCCCCTTCCATCCTTAGTCCAAGCCAGAAACTAAATGCTTCGAGACTACAGATCTTTCCCAACAGAACAGGCTGAGTGTAACTCCGGAATACCACTGCATTCTGGCAAAGCAACTAGTTCTCGGACTGAATCTTAAAAATGACATCAAATGTTTATAGAGGCTCTTGCTGCTTTTTGTAAAAAGGTTGGGAGGGCAAAGGCCAAAGAAAGAAACATAATTCAAACACGTTTTAAATGCCAATGAGCTCGCTGAGAAGCAGTGAGGGTTCCTGAAGTAGAAGGTGGGTCTGCCCTGGCTGGCGCAGAGAGCAAAACTTGATTTCCTGCCCCTAGATTGTCGTCACCGGGCAAGCAAAAGTTAACTTCATCAACATGGTATAGAGCAGCGGTTCTCAACCTGTGGGTCGCGACCCCTTTGGGGGTCGAACGACCCTTTCACAGGGGTCGCCTAAGACCATCGGAAAACACATATTTCCGACGGCAATTCATAACAGTAGCAAAATTACAGTTATGAAGTAGCAACGAAAATAATTTTATGGTTGGGGGTCACCACAACACGAGGAGCTGTGTGGAAGGGTGGCGGCATTGGGAAGGTGGAGAACCACGGGCATAGAGGTTTTCCACCTGCTAACAGTGATCACCGGCTTCGTCTGAGTACCTCCTTTTAGGAAGCAGAAGGAGGCTTTCTAACTGTCTGATCCTGCCGATGTCTGTGTCACGGTCAACTGTGCAGCCAGCAAGGCGGGCCAGAGCAGGGCACATCTCTACTGTGGATGCTGGACCAAGGGCGCTTCCCGGATCGTCAGGACTGCTCACATACGTGCAGGCGGTGCCGTTGCTGTTCTATGTTCCCTGTGTTGGACGCTGCTACCACAGGCTGACTCTAAGGCAAGAGGAATCCTTTCTGAACCCAACGGCATTTCTGAGTCACCAGGGAGCTTGTAAAACTTACAAAACCCAAGAGCTCATCTAGAGGTGATTACAGTTGTCCCTTGCCACTTCGCGCTTCGACTTGCGCGGCTTCGCTCTACCGCGGTTTTTTCAAATATATTCATTAAAAAGTTGATCGAGACAGTGAAAATGATACAGCGCGCGCTCGGTTGTCTGAGTCAATTATACACCCCTGTGTTACAATTAAAATGAAAATTACTGTGCGTATGGACTGTAGGCCTATGTATTTGAACACCCCAGGAATCCTTCAAAGCCAGGTGCAAGCGCTGGACCACTCCCTGTGTGTGGGCAAACACTTTTTCCCAAAACATCGGGTGTGGTGAAACCAAGCCAATCAGAGCGTGCTGTTCCCTGATTGGCTATCCTGTCCTGGCCACTGATTGGCTCAGCCTCGTGCAAGTTCGTTTCTCCGATACACGCTTCTACATTGCTACGCATGGGAAGCATCTTTGCTCTTGTGTTTGGGATTTCTGAGAACTTTTATCTAAGCCCCACTATGGCTCCTAAACGTGGTGCTTCTTCTGAGCCTTCTGACGATGAAACTAAGCACTGGAGGAAGATGCTTATCATCCAGGAGAAGGTGAAACTCTTGGACATGATCAAAGATGGCAAGAAAATCGTGGAGGTTGCCCACCATTACGACTTGAATGAGTCTACCATTCACTCCATCCATAAAGATGAAAAGAACATCTGTGCAACAGCTACTGTCTCTTGCAACAAGGAAGCAAAGTGCATAGTGACAAGTCCTAATAAGTTCATAGTGAAAACGGAGTCTGCCCTAGACGTTTGGATCAGCGACAGCTGCAAGAGAAACATTCCGTTGGATTCGCTGGTCATCTGGGAGAAGGCGAGGCAGCTCTATCAGCGCTTTACAGTGGATAAACCTCAACCAGGACCCTCTTCTGCAACTTTCATGGATTTCACAGCGAGCAAGGGTTGGTTCGAGAAGTTCCAGAAGAGGTATCATCTGAAGAGTGTCGTTCTCCATGGAGAAGCTGCCTCTGCTGACCAGCCTGCAGCAGAGGACTACGTGAACAACACCCCAGAGGATAGAAGCAACTCAGCAGTGGACAAGGCAGTTAGGCTAGCCCGGATGCTGGGAGGAGAAGGTTTCATGAATATGACCCGCAATGACGTGGATGAGCTGCTGGAGACACATTCGGATCCCTTAACTGATGAGGATCTGGTGGAGATGACTAAGTCTGCGAGTGAGGAGGAGGAAGAGCAGCCAGAGGTTCCTGGGGTCAGGAGGAGGAAGTTGGCCTTACACTTGAGCGTCTCTCGCAAGCCTTGAGAACTATTAAGGTAGTACAGGACGTGATTGGCAAATGGGACCCACAAATGATCGTGCATTGTGGTTCCGGAATGCACTTGATGGAGAGATAGAACCCTACAAAAGCCTCCTCACGCATATGAAAAGACAGGCCAGCAACTGCCTATCACGATGTTCTTCAGCCATGCACCCAGACACCCACTGCCTACTCCTAGCGCTCCTTCAGCGGAAGAAGACGATGATGCACCTGCTGAAGACACTGCACCACCTGGAGACCCTCCTACTGAGGTCGTGCCTTCAGAGGAGCAGTGACCTTGCTCTTCTTTGCTGTGCAGTACGTCTCTTCATCTTCATCGCTTCATCATCGAACAAGCTGCACTATTTTCATAGGTTAGTGGTTGTGTGTAAGAACTGTGTGTGTGTGTGTGTAATTAAATGTACAATAATAATAATGTGATATTTGTAACATCTAATATGTCTTATTTTCTCTTATTTTGTCTAATATATTGGGTAATACGAGTGTGATGGTGACTAAAGGGTGTTACTTCATGTCTAGAGGGCTCTAATAATGTTAAAAAATGTATTTAGAAGGTTGTAAACAGGTTTTCCATGTTCTAACTGCGAAAATATTCAATTTATAAATAAAGAATCCTACTTCGTGGAAATTCATTTATCATGGTAGAGTCTGGAACTGATTAACCGCGATAAACGAGGGCCGACATTGGAAAATCTGTGGAGGTAGAAACCCAGGACAGAGTCTTCTATATTAGTGGGTTCTACTAACAGAGAAGATGCACGCACACGCACACACACACAAAGGATAGTTGAACTCTTCTTTGCTTTTCTCAGCTGAAGGGGAACTCTGGCTATTTATCAGTTCAGTCCCTGAACTCTGATCAAATTAAATGCTCAGAATTTCCTAGGAAGATTTAGTACCCAGGTTCCTCTCCATATGGAAATTATTGCTGGGATATCTGGAAAGGCTCACGGGAGTTCTATTAAACACAAATGGGCAATCTCTTGTGCATTAAATGACAAAGAAATATTGCATCCTTTTATAAAAAATTTCAGCTCTCGGCTGTCATTTAGTTTTCCCTTATATGACTCTTCCGTCTTGAGGTTTACTCAGCACTTGCATTATCATTTTCAGTAATATTTTTATTATCTAGATAATAGGTAGATAAATGATAGATAGATAATAGGTGAATAAAAAGATAAGATAGACATAGATATAGATGAAAGATAAAGAAAAAGAAAGATAATTGATCTTTTTCTCTTGTTGAAAGGAGAAATATTTACCTTCTTCATCATATTACTTATATCTTCCAGTTTTGCTTAGTCATACAATCCATTGAATGGAACCCATTCTCTTTTTCTTCTCGGCAATTTTCTTCAGAGAGTGTACATTAGTGGTATAACTTTTATTGGCCCTACAATATCTTATCAAGATCTAGCTTGATCACAGTCTATTTCTCTCAGAAGACTGCCTTTCAGCTCTCAGTGTAGCAAATGAAACTGTGACGCTGGTCTTCCTTTGAATCTAGAAAACGAAACAAATTTCTAATGATTCTTGGAATTCAGAAATTTCATTAGGATATGTCTAGGTGTGTGACTTTTTTTTTTTTTTTTTTTTTTTTACTATGCCTGGATCTTTTAAATATTCTTAAAATATGGTATCAGGTCTTTTCAGCACTGTTTTGTTTTTTTTTAATCTAACGGAAATTTTCTTCTAGAACTGACTTAAATTTTACTCCCCTACCTCCAAACATTCCCCACCACTTAGAAGCCCCATCATTCACAGCTGAGGCTCCCTGAACCTACCTTCCAAGTCTACATACTTCCCTCCTAATCTCTGTCTCTGTGTTTTTCTCCACATACTAAGATATTTCTTTCATTTATCTTTCAGCACTCTCAGCAATGAATAGTCTCTTTTCTAGTACATCTCGAAAGTTTTTAATTTTGGAGACAATGGAGGTTTCTTATTTCCAAAAACGCTTTTTCTATGATCTTATTGCATCTCTTTGAGGGTTATTATTATTATTGTTATTATTTCAAATATGTTTTTATTGATTTTTTAGAAAGAGAGGAAGGGAGAGAGAAATAGAGACATCAAAGTGAGAGAGAAACATTGATCAGCTGCCTCCTGCACGCCCCCTACTGGGGATCTAGCCTGAAACCCAGGCATGTGCCCTGACCAGGAATCGAACCAGGACATCTCAGTCCATGAGACAACGGTCAATCCACTGGGCCACTCCGGCCAGGTGAGGGCTATTATTTTATTTATTTTTTTTTATCCTCACCCGAGGACATTTTTGCATTTATCTTCAGACAGAGCTGGGAGGGAGAGAGGGAGGAAGAGAGAGAGAGAAACATCGATGTGAGAGAGACACATCAACCGGCTGCCACCCACACAACCCCAGCCAGGGCCGGGGACAAACTGCAACCGAGGTACGTGCCCTTAGCGGGAACCGAACCCGGGACTCTATGGTCCACGGGCCGACGCTCTAACCGCTGAGCCAAACCGGCCAGGGCAAGGGTTATTATTTTTTTAATAAAGTTATTTCCAATCTTCCGTTAGCTCATGGTTACTGAGCTTGGACTTCCTGCCTCAGGTCACTGTAGCCTCTTAAGAAGGGTATAATTTTTTCTGCTGCTCTACCCCCAAAATATACTCTAAATGCAACCACTTCTCACCATCCCCACTATTAACACTCTAGGCCAGTCGTCCTCATGTCTCGCCTGGATTCCAGCACTCGTCCCTGAACTGGCCTCTAGCTAGTACATCTGCCTTCCCCTTCCCACAGCAGCCAGCAGGGTCCCGTTAAATTTGAAGTAAAATCATGTTTTTCTTTGTCCCTTTCTGGCAAGGACTTCCCATTTCACTCAGAGTCAAAGTCAAAGTCCTTACAAGGGGTGGCCTGGGTTCCCTCCCTCCTCTCCCGTCCCTCCACCTCGGTGCTCTATGGTAACCACAAGTGACACGTCCTGCCTACGGAAAGGCACAGGGTGCTCCTGGCTCGGTCTCCGCGCTGGCTGTCCCACCTGCCGGGACAGCTCCTTTGTCTCAGCAACCCCCTAACCAGCTGCATCTTTGCTCAAATGGCATCTTCTCAACGCCCTCCCGACTACTCTATGTAAAACCATAACTCACTCGGCCTTTCACTTTATCCCTTTTATACAGCTTTGTGTGCTCTATTTTTATCTTTACCATCTTACATAAATTACGTATTTAGTATCTTGCTATTTATTTGTTGTTTGTCTCTCCTGTGAGGATGTCTGTCCTCCATGAAGCAGGGAGCTTTGTTTTAGTCACTGATATGTCCAAGCACACTGAAGGTTTAGCAAACATGTGTTGAATAAATATGGAATAAGTGGTTTTTTAAATAATTCTTTGTCTAAGATTTGCCTGTTTGGGGGTTGGGGGACACTTATTTTCACTGCTTTCCTTTGTGCCACTTATTTCTTCACACAGTTGACAGTCCGGAGACATCTGTTTGTCCTCATGTGTGCAGACAGCGGGACGGCATGCCTCTGCAGGACCAGTTCCCGGGCCTCGGGCGGCCGGCTGCAGGCGAGCCTCTCGTGGAGATGCGGGAGACGGAGCGCACGGTTATGCTTGGACCACGGCCACGCCGCCCACCTGGCACAGCCTCTGTCCTCAGGCTACCGTCGCGAGCTATCCTTTGCAGCAACTCAACACCTCAGCAGGTCAGGTCCTGGCTGTTTTCAGTGTGAGACATGGAAAGATGTGAGTTGCTTAGACATTCGAAGGAGTCTACCCCTCATCGAAAACCTCATAGTCACATATCTGATGTATGCATGTCATACAATTTTATATATGTGGTTCATCCCAGAATTCTTCATAAAGATTACATAAATCTTTTCGTTTAAAATGGTCTTTGCATGTGCAATACCCGAAAGACAATGGCAAAATTGATTTTTATAACACACTCTGTCATTTCAAAATACAATGTGTTTTATCCTTGGTGATCACTACAGTTTTTAAATGTATTTCATATTTCTTTTGTGGTTACCAAATTGAAAAATATTTGTAAATGTGTTCCCTGGTGATAACTGACAGTGAGTTTAGCCCTCTCAAATCTTTGATTCAAATATGTCAGAAATCCAAAGAAATGTGCCTCAGAATAAATTTCTTGAAGATGAAAATTTTCTTATAGATTAAATTAATTCTAATGGTTCAGCTGCTCGTGGTGTCCCCAAGTTAATTGTAAAACAGAATAAACACGAACTGATTCTATCACCACAGAAGTGATACAGGAGTCCCTGATGTCATACATGAGTGATTACTGCAGGCGTAGTATCTCTTTAAAACAGTCATTGTCTGTGTCCCTGAGTCCTCCTTTTTGTCCTTCCTTTAATCCCTTTAGCCTTCTTACCCAACCCCCAACCCCCTCCCCACTGACAGACAGCAGTAGGGTGACTGCCAGAGGGAAGGGGGGAAGGGAAGAGGTAGATGAGGATAAAGGGGGGTAAATGGTGATGAAGGAAACTTGACTTGGAGTAGTGAACACACAATACAGTATACAGATGATGTATTCTAGAAGTGTACACCTGAAACCTATATAATTTTATTAACCAGTAACCCCAATAAGTTAAATAGAAAATGAAAATAAAAAACACAGCTGTCACAATGAAGACAGGGGATGCTATTGAAAGAGAATGTAAAGCTCTCCAAGTGGTAATTTACAATGTTTCTGCAAGGCACTGATCTAAATTACACCGAAGACCAATGAAACAGCGATGCTCATTAACAAACCACACGCTGCCCTGGGGCTTCACTGGAAGGTTGCCCCCAGCTCTTTCTCAATGGGTGCCATGTTGCTGGGAATCCACAAAATCTGGGCCACTCTTTGAGCCTTCCAGGAGGACCCTAGTTAATAATGAAAATATTTATTGGGATTAAAGACAGAGCTTAAAGCTAGGAGAGATCTTAAAGGTCATGTAGTCTGATTTGTGCCCCAATTATTAGCTGTATAATCTGCAGAAAATGAATTCTTTCTTCCATTTAAGGCTCTTATAAGGAAAAAAAATCACTCAAACTTTCTTAAGAAATAACGAGAATTATTTTAAAATTCAGTGAAGTGTTATGGAAAACCAAGAACAAGCCCCCAGGCCAAAGGCTGGGTGAAGTCCAAGGTGACTTTGGGGCGCAGGCCCTCTGGTGTCCTGCTGTCCACTCCTGTGCTTGGAACGCGCTGCCGTTCTCCTTCCTATCGTTCGGTTTCCTCTGCTGAACCCTCTTCGACATCACTGAAAATGGCAGCCTCCTTCTCGGGCCGACAGACCTTAAGTTAGCCACTTACCCTTCCCTTTCAGGACCCTCAGGAGAGCAGGGCCATTCGTGGTAGCACATCTTCTCCGGGCAGACCATCCCTCGCGCCTCGGTCCCTGGCAAGCAATGAGTGACCAGTCTGAGCCAGGCCACCACCTGGCCCAACATTGTGGCCGGGGACAGTGGTCACAGGCAGTGGGTCCACCGTCAGGGGCCAGAAAGTCTCCGGCACACTTTCTCCATCTCATCCTCTCCTCTGTGAAACGCGGACAGGAATGGGTTTCAGTGTCTTAGGGACCGAGGTGCACTGTTGACTCTTTACTCGAATAAGTTAACTTAGAATGGTATACTGCCCCTCAGTCCCTTTCAGCAAATGCCACTGACTTATTCACTTTATTTAGTTGTCATCACGGATGGTGACTGTCGTCACAGTCCATTTGCATTGCGATGCCAGCACGTGTAAAAGCTGCCTTCCGAGCACACAGATGTCACCTGGATGCTTAGAACAACACACTGAGACCAGCGTGTTTAAGGGCTTATACTGTAGTTCACAGGGTGCTCTCCCAGGGACACCATCATTCCATGTGGCGATCTGGGGACCCTTCCCAGACCTCTCCTGCAAGTCTGTGCATTCCTGTTTCTGCTGCACCGTCCTTTCCCGGAGGCCAGAGTGCTGCTCACCTCGGCCTCAGACATGCTGGTGCTGCTTCTTCCCAAAAGAAGGCTGCCAGTCACGTGGTCCATGACTCCACTTTGATTTTTAAAGTGATAAAAAAATAGTCCGGCCGGTGTGGCTCAGTAGTTGAGTGTGGACCAATGCACCAAGAGGTCGCCGGTTGGATTCCAGGTCAGGACACATGCCCAGGTTGTGGGCCCGATCCCCAGTGGGGGGCATGCAGGAGGCAGCGAATCGATGTTCTTTCTCATCAATGTTTCTATCTCTCTCTCCCTCTCCCTTCCTCTCTCTCTCTAAAATCAATAAAGGAAAAAAAATAAAGTGATAAAAAAATAACTACATAGGTGATCCCAGTGTTTACTGGAGGAAAACACTCGGCATGATGGGGACACTCTGGGGAGTCAGGGGGCTGGAGAAGCAGTGGCCCAATACTCAAGCAAAGGAGAAAACCAAAGAGATGGACATTTCTTGCCGTTTCTTAATTATCAAAGTTCAGGAGGTTACCTCTTGCCATCATTATTTCAAACTTCTCAATATCCTTCACTGTGGAGAAAAGTTGTGGAGAATTATTACCGTATTTGCATCACCTCAAGGGTGAAAAAGTAGCTCGTAGCCTTCTTACACATATCTTACAGAAGCAGGGGCCCTGCCCAGGGTGGGTGACGGCTGTAAGACCCAGCCGTGAAGAATTGCTGTCCTCCGTGTGCTCCTCCAATTTAGAAAAGAAACGTCACATATAATTGGATGAGGGAATTGTATCCAGGATTCACCTTTATGTATACATTTTAGGGAAACAGTGTAAAAGCCATTTAATAGCAACAGTGGTATGTGTTTCTTATCAGCTTCTCAGCTACCAAACTCATCAAATATTGAAGTTCTTGGAGCAAAAACCCACCTTTCAGACCAAAAACATTTATTTGGACCTGCGCTCAGAATGTAAAGAGCTAGGAAAGGAAAGAAAAACAAGCCAATACGACCACAGTGTTGCGTTTCTCCCAGAATGTGTGTCCTGAAAGAGAAACACTGTGAGGCCGGCGCATGGGGTCCTGCCTTGGCTGGGTCCCTGGTCCTCCAGCCCCTGGGACCACCTGCCCTGTGCAAGGGTAGCAGGTGGAATTCCCGCCCACTGTGGGACCACCCACTGTCAACTCAGAGCTAGAGAGAGCCAGATCTCGTACCTCCTCAGCCCTTAGATAAGCGTGTACTTAGTGCTTGTCATTCAGCCTCCTGATCTGCTCACTGAAACAGGCTTTTCATGTATGAAATAGATCTTATAAGTCACACTGCAGCTGACCCTGGAACGACGTGGACCCACGTATATGTGGATTGTTTTTTCAATAAATACTGTAAATGTATTTCTCTTTCTTATTTTTCTTAGTAACATTTTCTCTTCTGTAGCTTACTCTATTATAAGTATACAGTATATAATACATATGATATACAAAATATGCCTTAATCAACTGTTTATGTTAGTGGTGAGGCTCCTAGTCAACAGTAGTTAAGGTTTAGTAGTTAGCGATGAATAGCTAAGTTTAGGGAGAGTCGAACATTATCTGTGGAATTTTGACTTTGGGGGTTCGGTGCTCCTAAGCATGGCATTGTTCAACGCTCAGCTGTATTTTAAAAAGGGAAGAACTGTTTTGCAAAGTGAGAAAGGAAGTAAAGGTAGGATATATTTGCTCAGAACCCAAAGAAAAGCATTGTTTCTGCTCTTAGCCACTGAAGCGAAGCCTCAACCTAAGTAATTTTGTTTCCTTCAGTACAAGCAGCTTGAGCGTACAGAGAAAGCACTCCTGTGAGGCATCTTCCCCACCTGCCACCGGCCCTCGGACCCGCCGACATTTCCCTCCACAGCTTGAAGAGCTGACTGGCATTTTCCTCGGGGCCTCTCAGCTTCCAGCGCAGCCCAGTCCCAAGGCCAAGCCTCACATTTTAGGACTTTGTGACCACAGCACCCCTCATCTAGGTACCGAAACATGTTCCAAGTATCCATGCAGCCTTCATAAATCACTTTGAAACTTCGTTGCTTAAAACAACATCAAACATTAGTTCTGTTCACAAATTTTTTGCTGGGACAGGGTTTAGATGGGAGCTATTTTAGTCTATGGCACTTTGGGGCTGCTTGCCTGGAACCTGGAGGACCCGCTTTCCAACTGGCAAGCTGGCGCTGGCCATCCACAAAGGGTTCATCTGGGCTGTGGGCCTGCCATGTGGGCCTCATTACAGGCACCTTAGGCTTTCTCATGGGACAGTGGCTAGGTGTCTACAGTGAGCATCCAAGAGACAGGGAGGGGAAGTTGCTACTGTTTTTAAGAGTTGGGCTGGGAAACCCAACTTTCCACAATGTTCTATCTTTCTCTTGTCTATTGCATTGGTAGAAGCCAGAACAGTGATGTACAATAATGATAATTATGAATATTCTTAGTTTATTCCTGATGTTAATGGGAATGCTTCTAATGTTTCCAATTAAGCCTAATGATGACTCAAGTTAGTACTGATATATGTATATTTTATGATGTTAAAGAAGTATACATCTATTTCTAATTTACAAAGATATTTTATCAAGAATAAATTTTGAGTAAGAATACTCATATCCAATAAAATAGACTTCAAAATGAAGGCCATAACTACAGACAAAGAAGGCCACTAAATAATATTGAAAGGATCTATCCAACAGGAGGATATAACCTTGGTAAACATGTATGCACCCAACATGGGAGCACCAAAATACATTTTAAAAACTTCTGGAGTACTTCAAAAGAGAAATCGACAGCAATACAATCATAGCAGGGGACTTCAACACCCCACTGACATCACTGGATAGATGCTCTAGACCAGTGGTTCTCAACCTGTGGGTCACGACCCCTTTGGAGGTCGAACAACCCTTTCACAGGAGTTGCCTAAGACCATTGGAAACACATATTTCCGATGGTCTTAGGAACCGAGACACTGCTCCTCTATCCATCTCCAGGCAGGTCTGCCCACATGCAGATACGCCCACATACAACATGAGGAACTGTATTAAAGGGTCGCAGCATTAGGAAGGTTGAGAATCGCTGCTCTAGACAAAAAATTAACAAGAAAACAGAGACTCTACATGATGCACTAGATCAAATAGATTTAGTAGATATTTACAGATGATTACATCACAAAACTTCAGAATTCACATTCTTCTCAAGCACACATGGGACATTCTCAAAGAGAGACCACATGTTAGGATATAAACTAAGTCTCCACAAGTTCAAGGAGATTGAAATCATATCAAGCATCTTCTCAGATCACACTGGCATGAAACTAGAAATCAATTACAATAAAAATACACAAAAACATTCAAACATATGGAGGCTAAATAGCATGTATTTAAACAATGAGTGGGTTACCATGGAGATCAAGGAAGAAATAAAAAACTTCCTGGAAGCCAATGAAAACTAACACACAAAACACAAAATCTATGGGACACAGTGAAAGCAGTCCTGAGAGGGAAGTACATAGCACAGGCCTACCTTAAGAAAAGAGAAAAATTTCTAATTGACTGTCTAACCCTACAACTCAAAGAACTAGAAAGTAAACAAAAAGAAAACCCCAGAGCAAGGAGAAGGAAAGAAATAGTAAAGGTCAGAGCAGAAATAAGTGACATAGAGACTAAAAAAACAATTCAGAAGGTCAATGAAACAAAGAGCTGGTTCTTTGAAAAGATAAATAATAATGATGGATCCTTAGCCAGACTCACTAGGAAACAAAGACAGAGGACCCAAATAAACAAAATCAGAAACAAAAGGGAGAAGTAACAACTGACACCACAGAAATACAAAGGATCATTAAAAAATACTATGAACAAGTATACGCCAACAAGTTGAACAATATAGGCAAAATGGACAAATTTCTGGAGTCATACAGTATCCAAAAACTAAACTGAAAAGAAACAGAAAACTTGAACAGACCAATAACAACTAAGGAAACTGAAGATGTAATCAAGAAACTCCCAGCAAACAAAAGCCCAGGCCCAGACGGCTTCAAGGGGTAGTTTTACTGAATATTCAAAGAAGAATTAACACCCATTCTCCTCAAACTATTCCAAAAAATGCAAGAAGAATAAAGACTTCCAAACTCTTTTTATGAGGCAGCATAATCCTAATTCCAAAACCAGATAAAGACACTAGAAAGAAAGAAAAATACAGGCCAATATCCCTGATGAACATAGACGCCAAAATCCTTAACAAAATATTAGCAAATCGGATCCCGTAATAAATTTAAAAAATTACTCACCATGACCAAGTGGGATTTATCCCAGGGATGCAGGGCTGGTACAATATTCGCAAATCAATAAATGTGATACACCACATAAACAAAATGAAAGATTAAAACCATATGATCGTATCAACACATGCTGATAAAGCATTAGACAAAATCCAGCACCAATTTCTGATAAAAAAAAAAAAAAAAAAAGCTCAGCAATGTGGGAATAGAGGGATTATATGTCGACATAATAAAGTCCATATATAAAAAACCTACAGCTAACATCATACTCAATGAGCAAAAACTAAAAGACAGGGATGCCCAATTTCACCACTCTTATTTAACATAGTACAGAAAGTTTTAGCCACAGAAATTAGACAAGAAGAAAAAATAAAAGGGATCCAAATTGGAAAGGAGGAAGTAAAACTGTCATTATTTGCAGATGACATGATACTGTATATAGAAAACCCTAAAGATTCCATCAAAAATCTACTAGACTTAGTAAATGAATTTGGCGAAGTAGCAGGATACAAAATTAACATCCAGAATTCAACGACATTCTTATACACCAATAATGAACACACAGAAAGAGAAACTAAAAAAAAAAAAACAATCCAATTTACCATTGCAGCAAAAAAATGAAGATACCTAGGAATAAATGTAACCAGAGAAGGAAAAGACCTTCACAGAAAACTACAAGACATTGAAAAAAAGAAATAGAGGAAGATATGAAAAAAAGTGGAAGCATATACTTGTTTATGGATTGGAAGAATTAACATCATTAAAATGTCCATACTACCCAAAGCAATCTATAGATTCAATGCATTCCCCATTAAAATACCAATGCATATTTCACAGAACTAGAACAAATACTCCAAAGATTATATGGAACCAAAAAAGACCTCAAATAGCCACAGCAATCTTGCAAAAGAAGAACAAAGTAGGAGGGATCATAATACCGGATATCAGGTTATACCACAAAGCCATTGTAATCAAAACAGCCTGGTACTGGCACAAGAACAGGCATATAGATCAATGGAACAGAACAGAGAACCCAGAAATTGACCCAAGACATTATGCTCAATTAATATTTGACAAAGGAGGCCAGAGCATACAATGGAGTAAAAACAGCCTCTTTAATAAATGATGTTGGGAAAATTGGACAGCTACATGAAAAATAATGAAGCTAGACCACCAACTTACACCATACACAAGAATAAACTCAAAATAAAAGGCTTGAATGTGACTCATGAATACATAAAAATCCTACAAGAAAATGTAGGCAGCAAAATCTGCTGTAGACATCACACACAGCAGAATTTTCACTGATACAATGCCTAGAGCAAGAGAAACAAAGGAAAAAATTAATAAATGGGGCTACATCAAATTGCAAAACTTCTGCACAGCAAAAGAAACAAGCATCAAAATGGAAAGGAAACCCACTATATGGGAGAGCATAATTGCCAATGACACATCAGATAAGGAATTAATCTTCAAAATATATAGAGTACCCAAACAACTCAACAAAAGGAAGACAAACAGTCCAATTAAAAAATGGGCAGAGGATCTAAATACACACCTCTCCAAACAGAACATACAAATGGCCAAGAGACATATGAAAAAATGCTCAACATCATTAATCATCAGAGAGATGCAAATTAAAACAACTATGAGGTATCATTTCACACCTGCCAGAATGGCTGCCATCCACAAATCTTCAAACAACAAGTGCTGGTGAGAGTGTGGAGAAAAGGGGACTCTAGTACACTGCTGGTGGGAATGTAGACTGGTACAGCCACTGCAGAAAACAATATAGTGTTTCCTCAAAAAATTAAAAATTGAACTGCCATTTGACCCAGTGATCCCACTTCTAGGAATATATCCTACGAAGCCTGAAACACCAATCAGAAAGAATATAAGCACCCCTATGTTCATAGTAGCACTATTTACAATTGCTAAGATCTGGAAACAGCCCAAGTGTCCATCAGTAGATGAGTAGATAAAAAGCTGTGGTACATATATACAATGGAATACTATGCAGCTGTAAGAAAGAAAGATCTCTTATCCTTTGACACAACATGGAGGAACCTGGAGAGTATGATGCTAAGCGAAATAAGCCAATTAGAGAAAGACAAATACCACATGATCTCACTTATTTGTGAAATATAATGAACAAAATCAGCTGATGAACAAAATAGACATTGAGACATAGAAGTAGGGATCAGACTGACAAATCTCAGAGGAGAGGTGTGGGGAAGAAGGAAGAGATAAACCAAATAACTTATATGCATATATGCATAAGCAATGCACATAGACAAGAAAGCCATGGGGGGGGAATGGGGGGGATCAGGAGGAAGGTGCCAATGGGGGAAAAAGGAGAAATATCTGTAACAAAAATAAATTAATTAATAAAAAATAAAAATAGCCTGGCCCGTGTGGCTCAGTGGTTGAGCATTGTCCCATGCACCAAGAGGTCACCAGTTCGATTCCCAGTCAGGACACATGCCCAGGTTGTGGGCCTGATCTCCAGTGGGGGGCATGCAGGAGGCAGTCAATCGATGTTCTCTGTCATCGATGTTTCTATCTCTCCCTCCCTCTCCCTTTCTCTCTCTCTGAAATCAATAAAGAAAAAAAATTTTTTTTTCTATAATAAAAATAAGAAGAATAAATTTTAAATTTTTATCAAATTCCTTTCCAGCATCAGTGAAGATGATCATATGATTCTTGTCTTTTGATCTATTAATCTATTCAATAAATTAGTTTTAACCACTGAATCCTCTTTTTATTCCTGGAATAATCTGACTTAGTAATGATGACATTTTAAAATATTATATTATGTTTATTTATATTTTATTTTGTGTGTCTGTCTTTTCCACACCAAACTAAAGGTTCTTGAGATCAGAAGATATTTATTATTTATTAATGTTTTTCCCTAGTCAAGTAGAGTGACTGGTAGCCAAGAGGTACTTAGAAATATCTGTTGATTAATTAAATAAATTACAGGAGTTCAATAACTATTTAATAAGTAGTTGAATAACGCCTGTAATTTATGTAATTAATTCAATCTCCTCAATCCCACTTCCTGGAACAACATTGCAACTGTGATTAGCATACTCGTATTCATCACTTCCTTCTCTCTGTTGTGTGCGTTGCTTGGCCAAGGTTAATGTATCTGCAACCACAATGCTGCAAATGGGCATACAATGTGAGTGTTTTTTCTTGGTATATTCTTATTGGGAGTCAATCTATCCCCCTCTCACACACACACACACACACACACACACACACGAATTGACAGGGGATTATAATAGCACCCCTTTTCAGACAGTTGATGGAATGACTTCTGGTGAGTCAGTAGCTTCTAATTATTACTGCTAAAAAAATGTCCTTTAATGTTTTTATTCCTGCTGGCTACCTTACTAATCCTAAAGGTTCTGACTCCCCGAGCATGTTCTTCATGCCTCAGTACGCCAGCAGCAAGGTACCAAATTCAAAAGTTTAATATATCTGCCAGATTTTAGTGTGTGTCTATGGCTGAATATATGCTGATAGACTGAAAGAATAGTCTTAATCACAAATAATCACCTCAAGCATTTGGAAAAGGTAATACCATTGTTTATATTTTGAAAATCATTACTTCTTTTCATATAAATAGGCAAACAAAAGCTAGATAACCAAATCAAGCCCTGATTTCAGATATTTATTTATACACCAAGACATATGTTCAATACTACTGTGAACTTCCATTGCAAAATTATTTTTAAATAATTATGTTTTATTTATTGCATTTATTGAGGTGACATTGATTAATAAAATTATACAGGTTTCAGGTGTACAATTCTACGATACATTATCTGTATATTGTATAGTGTGTTTACCACCCCAAGTCAAGTCTTCTTTCATGACCATTTATCTCCCCTTTACCTTCTTCCACCTCTCCACAACCTCCCTTTTCTCTGGCAATCACTATACTATTGTCTGTGTCCATGAGTTTTCTTTTTCTTTACTCAATCCCTTCACCCTTCTCACTCAACCTCCAACCCACTCCCCTCTGACAGCTGTCAGTCTGTTCTCTGTATCCATGAATCTGTCTCCATTTTGTTATTTTATTCATTAGATTCCACATATGAGTGAAATCATATGGTACGTGTCTTTCGCTGACAGGCTATTTCACTAAGCTTAATATTCTGCAGGTCCATCCATGATGTTGCAAAAGGTATGATTTTCTTCTTTTTTGCAGCTGAATAGTATTCCATTGTGTAAATGTGCAGCTTTTTTTTTATATATACCCTCAACCAAAGACATTATTGCATTCATCTTCAGATAGAGCGGGAGGGAGAGAGGTAGGAGGAGAGAGAGAGAAACATCGACATGAAAGAGGCACATCGAGTGGTTGTCACCCACATGACCTCAACCGGGGCAGAGACAAACTGCAACTGAGGTATGTGCCCTTAGTGGGAACCGAATCCGGGTCTCTCTGGACCGCAGGCCAACGCTCTAACCGCTGAGCCAAACCGACCAGGGCAAATGTACAGCTTTTTATCCACACATCTACCGATGGGCACTTGGGTTGCTCCCAAATTTTGGCTATTGTAAATAACACTGCAATGAACATAGGGTTGCATATATTCTTTTGAATTACTGTTTGGGGTTTGTTTGGATACATTCCCAGAAGTGGAATTGCTGGGTCATAGGCAGTTTCATTTTTAACTATTTTGAGGTAACTCCACACTGCTTTCCACAGTGGCTGCACCAGTCTGCATTCCCACCAGCAATGCACAAGGGTTCCCTTTTCTTCACACCCTCACCAACACTATTGTATGCTGATTACTGATGGCAGCCATTCTGACAGATGTGATGTGATATCTCACTGTGGTTTTAATTTGCATTTCTCTGATGATTGGTGACACTGAACATCCTTTCATATGTCATTTGGCCATCTGTATGTCCTCTTTGACAAAATGTCTATTCAGGTCCTTTATTCATTTCTTAATTGGATTGTTTGGTTTTTTTGGTGTTGAGTTTTATAAGTTCCATATAAATTTTGGATATGAACCCCTTATTAGAAGAATCATTGATGAATATTTTCTCCCATTCAGTGAATTGTCATTTCATTTTCTTGATTTTTTTTTTTTTACTGTGAAAAAAACTTTTTAATTATCTCTCTTTGAAATTATTAATAAAATTCCAAACACAGAAACTAAGAACTGGAAATTGAGAAACTGCTAATACAAGTTTGTAGAAAAAAAGTATATCTATAAATCTTTTTGTTGTTGTTGTTATTAATATTCACCCAAGGACAAGTGTTTTTTTCATTGATTTTTGGAGAGAGTGGAAGGGAGGGAAGAAGAGAGGCAGAGAGAGAGACACATCAATGGTTGCCTCTCGAATGTGCCCCGACCAGGGCCAGGGATCAAACCCACGACTGTTTGGTGCACGGGAGACTCTCCACTGAGCCACACTGGCCATGGCTATCTATAAATCTTAATCAAATTCTTCAGAGATCATTTAAATTAAAAAATTTAGAGCTACTGGCCTAACTTTTAAACAGAATAAACACTAAAGACTAATTTCAGCCCTGGCTGGTTTGGCTCAGCGGTTAGAGCACCGGCCCTCAGACCAGAGAGACCCAGGTTCAGTTCCCACTAAGGGCATGTACCTCGGTTGCGTTTGTCCCCGGCCCCGGTTGGGGTTGTGTGGGTGGCAGCCACTCGATGTGTCTCTCACGTCGATGTTTCTCTCTCTCTTCCTCCCCCTCTCCCTCCTGCTCTATCTGAAGATAAATGCAAAAACGTCCTCGGGTGAGGATTAAAAAAAAAAGACTAATTTCATTATCTGGAGAAGTTAGAGCCTCCACAAACTTGTGTCTTCTGCACGGCAGACTCAGTAATTAAGCAATCTTAGAGTTGGAATGGAACGGAAAGCCTTTTAGAATGCTAAATGGGATAATATAGGTGAAATGTATATACAAGAGCCCAAGACAAAACCCAGCATGTTGTAGGCACCCAATAAATAGTGTAATTGAATCTATTTTAATTGTCACTATTTGAACATAAATATTTAGGATAAAATATGTGCAACAAAAAACATTTGCTCCATAATTCAAAGAATACAGATAAGCAAGCACATACATTAAACACATAATAATAGTGTTGCATAAGTAGACAGAAAGCAGCACTGAATTTGGAGTCAGAAAGACTAAGTTCAAGTCCCAATTCCACCACCGACTAGCTGTCTGATGTTGGATACTTGACTTAACTTGTCTGAATATCCATTTTCTTACTTGTGAGAATGGGAATAATAGCATCTCATCATAGATTATGTAGTTTTATTTTAGGTACAAGATCACGTGAGATAACTCATTGGAAAGAACAATGTAAATCTAAGATATCATTGTCATTGTTATTATTATAACAGTATAGTTTTACCCACTGAACAGTCTGAAGAGTGGATTTGAGAAATGACAGATAAACTCATCTGCGATATTATGGGAAATTTCAACAGAGAGATGAAAATGCATACATGCTTATAATGTAGTTTCCCAAAGGTAAATGGTATTGCAAGAATAATAAATCACTACAAAGCAGATACAACAGATACATTTTGCCATTAATACAGTGACTATTTTAATTTTTTTAAATATTTTGTCTTTATTGATTTTAGAGAGAGAGGAAGGGAGAGGGAGAGAGAGATAGAAAAATCAATGAGAGAGAACATTGATTGGCCGCCTCCTGCATGCCCCCCACTGGGGATTTGGCCCACAGCCTGGGCATGTGCCCTGACCGGGAATCGAACCAGCGACCTCTTGGGTCAATGCTCAACCACTGAGCCACACCGGCAGGGCAATACAGTGACTATTTTAGCATCCACACGGTTTTCATCAAAGTTCACTTAGGGCTTAAATCAAAGCAGCAAGTAGACAGAAATATATCAATGACCATAAAATTGTTCAGTGACTCACTAAAGAAGTTCCTCACACTAAAGAAGTTCCTCAATTCTGGAACAATTTTGTAAATATTTTGAAAATAACAGATAAATTGACTAAGATGTAAAATATAAATCAGTTTTGGGTCAGCTGATATAAATAATTTCTAAAAGAAATTAAATATGTGTTACCTAATTCATCATAAAATAACTTGTAGAAAAACATGCAGAGGCATTAAACATACAAGTCTAAATCACATCAAGATACCTTTGCAATAATTGGGCATTTTATTTTTCACAATAAAATGCTAAACTATGAAGCGTGGTTTCCTAGTAACACCAGTCATACTAGGTAAAAAGAAATAGAATTCAGCTTACAGCAATCAGCAACCATTCAAGTTCCAATGAGAGAGTTGAAATCACTTGGATGCTTGTGTTTTCATTTCCATTACCATAAAAATGAAAAACAAAAGAAATTGACTTTTAAATGTAGGCTTATTTTTCAAAATTTGAAGGAGACACTGAAGTGGTGCCCAGTGTCCCCGGGACAGTCTTGGCGTTTCCTGGCCAGTGTGAAACATCCCTCAGGAAGGCCATCCTTACCTGGTGAGTCAAGGAGAGGCTTCCTACATGGCATACATTTTGAAGGGTCGAGACCAACCTCATCTCTGCTCACTGTTGTCTACAATTCCACACTTGGAAGGCATCTTTGTTTTTGTTTTTCTGGGGGTTTTGTTTTGTTTTGTTCTTGCCTTTTATGCAAGGCTTTATTATCCCAAATCTTAAAAACGCAAATGTTTCATTGTGCACCTTTGTGTCCCAAGTTTAAGCCCTTCAATCAAATTAAATGCTGCACATGTATAAGAAAAAGAATCAGCAGCTGATAGATAAGAGATAATACACTATGTGTAAATATCTCAATTTGCTACCTACTACTATTAAAATACAATGGTCCTGTGCTGCTCCATAATACCAAAAGAATTTAATGCTAAAATCATTAAAAATAAAATCTATAGACATAGCCCTGGCTGATGTGGCTCAGTGATTAGAGCATCAGTCCATGGACCAAAGCGTCATGGGTTCGATTCCTGGTCAAGAGCATGTGCCTAGACTGCAGGTTTGATCCCCGGCCCTGGTCAGGTCACGTGCAGAAAGCAACGGATCTATGTGTCTCTCTCACATTGATGTCTCACTCTCTCTCTCTCTTTTTCTCTCTCTCCCCTCCTCCACTCTCTCTAAAAAAATCAATGGAAGAAATATCCTTGGTAAGAATTAACAACAAAAAATCTATAGACATAATTTTTCTACTGTACTTAAAAAAAATCTGTGATAGCCATAGCCAGTCATCTACCACCAATCACTAGCAGACAACAAAAAGATAAGTAAAGAAATAACTGTCCTGCCAGTGTGGCTCAGTGGTTGAGCGTCGACCCATGCACCAAGAGGTCACTGGTTCGATTCCCGATCAGGACACATGCCCAGGTTGTGGGTCCGATCCCCAGTGAGGGGCATGCAGGAGGCGGCCAATTGATGTTCTCTCTCATCCATGTTTCTATCTCTCTCTCCCTCTCCCTTCCTCTCTCTCTAAAATCAATAAAGGGAAAAAACAGATTTCTTTAAAAAAAGAAATAACACAGAAATATGATTTCTTAAAAATGTTTCTATTTATTGCTTTTGACGTGTAGAGACTGGCAGACACATATTTTCTACTAGAAAAATTACTGTTTCTGGAAAGTAATGATGTAACATGTTGTACAAAACACATCATGTCGTATAAACACCCGTTCATGTCTGAGAATATGCAATGCCATGGGCATAGCAAGCCCTATTAGTTATCACCAAAAATCTGTTCTTCCCTAAATTTTTTGTTCCTGGAAGATCCCTGCTTTGTATTGTTGCACTTGTCTACACTACTTCCTGTGGCCAAGTGATTAAGAAGGATATCCTCATTCCTCGCTGAGGAGTAAATGCAGATTCCTCTACGCCAATCATGGTAACCCCTTGCCAGTGACTAGCTTAGAAATGGGCATGTGGTGTAACATAAGCTAGAAGCTTATGATTTCTGATCAATGAAACATAAGCTAGAAGCGTATAGTGGAGACCTTTTCACTGATTTAAAAAACAAAGTAACAGAAAAAAAGACACCCTTTTATACTAAATAGTGTTTTGTCTGGATGCAATGTTTGGAACTACTGCAGCTACCTTGGGGCCAAGAGGAACACAGTCCTAAAGAGGAGCCAGTATACTAAGGATAGCAGAATGTAGAAATCGGAGGAATTCATTCTCTGTGTCATTGAGCTCTGAATTAACAGCTGGAGCTGCTTTACCTCTGGACCTTTTCTGTGAGATAATACATATTGTTACTGTTTAAGCCAATTGAGTTGGAAGTTTCTATTATTTGCGGCCAAAGACATTCTAATTACTATAGAACATACGTTTATCATAGCAACACATTGGAGAAGCCTCTTGTAATATCCATGTTGATCTGATGAAGTCATGTGGATTTTAAGATAATTTAAGTTGGTAGGTAAAATGATTTAGGGAATTCTTCCGTAGTATGTCTCAGAGTTTGTTCTGCCTTTAGCTTCTGTTGCATATATTTTTATCAGCAGAGAATAAATGCATAGAAGACATAAAACATGTAGATAACTTAGCAGAGAGGAATAACTAATATGCTAGATGACAGAATCAAAATTTAAAAAATGTTTTTCCCAAGGAATGCTATGAATGCTTGATACTTCTACCCTACCTCAGCAGTCTTTTCAACTCTTACCCAACTCAGTTTGTTCTATCAGCGACGCATTTCCTTATTCCCCACTCCTAGGCACAGTTTAACACACATGTACAATCCTAGTATTATTTCTTGTCACTACCACAGTTATAGTTCAAACCATACCTTAATAGATATGCATTCATTTATTTGTATATGTGAACTTCTGGAAAACACCATGCCTTATTTATCTTTGCACCCTCAGCCTCTCATTTGATGTTGTTGGTGGAATAAATGCATGTATGAATAAATAAGTGAATCAATGAACAATGAAATGCATTAATTTTTTAAAAAGCATCACTTATTTGAAGCTGAAGGACAAGAAAAAACAAAACTGAAAAGTGAATGGAAACTGCTGAAGAGCAGGAAAAATCTGAGTTCAGACCTGATACAACAAATTTCACGATATCCCTCAATCAAATATCCCTCGACCGAGCTCCCTCTCCTTCATTTATAACTTCTCCACATACATGTGCATGTGTGCACAAGCACACTTTATAGATGGTTATAATGCTTCATACTCTTGAAGACTTTCTTTGCAAGAGCACTAACTAGCTTGAATTATGCTTTAAATAGCAATTACTGTGCTTTTGCAATTACTGTAGAAATCATTGGTAGCCTGGACAGACGGACTCTGTACTTCAGCCTCCTTAAAAAGTTCTGTGCCATGATGGTGGCAATGTAGAATACTTGGCATTAAAATCTAATCCCTATATAATTTTCTCTTCCTTCAACAGAGTGTATTTTGCATATAGCAAGTGGGGCAGAGTGCAGTCTCTGGAGGTTTTAAAATACTGGTCCTAATTTCTCTGACGTTTCGTGTATCTTTTCAGGAAAATCTGGGATTCCCAGGGCCATCTTCTGAAAGGCCCATGCCCTTAGAGAAGCAGACACAGGTACACTCAGTGACAGCCCCCAACTGACCCTTCCTTTTTAGTCATCCCAGCTGGGATACATGTGTCAGAGAAGAAGCCTACAGATAACTGGTTCTCAAATTTTAGCATGCACCACAGTCACCTGAGAGCTCATTAAAATAGCACGGAGACACGCAGCTAAAGTTTCTGATTCTGTAGAACTGGGATGGGACCAGATCATTTCTTTTTCTGTTTCCTGGTGATCCGGAGACAACACTTTGAAAATTGTTGCTGTAACTGAAACCAAAAAATACAAAGGTTTGTTAAAATACACCATGAATAATTATACGCCAACTAATTGGACAATCTAGGCAAAATGGACAAATTTCTAAAATCACAGTCTCCCAAAACTGAACAGGGAAGAGACAGAAAACTTGAACAGACCAATAACAACTAAGGAAATTAAAAACGTAATCAAGAAACTCCCAGCAAACAAAAGCCCAGGCCTGGACGGCTTCCCAGGGGAGTTTTACTGAACACTCAAAGAAGAACTAACACCCATTCTCCTCAAACTATTCCAAAAAATGCAAGAAGAATAAAGTCTTCCAAACTCTTTCTATGAGGCCACCATAATCCTAATTCTAAAACCAGATAAAGACACTAGAAAGAAAGAAAAATACAGGCCAATATCCCTGATGAACACAGATGCCAAAATACTCAACAAAATATTAGCAAACTGGATCCAGCAATACATTTAAAAATTTACTCACCATGACCAAGTGGGATTCATCCCAGGGAAGCAAGGCTGGTACAATATTCGCAAATCAATAAATGTGATACACCACATAAACAAAATGAAAGATATAAACCATATGATCATATCAATAGACACTGAAAAAGCATTTGACAAAATCCAGCACCCATTTCTGATAAAAATGCTTGGCAATGTGGGAATAGAGGGATCATATCTCAATATAAAAAATCCCATATATGAAAAACCTACAGCCAACATCATACTCAGTGGGCAAAAACTAAAAGCACTTCCCTTAAGAACAGGAACAAGACAGGGATGCCCACTTTTCCCACTCTTATTTAACATAGTACTGGAAGTCTTAGCCACAGCAATTAGACAAGAAGAGAAAATAAAAGGGATCCAAATTGGAAAGGAGGAAGTGAAACTGTCATTATTCGCCGAGAATATGGTATCGTATATAGAAAATACTAAAGACTCCATAAAAAATCTACTAGATTTAATAAATAAATTTGACAAACTAGCAGGATATAAAATTAACATCCAGAAATTGATGGCTTTTTTACACACCAATAATGAACACTCAGAAAGGGAAACAACAAGAACAACAAAATCCCACTTACCATTGCAAAAAATAAATAAAATAACTAGGAATAAACTTAACCAAGGAGGTAAAAAACCTGTTCTCAGAAAACTACAGGACATTGAAAAAGGAAATAGAGGAAGATATAAAAAAAGTAGAGCCCTGTCGGGCCGGTGTGGCTCAGTGGTTGAGCGTTGACCTATGTACCAAGAGGTCGCCGGTTCGATTCCCAGTCAGGACACAAGCCCAAGTTGTGGGCCCAATCTCCAGTGAGGGGCATGCCGGAGGTGGCCAATCCATGTTCTCTCTCATCGATATTTCCCCTCCTCCTTCCTCTATCTAAAAAACTAATAAAGAAAAAAAAATTTTTTTTTAAAGTAGAGCCCTGGCCAGTGTGGTTCAGCAG
Source organism: Tadarida brasiliensis (assembly GCA_030848825.1). NCBI lineage: Eukaryota > Metazoa > Chordata > Mammalia > Chiroptera > Molossidae > Tadarida > Tadarida brasiliensis. The sequence continues at coordinate 100,652,959 of CM061266.1, forward strand.
TTAGAACATTGGCCCACAGACCAATGAGTCACGGGTTTGATTCTGGTCAAGGACATATACCTCAGTTGCAATTTGTCCCTGGCCCTGATTGGGGTCATGTGGGAGGCAGCCTCTCGATGTGTCCCTTTCATGTCAATGTTTCTCTCTCTCTCTCTCTCTCTCTTCCTCTCTCTCCCTCCCACTCTATCTGAACAAAAGTGGAAAAATATCCTTGGGTGAGGATTAAAAAAAAAAAAAAGTAGAAATATATACCAGGTTCATGGATCGGAAAAATCAACATCATTAAAATGTCCATACTACCCAAAGCAATCTACAGATTCAAGCAATCCCCATTAAAGTACCAATGGCATATTTCACAGAACTAGAACAAATACTCCAAAGTTTATATAACCAAATAAGATCCCATATAGCCAAAGCAATCTTGCAAAAGAAGAACAAAGTAGGAGGGATCACAGTACCAGATATCAGGTTATACTACAAAGCCATTGTAATCAAAACAGCCTGGTACTGGCACAAGAACCGGCATATAGATCGATGGAACAGAACAAAGAACCCAGATATTGACCCAAGACATTATGCTCAACTAATATTTGACAAAGGAGGCAAGAGTATACAATGGAGTAAAGACAGCCTCTTTAATAAATGGTGTTGGGAAAATTGGACAGCTACATGAAAAAAATGAAACTAGACCACCAACTTACACCATACACAAGAATAAACTCAAAATGGATAAAAGACTTAAATGTAACCTGTGAAACCATAAAAATCCTAGAAGAAAATGTAGGCAACAAAATTTCAGATGTCACATATAGTGGAATTTTCACTAATACATCACCTAGGGCAAGAGAAACAAAGGAAAAAATTAATACATGGGACTACATCAAACTAAAAGGCTTTTGCATGGCAAAAGACACCAGCATCAAAATGAGAAGGGAACCTACTCTCTAGGAGAACATATTTGCCAATGATACATCAGATAAGGGGATAATCTCCAAAATATATAGAGTGCTCATACAACTCAACAAAAGGAAGACAACCAATCCAATTAAAAAATGAGCAGAGAACCTGAATAGTCACTTCTCCAAACAGGACATACAAATGGCCAGGAGACATATGAAAAAATGCTCAATATCTCTAATCACCAGAGAGATGCAAATTAAAATGACTATGAGATATCACCTCACACCTGCCAGAATGGCTGCCATCAACAAATCATCAAACAACAAGTGCTGGTGAGGGTGTGGAGAAAAGGGAACTCTAGTACACTGCTGGTGGGAATGCAGACTGGTGCAGCCACTATGGAAAACAATATGGTGTTTCCTCAAAAAATTAAAGATGAAACTGCCATTTGACCCAGTGATCCCTGTTCTTAGAATATATCCAAAGAAGCCTGAAACACCAATCAGAAAGAGTATATGTACCCCTATGCTCATAGCAGCACTATTTACAATAGCTAAGATCTGGAAACAGCCCAAGTGTCCATCAATAGATAAGTGGATAAAAATGCTGTGGTACATATACACAATGGAGTACTATGCAGCTGTAAGAAAGAAAGATCTCTTACCCTTTGAGACGACATGGAGGGATCTGGAGAGTATTATGCTAAGCGAAATAAGCCAGTCCAACAAAGACAAATACCACATGATCTCACTTATTTGTGGAACATAATGAACAAAATAAGCTGTCGACCAAAAGAGATCCGGAGACATGAAAGTAGGGAACAGACTGACAAACCTCAGAGGGATGTGGGGTGGGAGGGGTGGGAAGAGATAAACCAAAGAACGTATGTGCATATATGCACAACCAATCGATAGGGACATTAGACTGGGGAAGACAGGAGGGGGTGGGAGCAGAAGGAGGGGTCAATGGGGAAAAAGGGGGACATCTGTAATACTTTGAACAATAACAAAGAAAGAAAGAAGAAAGAAAGAAAGAAAGAAAGAAAGAAAGAAAGAAAGAAAGAAAGAAAGAAAGAAAGAAAGAAAAGAAAGGAAGGAAGAAAGAAAGAAAGGAGGGAGGGAGGGAGGAGGGGAGGGGGGAGGGAGGAAGGGAGGGAGGGAGGGAGGGAGGAAGATCATTTAGATGATTCGAGTCATCAGCCACTGGTGAGATTCCCAGTGTCATGAAGCAGGCTAGGCATCCCCACTCTGCCCTGTCTGGATTCCTGGCCCATAGAACCTATGAACAGAATCACTCAACCCTTTTCTGTTCAAGAGGGTTTTAGAATGGAAATGAGTAAAATGACAGTATAGGAAAGTTAACTCCCCCCAGTTGATTTTGAAAGCACAGAACCACAAACCCTCATGCTTTCATCGCTAGCTCTAACTGTTCTGTGATGCAAGCGTTCACACGTGATTGTAAAACATCACAGCTCACTCAGCACACCTGCAGCCTCGCTGTTCTGTTCGGGAGCACGGGCTTTGGAAGCAGGAGAGCTGGCTTGAATCCCAGCACTGCCACTTACACGTCAGCGCAGCTGCCAGTGCGGAGGGCAGAGGCCTGTGAGGTTTTCTGACTGGGTCTCAATCCCAGTGCTACCACCTTCTAGCTGTGTGAGATCTGAAATAAGACAATCTGTGTGAGCCTGTTTCTCCATTCCAAGAGCGGCCTGAGAAGATTGCTCTGGTCATTAAATGAGTTAATGCTCCTGAAACAGAGCCTGGCACTGAGAAGTCACTTCGTAAATATCACATAAAGTGTGGTGCGCCCTCACAATGAGATATCACCTCACACCTGTCAGAATGGCAATCATCACTAAATCAACAAACAAGTGCTGGCGAGGATGCTGAGAAAGGGACCCTCGTGCACTGTTGGTGGGAGTGCAGACTGGTGCAGCCACTGTGGAAAACAGCATGGAGTTTCCTCAAAAAAGTAAAAATGGAACTGCTTTATGACCCAGCAATTCCAATTCTGGGAATATAAAAAACACAAAACAAAAAAAAAAAACCAAAACACTAATTCGAAAGAATATACACACCCCTGTGTTCATTGCAGTGTTATTTACAATATCCAAGATCTGGAAACAGTACCCATCAATAGATGAGTGAATAAAAAAGTGGTGGTATTGCCCTGGCTGGTTTGGCTCAGTGGTTAGAGCGTCGGCCCATGGACCAAAGAGTCGCGGGTTCGATTCCAGTCAAGGGCACGTACCTCGGTTGTGGTTCATCCCCGGCCCTGGTTGAGTCGTGTGGGAGGCAACCAGTCAATGTGGCTCTATCACATTGATGTTTCTCTCTGCCTGTCTCTCTCTCTCTCTCCTTCTCCCTCTCTCCCACTCTATCTGATGATAAATAGAAAAATAGCCTCGGGTGAGGAATAAAAAAAAAAAAAGTGGTGGTATAAATATACAATGGAATATTACTGGGTCATAAAAAACAACGAAATCTTACCATTTACGACAGCATGGATGGACCTACTATTATACTAAGTAAAACAACTCAGTAGGAGAAAGACAAATACCATATAATTTCACTTATATGTGAAATCTAAAGAACAATATAAACAAACAATCCAGAAATAGACTTTTAGATACAGAGAATAGACTGATGGTCAGCAGATGGGAGGGGAATTGAGGAACTGGGTAAAAAAAAGGTGAAGGAATTAAGAAGTACAAATTGGTAGTTACAGAATAGTCATGAGAATGACAAGTACAGCATAGGGAATATAGTCAATATTATTGTAATAACTATGTATGGTGTCAGGTTGGTACTGGAAATATCAAGGGGAACACTTTGTGAAGCATATGATTGTCTAACTACTATGATGTACAACTGAAAGTAATATAAAATAATATTGAATGCAAACTGTAATAGAAAAATAAAATTTTAAAAAAGAAGTATTATGTGCCCTTAGATAGGCTTTTTACCACTTGAGAACTAGAATTTCATCTACACAAACCAGGTTAAATGGTGTTGGGAAAATTGGACAGCTACATGCAAAAAAATGAAGCTAGATCACCAACTTACACCATACACAAGAATAAATTAAAAATAAAAGACTTAAATGTGACTCGTGAATCCATAAAAATCCTAGAAGAAAATGTAGGCAACAAAATTTCAGACATCACACACAGCAGAATTGTCACTGATACAACACCTAAGGCAAGAGAAACAAAGGAAAAAATGAACACATGGGACTACACCAAACTCAAAAACTTCTGTACAGCAAAAGAAACAACCATCAAAATGGAAAGGGAACAACACACTGTATGGGAGAGCATAATTGCCAATGATACATCAGATAAGGGGTTAATTTCCAAAATATATAGAGTGCTCATACAACTCAACAAAAGGAAGACAAAGAACCCAATTAAAAAATGGAGAGAGGCCCTAAAGAGACACCTCTCCAAACAGGACATACAAATGGCCAAGAGACATATGAAGAAATGCTCAACGTCACTAATCATCAGAGAGATGCAAATTAAAACAACTATGAGGTATCACCTCACACCTGTCAGAATGGCTGCCATCAACAAATCATCAAATAACAAGTGCTGGTGAGGGTGTGGAGAAAAGGGAACTCTAGTACACTGCTGGTGGGAATGCAGACTTGTGCAGTCGCTATGGAAAACACTATGGTGTTACATCAAAAAGTTAAAAATTGAACTGTCATTTGACCCAGTGATTCTATTTCTAGGAATATACCCTAAGAAGACTGAAACACCAATCAGAAAGAATATATGTACCCCTATGTTCATAGCAGCACTATTTACAATAGCTAAGATCTGGAAACAGCCCAAGTGTCCATCAATAGATGAGTGGATAAAAAAGCTGTGGTACATATACACAATGGAGTACTATGCAGCTGTAAGAAAGAAAGATCTCTTTGAGATGACACAGGGGGATCTGGAGAGTATTATCCTAAGCAAAACAAGCCAATCAGAGAAAGACAAATATCATATGATCTCACTTATTTGTGGAATATAATGAACAAAACAAACTGATGAACAAAATTGACCCAGAGACATAGAAATAGGGTACAGACTGACAAACCTCAGAAGAGGGGGTGGGGGTGGGGAGGAAAGAGATAAACCACAGAACTTATATGTATGTATGCATAACCAATATAACCAATGGACATAGACAACAATTCTGGGGACAGGGCTGGGGGTAGGGGGGGATCGAGAGAAGGGTGTCAATGGGGGAAAAGGGAGAAACATCTGTAACAAAAATAAGTTAATAAAAGAAAATTTTTTTAAAAACAAGGTTAACAATATCTACCTCACCAGGTTATTGTTAGGATTAAATAATAAACAATAAGTGCTCAATAAATGGCAGTTATTATTATTACTATGAAACAGGATACTACCAGAGACAGAAAGTACAAATAAGCAAGTTTTAGTCCATTAAAGAGAGTCTATAAGTAGGGATGGGGTGACAGCAGAACACAGAATGTCTTGGCCCGGCACGGATGAAACCCAAAGGGAGTATGTGTTAGTAGAAGTTCAGTGCTAGGGCTTTCCCAGCTGAAACTATGGAGGGTGCGGAAGAGAAGAAGAAGAAGTTTCTTCTATGCCGGAAACCCTTACGAAAAAGTGAAGGAATTTCTCAGAGCTAAAAGATCAAGCACCTGAGAAAGAAGTTTGCCCAAAAGATGTTTTCAAAGCCAAGAAGGAAGCTTATCTATGAAAAAGATAAGTGTTAGGGTTTGGTCAGTGATGTGGACTGTAAAAGAATTCACAAAGAAGAGGAAATGCTGCGAGGAAATTTATTTTACTTTCCAGGGGAGGAAAGAGCAAAATATTGATGGGACAGTACCAGCGGTGGAGAAAGAGTGGCATGCGCTTTTATAGAGCAAGTAGTTGCTGTTGCTAAGCGATAAGGAAGGAAGAGGATTGTGTTAAGTTAGTGGTTCAGCTGTGACCAGATGCCTGGAGTTATCTTGAAAAGTTACAGTCTGTTTGCTTTCCAGGAGGTGATCAGGTAGATGTACTGAAGACATGCCATGTTGATACTTTCCCAAGCCTGTAAAACAAACTCAGAACAAAAGTTATAAAGAGTTAGAGGGGAGAGGTCTGTCTGAAGGGGAGGGGGGAATCCTCATTCAACTTCTTACTAACCTGAGACTATTTAGTGCAAATCATCCTGAAGCTGTTAACAGCAGGGAGGACAGGGAAGGAAGAGTTCAGCTTTATCTCATCCTGCTGTTTGAACAGAGGAGCCAACAACTCAGGATTTAATTGCCAGGTGCTTCTCATAAATTGTGGAAAAGCAACAACAAAGAAAGGAGAGACCTGTTTTCTGTCCTTTCACTAAGCACTACCACAAGAAATATAGGCAGATGTACAGAACTGAGATTCAAATGGCCAGGATGGCAAGAAAAGCTGTCAACTTCTATGTACCTGCAGAAACAAATTGGTATTTGTCATAAGGATCAGAGGTATCAATGGTGGGAGCCCAATGGCCCGAAAGGTGCTGCAGCTTCTTTGCCGTTGCCAGATCTTTAATGGCACCTTTGTTAAGCTCAACGAGACTTTGCTTAACATGCTGAGGATTGTGAAACCATACATTGCATGAGGGTAACCTGAAGTCAGTAAAATAATTGATCTACAAGCGTGGTTATGGCAGAATCAACAACAACAAACGAATTGCCCTGACAGGTAACACATTGATATGGTATCATCTGCATGGAGGATCTGATTCATGAAATCTATACTGCTGGAAAACACTTCAAAGGAGCAGATAACTTCCTGTGGCCCTTCAAATGATCTCCCCCACGTGGTGGAATGAAGAAAAAGACCACCCATTTTGTAGAAGATGGAGATGCTAGTAATCAGGAAGACCAGATCAACAGGCTTATTAGAAGGATGAACTCAGGTATCTACCATGGTTATTTTTGTAATCTGGTCAGTTAATAAAGAGTGACTGCTTTAGCCCGGCTGGTGTGGCTCAGTGGTTGAGTGTCGGTCAACCCCTGCACCAAGAGGTCGCCAGTTCAGTTCCCGGTCAGGGCACATGCCCAGGTCGTGGGCCCAATCCCCAGTGGGGGGCATGCAGGAGGCGGCCAATCGATGTTCTCTCTCATCAATGTTTCTCTCACTCTCTCTCTCTCTCTCTCCTTTTCTCTCTCTCTTAAAAAAAATCAATAAAGAAAAAATATTTTTTTTAAAAAGAGTGACTACTTTAAAATTGACATATAAAAAAGAAAAATTCAACAATAGAATCAAAGGGATTCTTGAAAGTCTGTTTACATGTGCTCAGAAAGTGGAGTAATGCTTGCACTAAAATCATCACAGATTCTGGCCACTGTGCTGTGTCAGAGCCTGACAGTTGTAAATCAAGCAACTTGTACCTGTGTTGTTTCCCAGCCTCTAGAATCTACTCCTCCTTCTCCCCTCAATGCCCACCTACAGGGTCTAGGCACCTTGGGCTAGTGGATTAGCTAACATAGCCATTACTCATTAGTATTCCAAAGGATTTGTTGCCCATTAGCTAATAACTGTGAGAAGATACCTTTCAGAGCCCCACAGAATAAACGTATAGTAATGATGGGTGAGGAAATTGCCATTTTGAAGCAAGATTTTCTCAGTTCAGTTAAACTACAGCTTATAGGAGGCTACTTTCTGCCAAGGCTGGCCAACTGAATACAGATTTTACAAGGCGTATACATAGCTTTCCTTAGAAGTCGTTTCTTATTCATGATTTGTTTCATTCTTCATATCACTAGAAGAATGCTGGAAGAAACTTGAAGTGAGTATTTTCCTTCTCTCTGGATAGGGAAGAAGTTTCTAAGCATAAAGAAATAAAGGAATTGCTGCCCTGGCCAGTTTGGCTCAGCGGTTAGCGCATCGGCCCGCGGACAAGAGAGTCCCGGGTTCGGTTCCCGCTAAGGGCATGTAGCTGGGTTGCAGTTTGTCTCCGGCCCCAGTTGGGGTCGTGTGGGTGGCAGCCACTTGATGTGTCTCTCTCACATCGATGTTTCTCTCTCTCTCTTCCTCCCTCTCTCCCTCCTGCTCTATCTGAAGATGAATGCAAAAATGTCCTCGAGTGAGAATAAAAAATAAATAAAATAAGAAATAAAGAAATTGCAAAGTAAAACATATAAAAATGTGACTATAAAAACCTTGGCTATATTGAAACCTTTCATATATTAGGAAACACTATAAGCTAAATTAAAACAGAAACAACATCAACCACAAAGCATTTATATTCATAATATACAAATAATTCATCCAAATTAATAAACAATATTCTAGCATCTGAATAGATATAAGGTGTAAAAATATAGACAAATAATTTTCCTTGGTAGAAAAATAATTGCAAATTTTATGCTATATATCTTCTTCCCCATTAACAAATTAGTAAAGATTTTGAATATGTTAATATTTTATGTTGGTGAAGGTTTATTATGACAAGGATTTTTATTACACTCTCATAAAAATGGTTAAATTATTCTGGAAAGCAATTTGGCTAACTAAATGAGAAGTCATAAAAATGTTTTCAATCCTTGATCCACGCAGCTCACTTCTAAGGAAGCTTAGAAAATTTTCCCAGGAAATAATCACAGTTTTATTCAAAAGTGGTAGTACAAAGGTGTTTACCAAAGCTTTATTTATAATAGCAAAATTTAAAGAAAAACATATACTCATTATCAAGGATTCAATAGACTTTTGTGTATTTTTACAAATAACATGCAGTCATATAAACATTTCAAGTAGTTCTTAATGATTTGTGAAAAATCCAAAAAAATTAAAATACAGAACAGGATTAATTAGGGATAGCTTCTGAAACATTGGCTGTCTGGTGTGCTACATTGAGGGCTATTCTGAAAGGGCATAGGGTTCAGCAGGGAAGAAGACTGATCACTGGTACCTGCCATGGGCACGAGGCGGGGGAGGGGCAGCACACACCAAGTATCTGCCATCCCTTGTGGTGTGTGCGGTATGGGCCCAACCATTTATTAGCACATATGTGTGCCGTGTGTGCAAAATCACTACATTGTAACACTGATTATCTTCAGTTTACGGTATTGGGTGATTTGGGGTTTTAAAAAATATTGAGCACAGATTGGTTTTGTATCATTTTTTAATGTTTAGATCTTCAAATTGTTCAAGTGATTTTTTAAACTAGAATAGTACATTTGTTCTGAGGAAGGTGGCAGGGGCAGGGGGAAACACAGGCAAATACACTTTGGAGAGTTTTGGGGGTGCTCTCATTTCCTTCTCCAGGAGGTGAATGTGTTACTAGTTAGGACTATCTTTCCCAGGACAGGTTCGTTCTAATCTCTCCAAATTTGGTTATGAATAAGAATGTGACCTTTTGTCTCCTATGGAAATCTAAGCACTTGGAAGATTTCTGTGAATAAGCTTGATAAAGAACCAATTTTTGTCATGATAAACAGCCAAAGGGCCCGGAACTGGTAAGCCCATATTTGAAAGTGCCCGTCTTACGGTGAGTTTTGAAATTTTTTAAACAATTAATGACCCTTTCGTGTTTTCAGAACCTTGTATTGTGCTGCGTCTTCTCCACTCCTGAAGCTGATATGACAGTTCCACAGCTTCGGTTTCTCTGGGAGAGGGAAGAAGCAAGGCGAGGGTGTTCTCACGGTGAATTTCTCCCTCCCCAAGGCCGAGCCTCCGCACTGAGGCCCCTGCACTCAGGGTGTCCGAGACAAAGGCGCCCAGGAGCTCTCCCTTTCATTAGCTCTGGGACACGAGACAACTCGTTGTCACTGTTCCCTTTCAGAATTTCCACATTAGTAATGTGGGAATATACTGCTAGTGTCCTCCAGGCACGATATGTGATGTTGTTAAATTGAGTAAGAGATGCCAGATGTCTAAGCCGGCGGATGGCCATACAGCTGGGTCTGCCTCCCGGAGGAGTGTACAAGTCCCTCCTAAGGCGTTCACTGATCATTAGGATGTTAACCAGCAGCCACAGAGTTGGTGATATTTGAACTCCCGAAAGTAAATTAAGTGGGATTGTCCCAAATTTCAGAAGTGGACAGTGTCAGCAAGACCCAGGACTGACCCCGGGGAGCCTGGGGACGATGTCTGGTTATCGTTTCCCACAGCCTCTCCAAGTTCCCTCAGAACTGAAGTCTGCTGGGACCATCCTACAGCCTTCTGTCAGTTCCTGTTCAGTTAGGACGGAGTGACATTGTCACCTTGCTCTCAGCTCATGTTGGTGTTCCTCTGCTCCTTCCTTATGCACGTTTTGTTCCTAGGAACACTGCGATACATGTGAAGGTAAAATTAACCACCAGTACCAAGAGTGGGGCCAGTCTTTGAGAACTAGTTATTGGGTAGGGGCTAGAGAACATGTCTTCTCAGGGAAAACCTCAACGTGCCAAGGCTATGCCCTGTAGGCCCTGGGAAGAAAGCCCCAGAAGGAATTTACCTGCTCAGATGGACTCTCCACAGTTAATTGTGGGCCCAAATGTAATGAATACTAAAAGCCTAGGGTCATTTTCTGACAGGGGCTCCCCATATACTCTCTCAGCTTCCTGTACTATGCCCTACTTGTTTACGCCATCTGGTCAACCACTGCAGGGAAGCCTTGGTTTCTCTGTCTCCCAATGGACTCACTCACACCTGCCCTGTGCAATCAGAACTGCACAGTTTGGATCTCTCACTTACATAAAACAGACCTAATTGAGAACCTGAGTGAGAACTTTCACTGTAAATGTTGACCTCCCCTTTGTCTCCGTGGAACACCTGAATCTGTGCCTCCCTGGCTGTAGCTCCTTTTGTTCAAATAAATGCTTATTATGCTTTATTACAGTCTAAAATTAATTTTGGTTTTCACTCCCAATCTAAATCAGGACTTCTTTTATATCATTGCAGAGACCCCTTTATCATTCCCTCCTTTCTCATATCTATAGTCCTTGCAGGTTGATCAAACGCAGGCACCCCCTCTTCATGGATGGACAAAAGACCAAGAGGACAACAGTGATTATGGGCTGCATCACGACTTTCACAAATACTTATATTTCCAAATTGTGGACTGTTTTTTAAATTACCGAAGTTCAAATAACCCAAAGCATGAAGAGCTTTGCTTTGCATGTATTTAAATTTATGATGAAATGTATCAGCTTGATAATTTCGCATTACATATAAAATGTTGTAACCTCATTAAAACCACATTATTCTTCTCATTATTAGGTAGGTAATCTCAAAATTACTTTGGGGAAATTGTTAAATTTTAATATGAATATTCACCAAAAATATATAGATATAAGGAAGCACAACAGATGGCATGTTATGTAAAATTAAAGATATTGCTAAAACTTGATTCTCTGTCTCGAGGATAACCATTTCTTTGTGACTGAAGTTTAATAATGTTATCATGGAGCACTGAAAAGAAAAGAAGCTTATCCAAAATAAAGAACCTTTTTAAAATGTATAAAGGCTGTCTGTGTGTATCGTAAAAAAGAAAATGTTTATTTCCATTAAAATTGGTTTATGAATTTTATATTTTATTTGACAGTGATTTTTTTTTCAGTTGTGCAGTGTTCTAACCAGTGGACACCATTCTCCTCCATTCAAGGAATAGTAATTTCTCCTCTTCTTTTATTTTTTTCACTTAGCTCCTAGGTATTACTATAATTTCCTAGGGGTAGTGAAGCCAACTCTTAAATCATCTTAAGACCAATTCAATGTGGTTCGGAATTGTTTGATTTACATTGGTCACGCTGTATTTAATCTGTGATATGATTTTATACTTGCAATGAGGTAGGTGATCCTGTGTAAGGCCAACCAAGCAAGGGGTTAAACCTGAGCCCAGGTGGCCCTGAAACTGCCACCAAGAGGACACCAGGTAAGCTCAATGAAACAAAAGGGAGATGAGTATACTGGCAGCAAGCTTCTGAGTGCCCAGAAGGGCAGGGATACAAACTGGCCTCAGGGACAGAAATGGGATAAACAGCAGGTGGGCTGGAATTTGCAGATGCAGGCGAATGTGAAGCCGAATCTGGGCTTCCAGACATGGATTCTTTATGTGAAAGCTTGATCTGGTGGAAACTTTCATCCCACCTTGAACTAGCAGCTTCTTACTTGAAGTGGGACAGTGTGCTATAATACCCTGATATACTTCATAAAGCCATGGAGATAGGCTTTCTTTTTCTACATGATCAAATCACCACTCTTTATAAAAGGCCTCCTTTGTAGAGGAGACCTGGGACACCAGAAAGGCAGACTGGGGGAGTTCTCTTCTCCTCTCCTCTCCCCTCTTTGTTTCATTCCGTTCTGATCAAGTCCAACCTTTCTGGGTGAATACAAAGGCAGACTTAAGCATTATTTTAAGAGTACCTACAAGGCTAAATTTTAGTTTGACAAATTTGGAAATCACAGTCAATGATTTAGGAAATAGGCTTAATGTGAGTCGTTTAGAACAGTATGGGGATAAGTCACACATTATTCATTATCACACATTATCACATCTATCTAAAAACTGTAAAAGAATAATGGAACATTAGGTATATAACATATTAAAAGGTATCTGTATCTATATATATATCTTTCAAAATATGAATTTATTGAGCATCCACTATGTACTAGGTTCTATCTAAGGATCAAAGGACATTTGATTTAGTAGAAGAGATAGACATGTTAACAAAAATGTGCGTCCACAGTGTGTGATGAATGCAACATTAGCGGTAATAACAAGATACAAAGAAACACGCCAAGAAAGGAGTGATTAGATCTAACCAGGAGGTTTGGAAAGGCTCCTTGGGTTGATCTTGGAGCCGGGTCTTTAAGTTGAGCACAGTGGCTTTGAAGATGAGGGTAGAGGAAACTCTAGGCAGAGAAAACGGCATGTTCACAGGTGCAGGTGAATGGAGTCATAATGATGTACTCAGGAACTCCAAGTAGTTCAACATGGAAAATAGAATTCATTGTGGGTGGAAGAGGTAGTGAAGGATCTTGTTAGCCAATCTAAGCCTTTAGACTTCTTTCTCTAAGCAAAGGATAGCTTTTGAAGTATTAAACAAAGATTCAATCTGCAGATTAAAATGAGTGTTCCAGAGGCAAAGAGAGGAATAGACTGAATGGGATGTAGACTGAGAAGCTAGTTAAGCAGGCAATTGCTAAAGCTCCTGTGGGGTATTTTGGTGGCCTGAGATGACTTTAAACTGTATTAAAAAGGTGGTTTAAAAGGAAAAGCATTAGATCTTTACGTTCTGAAATGTGTTGTACTAAAGCTGAATGCTATATGGGTTTTAAAGAAAGGGAGCAATGAACTCTACAGAGTGCCTTCACAAGGAGAGAAGAGAGGAGAGGGTACATATATAAAAGCATTTAATGCATTGCATCTAATTGGAAATGATACCTTTTAACTAGAACTAAAACTTATTACCATAGCTTGAACTAGAAATAAATGTAGCAATAAATCCTGATGTTGAAGAAAGAGAAATAGGGGGAGAAAATAGAAAACTCATTTTATATAGATAATCTTCTATCACTGGGACTCAGGTCCTGCTGTTGGGGGATCAGAACTAAATCTCTGTTTCCAAATCTCCTTAGCTGAAAAGGCTCACACGTGGCTAGTCTCAGAGGGAAGGGAGAGTCAAATCACCTATTCAGGTTCCCTAGAATTCCTCCAGGGACCAAAATGAGCATCAGATCCTTTGAGAAACACTCTCACAGTGTAGCAGACCCTTGCCTTTCAAATCCCCAGTCACTGTTTTCTGATTTTCCCCACCTTGGCTCCAGTCTTATATGCCCAGATAGAAGGAAGTTAACTCTCTCCATATGGACCTAAGAGAACCACATAGGTCCTCACCTGCTTTCTGGTCCCCTCTATATCTGTAGTTCAGGAAACTCATTTTGGATACTGAATGGACAATGGATTTGAGAGAAACGAGAACAATAAGCAGGCAAGATGGTTGCCTGGAGTAGATGGTAGCTATAGTGATAATGACAAAAATGTAGATTTGAGAGCTATTTATCAGAATTGTAGGGACTGATTAAAAGTGGGTGGTGAGGGAAATGGAAGAGTCTAGAAAAACTTTCAGGTTTTTTATCTAAGCAGCTGGGTAGGTGGTGGTGCCATTTATTGAGCTAGAGGACATAGGACACAGAAGGTTCCATTGTAAACCTTGTGAAGTTGAGACACCCATGAGACCTCTGGTAGAGATGTCCAGTAGCTTGAACATTCATGTTTGGAGGTCAGGAGAAGACTTTGGACTGGATAAAGTGACTCTGGTATCATCCACATATAGATGGCAATGCTAGGATCTCCCTGGGAGAATGAGCTGGGCACAAATAACCAGACCACAGAAGAAGACCTATATTTTTAAATTTTTCCAAAGAAGGAGGCTTTGCAGAAGACTAGGAAATTCTGCTGGAGAGGAGGAAACAAATCAGGAGAGTAAACTTCATAGAAATGAACAAAAAGTAATGTTAATCTATATTATACTACTGAGAAGTAACTGATCACTGAAAGGTATGCATCGGTTGTAGGGATATGGATGCTTCTGTGGACCTTGAAGAGAGCAGTTTCAGTGAAGCAGTAAGAGCAGAAAACAAATTAGAGTGCCTGTGGAAGCAAGGTGAAAAGGAGAGACCAAATACAGAAATTTGTTCAGGAGGTTTGCCTGCGACAGACAGGAGGGAGGAAGAGTCACTGGAGAGGGGCACGTCGTGAAGATAGGGTTTAATGAGAAGATGCTCCATAACAACAAAAATCAGAGAGCAATTCTAAGGCAGCCATGCAAACAAACGTGAACATATGTTGACCGGACCAGCAGTGGGGTACCCAAGGAATCCGTGTAAGAGGGCAACTGTGGTGGGCTCAGGTGACTGAGCAACAAGCACAGCATAAGGTGGAAGCCAGGAGTGTTGAGTTCAAATCCTTGCTCTGGCACTGACTACAACTTTCCCATCTGTAAAATGAGGATAATCCTTACTTTCTAGAGATAACCTTACAAAAGTGTATTTGTCATGTAGTAAAAAGTTATCACATTTGTTTCATTTTCTCTTCTTCTTTTGCAGGCTAAAACAAAGGAGTAAAAAGACTTTCATAGTAGACTATAGATAAGCAAAATACAGGAGCCTCAAATAAGAAAGAATTTTTGTAGTTTCATACTTAAAATGCACTAAGTCAGTGTGCTATGATAATGTCAATAACTTCTATTTGCACTTTAAATGTGTTCTGCTGTTGTATTTTTTGTCTCACAACAACTCGAGGAGGGAAGTAGGACAAATATTCTTTTCCCTTGTTAGAGATACAGAAACTGGGGCACGCCAGGTCGAGGAACAGCCCGTCCTCGGTCGTTAGTAGGGCAAGCTGGATTAGAACCGGTCTCTGGAGTTCAGTACTTTGGTTAGGAGCCCATAATATGCAGATAAATGCTAACTGCAGTCTCAGTCGCACATCTAGAGTAATGTTAAATGGGAAATTATTAGGTACTTACTCTTGAACTTTCAGAAAGGAATATTAGTTTAAGTTTCATTCAGCATACATATATATATGTGTTGTTGTTGTTGTTAATCCTAACCCAAGGATATTTTTTCCATTGATTTTTAGAGAGAGTGGAAGGGAGGGAGGGAAGGGAAGAGAGAATGAGAAAGAAACATCGATGTCAGAGAGACACATCAATTGGTTGCCTCCCACACACACCCCTACCAGGGCTGGGAACAACCTGCAACCCAGGTACACGCCCTTGACCTGGAATTGAACCCGTGACGCTTCAGTGTGTGGGCCAATACTCTACCCACTGAGAAACACCAGCCAGGACCCATTCAGCGTATTTTTATGTCATTCTTAGAACAACTAATTCGCTGGTATTGAATCCTTCTTGCCTCTGCAATTGACCAAATGTTTTCCTTTAAAGCTAAAGATGCCTGGGAGCAGATAAACTTAGTCCTGGTACCCCAGAAACAGGACCTGAGCCCCAGTGAGTTGGCAAAGAGAACAACAAACTCATCCAAAAGTGACACAGCGACCAAGGAGAGGAAGCTTGGCTAAAACACCCAAAAAGGAGGCTCTTTAGCAAAGGAAACTGCAAAAGAAGACAGATATCAACCCAAATCAAAATATTCCTAGCATTATTCCTAATACTACCAACAGCAATAGCAATGACACTGGAAAGAAGTCAACTCCACCACATACAAAAAGAAAAAAAAAAGATATTTGAGAATGAAAATCTATGATTTTCAAACTAAAAAAATAATAATTAATATCAAGTGGGAGAAACTTTGGGGGGGAAAATGAAAAGTCTTAGAAATTATAAGAGAAAACATGAGACTTGGTAGACAGGTCCAAGACGCATAACATGAGAATGAGAGGAATTTCAGGGGGAAAGTTACAGATTGAGAAGAGGGAGTAATTATGCATGTACAAGGAAAATACTGTCCCTGAATTGATGGGAGAGAATAGATTTGAAGGGCTCCCTGAGTTTCCAGCAGAACACACATATACCATAACCAGTTTTAATTCCTGAACTTAAAGAAAGAAAGAACAAGTAAAACATCAGGGCCTGTCCGGTGTGGCGCAGTGGATGGCCATCATCCCATGCACCAAAGGGTCACTGGTTGGATTTCCGGTCAGGCCACAAGCCCAGGTTGCAGGCTTGATCCCCAGTAGAGAGCATGCAGAAGGCAGCTGATAGATGTTGCTCTCTCTCTAAAAAAATCAATGAAAACATTTTTTTAAAAACATCAGAAATGCTTGGCTTCCCATCTACCTACAACAGAGGAACACAGAAAACGAGGGAATACTATCAACTGATGTAAAGAGAACAGGACGGCAGCCCAAGAATCCTAAAGCCCTCCGAGATACCACTTACCAGCCAGGTTAAAGGAGAGGTATTTGCCAAAAGCAGAACTTGAGATAACTCCCGCTGGAAAGAGCAGTGAATATACTTACAAATACACGGCAAACTGATAAGAAGACGAGAGGAAACAGCAGTGACCATTTAACCCTGCAACATGCATATTTAAAGTTAAATGGATAGTAAGTAGGAGTGTGTGAGAGATATCCCACATAAGGATTCTTGTCGTAAAACAGCTATACTACAAGTGAAAACTTAATAGTTTGGATAGTAAAAAAAAAATTATCTCAACAAAACGGAGGAAGTGGTATGCTAGTGAAGAAGGGATAATGTCCTATTTATATAGAGGAAATTGGAATGAGGACAGTAAAACCATTCTAAAATGCCTCGTAATGGCTTGGGGTAATCTGGAGAAATCTTTTCTTATTGTCACTCAGTAAATATAAATAGGCGTTTATGAGTGTTCAGAAAGGAAAGATTTCTAAATGAAGGAGGGGGTGAGAGTAAGAAGACAATTCATAGTGATATCAGATCACAACAAAAAAGGAAAGGAAAAAGGAAACCTCAGACAACATTAGAAGTTACCACAGTAAGATGAAAGAATTCAATATGATGATGTTATAGTATGATTTTCAAAAATCTGCAGAAAAATATCAAATTGAATTAAGATGTACAAATTCTTATTAAAACATTAACAGACTTCAATATTGTATCAAAAGAAAATAATTCTCTGTGAGTAAGTAGTACTTACTCTGGTATTTCAAGAATTTTTCAAAATCAGGATATTTTTTAGTATAATTCTTTACATTAACAATGGAGAAAAACAAATGATTTTATCAGGAGGTGCTGAAAAGCCTTTGATAAATTTGGCAGCTATTCTTAATAAAAACTCTAAGTAAAATAGCAATAAAAGGAAACTACTTGAATATGATTATAAACTACTTACCAAACTAATTATAAAATATTATTTTTTAATTATGAAATGATAAAGACTTTTTCATTAAATTCAGATAGACATGCTTGTACCACCAGTGTGATTCAACACTGTTTTAAGGTTCTAGAAAATGAAATAAGGCAAGAAAAACAAATGATCAGTACAAATTGGAAAAGATTAAAACTTAGTTCATATTTGCTGATGACATGTTCTATATCGAAGGAATCTGAGAGGCTATAGGAAAACACTGCTAGAATTTGGTAAGAAATTTAGTACAGAACTGAATGCAAATAAATGCACCAAAGTCAATTGCTTTCTTCCTCCATTAGTGATGATGAGTAGAAATATTCTATGCACACTGATGTTGAAAACAAATAAAACAACTAGAACTAAAAGTAACAAGATCATAGGGCCTACATGAAGAAAACTATAAAATGTTATTGAATGACATAGAATTCTAAGTGATTTTATATCCTTAGACAGGAATACTTAATACTAAAATGTCAAATCTCTTCAAATTAATATATATAGAACATTTCATTCAAATTATAATTCCAATTTTGAAGGAATGATGAGTTTGAATAATATAATACTAAAGTCAACGTAGAATTCATGTCCAACAGTAATGAAAAATTATTTATAAGGGTAATAAGAGGAGAATTTGCCTAACTGGATATTAAAATGTATCATAAAGCCAATGTAATTAAATAGTATAGTATTGATACAGAAATGGACAAATAGATCAATGGAACTGAAAAAGAAAAAACCTGAAATATACATATAGGATAATTTAATCTATTATAAAGACAGCATTTCAATTCTGTGGAATAAGTATAGTTTATGTAATTAATAATGATGGAACATTGTATTTCACACAATCCTAAAACAAAATTCTAAGTGGATAAAGGACTTAAATGTAGAAAATAATATAACAACTATTTTATAAAAGGAAATTTAGTTTATAAATCCCCAGGGGTTGGAAAGACTTTTTAAACCAGATAGAATGCCCAACGCTCTAAAGTAAAGATTGCTATATTTAACTAAGTGCGACAGTTAATTTTATATGTCAACTTGACTGTGCTAAGAGATGTCCAGATAGCTGACAAACATTATTTCTGGGTATATCTGTGAAGATGTTTCTGGAAGAGAATAGCATTTGAATCAGTAGACTAAGTATAGAAGCTCACCTTCACCAATGTAGGAGGGTGTTACCCAATTCTTGAGGGTCAGAGTAGAACAAAAAGTTAGAGGAAGGCAAATAATCTCTCTTCTTGAGCTGGGACGTCCATCTTCGACTGCCCTCAGGCATTGGCTCCTGGCCTTTGGGCAATGACTGAATTATACCACCGGCTTTCCTGCAGACAGTAGGTCATGGGACTTAGCCTCCATAAGAGCGTGCACCAATTCCTATAACAAATCTCCCTTTTATATATGTCTATATATAGCCCATTGTTTCTGTTTCTCTGGAGAACCCTGACTAATACACTAAGTAAAATTTTTAAGCTTTTGTATGGCAAAAGATATATACACTAAGTCAGTAGACTGATGAATCGATTTTTAAAATTTGTACATAGATAGTATTCATATCTTTGTTAAAGAAAAAGCTCATAGAAATTCATAAAAACAATAGGAAAGAAATGTGAGTGGACAATTCACAGAAAGGCAAATTCAAATCACTGATGTATATATGAAAGGAGATTTAACCTCCAAAGAAGACAGGGAAATACAAATAAGGTAGCGATCAATTAATAATCATTTAAAACATTGGTGATATCTACTGCTGTTAGAAATGCTGTAAAAAAGGTACCTTTGAACAAGTTGGTGAAATATAAATTGTTATAACATTTTGGAAATATAATTGATATGTCTATTAAAATTTAAAATACACACGTCTGCCCTGGCCAGTTTGGCTCAGTGGTTAGAGCATCGGCCTGCAGTCCAGAGAGACCCGGGTTCGGTTCCCGCTAAGGGCATGTACCTCGGTTGCAGTTTGTCCCCGGCCCTGGTTGGTCATGCGGGTGGCAGCCACTTGATGTGTCCCTTTCACATCGATGTTTCTCTCTCCCTCTCTCTTCCTCTTTCTGCCTCCCACTCTATCTGAACAAAAAATGAAAAAATATCCTCAGGTGAGGATAAAATAAATAAATAAATAAAATAAAATAAAATACACACGTCTTAGGTCGAGCAAAAACACCCCTAGAAAACAAAACGTTCATCCTCAGCTTCTTGCATGGCTTCTCACATATTCTAGGGGCACAGAGCTCAATTAGTATTGGTTGAATGAATGAATGATTCCCTCGGAAGGTTCCCAGGCACATGGTCAGCACTGTTTATTTCATATGCATCTTCCTCCACTCCTAGAGAGTGGGGTCTAGAGTCTATAGATAGGTCCACCAGGAACTATTTATTGAGTGAATATGTGACTAGATGGCAGAAAGTATAATAGTTATGATATGTGAAAGATCTAATCACTTCCTACAGTAGACTTAGACAGTATTCAGTATGCTAGGCAGGCTATAGGAATAAAGGGAATCTAGGCAAGTCACGGGGCTTAAGGGAATCAGAGCTGGTAAATAGGACATTTAGGGACTGGGACATGTCTTATACACTTAGGTCTGATTTGAGACAAATTGATTATATCACTTTTCCTCCACAGATCACTTGAGTGTTCAGGGATGAATATACTTATAACTAGGGCTTTTGCTGAAGACATGGGTTTACACAGCCCTATATAGTTTATGACCACACATTCCCACCCACCATCTGCAGTTGCTTAGAGAAGGCATGGACACCTCATCCAAATGTGTCTAATTTTATTCTCTTCATTAAAGTTGAAATTGGGAAACTGAGAGACTGTGGAGCCCAAAGAACATACAAAATCAGAGCCAAACCATTCCATAGAAGAACAAAGCCAGTGACAAGCTAATCCCCAGTGATCAGAGGGAACCACACGTGGCAGTGAAAAGCAGATAAATGGAGACGCACACAGGATGATGGAATACCTAGTACCATGAGAGATGAAGAGAGTAGGCTCATTTATTTACCCATCCATTCAAATATTTGCTGAACCTCCTAGGATCCCTCCATTGCCATAGGTGTGGAGATTCAACAGCAAATGGGACGATAAAAGCCCATGTCTTCACAGGGCTTCAAGTCCTATAAAAGGGCTGATAGGAAGTGATTATGATGAAGTGTCATCAGTGTTATGAATAGGGAAAGTTCAAGATGCTATGGGAACATAAAACTTGGAGACCCAACCTGATTATCCTTAGTACAGATTTTCCAGGTCCAATCCTTTTGTGGTCCAGATTCCTCCGTATTCTCTCAAAAATAAGCTCTTTCTCCTCTCGAGCCAGCATATCAGACATCTGATGCATTTTGTCTACCCAGCACCTTTTTGGATGCTGTCATTATAGGAACTGCCCCTTCTCTTCCTGTTGGGGGGCAAGGGTTTGCACACAAACTACCTTGGGTAACTCAGAATCCTTTGGTGGGGACTGATTCGAATTGAAAGAGAGTCTCTGTCCTTCTGAGATCTCTAACACAAAGGGCCTTTTGAGGTTGGAGTTGTTGGGACCACTTGGAGAGCGTTTGCCCAAGCATAAAGCACAGAGGATAGCAGAGCCAGGAGATTCTGAAAAAGACAAAGATTCCTGATGTCATTTTTAAACATCTCTAAGGCTTTCTAGTTACATGAGCCAATGAGTTCATTTTTTTTCCTAAGTTATAGGAGTTGCTTTCAGTCATAACTATAAGTATCCTTATTAATACAACTATTATGAATAAATTTCTGTTTCATGCATAAATAATCCCCAACTAAGATGGTTTAGTGGGGTGAGGCGGGTGTGGAGAACAAAATAATCGACGTGACTTATTTCCCCCCCACTCTTTCCCAGGTTGTAATAACTCTTTTGAATAATACTTTATGCAACAGTTCCTCACACAAGTTCCTATGGCCTTCCTGCCATTTCTGTGAAGGAGGTATTAGAAAACCATTTTGCAGTGGTGTTCTAAGGTCGACTAGCTACAAAGTGACTGATTTGGTACCTGGAATGTCATTCTGGAACCAACCCACAGCTCTGATGCCTGCTCCCCCAAATCCAGTTCCCCAATCTCAGTGCCACCATAATCAACCACCAGGTCCAGCCCTTTGGGGTGCTAACTGGAAAATTATCCATCTATTTAATTATCTTTCTCGAGAAATTAAAATCATAAAATTATTACCCAGCAAGAGTTTAATTTTCATATGCAAATTTTTAATAGGTTAATAGTATAATCAGATTTTCAGGAACCTTACACCATGCCAAGTTATTTAATGCAGCAGATAAATGCACATTTTTTTGAAACCTGGCAAAATATCTGGAAATAGTTACAGCAGTAATCACACATAGGTATAATCACACAATAATCACACATAGACAATAGACAGAAAGATCATTTTTATCCAGATTCTTCATCTCTTAAATATACAAGAGTCTTGAGCAAAAAAATAAAACCCAGAAAATGGCAACTCTTTATTTTGTAATAAAAAATTTCCTCTACTGCTATGAGACAGGATCCTTAAATCTGTCAGATTGGGAGACAGAAATAATAGTTTGCTCCATTACTCTGAAACATTCTAAAGAAATATTAAATTTGGACTGGAACATTTAAAATACTATTTATTTTATCATTTCACTCATGATTAAATTTATGTTAAAATGGAGCTCTATGCTTTATTTTCTTGACAGCCTAATAAAACTAAACTTTCTCTTTCACACTCCGGTATATTTTCAGTCCCTTAGAATTCCATGTGGATACTATCTTGTTATTTTCGTGTCAGTCTTTGAAGAATGACACCAACAATTATGCACTTGAAAGCCCTCTGCTAAATTACCTGCTAAAATAAGCCAGGGGCCATCACTACTCAACACACTTGTACTTTGATGTGCTATTAATTAAAGCTTTATTTTAAAATATAAATATTGTCACTTGTTATACATTAACATAGGCTGGGATCATCTAATAAGTCTTCGTATTTGTGTTTGTGAACCACAATTTCTTCATTAAAATATTATGCTATTTATATATTAAGCAAAAAAAAAAAAAAAAAATCTAAAAATTCTTTTCCAAGATCATTCTGAAACCCTCCTTTGGTTGTTATAAGATAAATCTATTTCAGAATTTTTTTAATGTATTTCCATTTCTCTGCCCAAACATGAAGCATGAAATAATACATGAAATCCAGTCAGACACAGCAGACTGGGTTCTGTGTGCAGTCTGATTAACAGTTTATGCACTATGATTTTGAAGACTCCAAATCTCTCAAAATTGAAATCACTTAATACTGTCTGAGAGCAGGGACCTTTGTGCCTCCTTTCGGTATCTTTTGTCAACTACTAACACCTGGCCACAGATGGACAAATCAGATTTTCTGTTACAGTGCAACACTAAAGGAGTGAAACAGAGAATCGATGTGTTTTGGTAGAAGAGCTGAGGAGAGACAGGAAGGAAGTCCCAGATGACTGCGTGGAGCTTGGAGCCGCCAGGGAACATCAGAACAGCCCTGGGCCACTCGGCTCCTGGGAGCAGGGAAGGGCTGGACAAAAGGTGAGGGATGTTAAAGGACCTCAGGAGAAACCCACAAGAAATGTTACTTATTCTCATTTTAGACTGTGCTAATTCTATTTACTAACATTTTCAAAATGTAGTATCAGTAGCATGACATTCAAAACAGACCCCAGAACTAAGGGGCTGGGGTGTATGTGTGAAAATTATTCTTTTAATTAAGTTCACAGAGATAGTTGGGTGACTTTGGCAACAAAATGTAATTTATTCTTTTTCCCATTCTCTCGTATACCCACTTTGCTACACCTTACTGAACAAGCTGAAAATTCAATAAATAAATTCATTCGTTAATGATTTAGTATAACCCAAAAGGAAAGGAAAGCTGCCAAGACACTCCCCAGGTCTCCCACTTTGCCAAAATTGATTGCAGTGGTGCAGAACTGATCCTGTGAGCCGGCTGGGGGGGCCAGGGACGCCGGGGATGCTGGCGCGGCTGTTGGTCATGCTGGCGCACTGGGCTGTCTCTCCGGCCTCAGCGCCTGCACACCCACAGTGAGAAAAGAGAAATTTAAATGTATTCATGTTAAGAGTTTTTTTTTTTCCTTCTCCCCCTTCATTATGTGCCAAGAGATGTTCTAGTAAAATTCAAGACATCAGCTTCGAATATGTTAATGCTCATAAATTAAATTGCTCACAGAAGGCGATCAATTTTTAATGTTTACACTCAAGATGTTCTTTTTAATTAACACTTAGGTACATTTGTACTCTCTGTTCACTCAGAAAATGTCTGAACTTGCAAAGAACTGCAGTAAGTTGTAAGACATCAAACTGTAGTAATTTTCAAAGTTGTGCCCTTCAACTGAACAGAAAGGGATTCGCTGCGAGGGTGGGCATCACAAAGACCTAACCTACTCTTAGAAAGTGGTGGAGCCCTGGCCGGTTTGGCTCAGCGGTTAGAGCGTCGGCCTGTGGTCCAGAGAGTCCCGGGTTCGGTTCCCGCTAAGGGCATGTACCTCGGTTGCAGTTTGTCCTCGGCCCTGGTTGGTCGTGCGGGGGACAGCCACTCAATGTGTCCCTTTCACGTCGATGTTTCTCTCTCTCTCTCTCTCTCTCTCTCTCTCTTCCTCTCTCTCTCCCTTCCACTCTATCTGAACAAAAAATGAAAAAATGTCCTCCGGTGAGGATAAAAAATATATAAATAAATAAATAAAAGAAAGTGGTGGAAAGCTACTCTTTGCGCAAACATTTTTGGAAAGTTGCCTATATCCCTCATGTGGAGGTGGAAATCATCCATCGTAAGTGCCTGTGGTGTTTTCCGAGACATATATGTGAACATTATAAAAAGGAATTTCCAAATGTAATGAACAGAAACTCATTAATTAAAAATCCACTGATTTATAATTAATGTTAACTGATCACTTGTTAGCTATATAGGACTGTAAAAAACAGATTGTTTGTTAGCTGTGTAATCTTGAGAAGTTCACCTCCTCTTCATCAGTAAAAATGAGAATAGCTCTGGCTGGTGTGGGTCAGTGGTTAGAGTGTTGGCCCGAGCACTAAAGTGTTGAGGGTTTGATTCCCGGTCAAGGGCATGCACCTAGTTGCAGGTTCAATCCCCAGCCCTGGTCGGGGCATGTGCAGGAGACAGCCAACCATGTGTCTTCCTCAAATAGATGCTTCTCTCTCTCTCTCCCCACTTCCTCCCTCCCTCCCACTGTCTCTGAAAATGAACGAAAAAAATATCCTCAGGTGAGGATTAACAACAACAAAATGAGAATACACGATGGTTTCTTATGACCATTAAATAACCTATGTGAAAGCACTTATCAGTGCCCTGATACATT
The DNA here is from genome assembly GCA_030848825.1 of Tadarida brasiliensis. Taxonomy (NCBI): domain Eukaryota; kingdom Metazoa; phylum Chordata; class Mammalia; order Chiroptera; family Molossidae; genus Tadarida; species Tadarida brasiliensis. Next base: position 100,677,997 of record CM061266.1, read on the forward strand.
AGATACTAAACAAGCATGAGCTTCTTTCCAGTGTATACTACCATACGTATTTGCATGTGCTTCTTAGTACTTTCTCTCTAAAAATGGGACTATAATACGTATATGTATATGTATATGTATATGTATATGTATATGTATATGTATATGTATATGTATATGTGTATGGGTATGGGTATGTGTATGTGTATGTGTATGTGTATGTGTATGTATATGTATATGTATATGTATATGTATACATATCTACCTGTGGAGAATGTTGCTTCTGGTACAGTCTGGGGGCCTGCTCTATGACAGGGACAACTCAGGGAAGCAGACCTAGGGCTGTGAAGTGTTCTACAAAGGAAGGGGTGTTGCTTATGATTTTAAGCAAAACTGGTCTCAGCAGAAGAGCAGATCCTCATGGACCATGACGAGCAGGGTGGCACTGTCATTCCATGGGAAATCAGAGTGGAACTGTGTACAAAGAGTAAAAAGAAAACTTTTAAAAAATATGATACACGCTTGTCATCTTTACACTCTCTCTGTGCTAACTACATTTTCAAAGTATCTATAAGAGTATCTCGAGCAGATTTCAAAGTTTTTTTTAGTTTGGTGGAAGAAGAAATTTCAGACTCAGAAAAGATGGTAACGAAGGAGAAGGATTGGCACCAAAGAGGGTGGGTGGGGCCAAGACAGACTTGCAGACTGATGAAGTGTGATTTTGGCAAAATGGATGGAAATTTCAATTTCTGCATATACATACTTGAATTAGCTGTTGGGCTGGTAAAATATTAAATTATAAATGCATAATTTTTACTATTGGTGTGCTAACCTCACCAGGAAGTTCTCAAGATATATCTTTGGGATAAACATCCTAAAGTGTGAGTTCCTTCATCTATAAATAATTTCTGCCAATGTGTAATTCCAATGATTCACGCAAGTCTTACTCTCAGATGTCTATGAATAAGTCGGTATATGACTTATTCAAATTAGTAGCAGTCAGTGGTGCACTAGACAAGACAATAGGGATATATCCTTGGAATACTTAAAGCCAGAGCTGCGAGGGAGCGTCCTGATGCGCCATTTCTGGGCTCTTCATCATAATTTGCCACATGTTAAACCAGAAAAAATGATTTGTCTTTAGCTTACCAAAATTTCATTTTCTTGTACTTTACCTAGTTTCCCAAATATTTCTAAGTATTGCAATGTGAACAAATTTTCTAACAGCAGGACAGAATATAACTTATATGGAGTTTTAGTTTCTAAATCTGATGATTCAAGAGTGTTAAGAGAGGAAGGCACAAAAACTAGACTTAAGTGACTTTTTTTTAGCCTGACAATTAGTTTTGAAGCTGGAGATTTGTGGGGGAAGCAATGATACTTTACATATAAGAAACTTGGACCAGCAAAAATTCCACTGGCTTAGGACTTTAAAAGGGCTACCCAGTCTGAATACACACCCACCAGTCCTTGACTATTTTTATTTTTTATTTTGTAAACTACTTGAGATTTACTTGCTGACATATTTGAGTCCCCATAAGTCAAGCTGGAGTCTCACACCACATAACCCTTTGAACAAACAGCTGAAGTGTGGAGTAATCACCCTGACGGATGCCTCCAGCGGAGTAGCTTTCAAAACATGCAATACTGGTCTCCCCACAAGCCATGTCCCAGTGGGGCTGATTGTAACTCTGCCCAGTTGATTATAATGTGCAGACAAGATTAAAAAGCCCTGCTTCCGCCCTGGCCGGTGTGGCTCAGTGGTTAGAGCATGGGCCTGGGAACCAAAGAGTCTCGGGTTTGATTCCGGCCAAGGGCACGGACCTCAGTTGCAGTTGGGTCTCCAGCCCTGGTCAGGTTGTGCAGGAGGCAACCAGTCCGTGTGTCCCTCTCACGCTGATATCTCTCTCTCTCTCTCTTTCTCTCCCCCTCTTTCCCTCTCCCTCCCTCCCAATCTATCTGATGATAAACAGAAAAATATCCTCGGGTGAGGATTAAAAAAATAAAAGTAAAAAGCACTGCTATGAAACATATGGCCCTGGCTCTGTTCCAATAAAACTTTATTTACAAACCCATGGCAGGTTGCATGTGGCCCGCAGGCAGCTGGCAGTGGTTTGCCAAGCCCTACAGTGCGTCACCTCTCAGTTCTATTGTATAGTCAAACATTGCCAGGGAGTGAATAACTAAGTAACTGATACGCATGACTGTTAAAGAAATTGTATAAATGAGAACGATCAAAACAATAACCTCTGCACTTTTGATAAAATTATCATCTCTAATGATGTTGTTTATCAGTGAATTTCATTAACTTTACCTAGCCTAACTAATATGACTTTATAAACTGTGCCTACTGGGGATGAAGTGATTAAACAGAAATTTCCCAGTGCTGCTACTACTAGAGGAAAGGAGCTGTTTAATTCTCCTCCTAAAAAGTAGCATGGTCAGTGGTAAGGAACACCAGGTACACAAAGGGCCACGCTCCTCTCCAGGAAAGACATTGCCAATCAGTTATAACGAAGCCTGCATGTGGCCTCATAATACTTCTTAATATTGCTGCAGGGAGTCACCACAAATCAGAGTTAGCAGACTAGATGAAATCTATGTGACATTCTTAGCACAATAGAAGATGTAGGAGATGTTTTTCCAACTCAGACAACAAGCAGGAAATTAGTCTCCTCTCCAAGGGTATAAACACCCACCCCATCACCTCATGGAAGAGTTGGCATTTCACACAACATAGTTGGAAGAGAGCAAACATTTGTGTAGAAATCAATTGATAAAAATTCTGTAAAGACTGTAATTTTTGCTCCTGCAAAACAGAAGTTAAAATTTTCTATTTATAGAAAATGTATTTAATTTATAATTTATATAAAATAAAGCCTGGAGTAGAGATCTTTGGGTGGCTGACAGGAGAGCAGAGAAATGTGAGGCACACAAAAGGTGATCCAGTTGTCCCCCAGCTTTTTCCACATTCTCACGACTGGTCTCGGTGCTGTGCTCTCACCTGGGTAACCTGGTCCTCCTCAACTTGGCCTCTCAACTTCCCATTTCCTCACACTGTGGTCCCAGGGAACATTCCAAAATAGTGAAGACCAAAGTTGGAAGGCCTTTGAGGACTAAGGTCCAGAACCGACACAGCGTCACTTCACCCACATCCTACAGGTCAAAGCAAGATTCAAGGAGTAGAAAAATGCTACAAAATATTTGGGCATGGTTTTGACTCTGACATTCATGCTGGAATCACAGTCTTATTAAATACTTTCTTCTGTTTCTTCATAAAATCCTGAACTAAGCCCTTCCAATTAACATGTATGGATAGCAGGACCAGATGGCCTCTCTGACACATTTTAAGGTTCTGATGGCCAGAATGGGCAAAATGGATAAGAAGCTGGTCTAATAAAATTCTGTCACAATGAAGCTTATTTCTGTTTAAGAATGTTATATCTAGCCCTGGCCGGTTTGGCTCAGCAGTTAGAGCGTCGGCCTGCGGTCCAGAGAGACCCGGGTTCGGTTCCCGCTAAGGGCATGTACCTCGGTTGAAGATTGTCCCCGGCCCTGGTTGGTCGTGCGGTGGCAGCCACTTGATGTGTCACTTTCACATCGATGTTTCTGTCTCTCTTCCTCTCTTCCTCTCTCTGCCTCCCACTCTATCTGAACAAAAAATGAAAAAAATGTCCTCAGGTGAGGATAAAAAAAAAAAAGAATGTCATATCTGGGGGAGAAAAATGGCGGCAGAGTGAATGGAAGCTACACAGACGATCTCCCAGGACCAAACGGGAATTACAACTAAAATAAAGACAAGTCGTGGGAAAAAAGCAACAGAAAAGCAGCGGGAGAGGACCATACAACCAGGGACACTGAACGAGGCTGGTAGGATCTGCGGAGGTGCGTGAGGGTGGCTGGCTGGGAGCCCATGGACAGCAGCGGCCTTAGCTGTGAGCAGCGCCCTCGGGGTTAAGATCCTAAGCGGCTCCACAGTGCAGAGGGCCAGGACAGAGCACTAAATAGCTACAGCCACTCACCTTGGGCTCTGGCAGAGGGAGGGCAGACTGGACTGGAACTCTGTGGGGACACCCAGGATTCAGAGGGTGCTCAGAGTTTGTGCTGAGATGCAGCCAGAAAGGACAGTAGCCAGCTTGCTCCTTCCTAGCCACACAGAATGGTGGCCAGCTTGCTCCTTCCCAGAGCTGTGGCAGCCCCTCCCATGGAGATTCAACCCAAACCAGGTGAGCAAAGAAATGCAAATTGAGGCTCATTAACTACCAGCATCTGCCCCACCCTCGGGAAATCCTCTTACACTAAACACCTGAGGGAGTTTCTCATTCAACTGAGAACCCAAGGCTTTTCAAATAACTGAGGCTAATAGCCTCCAGGCAAAAAGCTAGAGGATAACTGAACCTTTCCTGGGCTTGCAAATCTACCCAGGAAAGTAAGACTTGAAAGTGGTGTTTAACAAGGGCCCTCCCTACTCATCCAAACCCAGTACAGGGAGCCACAAATAGCAGAACACCAACACCCACAGGGAAAATTTGGCAGGCTCCAAAACCCACTGAGATAGCCAAAATGGTGAAACAAAGAAACAAATCCCAAATGAAAGAACAAGAGAACTCTACCGAAGATGAGATAAATGAAATGTAGTTAAGGAAGTTATCACAGGTAGAGTTCAGAGCCATGATATTGAGGAAGCTAAACAGCATGAGTAAGGACATCAACACCATGAGTAAAGATATAGAAACATTGAAAGCTAACCAAGTAGAAATGAAGAATGACATAGCAGAAATAAAGAATACATTGGAAGGACTAAACAGCAGAGTAGAGAAAGCGGAGGACCGGATCAGTGAATTAGAAGACAGGGTAGAAAAAATCAATCAATCAGAAAACCAAAAGGAAAAAAACAATTAAAAAACAGGAAGATAGCTTAAGAGAACTGTGGGACAACTGGAAACGTAATAATATTCGCAAAATAGGAGTCCTCGAAGAAGAAGAAAATGAGCAAGGGTTAGAGAATATATTTGAAGAAATAGTGACAGAAAACTTTCCTAACTTGGTGAAGGAATAAGGCATTCAAGTTCAGGAAGCACAGAGAGCCCCAAGTAAGAAGAACCCAAACAGGCCCACACCAAGACACATAGTAATTAAAATGCCAAAAAATAAAGACAAAGAGAGAATCCTAAAGGCAGCAAGAGATAAGCAACAGGTTACCTACAAAGGAACCCCCATAAGGCTATCATCTGACTTCTCAACAGAAACACTACAGGCCAGAAGGGAATGGCATGAAGTAATCAAGGTCATGAAAAACAAGGATCTGAATCCAAGACTACTCTATCCAGCAAGGCTATCATTCCAAATAGAAGGTCAAATAAAGAGCTTCCCAGACAAAAAAAGGCTAAGGGAATATTTTAGCACCAAACCAGCACTGCAAGAAATGTTAAAAGGACTGCTGTAATTAGTAGAAGAAATAGGAAGAAAAATATAACCACACTAAACAAAAATGGCAATAAATAAGTACATATCAATAATCACCTTAAATGTAAATGGATTGAATGCTCCGATAAAAAGACACAGAGTAGCTGACTGGATAAGAAAGCATGACTCACATATATGTTGTTTACAAGAGACTCACCTCACAACAAAAGACTCACATAGGTTGAAAGTAAAGGGATGGAAAAAAATCTTCCAAGCAAACGGAAAGGAAAAAAGCTGGGGTAGCAATACTCATATCTGATAAATTAGATTTCAAAATGAAGGCCATAATTAGAGACAAAGAAGGCCACTACATAATATTGAAAGGATCTATCCAACAGGAAGAGATAACCTTGGTAAACATATATGCACCCAATATAGGAGCTCCAAAATACATTAAAAAACTTCTGGAAGACTTCAAAGGAGAAATTGACAGCAATACAATCATAGCAGGGGACTTCAACACCCCACTGACATCACTGGATAGATCATCTAGACAAAAAATTAACAAGGAAACAGAGATTCTAAGTGAAGCACTAGATTAAATGGATTTAATAAATATCTACAGAGAATTACACCCCAAAACTGCAGAATTTACATTCTTCTCAAGTGCACATGGGACATTCTCAAAGACAGACCACATGTTAGGGCACAAACTAAGTCTCTACAAGTTCAAGAAGATTGAAATCATATCAAGCATCTTCTCAGATCACAATGGCATGAAACTAGAAATAAATTGCAAAAAGAACATGCAAAGACATTTAAAGACATGGAGGCTAAATAGCATGTTATTGAACAATGAATAGGTTATCATGGAGATCAAGGAAGAAATGAAAAACTTCCTGGAAAGCAATGAAAATGAACACACAACAACACAAAATCTATAGGATGCAGCAAAAGCAGTTCTGAGAGGGGAGTTCATAGCACTACAGGCCCACCTCAAGAAACAAGAAAAATTTCTAATTGACTACCTAACCTCACAACTTAAAGAACTAGAAAGAAAACCCCAGAGCAAGTAGAAGGAAGGAAATAGTAAAGATCAGAGCAGAAATAAACAACATGGAGACCAAAAAAACAATTCAAAAGATCAATGAAACAAAGCTGGTTTTTTGAAAAGATAAACAAGATTGATGGACTCTAAGCTAGACTCACAAAGAAACAAAGAGAGAGAACCCAAATACACAAAATCAGAAATGAAAGAGGAGAAGTAATTACTCACACCACAGAAATACAAAGGATCGTTAACAAATACTAGAAACAATTATACGGCAAAAAAATGGACAATGTAAATGAAATGGACAAATTTCTCGAAACACATAGTCTCCCAAAACTGGACCGGGAAGAGATAGAAAACTTGAACAGACCAATAACAATGAAGGAAATTGAAGATGTAATCAAGACTCTCCCAGCAAACAGAAGCCCAGGTCCAGACGGCTTTATGGGGGAGTTTTACTGAACATTCAAAGAAGAACTAACACCCATTCTCCTCAAACTATTCCAAAAAATGCAAGAAGAAGGAAGACTTCCAAACTCGTTTTATGAGGCCAGCATAATTCTAATTCCAAAACCAGAAAAAGACACTACAAAGAAAGAAAACTACAGGCCAATATCCCTGATGAACATAGATGCCAAAATCCTGAAAACAATACTAGCAAATCAGATGCAGCAATACATCAAAAAAATTATTCACCATGACCAAGTGGGACTCATCCCAGGAATGCAAGGCTGGTACAATATTCACAAATCAATAAATGTGATACACCACATAAACAAAATGAAAGATAAAAACCATATAATCATATCAATAGATGCTGAAAAAGCATTTGACAAAATCCAGCACCCATTTCTGATAAAAATGCTCACCAATGTGGGAATAAAAGGATCATATCTCAGCATAATAAAGGCCATATAAGAAAGACCTACAGCCAATATCATACTCAATAGACAAAAACTAAAAGCATTTCCCTTAAGAACAGGAACAAGACAAGGATGCCCACTTTCACCACTCTTATTTAACATAGTACTGGAAGTCTTAGCCACAGCAATCACACATGAAGAAAAAATAAAAGGGATCCAAATTGGAAAGGAGGAAGTGAAACTGTCATTATTCACAGATGACATGATATTATACATAGAAAACCCTAAAGACTCCATCAAAAATCCACTAGACTTAATAAATGAATTTGGCAAAGTAGCAGGATACAAAATTAACGTCAAGAAATCGACGGCATTCTTATACACCAATGATGAACTCACAGAAAGAGAAACTAAAAAAACAATCCCATTTACCATCGCGGCAAAAAGTTGATACCTAGGAATAAACTTAACCAAAAAGTAAAGGACCTATTTGCAGAAAACTATAGGACATTGAGAAAAGAAATAGAAGAAGATACAAAAAAGTGGAAGCACATACGTTGTTCATGGATTGGAAGAATTAACATCATTAAAATGTCCATACTACCCAAAGGAATCTATAGATTCAATGCAATCCCCATTAAAATACCGACGACATACTTCACAGAACTAGAACAAATGCTTCAAAAGTTTATATGGAACCAAAAAAAGACCCCGAATAGCTACAGCAATCTTGAAAAGGAAGGACAAAGTAGGCGGGATCACAATACCGGACATCAGGTTATACTACAAAGCTACTGTAATCAAAACAACCTGGTACTGGCACAAGAACAGGCACATAGATCAATGAAATAGAACAGAGAACCCAGAAATTGACCCAAAACATTGTGCTCAATTAATATTCGACAAAAGTGGCAACAGCATGCAATGGAGTAAAGACAGCCTCTTTAATAAATGGTGTTGGGAAAATTGGACAGCTACATGCAAAAAACTGAAACTAGACCATCAACTTACACCATACACAAGAATAAACTCAAAATGGATAAAAGACTTAAATGTGACTCATGAATCCATAAAAATCCTAGAAGAAAATGTAGGCAACAAAATTTCAGACATCATACGCAGCAGAACTTTTACTGATATATCACCTAAGGCAACAGAAACAAAGGAAAAAATGAACACATGGGACTACATCAAACTCCAAAGCTTCTGCACAGCAAAAGAAACAACCATCAAAGTGGAAAGGCAACCCACTGTATGGGAGAGCATAATTGCCAATGATATATCAGATAAGGGATTAATTTCCAAAATATATAAAGTACTCATACAACTCAACAAAAGGAAGACAAAGAACCCAATTAAAAAATGGGCAGAGGACCTAAAGAGACACCTCTCCAAACAGGACAGACAAATGGCCAAGAGACATATGAAGAAATGCTCAACATCACTAATCATCAGAGAAATGCAAATTAAAACAACAATGAGGCATCACCTCACACCTGTCAGAATAGCCTGCATCAGCAAAGCATCAAACAACAAGTCTTGGCGAGGGTGTGGAGAAAAGGGGACTCTAGTACACTGCTGGTGGGAATGCAGACTGGTGCGGCCACTATGGAAAACACTATGGTGTTACCTCAAAAAATTAAAAATTGAATTGCCATTTGACCCAGTGATCCCACTCCTAGGAATATACCCTAAGAAGCCTGAAACACCAATCAGAAAGAATACATGTACCCCCATGTTCATAGCAGCGCTATTTACAATAGCTAAGATCTGGAAACAGCCCAAGTGTCCATCAGTAGACGAATGGATAAAAAAGCTGTGGTACATATACACAATGGAGTACTATGCAGCTGTAAGAAAGAAAGATCTCTTATCCTTTGAGATGACATGGGAGGACCTGGAAACTATTATCCTAAGTGAAACAAGCCAAGCAGAGAAAGACAAATATCATATGATCTCACTTATTTCTGGAATATAATGAACATAACAGTCTGAGGAACAGGATAGTCCCAGAGACGTGGAAGTTGGGTACAGACTAACAATTTCCAGAAGAAAGGGTGGGGGAGGGGAGCGATGAAGCACAGAACTTGTACACATGTACTCAAAACCAATGGACATGGACAATAAAACTGGGGATGGGGCAGGGTGGGAGGGGGAAGAGGGAGTCAATGGGGGAAAAAGGAGAAACCTCTGTAACAAAAATAAATTAATAAAAAAAAATAATAATAATAATAAAATAATAGAAAAAAATAAAAGGTTAAAAGGAAATAAAAGAGATAAAGAAATATAAAAGAAATATATATATATAGAGAGAGAGAGAGACAGAGAGAGAGCAAGAGAGAGAGAGAGAGAGAGAGAGAGAGAGAGAGGAGGCACTTTTGAGAAGGTGGCCAGGAAAAGCACCTGGACAAAGGCAGGGTTTGTTATGCAGAGTTAACCCACTGCTTTCTCCAGTGAATCTGTGACTCAGAGGCTTCCTTCTCTTCCTGGTGTAGAGAGGGAGACACCTTGACAAATATTTTCCTTTATAGACTTGGATTTCCCTTACAAAACTGTAACATACCCTCTTTTCAGTGTTTTTCCTGTGTCTACTATTTCTCAAAATAATCAGCTCAAGGTCATCTTTACGCCAAAGAGGCATATTCTGCCCTTCTATACCTGCACACACGTGCACATGTAAGTAGGCACCCCTCCATCTCCCTCCAGCCCTACCTCCCCTCAGACAAGGGGTGCAGTAACTGGGCAGCCTGTGGTGAGAAGGACATGGAACCAGTCCAGCACTTCCCCTCCAAGGCCCCTATTTGCAAATCGTGTCATTGATAGGAAGCATGTGGAAGAACTGCTCCTTAGTTCTGTCACTTCACAAAGGAAGTACCATGTGTGGATTTAATTGTTTTAAACTTCAGAGCTTTGTCCAGACGGTGTGGCTCAGTGGTTGAGCGTCGACCCATGCACCAAGAGGTCGACGGTTCAATTCCCGGTCAGGCCACATGCCCAGGTTGTGGGCCCGATCCCCAGTGGGGGGCATGCAGGAGGTGGCCAGTCAATTGATGTTCTCTCTCATAATATTTCTGTCTTTCTCTCTCTCTCTCTAAAAGCAATAGAAGAAAACAAACAAACTAAAAAAAACTTCGGAGCTTTCTCTTGTTGTAACGTGTCAGCGAGATAACCAGAGACGCACAGCCGAATTGTAAAGGAGCACTTCATTACGCCGGCGGGCTGAGGGTACAGCTTCCCCAGATCCTCAGCCCCGACTGTTCTTGCTCCTCTGCTTTTAAAGACAGAAGCCACATTCCCTTTTGCCCCCCCCCCCACAGGGGACCGTTACAATAGTGGGTGTGACAGCGATTACAGAAGTCAAAATTAGCATTAGTCACTGGGCTCATGATTTTCAGTTCCCCATACTCAGAAACTGCAAATACCTCCCAACACGTAGGTCAACTATAACCTTAGGCAAAGTTCCTTTACTTCTAGGGGCAATTAACCTATTATTGGAAAAATACCGAGGAAGGTCCACTGCCGATAAAATGGAGTCATTTAGTTGCCTTCGCCTCGGGGCCCAGGTCACTCTCAGCTGTCCTTGGGGTTAGGGCTGCCAGATAAAATTAAGGACACTGTTAACTTTGATTTTGAAATAAACAATGAATAATTTTTTTTTTTTGCATTTATCCTCAGACAGAGTGGGAGGGAGAGAGGGAGGAAGAGAGAGAGAGAAACATAGATGTAAGAGAGACACATCGACTGGTTGCCACCCACACGGGGCCAGGGACAAACTGCAACAGAAGCATGAGCCCCTAGTGGGAACTGAACTCAGGACTCTCTGGTCCGCGGGCTGATGCTCTAACCCAGTGGTTTTCAACCTGTGGGTCGCGACTCCTTTGGGGCTCGAATGACCCTTTCACAGGGGTCGCCTAAGACCATCGGAAAACACATATTTCCGATGGCGATTCATAACAGTAGCAAAACTACAGTTATGAAGTAGCAACGAAAATAATTTTATGGTTGGGGGTCACCACAACATGAGGAACTGCATTAAAGGGTCGCAGCATTAGGAAGGTTGAGAACCACTGTCCTAGAAGCTGCTATAGTGTTTTAAGCAAATATGATCACTTTTTAAAAACTATATTTTTATTGATTTTTTGGAGATAGAAGGGAGAGAGAGATAGAAACATCAATGTGAGAAACATCGGTCAGCTGCCTCCTGCACACCCCCAGTGGGGATGGAGCCCGAGACCTGGGCATGTGCCCTGACCAGGAATCAAACCGGAACCTCTCAGTCCGTGGGATGACACCCAGCTAACTGAGCCACACAAGCCGGGGCAAGAATCAACTTAAATGGATGTTAAGAATGTCTCCCATGCCCTGGCAAAGTGGCTCAGTTGGTTGGAGCCTCATCCCATACACCAAAATGTTGTGGGTTCAATTCCCAGCCTGGACACATACCTATGTTGTGGGTTCGATCCCTGGTCGGGGCATGTACTGGAGGCAACCCAGCGATGCTTCACTCTCACATTATGTTTCTCTCTCTCCCTCCCTCCCTCTCTCTCTCTCAAAAAAAATAAATTTTAAAAAATCAATAAAAACATATCCTCGGTTGAGGATTACAAAAAAAAAAGAATGTCTCCCCGTCACAGCCAACATTCTTGTCAAGTGACCTAAGCTCATGATCTGTCGTCCCATTCCCTCCTCAGCCACGGGCAGTCTCTTCACCAGCACTAGGCATTCCTCACTGTCAGTGATAGTCTCCCAGGCACCCAAGTCAACGGGATACACCTTAGGCCTTAGCAAACTAAAACCATACCAGCATTCCTTAGGAAATCCCCTATTCCATGACTCGACTCTTTCCCTACCTCTCTGGCTGTTGCTTACCATCTCCATCGTGGGCTTTCTCTCCTCTACCTAGTCTTCATCTGTCTCTGACTTTGCCCCTCTTCTCTTTTCTCTCTCTACTGCCAAATATCACCCGTGCTTCTAAAACTGTCTGTCCAGGCCAAGTCTCTCTTCAGAGCTCCAGAGAAGTACTCCCAATTTGCCGGCTGACACTCCACCTGGAAGCCCAGTAAACACCACTAAGTCACTAACACCACTGACTTTGAGTAGGTCCTCCAAGCCTGCTCCTTCCCCATGAGTCTCTGTTAAGAGCCATACTGTCTGCCCAGGCACCAGGCACGGAAACAGCCACCCCAGACTCCATTCTCCCTAGTCTTCCCAATCTACCTGTCCTTTCCCACTGCCCCCTTCAGTCACCGCATCACTCCCCAAGTGTCCTAGCTAGTGTTTGACCTCTGCTCGTTCTTCCCTCCACAGGATAGCCAGACTCAGTCACTCTTCTGCCTAAAATTCTTGAGGCTCCTCGTTACATAAAAGCCTACCCTCAGCTTGGACATCAGTGCCTCCTCAATCTCCCTGGTGTCTTTGAAAGCTTTGCTAGGCTCCTAATTGGCCGTAGGGGGTAGTCTCTGTCTCCCATGTGGTTATGCTGAGCACTTACTACCTTGTATTAGTGTGTCACATTTAAAGCATCACAATACTGTGGCGTCTGTTTTCTGTCTTCTACACTAGACTGTAAGCAACTTGACAACAGGGACTGAGCGTCCCTCTCTCTACCCCAGCATCTGGTTCCAGGCCTGGCATGTGGTACCTGTTCCACAAATGGGTGCTTAATAAAAATGAGAAGAACATTTCTTTCAACATTATCATTAAAGCACAGAGTAAAGCAGGAAAGTAGCTTTCTAAGAAGGAAGGAGAAAAGAGGTCTCTTTCAGCAATTCATCCTCACCCTTTCCTAATTAGCAAATGAAGTTCTCAGTTAATATTTCAAACAGTGGCTTCAATTACTACACTTTCCTGACATCCAAAATTACCACCCTAGGGGCTATGAACTATCAACTGAAAAAAAACCAAAACACACATCTAGTACCATTTCCAAAAGTAGCTCCCAAATGGACCTGAAAACTAATTGTCCTATATAAGACGGATCCCAAGAACAGATGACAGTCCTCTGCGGGCCTGCTTCATGAAGGTTGGTAATCTGAAGTGACACCTGCGAAACAGCCTGATGTAAGGATTAAATGAGGCAATATATATAAAAACCTTATCACAATGCTGGAAGACAGAGCTACACAGAATCTATTCTAACTTCACCATTTACCCATCTGCTCAGTAATCCTATACAAAAGACTTAACTCCCTAAGCCTAAATTCCCTCACTCATCAACAGGGTTGTCATAAGGCTTAAAAGAGAGTGTCTATAAAGCATCTATCATTGTGCCTGACAAACACAATAAGCACAAAATTAATGTTGACTCTTGTCCTGCATCTTACACGAGTATTTTAATCTCTCTAGGTTTCAGTTTCTGTATTTACAAAATGAATTGGTTAGATCAGATGATACAAGACCCCTTCTAGCAGTAAAAGTGATGTAATTCTATCCATGATCAATAAATCCAAATGCAGTGAAGGCCAAATATTAAATTTTAAAAGGCCCAAATCAATATATTAGCTAAGGAAAACCTCTGTTATTATGTAGGCCTACACCAAAAATATTGGCAGAAATCCAAGATTATAACCTGAATTGTGATCTTTTTACTCCTTTATGCTAGCAAAATGAGCATAATAAAAATGATCAAGAACCCAAAAGAACCTTCAGATATTAAAATTAAATTCCTCCAAGTAGGAAATGGATACTCATCTCCTACTGGTGGCATCAAAAATTGGCAAAATTATAACTACTTTACCCAGTGGTTAATATTTAACCAGTAAATTAGTTCACATTTAACCATTAAGTTAACCAGAGGAATAATCCTAATATTGTCAGCAGGAGAGCAGAGGATAATCACGGCTCTTTATGGCCTCTGAGAAATTGGGTATATACAGTTACTGCAAAGCCTTGGTCACAGCAAACTTTAGTGGCTAATGAAGATTATCAATTAAATCTTCAAAATGTGTTCAATAACAATATAGCACATTTACTGATGTGTAAAATGTTCACAAAATAGCATTACATGAATACAGGTTACATTTCAATATTTATCATCAACTCACTTTTTGTTACTATGGATACGGAGAGAACTTCTGAGCTTGGATTTCTGGGAGATAGAACTAAGGGTGATTTTTCTTCTTGGTGTTTACCTGTGTTTTCTAGTTTTCCATAATGAACATATAATTTTTGTGCAATAAAAAGTTAATTTTCACCCTGGCCGATGTGGGTCAGTGGTTAGAGAGTCAGCCCACTGTGGTTCACCCCAGCCATGATTAGCTCTTTCTGGCTCTGACCTCATAAGACACCATTGTGATGGAAGGTCAACCAGCCCTATATAAGGGCCTGGCTGGGCTGAGGGGATCGTCCGTGAGCGCCCAGGAAGCTAATTGTTGTGACCTGTGGATTAGGACTGGTTGGCTTGCTTTCTTTCGATTTGATTTTAATTTTGATTTGTTTTCTTCTTTTTCTTTTTTTCTTTTTATTTCTGTTTCTTTTTAAATTTTGTTTGTTGTTTTCAATTTTTTTCTTTTTTTCTTTTTATTTCTGTTTCTTTTTAAAATTTTGTTTGTTGTTTTTAATTTTTTTGGTTTTTTTTTAATTTTTTTGTTTATTTTGTTTTGTTTTATTTTATTTTGATTCTTTTTTTCTTTATTTTATTTCTTATTCTTTTTTTTCTTTTTCTTTTTCACTTAATTTTGTTTGTTGTTTTTAACTTTGTTTTCTTTTTTTCTTTTCTGTTTGTTTATTTTGCTTTGTTCTGTTTGGTTTGGTTATTTCTTTGAGCCAGCATGTGCGAGCAGCCGGCAGCCCCCCCTGCCAGCGAGGGGCGCCGCGTGGGCGACTACGTCCTCCTGGAGCCCATCGGCGAGGGCAGCTTCGCCGCCGTGTGGCTGGCGCGGCACACGCCCACGGGCGCGGAGGTCGCTGTGAAAGTGACGCAGAGACGGGGCTCCTGCGATCCTTCCGCAGAAGTCCGCTCTCTGCAGCTCCTCCGGCACCCGAACATCGTGACCTTGTTCGAGGTGATAGCCACGGAGGACGAGCTGTATCTCGTCCAGGAGCTCGTGCGCGGAGACCTGTTCCGGCACCTGGGAGACCAAGGCCACCTGACGGAGGAGGAAGCCCGCCACACCTTCCGGCAGGTAATCTCCGCCATCCAGTACTGCCACCAGTGGCACATTGCCCACAGAGACATTAAACCTGAGAACATCCTGGTGGACAGGGACAACAACGTCAGAGTGGCAGACTTCGGGTTCAGTGCCCAGACCTCCCAGGAGAGGCCCCTGCTGTGCAGCTTCTGCGGCACCTTCCCCTACATGGCCCCAGAGCTGCTGCAGTACGAGCCCCACGACCACAAAGTCGACGTCTGGAGCCTGGGGATCGTCCTGTACCAGATGCTAACTGGACAGATTCCCTTTGAGGATCAGAACCATGACCAACACAGGTCCAATATATTGAGTGGACGGTTCCCCGTCCCACAATCTTTATCCCTTGACTGTCAAGGGCTTTTGAAAAAGTTACTGGTCCTGGATCCGGACGAGAGACCTACATTAGAACATATTATGAGGGACCGCTGGGTCAACCTGGGAGAGGGAGAGGAGCTGAGCCCCTACTGCGAGCCTCCCCAGGGGGCGCTGGATCCCAACATCATAGAAATAATGACCAGAATGGGGTTTGAAGAACAGGATATACACAAATCTGTAACTGAAAAAAAATACGATCACATAATGGGGACCTACTTAATTTTATCTTCAACACCACCCAAAATGAAGGGACGCACCATTAAGGTTAGGTCCTGCCCCTTCCCTGACCCCAACATCAACATTTTGCCAACCCAAGGGGGTCAGACATCTGGGCAGAGTGACACAGACCCAGCCATTGCCCCAGCTGGCCTGGGGTCCCGGGTGCCCACTTCTTCACCCTACCAGCTTGTGAGGAAGAAGCATATCCCACTGGTCATGCAGGAAGGGAGTATGACCACTTCCTCATCAAGCCAGGAATCCGGGAATGAAACTCTCCCAGCCAGCCAGGTAGTGATGCCCACCACTCCCCGACCCAGCTGGGAAACGGAGACCACCACTCCCCGACCCAGCCGGGAAGCAGAGACCACCACTCCCCGACCCAGCCGGGAAACGGAGACCACCACTCCCCGACCCAGCTGGGAAACGGAGACCACCACTCCCCGACCCAGCTGGGAAACGGAGACCACCACTCCCCGACCCAGCTGGGAAACGGAGACCACCACTCCCCGACCCAGCTGGGAAACGGAGACCACCACTCCCCGACCCAGTCGGGAAGCAGAGACCACCACTCCCCCGGCCAGCTGGGAGGCCACCTCAGTGCTTGGCCCAAATTCCTGGACCGCCACCGCCAGTGCAGCCCCCCCTGGTGACCCTAGGGGCTCCCCCATCCCCCCCAGCACCAGCAGGGCTGCTGGAGCCCCCGAAAACACTGCTGCTCATCCTGACGCTGGGTCCCGAGCCTCTCCCTCTGCCCGCAGCCAGGGCCGGCAGGGTGTGGTCAGGAGGGTGTTCAGGCGCCTCCTAGGACTACTGTGCTGCGTGCCGACCAGTGACCGACCAGGTCTCAGACGGACAAGGGTCGCACCCATGTAATTTTTCACAAGAATGAACGGCCGTGGTAGGGCCACCATCAAAGATGCAGGGAAGAAGAAGCAGCACCTTCAGAATGTTGAAGCTGAGGGGGCTGAGCTCCAGGGGGCCCCCCACGTGGTGCAGGCAATGAGCCAGAGGCTGGACACACACAGCGGCAGGTGACAGAGGTGCCAGGAATACACGCCGAGCAAGGTGAGCGGACTTGGTGCCGTGGACCATGGGGTGTGCAGATGGCCGTGGCATCCTCCACACGGGGTGCACATCAGGAGGGCATCCCGCATCTCTGTGACCTTCAGAACACCTGATCCAAATACCTGCTCTGCTTGGAGAATGGCCTGGAGCCCCTGGGGTTCGAGAGGAGAGGCTGCCTTCGCTGTGGGACCACCCCTGTCTGAAACTTCAGAAAATGGACTGTTTTTCCTGGTGCCCTTCTCCCTCCCCCGCTATCCTTTGCTCCCATGTTTGTGGGTGATTTCTATGAAAGCATTTGGTGCTCTCAAATTCTGTAATAAACTTGACGCTCCAGAAAGATGTGTTGGCGACTCTGGTTTTCATCCTCCGCACAGAATCGGGCTGTGCGTCCTGGAGTTGGAGAAGCGCGTGGTGCAGTGTTGGGACTTGAGGACGGGAGCTCCAACAGTAGCACAGGTGGTTCTGCAGGGAGAAGCCAGCACCCGGCCTGGTGGGCGAGGCAGGCGGTCTCCATCCGCACGCAGCTGATTCCTGGCTGCTCTGTGACCTCAGCAGCAATCACCTCTCCTGACCTCTTGGCTTTGCTCTCTGCCAGGGTGCTAGTGTCGGTCTCAGGGGGGCTTTCCCGCCACAGAAGTCAGACTTTGAAAGCACTGGAGGGAGAGCGTCCAGCAGAGGGGACAGCAGAGCTCCAGCAAGGGGCTCAGGTGGGAAGGAACTTGGCATTTTTCAAGGTGGCCAAAGCGTGGTGAGCTGGAGTGAGCCCAGCAGGAGCTGTGGGTGCAGACGAAGGGCAGGGCTGTGGGCCATGGGAAGGAGTGTGGATTTTATTCTGAGAACAGTGATCACCCCATGGAGGGTTTTAAGCAAGGAAGTAATGTAATTCATGTTTTAAAACCAGTAAATTGAGGAGAATATTCTTCCTCTGCAGACATTTTTATCTCTACATATTACAAGATTCCCCAGGCAGGGCAGGTTTTCTCATAACTACTGAAGAAGGAAGAGTCACACAGTGGATGCATTTTCCCCATATTAATTTTTACCACACCAGTTCCCTGAACATGTAGAAACACAAATTAAAACGTTGTTTTAAAGGGGAAAAACCTACCTGCCTCTGTGGAGCTGATTGGTTGTTCTTACATCACTGATCAGCTGCTCTTCTTGCCCTTTTCCCCAAGAAACCTGTGGGGCTCCTTTGATTCATCTGTCCTCCTTCCCAGTGATCCCAACAGCATATGGCAGAAACCTGTGTGTGACCTCATCACTGTGTATTGTCCAGTGGCTCCCTTCCCCTCCTTGCCCTGATCTTCCATTCCTGAGTTCCTGGGGGCTGGGAACCACCTCACTCACCTTTGTGTTTCCTTCATTCTCACAGAGCCAGGTCCAGAGCAGGTGCTCAGAGAGTGACGGACAGGTGAGCGATCCACCTGGTGCCTGTACAGCAGATTGTCCCACATCAGGACACGCTGGTGTGAAAGGGAATGTGATTAATGACGATGCTGGGACAACAGGGAAAGCTGGACTGGGATTTTACTGGGATGTATGGTCACCGCGGTAATCATTGCACAGGATTAGGAACAAAATTGCAAAGTCTGCAATGGTGGAGCCTTTAGAAGGCTCTAGTACTCACTCCATTTGCCCGAGCTGGTTCAGAGCACTAGTTCCTGAAGCTTGGGAGACATACGTAGTAAAGAAAAACTAACAGCATACTATTGAATTCTGCTAGGGGTTTATGTTCACTGAATATAAACATTTCTGCATAACACAATATATGTGTTCCTGAAAACTCTTGTATTCTGCACACAAGAAAAGTGACAGAGCAGCCCTGGCTGGTGTGTCTCAGTGGTTAGAGCGTCAGTCTGAGGACCAAAGGGTCACAGGTTCGACTCCCGGTCAAGGGCACATACATGGGTTGTAGGTTCCATCCCCAGCCCTGGTCGGAGTCGTGAGGGAGGCAACCAATCGATGTGTGTCTCTCACATCAATGTTTCTCTCTCTCTCTCTTCCCACTCCCTCCCTTCCACTCTGTGGCAGAATTAATGGAAAAATATCCTCGGGTAAGGATTAACAAACAAAAAGAAAAGTAACAGAGCAAATGGAAAAAGTAAGGTTGAAACAAACCACTCAAAACCCATGCAGCTTTGTAACCAGAGCAGCAGCAATAACAGAAATAATAGTCAATACTCAGGAAATGACTGGGACAACCCATGCAGTCAGTTGGGTGCACTACAGCTGCCTCGAGAGATGCTGGAAAATGCACACACAGCAGGCGTGCTGGCTTGTAGGACTGAGACAAAGGAGACAGAAGTAGAGCTCTGAACACAAGTTCGGCTGTGAGGGCAAAGCTGAGGGTACACCTAGGGGGAGGACACTGGGTGACGGCACTCACTTTTAATTTCCTTAAAACACAGTTGAAAGCAAAGCTGAGAGCTTACTTTCCCTGAACACCCTATCTTGCTATTCTGGCTCCCCTTTACTTTTCACAGGTAAATCAATACATCCTCCAATTATAGTGTCATTTCTCGATTTACCAGTCACACGTGAGCTGGTGTTATAGAAGCATTTGTAGCAGAGTGCACTGAATTAATAAGTAGCAAAACTGATCTAAACTGAAATGTAATGTGTGACTATTGGATAAGGGGAAGAAAAATGTGTTATAGAGAACAGAATGAAAAACTCAATTCCTCATCTTCCACATCACAAAGGCAGTCATGTCCCGTGTCATCAGACACACACACCAAGGCGCAGTGCAAGCTGCTGACTGGAGCCTGTTCGTGAGAAGCCTGGGAGAGCGGAGTCCTTGAACTGGGCACATGGACACGTTGCTGAGCAGTCGCAGGTGTGATTTTTCAAGGCTCCTATTAGAAAACTCGGATAGTCAGAGAAGACTTTCCTAAAACAATGAAGATCTGAGGGCTGAGGAAGGAGTTAACCCAGCGACGCGAGGCCAGAGGAAACTCCAGGTGCAAAGGCCCTGTGTTGAGGCAGGGAGAGGGGTGGGTGGAGGTGGGAGAGGGTTAGAGCAGCGGTTCTCAACCTGGGGGTCGAACGACCCTTTCACAGGGGTCGCCTAAGACATAACAGTAGCAAAATTACAGTTATGAAGTAGCAACGGAAATAATGTTATGGCTGGGGTCACCACAGCCTGAGGAACTGTATGAAAGGGTCGCAGCATGAGGAAGGTTGAGAACCGCTGCTCTAACCGCTGAGCAAACCGGACGGGGCAAATAATGTTTAAAGTATAAGTATATTCTAACCATTGGCTGGGGCATACTTATACTAAAATACGTTAGCTGTTTCTCTGAAATTCAAATTTAACTAGATCTCCTGCATTTGATAGCTACACCTGGCAGCCCCGCCCGGGAGGATATCGGGGAGACTGGGGGGGAGACGAGGTGATGCAGGGGTCCAAGAAGCTTCTCAGCCACTAGTCCCAATGTCAGGCACCTTCTTGACGAGGCCAGTACGGACGGCTTCATGGGGGAGTTTTACTGAACATTCAAAGAAGGACTAAGCCCTGGCTGGTTTGGCTCAGTGGTTAGAGCGTCGGCCTGCGGACCAGAATGGCCCGGGTTTGGTTCCCACTAAGGGCACGTACCTCGGTTGCAGTTTGTCCCCGGCCCCAGTTGTGGTCGTGTGGGTGGCAGCCACTCGATGTGTCTCTCTCACATCGATGTTTCCCTCTCTCTCTCTCTCTTCCTCCCTCTCTCCCTCCTGCTCTATCTGAAGATAAATACAAAAGGGTCCTCAGATGAGGATAAAAAAACAAACAAAAAAAAACAAAGAAGAACTAACACCCATTCTCCTCAAACTATTCCAAAAAATTCAAGAAGGAGGAGGACTTCCAAACTCGTTTTATGAGGCCAGCATAATTCTAATTCTAAAACCAGATAAAAACACTACAAAGAAATAAAGCTATAGGCCCACATCCCTTATGAACATAGATGCCAAAATCCTGGAAAAAATACTAGCAAATCATGTCCAGCAATATATTAAAAAAATTATTCACCATCACCAACTGGGATTCATTCCAGGGATGCAAGGCTGGTACAATATTTGCAAATCAATAAATGTGATACACGACGTAAACAAAATGAAAGATAAAAACCATATGATCATATCAATAGATGCTGAAAAAGCATTTGACAAAATCCAGCACCCATTTCTGATAAAAACACTCAGCTATGTGGGAATAGAGGGATCATATCTCGACATAATAAAGTCCATATATGAAAAACCTACAGCCAACATCATACTCAATGGGCAAAAACTACAAGCATTTCCCTTAAGAACAAGAACAAGACAGGGATGCCCACTTTCGCCACTCTTATTTAACATAGTACTGGAAGTCTTAGCCACAGCAATCAGACATGAAGAAAAAAATAAAAGGGATCCAAAATGGAAAGGAGGAAGTGAAACTGTCATTATTTGCAGATGACATGATATTATACATAGAAAACCCTAAAGACTCCATCTAAAATCTGCTAGATTTAATAAAGGAATTCGGAAAGGCAGCAGGATACAAAATTAACATCAAGAAATTGATGGCCCTGGCGGGTTTGGCTCAGCAGTTAGAGCGTTGGCCTGCGGTCCAGAGAGACCCGGGTTCGGTTCTCGCTAAGGGCATGTACCTGGGTTGCAGTTTGTCCCCGGCCCTGGTTGGTCGTGCGGGTGGCAGCCACTCGATGTGTCCCTTTCACGTCAATGTTTCTCTCTCTCTCTCTTCCTCTCTCTCCCTCCCACTCTGTCTGAACAAAAAATGAAAAAATGTCCTCAGGTGAGGATAAAAAACAAAAACAAAAACAAAAAAAAAGAAATTGATGGCATTCTTATGCACCAATAATGAACTCACAGAAAGAGAAACTAAAAAAACAATCCCATTTACCATTGCAGCAAAAAAAAAAATTAAGATACCTAGGAATAAACTTAGACAAAGTAGTAAAGGACCTATTTGCAGAAAACTATAGGACATTGAAAAAGGAAATAGAGGAAGATGTAAAAAATTGGAAGCACATACCTTGTTTATGGATTAGAAGAATTAACATCATTAAAATGTCCATACTACCCAAAGCAATCTATAGATTCAATGCAATCCTCATTAAAATACCAACGACATATTTCACAGAATTAGAACAAATACTTCAAAAGTTCATATGGAACCAAAAAAGACCCTGAATAGCCACAGCAATCTTGAAAAAGAAAGACAAAGTAGGTGGGATCACAATACTGGATATAAGGTTATACTACAAAGCTATTGTAATCTAAGCAGCTTGGTACTGGCCCAAGAACAGGCATATAGATCAATGGAATAGAACAGAGAACCCAGAAATTGACCCAAAACATTATGCTCAATTAATATTCGACAAAGGTGGCAAGAGCATACAATGAAGTAAAGACAGCCTCTTTAGTAAATGGTTTTGGGAGAATTGGACAGCTACATGCAAAAAAATGAAGCTAGACCATCAACTTACCCCATATACAAGAATAAACTCAAAATGGATAAAAAAAAAAAAAGACTTAAATGTGACTCATGAATCCATAAAAATCCTAGAAGAAAAAATAGGCAACAAAATTTCAGACATCATACGTAGCAGAATTTTCACTGATACATCACCTAAGGCAACAGAAACAAAGGAAAAAATGAACACATGGGACTACATCAAACTCCAAAGCTTCTGCACAGCAAAAGAAACAACCATCAAAATGGAAAGACAACCCACTGTATGGGAGAGCATAACTGCCAATGATATATCAGATAAGGGATTAATTTCCAAAATATATAGAGTGCTCATACAACTCAACAAAAGGAAGACAAAGAACCCAATTAAAAAATGGGCAGAGGACCTAAAGAGACACCTCTCCAAACAGGACAGACAAATGGCCAAGAGACATATGAAGAAATGCTCATCATCACTAATCATCAGAGAGATGCAAATTAAAACAACAATGAGGTATCACCTCACACCTGTCAGAATGGCTGCCATCAACAAAGCATCAAACAACAAGTGTTGGCGAGGGTGTGGAGAAAAGGGGACTCTAGTACACTGCTGGTGGGAATGCAGACTTGTGCAGTCACTATGGAAAACACTATGGTGTTACCTCAAAAAATTAAAAATTGAATTACCATTTGACCCAGTGATCCCACTCCTAGGAATATACCCTAAGAAGCCTGAAACACCAATCAGAAAGAATATATGTACCCCCATGTTCATAGCAGCGCTATTTACAATAGCTAAGATCTGGAAACAGCCCAAGTGTCTATCAGTAGATGAATGGATAAAAAAGCTGTGGTACATATACACAATGGAGTACTATGCAGCTGTAAGAAAGAAAGATCTCTTATCCTTTGAGACGACATGGAAGGACCTGGAAACTATTATCCTAAGTGAAACAAGCCAAGCAGAGAAAGACAAATATTATATGATCTCACTTATTTCTGGAATATAATGAACATGACAGTCTGAGGAACAGGGTAGTCCCAGAGACGTGGAAGTAGGGTATAGACTGACAATCGCCAGAAGATGGGGTTGGGGGGAGAGATAAACCTCAGAACTTATACACATGTACCCATAACCAATGGACATGGACAACAAAGCTGGGGATGGGGCTGGGAGGGAGGAGGAAGGGACTGTCAATGGGGGAAAAAGGAGAAATATCTGTTACAAAAATAAATAAATAAATAAATAAATAAAATGTTTAAAAATAAAGAATGCTATATCTTACATATGCATTCTTCTCTGATATTTAATTTTTTAGAATCCTAACATTTAATAAAAGAAAGGACCTTAAATATCATTAAATTTCATGGTAAGCAGGGTTGCCAATTCATGAAGAAAATATCTTTTATTTTATTAAAATAATATATTGAGGTCCACGGGGGAAACTATATTTTACTACAACTATGCCATCTTCTTTTTTGAACAGTGCAATGTAGTACTTTTTAGTGACTAAAGGTTACACTCTGACTATAATTAAGCAGAAGCAAAGCTAAGAAGGCAACATGACCAATTCCCTAATTTCCTAAATGAGAAACAGAGACAGGGAAGCTAAGAGTCTTGCTCAAGGTAATAGAGCTAGCTAACGGCCAAACCTGTGCCTTAAGACAAAACTTCCTACCCTTCAAAGAGTGTTTTTCCCATCGCTCCATTAGGACAGTTATGTGAATTCAGGAAATGTATAATATCTACATGTAGAGCTTGTTGCTCTGCCAAGATCGGGGACCAGTAAACTTGTTGTAAAGGGCCAGATAATAATTGTTTTAGACGTTTCAAATCAGACACCCTTTTGTCACAGCTACTCAACTCTTCCATTGCAGCACAAAAGCAGACATAAACAATATATTGAAAAATGAACATGCTTGTGTCCCAATAAAACTTTATATATAAGGAACTCATACAATTTAACAAAAGGAAGACAAACAAACCAATTAAAAAAAGGGCAACGAACCTAAATTGACACTTCTCCAAAGAGGACATCTGATCTGAAATATTGTGAACAGGGAACACAGAGGGAAAAAGGAGACTCAGAGAAGGTGAGCAAACTCACACAGGAGGTCAGCTGGGAAGCTCAGGGATACTGTGGCAGCAGAGTACTCTGCTGACCCCCTGGGAGCAAGGGGGTCTCAGCCCCATGCAGGGATCCCCAATTCAGAAAAATAGAGAAGGGAAGGGAAATTGGTGTAGCACCAGGCAGTGGGAAGCAGTGGAGATTAGGTCCACCTGGGAAGCTCAAACCACGATAGCCCAGGTAAAGAGCAATCTATTTGTTGCAGCACCAGCCGGGGACAATTGCTCTGATCTGGAACTGAGGGAAGTCCATGTGGCAAAGCTCCACACCACAGAGTTTGGCCAGGGAGGGGGCTGGTTGGTATACCTAGCAGTGACTCTGAGAGGGCCTCCATCCCCTGGTAGAACATTGGGCAGAGAACAAAATAAGTCTTAACAAATTCAAAAAGACTGAAATCATATCAAGCATCTTCTTGGATTCACCATGGCATGAAACTAGAAATCAATTAGAATAAAAAACCTGAAAAACATTCAACACATGGAGGCTATATAGTATGTTATTCAACAGTGAATGGGTTACCAACAAGATCAAGGAAGAAATAAAAAAACTTCCTGGAAACAAATGAAAATGAAAACACAACAACCCCAAATCCATGGGACATGGTGAAAGCAGTCCTGTGAGGGATGTTCACAGCATTACAGACCTACCTCAGGAAACAAGAAAAATATCAAATAAACAATTTAACCCTACAACAACAAAAAACTGGAATAAATGTAACAAGAAAACACCAGAGTAAGTAGAAGATCAGAGCTAAAATAAATGGCATAGAGACCAAAAAAAAAAAAAAAAAAAGCCAAGAGCTGGTTCTTTGAAAAGATAAACAAGATTGATGAATCATTAGCCTAACTATCAAGAAACAGAGAGAGGACCCAAATAAATAAAATCAGAAATGAAACACGTGAAGTAACAACTGACATCACAGAAATGCAATGGATTGTAAGAAAATACTATGAACAACTATATGCCAACAAATTGGCAACCTAGATGAAATGGACAAATTCCTAGAACATACAGTCTTCTAAAACTCAATCAGGAAGAATCAGAAAACCTAAATAGACCAATAATAACTAATAAAATTGAAGCAGTAATCAAAAACTCCCAGCAAACAAAAATCTTGAACATGGCTTCACAGATGAATTTTATCAAACATTCAAAGAAGAATTAACACATATCCTCTTCAAACTATTCAAAAAAATTCAAGAAGAAAGACTTGCAAGCTCTTTTTATGAGGCTAGCATTATCCTATTTCCAAAACCAGATAAAGACACTAAACAAAAAGAAAATTACAGGCCAATATACCTGATAAAAATGTTAAAATTCTCAACAAAATATATAGCAATCAGATCTAGCAATACATTAAGAAGATCATACACAAGGATCTAATGGGATTTATTCCAGAAATGCAGTATGGAGTTACCTCACAAAATTTAAAATGGAACTTCCTCATGACCCAGCAATTCCACTTCTGGGAATTTATCTGAAGAAAACGAAACACTGATTTGAAAGAATATATGCACCCCTATCTTCATTGCAGTGTTATTTGAAATAGCCAATGTTTAGAAGATGCCCAAGTGTCCATCAGTAGATGAGTGGATAAAAAATCTGTGGTACATTTACACAATGGAATACTATGTGGCTATAAAAGGAAGGAGCTCTTGCCCTTTGTGAAGCATGGATGGACCTGGAGAGTATTGTGCTACGTGAAATAAGCCAGTCAGAGAAAAGACAAATATCACACGACCTCACTTATATGGAATCTAAAGAACAAAGTAAACTGACAAATGAAATAGGACCAGAGGCATGGATAAATGGAACAGACTGACAGATCTAGGGGTGGAGGGGAGGAGTGGGACAGGAAGAGAGCAACCAAAGAATAGATATGCATAGCCCATGGCCACAGGCAGTAATGTGCTGAAGGCCTGGGTGGAGCAGGGGTAGGGTGGAGGGAGACAAAGGGGGCAAAAATGAGGGACATCTATAATAGAGTTAACAATAATAAGTAAGTAAATAAATAAATAAATAAAATAGCTTTGTGGTACCAAAAAAACATAAAGAAAGAAATGAATCTATAGAAACATATTATCTTGTTAACTAAATAATGCAATCCATTTAAAACACACAGAATTATAAAAAAAAAAAAATTTAACAGATATTCGATAGATTCATAACCTCTTTGGTACTCTTAGTCTTCAAGCTGCCTAACTTTTTGGTCTTAGTTTTTGATTGGCAGAATAAAATTAGTCTATTTGGTGTATTAGTTTTCTAGGGCTAGCACAACATAGTACCACACACTGAGTGGCTTAAAACAATAAAAATGTATTGTGTCACAGTACGAAGGTTTAGAAGTCCTAAATCAAAGTGTCAGTAGGACCGTGTTCCCTCGGAAACTGGTAGAGGAGAATTCTTCCTTGTCTGTTCTGTCTTCTGGCGTGCGCTGGCATTCCTGGGTGTTCTCTGACTTGGTCCTGCAGCCCTTTCTTCTCTGCCTCTGTCTTCACATGGCCGTCTCCTCCCTGTGTATCTCTCTCCTCTTACAAGGACACCAGTCACATTGGGTTAAGGGCCCACCACAGGGTGACCTCATCTTGACTTAACTAATTACAGCTATACTGACCCTATTTGCAAGTGCAGTCATATTCCGAGGTACCGGGAGTTGGGACTTCAGGATAAAGTTTTTGAGAGGCACAATTAAACACGTAAGAATTGCTGTTCAGTCACGTTTTGCTTTTTTAAAACCCAAGTAACCTTTTTTTTTTCCCCCAATTAACCTTTACCCAGAAGTGTCAATCAGGAAAATAGTTTAAAGCAGGTGCTCTGGTTGGAGAACAGTAAGCAGCACAGAAACCTGCCAACTTACCAATTCCCCATTTCAAACTCGCATCTCCAACAGTGCCTCAGAAAACTTAACCATGATCTTTGAAAACCATTGGTCTCTGTGAACTCTGGCTTTGAGTGATTTTTCTTACAAATCTAAAATATTCTAAAATGTTATATTTTCTCTCAATGATTATGTTGAATAAATCTTTTCTATTGGGAAATCCAATTTTATGCCCTTCTAAATAGTTGCTCTACTGGGGTAGGCAAAAGCAGGTGTAGAGTTGTTCGTGTGGAAAAGGCATGCAGGTTGTGATCATTACAATAGCTTTATTAACACTGTGTTTCATGTACTCACAACTGTAAACCTACTTTTGCCCACCCATGTATAAGTGATTAAAATTTCTCTAAGAAACCACATTATTATAGATGGCCATTTTTATTTAATGTAGTTTCTACGTCTAACTGTTAGGTTTATTTTAACTGTGCAGTAAATGCTTAACATTCAAACTCTGCACCTTCCAAACAAAGAATGGCTTTGGATCAACTCTAGGGAGATCACCTCTCATCCCTTGAAATATCCTGCCTGATAAGAGTATCTTTATCTACTTGAGGCCTTGGGCCATGCCAGATAGATGGAGCTAACAGTGTGATTTATACTGGGGCCTTGGGCCATGTCATATCAGTTTGACTTTTGGAGGGGCTGAAGCTTGAGTAACTAAGATCAATCACATGGATACTCCATGCCTGTGTGTCCAATAAAAACCCTGGACACCAAGGCTTGAGTGAGCCTCCCTGGTCGCCAACTCTTTGCACGTGCTGTTACTCATCGTTTCTGGAGAATTAAGTTCTGCTCATATGACTCAGCTGGGAAAGGACACCTGGAAGTTTAAGCCTGGTCTCGTCTGGACTCCACTCTTCTGAGCCTTTTGCCTTTGCTGATTTTAATCTGTATCCTTTGGTTATAATAAATAGCAACTATGAGTGTAACAGCTTCTCTGAGTTCTGTGAGCTCTTCCAGCAAATCACTGAATCTGAGAGTGGTCTTGGGGATCCCCAAACACATAAATATTTGTGCAAATATACATGAATGGAAAATGTAAGATTATGATTCATAACTTTCCAACAAATTCATGTGTAATTATTGTACTCTGCTCTGTTGAACAGTACATTCATTTAAGTGTGGTATGTGTGTGAAAGTGTCCATAGCCAATGTGTGAGTAGGTGAACCATTGAAAATGGTGAAAGCCTAAGTCATTTTCATAAAAAATATCATTACCATTGCCTCATCCCACTTTTCAGGGCCTGGATCTGTCCTTGACCAGTCACACATAAGACTTGCCCTCTAGGATCTTGCCAAGACCAGGGTTCACAATTCCAGTAAAACCACATGCTAGCTCTCAGGCCTTGAGCAAATTACATGAACTCTGTGCACCTTAGTTTCCTGATTGTCAACAGAAAAACAATAGCTCTCACACAGAATTATTGTAAGTAATGTATGTGTGACTGAAAAAACATTAGCAGCAGAAGATGACTTAGCCACTAACCTCCTTGCGCAAGAGAATCTTGTCTTTCTACTTCATCTTCCTCCCCTTCCCCACCTTCCAAGCAGGAGTCCGCCTTTGCCACGTTTATTTGGAATTTGATGGTGCAGAATCAGAAAAGAGAACAGGATAGAAGAAGAGGAACACAGACTAAGGCCGGGGAACAAGTTTTTCAGGAAAACTTTGAGATAGGGTTGGCAACTCCTATGGCAGGAAAGAAAGTAGATGAAGATAAAGCAGTGTTGTATCCTCTTCATAATATTTGGGAATCACAAGCATAGACCTGAGTAATCTCAAACAGCTTGCTGCCCACTTTATATCAAAACCCTCGTTGAGAAAAATGATACAGAAGACTGCCTGGAGGATAGTCTTTCTATTTCTCTGTAGACTAGGTCATTCCAGATCATAGAAAACTTCATGTACTTGTATTTGTCTTGCTCCCCAGAAA
Organism: Tadarida brasiliensis; assembly: GCA_030848825.1. NCBI lineage: Eukaryota > Metazoa > Chordata > Mammalia > Chiroptera > Molossidae > Tadarida > Tadarida brasiliensis. The sequence goes on from CM061266.1 coordinate 100,707,456, forward strand.
TTATTTCTATGAGTTCCAAGTTCTTAACTTGTACTGAGAGAATAATAGACCCAAAAATGTATGGCGTTTGGTGACATTTTTTTAGTGTGACGTCACACTCAAGAAATTTCACTCAGAACCCAATGGCAGAAAAATTTCCCTAAAGATCCAATATGGTTCTCCCTTCTTTACACTGAGAAGCACATCATTTAGGCAAACATTAAGATCAGTCAAGTTCCTAGTCTAACTTTTGTAATGCTCTACATCCTAAATTCTATTTATTTGCATTTGAATTGCCTTCTTCATTTTTTCATGATGACCACATTCAGGCCATTGGGAGTGAAGGAGGATAGATCATCAGAGCAGAAGGTTTTGAGATTGTTACAAGAAGACAAGGAGGGTAACAGACTTCCTTTACGTGTGAATTGTAGAGATACCAGTGAGTGTAGCCGTAAGACAAGAAAAGAAGTCAACACAAATTTGGAAGCAACAGGAAGCCAACAAGAGTAGAGCAAGTTGATGGAGCTTCAAGAGTCAAGACTAAATAAAAGAAACTTCTTATGAAACTTGACCCAGCTTAAAAGATCTGAGTGATGAAAACAAGTATATTGTTTTATTTTATGATCTATACAAAGAATTCAATTCATGATCAAGTGGCTGCAAAGTGTACAGTTTTGATTTTTAAACACCCAGAGATTGAACCTTGGATCCCCACCAGGAAGGACGAAATGTGCTTAAGGATTTAGAGATTTGAGCAGCTGGAGGTGGAAAAGTGTATAACTCTTGCTAAGTACTGTGCCATGCAGAGCTGCCCACAATTTATCTCTGTGATTATAATAACAATCCTACACCTTGATTTAAAACACTTGAACCACTATTGACTCAGAAGGCAATACAAGCTTTCTTTCTGAGAGTCTTTTTATTGGTTTCATGAACAAAGTCCACATGTCCATGTCAGTTCTCCTTAACAAACCGTAAATAAACATGGACAAATAAACTAGACAAGACACACAGAATCACACCCATGAAGCTTAGAAATCATCTATCCCTATCCCTTCATTTTATAGGTTTAAAACTAAAATTCTCAAAGGCCAGGACCATATGGCTCAGCTAGTGGCAAAGAGCTGAGGCCTTGGATTCTAACACAAGCTCCTTGTTCCATAAGAAATGTATCAGGTTACTTTGCCCAAAACACTACCAACGCAAGCTATAAATGGCAGTGAATTTAAAGCTATTTCTGGCGCAAAAACAAAGACTCACAGCTCTGTCGTTCATCATACCATGAAACAGTTCACATTGACTTTTCTTTATATACATTATTTCAACTTTAACTCTTTTAGTTTTCAAATTCCAGTATAATTTGCATATTCCATAAAATGTCCATGTGATCTTACTGACCATATGTATTGACAGTGTAGCCAAATTTCATCTTATGACTTAATACTACATGTATTTGTCTATGACTCTCCTCTGTGTTTTTTATGACTCAGATTTCCTTTTAAATCTCTTTGGACCAATATATCTATATTTTCACTAAGGTTTGGTTAGCTCTTTTAAATTCAGAAATGTAATCTGCAGCTATAACTCTTTTCCTCCACAGAATAAGCATACCTTGTTTTTCTTTGGCAACTTTCTTTTTCCCTTTCAGCTTCTTCCACTGCAGGATATTTGCAGAAAGTCTAATTGTCCTATTTTCTTCCCTAAGTATCTCTTCTACTTATAGAATGAGCATCCTCATTCCAATTTGAAGGAAAGATACAAAACAGAATCCAAGTTGTATTAAAGTACAGCAGGTACATTTTTTATGATCATTATGAATCCCTTTATTTTTTATTTATTTTTCTCCCCACCCCCACCCCCATCCTTCTGAGGTTTGTCAATCCTTGCATTTAAAAAAATTTTATGTATTGTTTTATTTTAATAACATAATATCTTTCATCATTTTAAGTACATATATTCTATTTTTCAGTTGTAACATAGGCTATTATTCTTATTTTTTTAAAATGACACTTTTGCTGTGTCTTCTGTAACTGACACAAATAAATTCAGAAAGGATAATAAATATTTTTTAATGAAGAATTATGAAAATAGTTAATTTTCTCAGTCAAACTCTAAAACTGTGAGAGACCTTTTGCAAGAATTAAATTCACAGAGTCGTATATGAATTCCAATCCGTAAACATGTAGCAGATACAGTAAGAGCAGTGAGTAGGAATTCTTCAGAATGGCTCTTATCGCTTACAGAGGTTCTCAACCTGTGGGTCGTGACCCCTTTGGGGTCGAACAAACCATTCACAGGGGTCGCCTAAGACATAACAGTAACAAAATTACAGTTATGAAGTAGCAACAAAAATAATTTTATGGTTGGGGGTCACCACAACATGAGGAACTGTATTAAACAGTCGCGGCATTAGGAAGGCTGAGAACCGCTGATTTATTAGGTCCTCTCCATCACGTTTAGTATAATATATTAAACTATTCAGTTCCATTTTGTTTTACAATTCCCTCTCTCTGAACTTGTCACCATTTACAATTCATCAAAAGCTAAAATTTGGATTATTGCGTTATCACCAAAAAGTTTCTAAATATGCTACCACCTATAAAATCCCTTCAGAAGCATGTTTTCTGAGAAAATATCTAATTCATCATTAGGGTGAATTGCAAAGGTATGACTTTATTTTTTTTTTATTTTATTGTTGACAGTATTCAGATGACCCCCCTCCTACCAGCCCCTACCCCACCTCAGGCCTTCACCACACCATTGTCTGTGTCCACTGGTTATGCATATATCTATATAAATTCTTTGGTTAATCTGTTTCCCCCCACTCCATCCTTTCTGAGATATGTCAGTATGCTACATGCCTTCATGCCTCTGGACAGGTTTTGTTCGTCAGTTTATTATGTTCATTAGATTCCAATATGTTCATTAGATCATGTGATATTTGTCTTTCTCTGCCTGGCTTATTTCACTCAGTATAATATTCTCCAGGTCTACCCATGCTGTCACAAAGGGTAAGAAATACTTCTTTTATACAGTATTCCATTGTGTAAATGTACCACAATTTTTATCCACTCATGTACTGATGGGCACTTGTGCTGTTTCCAGATCCTACCTATTGTAAATAATGCTTCTATGAATGTAGGGGTACATATAATCTTTCTGATTGGTGTTTCGAGATTCTTAGGATATATTCCTATAAGTGGGATCAGTGGGTCAAAGGGTAGTTCCATTTTTAGTTTTTTAAGTAAATTCCATACTGTTTTCCACAGTGGCCGCACCAGTCTGCATGCCCACCAGCAGTGTACTAGAGTGCCCTTTTCTCCACATCCTCACCAGCACTTGTTGTGTATTGATTTATTGATAGTTGCCATTCTGACTGGTGTGAGGTGATATCTCATTGTAATTTTCATTTGCATCTCTCTGATGATTAGGGACATTGAGCATTTTTTTTCATGTGTCTATTGAACATGTTTATCTCTTCTTTGGAGAAGTGCTTGTTCAGATCCGGTGCCCATTTTTTAATTGGGTGTGTCTTCCTTTCATTGAGCTGTAAGAGTTCTTTATATATTTTGGAAATTAAACCATTATCAGATACGTCATTGGCAAATATGTTCTCCCATACAGTGGGTTTTCTTTTTATTTTGACAATGGTTTCTCTTGCTGTGCAGAAGCTTTTTAGTTTGATGTAGTCTCATTTGTTTATTTTTTCCTTTGTTTATGTTGTCCTAGGAGACATATCAGTGAAAATTCTTCTATGTGAGATGGCGGAGATTTTGCTGCCTATGTTTTCTTCTAGGATTTTTATGGTTTCATGATTTACATTTAAGCCTTTTATCCATTTTGAGTTTATTCTTGTGTATGGTGTAAGTTGGTGATCAAGTTTCATTTTTATGCATGTATCTGTCCAATTTTCCCAACACCATTTATTGAATAGACTGTCTTTACTTCATTGTATGTTCTTTCCTTTTTTGTCAAATATTAATTGACATAATGTACTGGGTCAATTTCTGGGGTTTCTATTCTGTTTTTTCTGCCAGTACCAGGATGTTTTAATAACAATGACTTTATAGTATGGTTTGATATCTGGCATTATGATCCCTCCAATTTTATTATTCTTTCTCAAGATTGCTGTGGCTATTTGGAGTATTTTTGGTTACACATAATTTTTTGGAATATTTGTTCTAGATCTGAAAAGTATGCCGCTGTTATTTTAACAGGAATTTCATAGAATCTATATATTGCTTTGTGTAGTAAGAATATTTTAATGATGTTAATTCTTCCATGAATATGGTATATGTTTCTACTTGTTCATATATTCCTCTATTTCGTTTTTCAATATCCTATAGTTTTTCAAGTACAGGTCTTTTACCTCTTTGTTTAAGTTTATTCCAAGGTATATTTTTTTGTTGCAATGATAAATGGGATTTTTTTTTAGTTTCTCCTTCTGAGAGATCATTATTTGTATAAAAATCAATCACCATTGATTTCTGGATGTTGATTTTGTATCCTGCTACTTTGCTGAATTCATTTATGAAATATATTTGATTTGGGTGGAGCCTTTAGGTTTTTCTATGTACAATACCATGTCATCTGCGAATAATGACAATTTTAGCTCCTCCTTTCCAATTTTGATGCCTTTTATTTTTTTCTACTTGTCTGATCACTGTGGCTAGGACTTCCAGTACTATGCTGAATAAAAATGGTACAAGTGGACATTCCTGTCTTGTTTCTGTTCTTAAGGGCAACACTTTTGGTTTTTGCCCAAGATGGCTGTAGGTTTGTCATTATGGCCTTTATTATGTTGAGACATGATGCCTCTATTCCCACTTTGCCGAGAGTTTTTGTCAAAAATGGGTGGTAGATTTCATCAAATGCTTTTTCTGCATCTATTGATAGGGTCATGCAATTTTTATTTTTCATTGTGTTTATGTATGTATCGCATTAATTGATTTGCAAATACTGTACTAGCTTCGCATCCCTGCAATACATCCCACTCGGTCATGGTGCATGATCTTTGTAATGTATTGCTGAATCCAATTTGTCAATATTTTGCTGAGGATATTAGCATCTATGTTCATCAGGGATACTGGCCTGTAATTTTCTTTCTTTGTAGTGTCTTTATCTGGTTTTAGAATTGAGATAATACTGGGCTTGTACAGAGATACTTCCTCTTGGAATTTTTGAATTGATTGAGGAGGATAGTGTTAGTTCTTCTTTGAATATTTAGTAAAACTCACCTGTGAGGACATCTGGTCCAGGATTTTTGTTTGCTGGGAGTTTTTTAAATTACTGCTTCAATTTCACCAGTTATTACTTACCTATTCAGGTTTTCTGATTCTTCCTGATTACATTTTGGAAGATTGTAATTTTTTTTAGGAATGTATCCATTTTGTCCAGTTTGTTTAGCTTGTTGGCATATAGTTCTTCTTAGTATTTTATTACAATCCTTTGAATTTCTATGGTGTCGGTTGTTACTTCACCTCTTTCATTTCTGGTTTTATTTATTTAGATCCTCTCTCTTTGTTTCTAAAGTTTTCATCAATCTTGTTTATCTTTTCAAACAATCAGCTCTTGGTTTTATTGATCGTTTGTATTTTTTTAGTCTCTATGTCACTTATTTCCACTCTGATCTTATTTCCTTCCTTCTGCTTACTCTGTGCTTTTCTTGTTGTTCTCTTTCTAATTCTTTTACTTGTAGGGTTAGATTGTGTATTTGAGCTGTTTCTTGTTTCTTGACTAGGCCTGTAATGCTATGTACTTCCCTCTCAGGACTGTTTTTGCTTTGTCCTGTAGGTTTTGGGTTGTTGTGTGTTCATTTTCATTTGTTTCCAGGAATTTTTTTGTTTCTTCCTTGATCTCATTGGTAATCCATTCATTGTTTAATAACATGCTATTTAGCCTCCATGTGTTTGAATGTTTCTAAGTTTTTTTATTGTAGTTGATTTTTAGTTTTATGCCATCATGATCTAAGAAGATGCTTCATATGATTTCAATCTTCATGAATTTGATAAGGTTTTTTTGTGTCCTAACATATAGTCTATCTTTGAGAATGATCCATGTGCAATTGAAAATAATGTATATCCTCCTAATTTTGGATGAAATGTTTTGTAAATATCAAGTATTTCCAACTGATCTAGTGTTTCATTTATGACTACTGTTTCTTTGTTGATTTTTTGTCTGGAAGATCTATCCAGTGATGTTAGTAGGGAGTTAAAGTCTCCTACTATGAATGTATTGCTGTCTATCTCTCTCTTAAAGTCCATTAAGAGTGTTTCTATATATTTAGGTGCTCCTGTATTGGGTGCATATGTTAACAAAGGTTATATTTTCTTGTTGGATTGATCCCTTTAGTATTATGTATTATCTTTCTTTGTCTCTTGTTATGATCTTTGTTTTGAAGTCTATTTTGTCAGATATGAGTATTGCTGTCCCAGCTTTTTTGTTTGTTTCCATTTGCATGAAATATTTTATCTATCCCTTCACTTTCAGTCTGTGTGAATCATTTGTTCTAATGTGGGTCTTTTGTAGACAGCATATATATGAATCGTGTTTTCTTATCCATTCAGCTAAGCTGTGTCTTTTTATTGGAGCATTTAGTCTGTTTACATTTAAAGTTATTATTGACAGGTAATTATTTGTTGCCATATTTTTTCTTTATACTTTTGTTCCTCTCTCTCTCATTTTCTTCCTTTTTTTTTTTTTTTTCATCCTCACTCGAGGACATTTTTCCATTTTTTGTTCAGACAGAGTGGGAGGGAGAGAGAGAGAGAGAGAGAAACATTGACGTGAAAGGGACACATCGAGTGGCCGCCTCCCGCCCGACCAACCAGGGCTGGGGACAAACTGCAACCGAGGTACGTGCCCTTAGTGGGAACCGAACCCGGGTCTCTCTGGACCGCAGGCCGATGCTCCAACTGCTGAGCCAAAAACCGGCCAGGGCTCATTTTCTTCTTCTTGAAGCAATCTATTTAGCATTTCTTGCAATGCTGGTTTGGTAGTAATGTTCTCCTTTAGCCTTTTTTTGTCTGGGAAGCTCTGTATTTTGCCTCCAATTTTAAATGACAGCTTTGCTAGGTAGAGTTGTTTTGGATTCAGTCCCTTGCTTTTCATTATTTTATATTTTTCATGCCATTCCCTTCTGGCCTGAAGTGTTTCTTTTGAGAAGTCAACTGATAGTCTAATGGGATCTCCTTTGCAGGTAACCTTCTGTCTCTCTCTGCTGCCTTTGAGATTCTTTCTTTGTCTTTAACATTTGCTATTTTAATTATGATGTGTCTAGATGTGGGTCTTTTTTGGGTTCATCTTGATTGGGACTCTCTGTGTTTCCTGAATTTGTATGACTTTTCCTTCCCAGGTTAGGGAAATTTTCTGCTGATGTGATTCCCACTAAGTTTCTTGTAGTTCTCATTAAGTTGCTTGTAGTTCTCACTAAGTTGTTTGAGCATCTTTATAACCATGACTTTGAACTCTATATCTGATAAATTTCTGGCCTCCATTTCATTTAGATCTTTTCCAGCAATTCCTCCTTTTTTTCATTTGGGGTTTTTTCTTTGTTTCCCCATTTTAGCTGTCTCTTTGTTTGTTTCTATGTATTAGATAAAACTGCTATGCATCCCAGTCTTCATGAGGTGGCCTCATGTAGAAAGTGACTTGTTGGACCTAGTGGTGGAGGCTCTTTCATCTCCTGAGCTGGATGCTCTAGGAATGACCCTTGTGTGGGTTGGGCTCTTCTGTTGCATTTGGCTCTTGATTGCTGATGCCCTGTTTGAGGGTGGGGTCTCCCCTCAGTCTTACTGACTGTAAGGCTCAACCTGACCACATTGTGCCAGCTGTTGTACAGGTGCCTGACTTCTGGCAGTGGGGCTGCAAGGCCCTTCCCAGCTCAGAAGTCCGAGGCAATGCTGGGTGGTGGTGGTGTGGCGAGCATTCTTGGTTGTGGAAGCAGGGCTGGTAGCAGTGGGTCATTGTGGCAGGGGCCAGCATGCTGGGTTGCATTGGAGGGTCCCAGCACACAAGGGTATGACTTTAAACAATATTAAGAGAACTTTCTGGAACATTTCAGGGACACTTGCCTCAGGGAGACATGTTTTGAAGTCCAGCCAGCATGGCCACAGCCCAAGGAGTTCTGGAATTATTTTAGAGCTCTGTGATATTTTCATTACTATTCATTATCCTCCTTTTCTGTATTTATTACTTTAAGGATTATAATTGATGCATAAAGAAAGTGATAAAAAAAGTGCCAAGGAAAAATAAATACTACTAGAGTAGAATTAAGAATGTTGATAAAGGGTTGATGTTTACTCATTTTTCTAATCAGAAAACCTCTTTTTCTGTTTATCTGTAGCTACATGCTTCTGACTATCATTGATCTACATAAACATATGCTTTTAAAGCAATTAACTATGTATTTTTCTAATTTAAATGTATCATAAAACCATTAATGTAATATTAATAATTAGCAAAGTGTGTACTTTTATGATTATTTAATGGTTATTTTTTCTTGTGTCAAAACCAACAATCTTCATCTTTTTATTTTTTTGCTCTGGCTGCACACCATTCATTAACACAACCCATTGTCAACAGTTTTCTCTCATTGCACATCATGATTTTCAAACTGTAGGAAAAAATGCTTCAGGAACATTTTTAAAAATCTTCTCCCCTAAACTTTCCCTCTCCTTCAATTTTTGGTTTCTGTATCTTTCCACACACAAAAGGCAGCATGCCATTACTCTTTAGGTAATTAAGATTCTAAAATCCCTTTCCCCTCTTGACAATTTCTCACATGGTGTTTGAGTATTCATAACCTCTCATATAAAATTGGCAGAAAAATATTTTTAAGTCACAAACTTACATCAGTGATATGAACCACACTATGTTTCTATTAGTCTTTTTTTAACATTTACTTTATTACAGTTCAGTAAATGTAGCCAAATATATTTTTGTCTTTGATGATAGTTTCAAGAGGTCCAGCTATTCCTGTGATGTGATGATCTTCCAGTTTAAGGAAAAATGTTTATTCTTCAAATGAGATTTCCTATATGATAGAATTTTTAATTTCCTTGGCTGTCTATAATATTTGTAGGCTAAATTTCCTTAAACTATTTATTGGGCCTATCCTTTTCCCTTGTATTGTTAACTACATCTTTTATCCACAATGGAACGCATTGTTCTGATTAGTTCTTAGTTGCTTTATTACTTCTCTTTACTGCCTCCAGAAGTGTTAGTTTATCTGTAGCATTAACTGGTTTATAACTTCTCTTTCATTATCATAACTACTTATTTTTCTGTAATCCTTGTTTTCACTTTTATTTCTTCTCAAGAATAGTAAGTGCGAGCTCTTTTTATTTCAGGCATCACAGGTTTCTTCTCCAGGTTGACTCTTTTACCTCTTTGATGTTACAATACCTGTTCATTGCCCATGGGGTTTGAAAATGTCTCATTGTTTTTCAAACTTAAATTATTGTATTGTTATTTTCCCTTTTTAGCTGACACTTTTTTTTTTTTTTTACTGTATAAGGAAATAAGAAATGATCTGATGTTATGACGTTACTTTCTCAACTGTGTCATATTTCCAGAATGTCACATTCTTGTACCACCAAAATTCTGTAATTTCTTTTTAGAGTCACACTTGATGTTTTTGTTGTTGTTAACCTCCTATGATGATCACTGCACAGTGTATTAAAATATATGGACATGTCATTTTAAGAGTAATTTTCAGTCTTCCAAAAGGCCTGGTACTTAAGGGTTGGACACTGAATGATAATGACCTATAATATAAAATAATTCATGTTCAGAGATCTCCCCAAGTAGGATTTCTGAGTAAATTAGAGGAAATTTTTTTCAACCTAGCAACTTTTATTAGTGAGGGCCACTAGAGTTGCCACCCCAGGCCTTCATGCTGGGAGTTGAAATTAAGCAACATTCCTTAACAAGCTACAGTTCACCCTTTAGCCTTAACAGGTGCAGCTTCAAGCCCCAGCTACTTGGCCATGTAAGCAATAAAATTAAAATGTGTTTTCTTTTGTTACTGACTGGCTTTTCACTCCATTAAAACTACAGAAAATAGTTGGAGTAACTATAAAATATAGACACTGTCCCAGAGGTTAAAATGGGCCACCCCCATGTTTTGATTTGTTTTACATTTTATTTCATCTTTCCCAAAAAGAGCTCCTGCCTCTCTGTCCTTCAAGCAGAGAAGGTGGACCACTGTGCCCTCCTCAAAGCAATGGAAGCACCTTTGACCCACATCTCTATTTCAAGAGGTCTTTTCTTACATTTGCATAACTTAAAGGCATCTCTAAATAGTTTGCTTGAAAATTGCATGAGAATTTACAACTTCCACCTAATATAAGCTTCTGGCAGTTTTTCAATAATGAAATTTGAGAGGTTGGGGATATTATACTCTGTCATCCCTGACCCCAGCTTTAAAGAGAAATTCATGGGGTCTGAGAAACCTGACACAACTGATCATCGTCTGTGAGACCTGGTCTATGCATTCAAGTCATTTTCACCCCCCTCAACAAGTATTTGTTGAGTGCTTACTATGTACCTGTCTCTGTCTGGGTTACATCAATAAACAACAAAGACAAAACTTCTCCCCTCATCCAGCTAGTGGAAGGAACACCCACTCAAAACAAAATAAGGAAGCTAAACATATCTACTAGATAGCTACAAGAGCAAGGAAGAAACATCTAAAGAGGAAAGGGAGGACTTCCGGTCAAGATGGTGCTGTAGGTAAACATGGTGCTCGCCTCCTCCCACAACCACATCAAAATTTCTACTAAACTACAGAACAAACATCCTTCAGAACTGTCTGACATCGAGCTGAATGGAAGTCCTATAACTACGAAATTAAAGAAGAACCACATGGAGACGGGTAGGAGGGCAGAAGTGAACAGGCTGGTCCCACACCCACATGTGGAAGATAAAAATCAGGAGGATTTGAAGGTCCTCACCTCGGCTGTGAATCTTTCACCTTGGCTGTGAAGGTCCTCACTGAGGAGTGAGGGGTCACCGTCCCACACCAGGCTCCCAGCTCAGGGTTCCAGTGCCAAAAAGAGAAGTCCCCATAACTTCTGGCTGTAAAAACCAGCGGGAACTGAGACTGAGGGAGGCTGAGGCTGAGGGAGTTCCAGGCAGCTCCTCTTAAAGGGCCCTCACACTGACTTACTCAGACCCACTCCCTCCAGGCTCCAGTGTGGGGGAGGCAGCTTCAAAGGCACCAGAGACATATGGGGAAGAATTGAATTGTTCGAATTTGGGGTGAGAGCTGAAGAGGCAGCTTTCTCCTGGACAGACGTGCTGGCTGAGGCCTTTGTTCCTTTGGTGAGCCCTTCCCCCGTGGCGGAGGCAGACAGCCACCATATCTGGGACTCCAGCAACCTGGCTCACACTGTTTGCTCCTCCCTGGTGATTCCCTGAGGCCCTGCCCCACCCAACTTTCATTCCCACCCAAATTGTTTCCAGTGGCTCTACCATAGGATTGGCCTGTCTTGGCTCTTGCTTCAGATTTTCCTAAATTGTCTCAAACAAGTAGCACCTGGCCTCAGTGAGCCCCATACCTCTCACTAAATGGCCCCAGGCCTGGCACTAGAAGCAGCCAGCCTTGGTTCACAGATTGGCTTGGCCTGGGCACCTCCAGGCCCAGCACAAGAAGCAGCCATCTTCATATATCTTTGTAGCTTATGCCTGGTGATCCCAGGTAGAACACAGGTAGTGGCTGACCTTGCCCCAGAGCCAGCACACCCAATGGACAGCTTCAGACCATGTCGAAGCACCACCACCCAACCACCTCAAGAGGAGTCACACTCAAGAAGTGGATTTAGTGGATACCAGAGCCCTGCTGAAGTAAGTCTTGTTCTGTGTGTTAGGCCCTGCACAACTGATCTTCTAAGGTAGTCAGAGGTCAGTGGTCAGTGAGCACAGCCAGTCCTCACAGCTGATCAGCCTGAGTAAATCCCTCCCATTGACATGCCAACAGCAATCAAGACTCAATTACAACTGAAGGGTGTAAAGTCCACACTAGGTGTGCACCTCGAGGGCCCAACTATGGTGACCAGGGAGGCTGTGCCACTGGACCCTACAGGACATCTACTACAATAGGCCACCCTAGGAAGCCTAGGACACATAGCAGTGCTACCTAATACATACAAACAAACACAGGGAGGGAGCCAACATGAGGAGACACAGTAACATGTTCCAAATGAAAGAACAGAACAGAACTCCAGGAAAAGAACTAAACGAAATTGAGATATGCAATCTAACAGATGCAGAATTCAAAACACTGGTTATAAGAATGCTCAATGAACTCAGTGAGAATTTCAAGGAACTTAGTGAGAATGTCAAGGAACTTAGTGAGAACCTCAAGAGTACAAAAAAGGACCAGTAAGAAATGAAGGATGCACTAACTGAAATAAAGAATAATTTTCAGGAATCAATAGTAGAGTAGGTGAAGCTAAGAAGCAAACCATCAATTTGGAATACAAGGAGCAAAAACACTCAATCAGAACAAAGAATCCAAAAAAAAATGAGGATAGTATATGGAGCCTCTGGGACAACTGCAAGTGTACCAACGTTCACATCATGAGGGTGCCAGAAGGAGAAGAGAGAGAGCAAGAAATTGAAAACCTATTTGAAAAAATAATGACAGAAAACTTCCCTAACTTGGTGAAAGAAACAGCCATACAGGTCCAGGAAGCACAGAGAGTCCCAAACAAGATGAACCCAAAGAGGTCCACACCAAGACACACCATCATCAAAATGCAAAAGGTTAAAGACAAAGAGAATCTTAAGAGCAGCAAAAGAAAATCAGTTAGTTACCTACAAGTGAGCTCACATAAGACTGTCAGCTGCTTTCTCAAAAGAAACTTTGCAGGCCAGAAGGGAGTGGCAAGAGATAGTCAAAGTGGTGAAAAGCAACAACCTACAATGAAGATTACTCTATCCTGCAAAGCTATCATTTAGAATAGATGAACATATAAAGAGTTTCCCAGACAAGAATAAACTAAATGAGTTAATTACCACCAAACCAATATTATATGAAATATTGATGGGTCTTCTTGAAGAAAAAGGAGAACAAAAATATGAACAATAAAATGGCAATAAATACATATCTATCAACAATCGAATCTACAAACAAAATGAGCATGCAGAACAGAAACAGACTCATAGATTCAGAGAAGTTTTTGTTGATTGCCAGATGGGAGAGGGCTGGAGGGATGGGTGAAAAAGATAAAGGCATTAAGAAGTACAGATTGGTTGTTAGACTGATGAACCTCAAAGGGAAGGGGGGAGGGAGGGCAGGAAGGATAAACCAAAGAACAGATATGCATATATTCATAACCAATGGACACAGACAATAGTGTGGGGAAGGCAGGAGGGGGGCAGGAGCGGGAAGGAGGGACTCAATGAGGGGGAAAGGGGGAACATCTGTAATACATTCAACAATAAAGATAAGTTCAAAAAAAGAAAAGAGAGATGGGGAGGTCTGCGTGAGATAACTCGGAGACATCACGCAAAGCCCTAAAGGAATAAAAAGATGCAACAAAGGAACAGTGAGACCATGCATGCATGGATTGTTAGAACAGCAGGGGGGCCAAAGACAAGAACCTAGAAACTACAACACTTAGATCTTCCATAACTAATATTTTCCTCAAATCAAGAAAAATATAAGATTTAAGTATAAGATTTCTCATTTTCTTAAGCCTTATTGATCCTTACTGCATCTGAGATCACTGAGCTGTCTTAAGAACTCCTTGGTACACAGAGGGCTTAAAAAACTTCCTTCAGCTTTCAGTTTAGGCCAGTTTATTCAAAGAGAAACTATTTCATATCTGTTTCTTCTAAATGTATAGACTATAATAAAACACTATGGGGATTTTTTTGGATCCCCACCACCACCACCACCACCAACCGCTGTGTCTTATTTACAGGTGATGTCTCATTGACAGCTGCAATGTTGCAAACCTCATTCCAACTTCACCAAAATGAAACCGCTCAGTGCCTGAGGGAATTGGCCTTCTAGACTCCAGTGCTAGCTAAGAACTGCATGCCCTACTTTGACAGACTGAACCACAGGGGATGAAGATAACTTACAGGAGTTCCCATTGCTCTCATTCTTTACCTGCAAAGCTGCCTTAGCACCACAAAGGGGACCTGTAGATCCTACCCCCATACTCCTCAGCCTGAAATTTTCACAGGATCAAATAGAGTGAAAGACCTAGGGGACCTCAGAGTAGAACAGGAAAGGGGTGTGCATTCAAAGTCCATCCTGTCAATGAGCCGTATTGGATGGGTGGGATTCACAGCAAACTGGTGAGCTTGCACAGCCTTCGGGGAGAGCTAGTTCTCAGAGCCACTCAGTTGTGGCAATGTGTCATAAAAGTCCAATGTTGCCAAGTCAGATTTTTTTTAAAATTGTATTTGTTGATTCAAGAGAAGGAGACAGAAAGAGGAGGGAGAGAGAGAGAGAAACATTAATCTGTTGTTCTACTTATCTGTACATTCATTGGTTGATTTTTGTATGTACCCTGACTGGGGACAAACCTGTAATCTTGGCATATTGGGACGATGCTCTAACCAACTGAGCTACTTGGCCAGGGCCTAAATCGGATTTTTAAAGAAAAGACAGAAATCTAAGTATTTGAATCAAATTTCCTGATATTTTAATGTTGGCAATAAGTAGTTTCTATTTTTTAAATTTTTTTTTCTTTATTGACTTTAAAGAAAGAGGAAGGGAGAGGGAGAGAAAGATGGAAACATTGATGAGAGAGAACATCAATTGGCCGCCTCCTGCATGCCCCCCACTGGGGATTGGGCCCACAACCTGGGCATGTACCCTGACCGGGACTAGAACTAGTGACCTCCTGGTGCATGGGTCGACACTCAGCCAGTGAGCCACACCAGCAAGGCAAACAGTAGTTTTTTAAAAATCACTATTGAATTAGGCCAAATAAAATCTGTCTGCAACAGCCTGGGCTCTGCTTGAGGGCTCCCATCCTGTGACTTGTGGAAGAACAATATTTGATTCTGTCACTCATTGCATATTTCATGGTATTCGTGCAGACTGAAATTCAAAAACAAGAGATGGGGCAAATATGGGAAATAATTTCTAAATTGCATGCCAACTCTAATTCATTAGTAGTGGCTGTCCTGAGCATGGGATTGAGAAGTCTAAGGCTATTTCTGGGTCAGCAGAGAAAGCACTGTGTTTAATTATCAATGTTGAATGATGGCACATAGACATGTATTTACCACTCTGCAGCCAGACTATGCCTGTGATGGTTGGCGTTGATGGTGGGAGAATAAATGTTTTCAGCTGCCCCTACTGCCTTAACTCTTCAATTAAACGTGTTATGCTCAAGTTCCCCAGAGCCTGAGAAAATAGAGTGCTGACTTCCAATGAACATGGGGGCTTTGCCAATGATCCAGGTGTCTTTGCTTGTAACTGATGATACACAAATCAAGATAACATGTTCAGCACTAAAGAAGGAGGGTAATCAATCTGATCTATCAGACACCTAAGATATTACTTATTCACTGTTCTTGTGATGTAAAAATATCAGAGCAAAGTTTCACTACTACAGACCAACCAAGTATCAGAGTATTAAATATTTTAATCTGTGTTGCTATTCTAGCTACTTTTAATTTATCAAAATAAATTGTACTTTATAATTAAAATGCTCTTGAATAAGAGTTCAGATATTTCATTTTAAAGAGAAACAATTAAAAACAGAACTGGAATGTAACCTAAAAGACAATTGTTTTTAGTGTTTAATTCTTGATCAATGGACCAAAACCAGGAAAGTAATTGAAAAATATTTTCCTCCATAAGGATATCTTCAAGGTAAAGGCATTTGAGTGTTTAGAAATATATTTTTTTAACATTCATCCATTTATATTGAACTCCAGAAGGAATTTATTTATAGAAAAAGAATAGCAAAGCTATCAGATAGATTCATATCTGTTAATGCATTGTTTTCCAGCTAATAAATCCTCTACCAAAATTCTGATCAAAATAAGAGTTCTACAAATTCCCAGTTTTCAGTAACGCTAACTCAGTACTATAATAATTTCCTTGAGTAAACTGAGTAGGTGGTAGATGGCCTGTAAGTGATTTTATATCCCATGTGACGGAGTTTGATGTGAGAAAGCTTCTTCTCACAACACCAAAGTCTCTTTCTATCAACATGACGTTGATGTTTGAAATTCATCAAGCATAATCCTTCTGAATATGTTTTAACAGTTAATTATTACAATATTATTTAATTTTGAGTATCAAAATTTCAGTGTCTTTGAGACTGTAAGGAAAAATGTGTGCTTCCATAGAAAACGATGCCTTGTCTATGGAATGTTCTTTCACGTACTTGATTCAGATTCTATGGGAGATGTTTCTTCTGGTTCTGTAAGTCATAGGTAGCTCACAGTTCTGCCAAACAATTCTTGTCTGTAGACATGCAAGTAAACTCTGTCCTGATGGAGGGACTAGCCCTCCCACCTATGGAAAAAAGTTTTGTTTTGATTTCTAAATTTATTTCAGTAGTCCTGATCTGGAAATGTGTCCATTTTTTTGTGGGGGGTGGTGAGAGGGATATAATTCTGTGAATTGCTTATAAGCTCATTGATCAATGAGTTAAATAAGATCCTTACATATGTTTGTTTTATAACTGTATGAGAGTGATTTTTCCTATCTTTAAAAAGTATTTTTAACAATCCTTACCTATTAGATCAATGTAAATGTAATTCTTGATATGCAATATCAATATTTATCCACAAAAATATTAAGCCTTCAATCCTGATTAATATTTTTGTGATTTTATTTTATCCTATTGATACCCTTGTGATAACGTGGTTATTAATTAACTGGAAAGAAGGGAAGAGGAACTATAACTTAGAAGCATGCCCAGTAAGATCTGGGTGACCTGAGGAGGTGCTTGCCTGTCAATCACACCTAAAAACAGATCATTGGCCAGAACAGGTGTGGCCACTGCAAGGGCACGAAATCTGAGATATTTAACTTCCTAAACAAAGGGAGTTGGTGCTCCCGGCTGGCTCTCCTGCTTCCCGGACTCCTGGCTCTCAGGTTGCAGGGGGAGCGGTCTCCTGCACCCACCACACAGTGGGCCCGTGGACTGTGACGGGCCTGATGCCTGGCGCCTGATGCTCAGCCCCACCGTGGGAACGGAAACTCTGCACACCGGCTTTGCTTTGAGCTCCGCTGAGTTCCCATCCGCCACTCTTCCGGGAGCGGCTTAAGGGAACCGGACTTAGAAACCCAGGGCTATAGCTCTACACAAATAAAAATCACTCATTCTCCATGTGAGTCTTAGAAAATTCTTTTTCTCAAGATATCACAAGAACCCCACTAACCCCACTCCCACTAGCAACAGAAAAATGCCACCTGTGCAGTTCTCCAGTAACACTGTCAAACTTTCACTGAGAAATGTGTTTCCAAAGAGTATGTTCACAACAGAGTCCCACTCTGTCTTATAAAACGTTATTTTACTTCATGGCTTAGAAAAACTAAAAAAGAATAGAAATAATTTGTGGAAAAAAAATCAGTCAACATATAATTATTCAGCACTTACTCTGTTCTAATCCTGTTGATTATTATAGGTTGAATTGTGCCCCCGGCCCCCCCGCCCCCACCTATGCATATGCTGAAGTCCCAAACCCCAGTACCTCACCATGTAACCATATTTAGAGTTAAGGTCGTTAAAGGGGTGATTCAGTTAAATGAGGCCAATAAGGTGGGGCCTTAATCCAATGTGAGCGGTGCCAGAAGAAGGAAATCACCGGGACACGCGTACAGAGAATAACCAGCCGAAGAAGCAGCAGGATAATGGCCATCTGCAAGATGAAAGGCCTGGAACCAAACCCTTATTTATGGCCCTCAGAGGAAACCAACCCCGATGGCACCTCGATCTGGGACATCCAGCCTCCAGACCTGTAAGAAATAAATTTGTATTGTTTATGCATCCAATCTGTGCTACTTTGTCATGGCTGCCCTAGCAAACTAACACATTCGTATATCAGACCGAAATCTCCAGCTCGTATCTCCCTTTTTATTTTTTTTATTTTTATTTTTTATCCTCACCCGAGGACATTTTTTTTTTTGCATTTATCTTGTGATAGAGTGGGAGGGAGAGAGGGAGGAAGAGAGAGAGAGAAACATCGATATGAGAGAGACACATCAAATGGTTGCACCCACACGACCCCAACCAGGGCCGGGGACAAACTGCAACCGAGGTACGTGACCTTAGCGGGAACCGAACCCCGGGCCTCTCTGGTCCGTGGGCCGATGCTCTAACCGCTGAGCCATACCGGCCAGGACTTGTATCTCACTTTTGAAGAGCCCTTTTTTTTAAAACTTATCTTTATTGTTGAACGTATTATAGATGTCCCCCTTTTTTCCCCCATTGACCCCCTCCTGCCTTCCCCACACTATTGTTTGTGTCCGTTGCTTATACATATGTGCATAGAAGTTCTTCGGTTTATCTCTTCCCGCCCTCCATCCCCCCTTAAAGAGCCCTTTGAAAGGCCACGTAAGAACAAATTCTCCCCTCCAGCATTCATCACCCTAAGCAGAGAGTGAGTCAAATCACGTGCTATAAGTCCTCACAGTTTCTCCAATGTACCATCAGTGTTACCAGGATGACTGGGCCCATGCCCCAGGCTGTCATGCTAACCCTCCTTCAGTAAACCTGCTTTCCTACTCAATTGAACCATTGGTCCCTGTATCTCAGCCCTGCAGCCAGGGCTCATTCAGGCTTCCAGCTGGAAGAGCAGTTCCAGATGACAGGGAAGTCCATGGCGTGGTGAAGAAACTGGGTGGAAGTGATGTGGGGTGCCCTGGGAGTGACGACTTCCACTGACGGTCACAGAGCGGTTGACATTCCCCAGATTGAGCAGGCCTGGAGGAGACCACAGGCCAAAACCTTCTCCCGGCTGTGGAGGTTGGTGCAGGAAATGGAAGAGGGGCTTCTGCCTGAGTGGATCCGTCTGGAATTAACAATGGAAGCAGGATAAAGAAGAGGACAGCCCTGCTCTCCTGCCCTACAGGTTTTAGGGAGACACTAGCAAACAGATCATCAAAATGCCCTCTGGCCTCGACAGGGTCAGGGCGCGCTGAGGGAGCCCCCGCAAGGTGTGCGATCCCAGTCGGGGTCAGTGCGCAGATTAGGGAAGGCTTAAGGCAGACCTGGCAGCGTTTATTCAACACCACACAGAAGCACCAACACCAGCCATGGCCAAGATGCACTTTCCAGTCACTGGAAAAGCATCTCTGTGAGCGGAGGAGAGATGAGTCATCAGGCCTGTCACAGACTAATGAAAGGTTTCCCCCAGCTCACTCACCAACACTTGATTATTCGTTTATCTTCCTGAGCCCCCTAACTCCAGCCGAGGAATACAGGGATAAAGAACACATGGATCCCAGAAACTAGGACTGAGTATTTCACACTGTAAATTACTCAGGGCTGTTGTGACTAGATTGCCATGAATCACATTTCCTGAGGCTTTTCAGCTCTGAAAAACTGACAGTGCTGAGGGCCAGACTGGGGGCCTTGCTAAATTCACCCAAAGTGTAATGTCCCCTGTGAGGCTTCTTGAGAGGCGGTCTTTTCTTTCTCCTGGAAGCATCTGACCTCCGCACAGCCCCTTTGCAGCTTCAACAGTGAGCAGGGTGAGTATGTATGGATGCCAGTAATCAGCTGGGTGGAAACAGAAAACCATTTTATTTTTATGACGACATACACTTTTCTTTCACAGGCTCTGTTACTGCTCAACAGCAGAAAAACTAAATTTGGTCCAATCAAAAACAGCCCAGACCAGTAAATTTTTTCAGTTGCTTCTGATTTAAAATTGAGCATCGCTCAGGTAAATAGTAAATCAAATGCAGGTATTGTTGTTATTAACTATCACTGTTTGGTTCAATGCCTGCTCTCTGCCCGCATTCATCCACTCCTGTGAAAGACTGAATGCCCCCCCCCCAAATTCATATGTTGTTATCCTAACCCCCAATGAGATGGTGGTAGGCCTTTGGGTGGTGACCAGGTCATGAGGAAGGAGGTCTTGAATGGAACTAGTGACCCCAGAGAGCTGCTACCCACATTCTGCCGTGTGGGGACACAGAGAGGGGTCAGCTCTGAATCAGGAAGCAGGCTCTCACCAGACACGAATCCGCCAGCGCCCATGGACTCCCAGCCCCCAGAACGTGAGAAATAAATTCCTGTGTGTATAAGCCACCCAGTCTCTGGTATTTTCTGCCCACAGAGACAAAGGCAGACTCTAACTACCTAACGCTCAGGGGGTCTCTGGCCCATCACCCCTGAGGCCTAAGACCTAAAATTAAGACCCAGTATCAGGTGCTGCTGTGCCATCTGGTAAAACTGGCAGGGCCTCAAACGGCCTAATCCCAGATTCTCCTCCCTGTTCTGCGCTGTGAGCAAGCCCCTGAGCCGATCAACCCTCCTTCTCAGGAGGCCAGGCGCAGGTCGCCTACCCTAGCAGTGGGGGTCAGTTCCCGGCCTGCCGCAGAACTCTGCAAGCCAGCCTCACCCTCCCACAGGGTCCGCTCCTCGGTGCAAGGGCTGCCTCCCCGCGTGCCTGTTCGTGTACTCTCTCCCCGAGCACAGCCGTGTGAGGCCTTGCGTGGCCAGCAGTGTCCTTCTCCCCTGGGCTGTGAGAGTGTGTAACTAATCAAGTGCTGTCGTCTCCTGTGTCCAGGGCTGAGTGGCCGGTGTCCGGCAGGAGTCCCTCTCTCGCCTGCAGGGTCAATAGGGGGTGATTAAACGCCCAGCAGCAGCAGCGGAGGAATGGAGATTTCAGTCTCTTGACCGGCGGTGTGCTGGCTGTGTGGAGGTTTCCTCCACTGGGCTTGGCTGCTGGAGTCATTAGCTTGGTCCCTGATGCTGGTGTTCCATCATCACTGTTTTTGGAGGGGTGCTTTAGATGTTCTGCTTCAGCCTGGAAAACCCTTGCAGCAGCTCCTGCTCAGGCAATCCTACAGGCTGAGCCCTAGTGAAGGCTACATTTAACACATGTAGGCTCGGTATAATGAGGCCCTGTTCCCACTAGGAGGAAGCCTCTTTTTAAAAAAATTTTTTTTCCTTTATTGATTTTAGAGAGAGAGGGAGAGATGGAAACATTGATGAGAAAGAACATTGACTGGCACCTCCTGTATGCCCCTCACTGGAGATCGGGCCCACAACCTGGGCATGTGCCCTGACCGGGAATCAAACTGGTGACCTCTTGGTGCATGAGTCCACGTTCAACCACTGAGCCACACCAGCCAGGCTGGAAGGCAGCCTCTCACTGCAGACGTCAGCTGCCTCTGCTAGTTAGCTCTGAGCCTGCATGAAACCTACACATTTCTCCAAGTGGACCTTCACTCCAGGGGAGCGGAGGGTGCCCTTTTCCTCCTCCTGGTTCACACTGCGATCTCATCGGGGCCCTCCCTGTCTGAAGGCAGCGGGCTCAGCAAACTCTAGAAAGCGTGCTTTAGAGTATGTTCCCCGTGTGCAGAGACGTGGTCGGAACGAATCCTCACACCCAGATGCCCGTTTGCTCGTTGTCATGCCCCCTCCAGGCTTCTTTCCCTTTCAAGCCAGGCTTCGCAAGTAGCGGATCTCTGCTTACTTTCTTCACTTCCTCTCGGCATCTTCACTTCCTGTGGTAATCTGATTCCAGTCTCTGAAACTCCTCTCCACAATGACATAGTCTGTCTTCAAATTGTCGATTTCGATGATAGCTTATGTCCCAGTCTTCTCTGACCTCGCTGTGGCGTCTGACACTGCTGCCCACGCTCCCTCCTTAAAACGCACCTTGGTATTTATTAGTGCAACCACCCTCGCCTAGCTGTCCGCCTCCTTCTCCGTCATTTCTCAGTCTCACCTCAGTGATGCTGCCACCACCGCGCGGGGCCTGATGTTTGTTCTGTGCTCCTCTGTCCGCATACGTTTTTACTGGTGACCATGCTTAAAATTAAGTCTCTGCTTTCCTTCAACAACCACTGATGACCCAGGGTCTCCAACTCCTTATACCCAGCTTGGACATCACTGCTGGGTTCCGGACCCACAGGCTCTGTATTTGACATTTCTATCTGAATTGCCTAATAAGATCATTCTCAACACAAACTTCTTATTCCCTCTCTCTTTCCCTAGCTGAAGACACAATCCCTCACCCAATGACCTAGTATTCCAGTCATTCTAAACTCTGCCCTTTCATCCTTGTCACCTAAGAGCCTGATGTTACTTCCTAAATGCATGGTGGGCTCTCCTCTGCCATTGTACCATCATGATCTTAGGACCCCTTTGCTTTTTTCCAGGATTATTGCTCTCTCAGTCTCTAGACTACACAAATCCTTGCTCCTATGCAATCTCCAGGGGGATTTTTCTATAACTGTAAATCAGTTCGTGACAGGTCACTTTCCTGCTTAAAATCCTTAGGTTCCCATCAGTTACAGATGAAAGTCAAATTCTTCAGCCCACCACACCAGGCCCATCGTGACCGGACAGCAGAGAGGTTGAGACTCTGCGATCATACTCTACTTACCAGAGGTGGGAAGATAGGCAAGTTACTTAACCTCTTTGTGCCTCAGTTTCCCCCATCTGAAAACAGAGATGTGAATAGCACTTCTGTGGTGAGATAATGTAAGGATTGAGTGAGGTGAGGCCCGTAAAGCACTTACGCCAGTGCCTAGCATATAATTTAAAAAGTCATTCTGATAGTAGTTATTATTACCATCATCTCTTCCCTTCCCTTTGGCCATGCTGGTCTACTTTTTGACATTTCTGAAAACAGCTGTAATTCCATTCATTTGGGCTTCCTCAACAGGTTGCTTCCTGTCCTCGTAAACCCTCCCCCTTCTTCATCTAGCTCACACGTACTTAATGTTTAAGTCTTCTCATGGCACTTCTTCCAGGAAGGCTTCCTTGACCTTCCCAATTCAATCTGATTTAGCTGCCCCTGCGCTGTCAAAGCTGTTTACAGATACCTTTATCCCAACACTTAATACCCTGCATTAGATTTAATTATATACCTGTCTCCTGTACAAGACTGTGTTCCTTTTCTACAGGACACAACTGAGCAAGGCTTGACACTGTGAACCAGGAGTTCAATAAATGATTGTTGGGTGAATTTAAAAAACACTTCTTTTCATCAAGTGCTCAGAGACCATCTTTGCTTTAGAAAAGCACCTTATTCCAAAATTATTCTTATCTTATTTCTTCTTGTATTAAAAATCCCAGTTTCTAAGTAGCACTATTGGCTTATTTTCAGTAATGAAACCAAGCTAATCAACTGATCATTAATTACAGTTCAATATACTTCAAAAGGATATTTGTATTTTCAAACATAGCACTTGTTAAGACAGTGGAATTAATTTTAGTGATAGGATTTAAAGAAGTATATCAGGAAGAGTGGGTATAGAATGACAAGGTGGGGAAGATATATATATATACTTTTTAAAATATTTTTTCTTTATTGATTTTAGAGGGAGAGGAAGGGAGGGAGAGAGAGAGATAGAAGCATTGATGAGATAGAACATCGATTGGCTGCCTCCTACATGCCCCCCACTGGGGATCCGGCCCACAACCTGGGCACGTGCCCTGACTGGGAATCTAACCGGCAGCCTCTTGGTGCATGGGTTGACGCTCAACCACTGAGCCACACCAGCCGGGCCGGGAAGATATATATTATAGGGAAGTTCTTAGCCCTGTTCAAATAACATGAAGTCCATGTCCAGCTCCCAAAGGTGTATTGGGCTGAAGGCTACTGTATGAGGAATTTGACTAGGAAAGCATCAAGACACTTTTCATAATTAAGCTAGTTGCTCAGATACCTGAATAATACCCGTTAAAAAAGTAATATGATCATATAAAAGAATAAAATCCTGATACATGCTGCAACACACTAAGTGAAAAAAGCCAGATACAAAAGCAATATGTTATATAATTCTATTTATATGAAATGTCCAGAAGGGGCAAATCCATCAAGACAGAAAATATATGAGTGGTTGCTGGGGGCTGGAGGAATGGGAAATTACTTCTAATGAATACAGGTTTCTTTGTGAACTGATAAAATTTTTCTGGAATTAGATACTGGTGATGGGTGCACAATTTTGAGAATATACTAAAAGCCACTGAATTGTACACTTTAGATGGGTCAATTTTATGGTATCTGAATTATATTGCAATAAAAATGTATAAGAAAAAAATGATACACCAAAAAAAAAATATTACCAATAGAAAAAGCAGCCCTTTATTTATCATGGCTATTAGAGTGTTCACAAATAAAATCACATTTTCTAAATAGGAAAGATTATGTAGCCAGCAATTTTAATAGCTTATATAAAACATTTTACAATTTCTTTTCCTCCAGTTTCCCAGAAGTCATCTGCTGTACTATAACTACTCATGCACAGATTCTAAAAACTGTGATTATCAGTTAGTTGGTGTTTTTATTTCTGTTTTAACTCAATTCTCTTTAAGTAAAATATATTAGTTTATAATGCTCAATTTAGCTCATTCAATAAAAAGAAATATCTACACTCTTTTAAGTTAAATTTAAAGGTTCCTATTGACCATTTGCTCTTTTTTTTTTTAAATCCTCACCTGAGGATATTTTTCTATTTATCTTCAGATAGACTAAGAGGGAGGAAGAAAGAGGGAGAGAGAAAAAAACATCAACATGAGAAGGGCACAGTGACTGGTTGCCTCCCGCAGAAACCCGACCAGGGCCGGGGATAAACCGCAACCGAGGTACGTGCCCTTGACCGAAATCAAACCCGAGACTCATTGGTCTGTGGGCCGATGCTCTAACCACTGAGCCAAACCGGGCAGGGCGACCGTTAGTTCTACTTTTAAGATGGACATTTTTAACTATTTGCTCTGATGCCACAGAGATGCTGTAATTAATAATATTTTATATTCCTTTTTATTTTTCATAGTGACATAAGCTATTATTATTCACTATAAATGTCAATTGTACCAAGACATAAATTGAAACATTCTTTAGATAACAGAAAAAAATGTTTATTTTTTTATTGGAATCTTTTTCTCAAAACCTTTTAGATAATGCGAAGTTGAGAGGTCACTGAATAAGTGTTTATTGAATGTCCACTCTGTAAAGCTATGGCTCCCAATCTTTTTGAGAGGATACTTTGGAAACCAGCTATCCTGAGCAACAAACTTGAAGAGATTAAATGTACCATACATTAGCAGTAATTATACTGCAATCCCGGAACCTAATGTCTCACAGTGTCTCTAAAAGTACACAGTCATTATTACCTCATACCATCCAAAAGATAAGAGCTAATAAGTGCTGAGGATGTGGAAAAAAGGAAACCCTAAGCGACATTGGAGGGCATGTCAACTGATGGAGCCTCTATGGAAAACAGTATGGAGGTTCCTTCAAAAATAAAAAACTACTATATAACCAAACAATTTCAGTTCTAGGTTTATATGTAACAAAACTAAATCACTTTCTTGAAAGATATCTACACCCCTGTGTTCACTGTAGCATTATTTACAATAGTCAAGACATGAAAACAAAGTTAAATAAATAGATAAAAGAAAACGTGGTAGTATATGTATATAATGGAATATTAATCAGCCATAAAAAAGAAGGAAATCCTGCCATTTGTGACAACATGGATGGACCATGAGAGCATTTAGCTAAGTGAAATGACTCAGACAGAGAAAGACAAATACTGTATGACGTCACTTACATGTGGAATCTAAAAACCTCAAGTAAGAGATTCAGAGAACAGATTGGTGGTTTCCAGAGGTGGGCATGCGGGTTGGGAAAATGGGCCAAGGTGGTCAAAAGGTACTAACTTCCAGTTATCAGATGCATAAGTCCTGGGGATATAATGTAAAGGATGGTTCCTATGGGTAATAATTCTATATTGTACATTTGAATGTAGTTAAGGGAGATCTAAATAGTTCTCATCACACGAAAAAAAATGTGTAACTAAAGGTGATGAACATTGACTAAACTTAGTGGTAATCCTTTTGCAATATATACATATATCAAATCATTATGTTGTACACCTGAAACTAATACAATGTCATATATCAACTATATCTCAATAAAGTGGAAAGAAGTATATGGCTGTCACAGTGTTCCAAATGATCTTGACTGTCCATATTTCTACCAACATTCTGTTCTTGGCAACCTATGTTTTTTCTATCAGGAACCCCAAAACTCTTGCGGCCCCTCCCCACTACTCAGTTACAGAGTCATGTCTTCATTGTTTAGGTGTACGTTACAGGAGCACCACACTCTGGGTACCAAAATCTGTATTCGCCAGGGTTTTTCAGCAATGCATAACCAACATGAAATACATAATCTTTTGTAAGGAATTGTCACCCGTGATTATGGAAGTCGAGAAATCCCAAGATCTGTAGTCAGCCAGCTGGAGACCTATGAGAGCCAATGGTGTGAGTTTCAATCTGAAAGCCAGCAGATCCAACAACCAAGAAGAGACATTTCCATTGGATCCCCAAAGCAGAAGATGACCAGTGTCCCAGCTCTAGGCAGTCAGGCAGGAAGAGTTCCCTGTTACTTGCAGGAGGGTTTGCTTTATGTTCTAATCAGACCGTCAACTGACTGGATGAGTCCCACTCACAAGGGACAGCAATGTGCTTTACTCAGTCTACTGATTCCAGTTCTAATCCCGTCCAAAAACACCCTCACAGACAACAGCCAGAATGATGTTTGATTAAATATCTGGGTCCCTGAGACCAATCAAGTTGATTCAAAAAATTAACTATCACAGTTTCTCACATAGAAAGAACTTAATAGAAGAAATCCATCACAAAAAATTTAGCAGAGCTAAAGGAACAAACATGGAAGGATGTGGAAGGGATGAACAAACAAAGTGGGAAATAAGTTACATAGACCCCGTGCCTGTGGCGCTGAGGCTGCTGGGAGCAGCTGTGGCCATGGCTACTGTTGCAGTTGTGTTGCTCACACCCTGCAGGAAGCCATGCACCTGCATTCCCTCTGACCCAGGAGCGGGGCTGGCAGAAGCCCACTGCCCTTCCACTGCTGCTGAAGCAGAGCCCACAAGTTCTGTGCTGCTAACTGTTGCTCCAAGTGGCCTAGGAAGAAACCCAGGAGCCGAAATTTGCCTGCTTGCTGCTGCTTCTGGTCATAAGTACTGCCACAAGCTGGAAAAAAGACTTCTCCCCCTTCCACCTTCTTCTAATCTCCCTCCTAGCGCCCCCCATGGGCCACAGGCGGGACTTAAGCGTAAACTGTCAGGCAAGGGAGTCTTGGGAACATCGTCCGCCGCCTTTCTCTCCCTGTGATTCAAAGGAGACAGGAGTGAGGCAGAGAGCCTACAGCCACATAAACAGAATAGCTCCTGTGATCACTACCCTTTCTTCATGTAATTTGTCCCATGTGGGGAACCAGCTCTGCTTTCCTAGTCTCCACGCCCTGCTAAAAGAAAGCCGTTGTGTATAACAAACCTTTTTTCAAGGTTTTATATAATTGAAGATATAACAACATAGAGGGGGAAAAT
Source organism: Tadarida brasiliensis (assembly GCA_030848825.1). Classification (NCBI taxonomy): domain Eukaryota; kingdom Metazoa; phylum Chordata; class Mammalia; order Chiroptera; family Molossidae; genus Tadarida; species Tadarida brasiliensis. The sequence goes on from CM061266.1 coordinate 100,734,964, forward strand.
CTCAAAAGTAGATACAAATTATGATTGTTCCCACAATCCCAGGGAAAACAATGAATGTGAAGACTATAGTATAATTCTCTCTAGGTCACACTGTAGGGTCCAGTCTGGCTTGTTTCCCTTGCTCAAGGCCATTCACCTCTCTCAGTCCCCCGCAGTATCTCCTCTTCTCTACATCCCCCACTTCTCACCCCAGCTCCACAACTCACTCACTCTACCTTCTGAACGATTGCAGATCAGTCTTCATTCGATAGAGCAATCCAGCTTTCTTTGATCTCTCACTCTTACCCATCAAGGTATTTTGTGAAATAAAATATTCATCTACCCCAGGAATGCATTTTGCTACTTCTGTAGATGGCAGAGCCGTTGCAATCAATTTTTGTCTTAAATAATCATTTCTTCTTTTAGTTATTATAATCTTTCTTTGATGCAGTTTTTATAATGTCAAGCTGCTTCTTATTTATAACAACTTATACTTTGCCCTGTACTATATGGTGTTGTCCACTCAACTCTGTGTTTCACCTGCAGACATTGTTGTAACTACGCATCCTTAGTAATACAGTAAAATAAATTTTGCACACCGTTGAAAAGTTGGTGGCATGTCTGTGAAGGTTTTCAGCACACCAACTACAATATCTGAAATGGCAGATAACTGCAAGTGTGGCCATCAAGACAATAAATAAGACATTAGTCCTTACTTTCAAGGTGTTTTCAGTCCGTGTCAGGAAAATAAGACCTACATATAAAAGATATAAAATAAAGCAAAATGCTTCAAGGTTCATAGGTTAAAAAAAAAAAAAAAAAAAAAAAAGCAGCAGCATGGGAGTCGGGAAAGGGTTTTTGTAGGAAGTGGTCCCAGAGTCAAAGCTTGGAAGACATGTGAGGACAGACAAGGAGAGGAAGGTGCAGATGGAGGGATGCCAGAGAAGGAAATGGGTGCAGAAGAGTGCAACCACATTCAAGAAACTCTAAGTGGTTAACATAAGAGCGTCTTGAAATTCTAAATGACCCGAATGACTTTTTCATTCCTACTTTTACATAATTACACATAATAATCACTGCTTTAGTGATGAGCCACAAATCTAGATGCATTGATTTATTCTCATCTACCTCCCTCAGATACAGGGGGAGGTAAAAATACATATTCATAAAGAATGGAGACTATTTCCGAAATACCTTGGAACCCCCTAAGAGGAGACTAGGGTGCTAAAGCAAACAGATTGACCCCTTAATCTGGGTCAGGTTGTAGAATAAAAGCCCTGGGATATTTAAGACACTTTACTTCTCTCTTTTTTGTTTGTAACTGGTTCATTTTTTCTTACTCTGTTTGGACCTATGAATCTTCTCTGCCTCTCTTCATTGACCGCTGATCTTCCTGAAAGTGGTTAATTTGTCTCTGCTTTCCTCGCCTTGATTTTCTATTTGATAATTTGTTTAATTTCAGATCCTGATATACAGTTCTCATCTAAAATGCTATTTTCAAATGTGGCCCCAAGACCCACAGTAGGCTCATGACTGCTTCCCTGCTGTCAGTAATTCTCAATCCTGGGGTGGGGTTATCCCCATAGAAGACATCTGAAAATGGGGAGCAGTGGTGGTTTTAGTTGTCACAATGATTACAACATGTCACCAGCTTTCAGTGAGGAGAGGGGGATAGGAACGCTAAAAGTTCTACAATTCTTGGGAAAGTGTGACACAAGAATTTTCTCATCTAAAATGTTAATAATTCTCTTCATTGAGAAATATTGACTCTTTTGATGTCTTTATTTGTAGGCTTATTAAACAGGCCCAAGCACTTCGGCAGAACGGACTAAAATTATTTCTTCTAACAATCTAGCATCATGCCATATGTATGTATATACTTTTACGTGAGGAGTTGACAGGAGCTTGTTGGTATAATAACGGTTTTATCGCTGCGGCACGGAAGGCAGAAATGCAGACCTAGGCCCTCAGGTGATCGCTGCCTGCCCAGCAGGCTGTCTTCCCTCACAGAGGTTTCAGGAGCGTTTTGCAAATTGTCTTTATTCATCATCAACCTGCTCCATCCCTGGGCCCACCCTATGAGGTTGCAAAAAAAGTTCTACACAGAAAGAATCATAGCAAAATGGGGACAAAAACATCAGTTCATTAATGGCTGAACAAAGGCCTGATACTTCGAGGAGAGTGTTTACCGAAAGTTTAGATTAGAGATGAAGGTTTATGTGAAGAGACCTATGCTGAGCTCTCTACTCCGACTCAGCCTACATCCCCACCTACACACACACACACACACACACACACACACACACACACACACACACACACACCTTTCCATGTGACTGACTGAGGAAGATAAGTAAACAAGAAAAGATATTGGCCATATACGTAGGATAAACCTTAGTTTAATTTACCGACTTGATCTCATGTATCAGCCAGAGACAAGTATAGAAGGAATTAGAAGTGGAAAAACAAAGAAATCTGACTACAGCCCTAAAGATGCTGGTCCTATCAAGTCTACGTGCTAGAGAGGAAAGAGAAGAATGTCCGAGAAGATAAGCAGGGCTGAGCGTTCCAGCTTCACACGTGGAGCTTCCCAGTCCTGTAGTAATCCTGCTTTGACAAACTGTGTTCTGAGGAATGCCTTTGTCTCTGAGCCAAGAAGAGCACTGGCAGGAACAGGCCTTGGAAGATGAGGGGAAGAACTCTCTTGCCTTACATCTTAAGCCTTTTTGTGCTTTTGGATCCAAGGTGACCATAAATAGTGCTGTAGGATGTCTCGAACTGAAATTTGGCTGGGAGGTATGAGACACATTCCAGAAAGAAAGATGAAACCATATACATAATTATGAGGGGTGGGCGCAGTGAAGAAGAGAGAGGTTGACTAGCTGTCTAGAGGTGAAACTGGCAGTGTTTCATTAAGAAGCAGACGTGGGCACTGGGGAGAGAAGGGAGTCAAGGTGATTACCAGTTTTCAGAGAGGGACTGTTCACTACAATGAAGACTATAGGATGAGGAATATGTTTGAAGCAAGAAAATGTCTTTTTGGTACCATGTTAAATCTAGATAAGGTGTATGTCCAGATGAAGATGTCCAGGAGGCTATTGGCATATGGGCCAGGCACTCAGTAAAAAATTCTAGATCATTTTTTCTTGTCTCACAGTAAACTCCTACCTATTCTCCAAGGCCCAACTCAAATGTTTCCTTTTACCAACAAAGAAAAGCAGAATTCTATGTAATTGTTCCCAACACACATTATGCCACTTCTGACAAAGCATTTATCACATTTTGTGGTTCCTGATTATTTTCAATATACCAGAAGGCCTACATAATGCCTCATTCATCTTTATATCCCCAGTACTTTGCACAACCTGAAAAATGCTTATTGAAACAAAATTAATACATATTTCCTTAGGTAATAGTCTATATGGGAAATTTATAGTCTATATGGGAAATTAATAGTCTATATGGGAAATTTGCTAATAGGTATGATACTTAAGGCAGTTGGTAGGTTAATAACTAGTCAATACTTTCCAGCCCTGGCCAGTTTGGCTCAGCTGTTAGAGTGTTGGCCCATGGACCAAAGGGTTTTGTGTTCGATTCTCGGTCAAGGGCACATACTTGGTTTGCAGATTTGATCCCCGGTCATGTGGGAGGCAACCAATTGATGTGTCTCTGTCACATCGATGTTTCTCTCCCTCTCTCTCTCCCTCTCTCTCTCCCTCTCTCTCTCTCTCTCTCTCTCTCTCCCTCTCTCTCTCTCTCCCTCCCTTCCTTCTATTCTACACTCTCTCTAGAAATCAATGGAAAAATGTCCCCAGGTGAGGATTAACAAAAGAAGGAAAAAAAAAAAAAAAACAGAAGAAAAAATAATACTCTCCAGTCATTGGTCTTTTTTGTTTTCATGAACAAGCCAAACTGACTTCCATTCTATTTTTATTTTTATACACACACACACACACACACACACACACACACATTTTTACATTCAATATTATTTTATATTAGTTTCAGGTATACAGCACAGTTGTTAGACAATCATATACTTTACAAAGTGATCACCCCTATAAATCTAGTGCCCATCTGATACCATACATTGTTATTACAATATTATCGACTATATTCCCTATACTGCACTTTACATTCCCATGACTATTTTGTGACTGCCAATTTGTACTTCGCAATTGTACTTCGCAATCCCTTCACCTTTTTGATCCAGCCCCCCCAACCCCTCTCCCCCTCTGGCAACCATCAGTCTGTTTTCTGTATCTATGAATTTGTTTCTATTTTGTTTGTTCATTTATTTTGTTCTTTAGATTCTGCATATAAATGAAATCACATGGTATGTATTGTTCTCTGAAGTATCAGTTTAGATCTTAGTACTAACTGTTCCCTCTGCCTAGAATGTTGTTACAACAGTGCTGTGGTTGTTCCTTATTTTTTCATATGACCTCCTCAGAGAGAGACTCCAATGGAGAGCCATCTCATCCAGCTATCTTATCGCCCTGTTTGTTTCCTGCATTGCACATATCACTGATAGATTTATTTGCTTGTTGTCTGTTGGCTCCCATAGATTGTTCGGTCCGTGAGAGCAGAGAACTCCTCTGTCTCGTGCAGCGTCAGATCCCTAGTGCCTAGAACAAGCAGGCCCTTAATAAATATTTGTTGGCTGGATAAATGAAGCAGGTCATCGCCAAGGGATAGAGAAGATGGTGCAATGAACATTGTAAACACCTTTGGATTTAGTCTAATTGGATTTGCATATGGAGAACTAGAGAGTAGTATGGTGAGTTACCATGTCTTCATGGTTTGTTTGTTTGTTTTTTCTATCTGCAGTTTTCTCACTTTAACAAATCCTGCTGTCTTTTATTTTTACAGCTGACTTGCTGTGATTATAACTTCAGTGATGATAGACTGGGTTCTTTGTAGAATCTCTTTGTTGAAGATTTTATCTTATTTAAAGCTGCTCATGAATATGAACCAGAAATAGGTATGCCATTATTGCAGGTTCAAGGATCACCTCTTCACTAACAGGAAAATAGACAGAACATCTGAAAGAACCATATGCAGTACAATTGTTGCTGCCTCTGGAAAGATGTGACCAAGACTCTGTAACACCCTGACTGCACAGTTTGTAAATTGCCTAGTTAAGCCTGGACTCAAACTGTGTTACCCACTTTTAAACTGTGTTCAATTTCTTAATACTTTAGAGTTGCTAGGGTGAGCCCATTTACTGCAACAAAAGGATTACCTTTAAGTTGGTCTTTTAGTTTAAGTAAGCAATATTTCTTCTTTAAGGATTCTAGCAAAAGGGGGCTACAGTTTATTACCTACGGATGAGAAAAAGAGCACTCTGAGGCATATTGGATTCTAAGAGGAGCCACTGTGAGTATGTGTACATTGCGGCACATGGCAGGTGTTGGGAGGCTGTAGAAAGAAATCATTGGGATGATGGGGCCTCCACATGGCAATCTCAGATCATAAATACATATTCAAAGTAGATTTGAGCACTTAATAAAATTTGAAAATTTGAAAGTATTTTCTCCTCATTTAAATGAGTTTAAACTGTTCTCTTTCTTCAATAACAATAATAATGATGTTTTAAATTAGTGTTTGTCAAAGGGCTTGGCAATCATGGCCAGTAGCTATTAAAGACTTATTTTTTAAAATACCAAAAAGATATTTTTTTCAAATGGCATCCATTTACACATTTTAAGGTCCTTCTTCAACAAGTTTCATGTTCTTTTTTCAATGAGTGCCAGTATTCTCGTTTTTTCTTCTTCCCATCTTCTTCTGGAAGTTCAGGTCCAGGCCAGCAGCAATTTTCTAAATTTGTCTCCATCTTTCACATTTCATTCCTGAAAGATCTCTTGAGGTTTTTGGCATCTATACTTCACGTATTCTGCTTTAGAATCTTTAACTAGTGGTCCATTACCTTTAGACCCATCAAACTTCTCATGTCTTTACTAACACGCACACATTGGCTTTCTCATTGATTTTACTGATCTCTTGGGGGATTGCTTCCTGAAGGCAGCACTGATTTCCACTGAAAAAGGCACAGTTAAGTGATTTGAGAAAGGCATTTCTGAATTGTAAGACTAACCCTAAAATTGACATTGGTCAGTTCTCTTTGTGGAAAAGATTCCACTTTTGTTTAAAGTGAAATTATTTCATTCCTTAGAATAACATCAGAGACAGTTTTGCTGTGATTTACATTCAGTCTCCTGCCCTAAGTCAAATAATGAATTCTTTCAGGAGATGGTCTTAGAAATGAACTATTCTATACCCTATGGACAATGATTAGGATTGTTTGGAAGCCCTTTATTTGCATCTCTATAAGAACTACAAAGAAAGACAATAGACAACTGCAAAATAATTTTGTTCCTTTTGGAAAGCGTTAGTCACTTATCCTCTCCATTCTCTCATTTCCACATCTCTCTGTGCCTTACTTCTGAATCCAACTTCCTTCCCTCTCAAACTTTTCCACTGTGAATTCAGGGACCCTCATCACAGGACATTCAATGCATTTCTTTACTAATTTGGTTTTATATACTTAGAAATAAACATTTAAGTTTGAGATAGAAATGGAAATTGTTAAGATTTTTATGAGGTAAACAAATATAGACTGTATATATATATATATATATATATAGCTATTTACTTTAAAAAATTAAAGAAGAAAATGCTGTCCTATTTGCTCTTTGGAGAAGGGAAAGTAAGGTCAATGAACAATGAATATAGTATTCTTTATTACATAATTTGAAAACTTGAAGTATTCGGTCGAATACTTGTTACAGGCATTGTTCTGAACATTTTATGTTTTACAGGGGCAGAAATAGGGTGAGGGCAATATGTTTGTATTTGAACCTAATCTATCTGATTTCAAAATCATTCTTTTAGCCACTATACCATATTTCAAAGGATTATTTGGGATTAGGATTGGAATAGTAAAACACAAAAAATGAAGTGTTTGATTTTATAATGTAACCACGTGAGTTTTCTTTGTGCTTAGGAAAGACAGCACTAAGGTATGAATTATGTGGGCAAGTCACGTGGTAATCACTGAATGCAAATAGCCCCCAAACATGCTATGTTATGTCTTCTTGCCAGTGCTTAATAAAAACAAAGAAACTAGTGATAAAGCCATGGCCAACACATGACATTCCATCTAATTCTCACAGCTTAGATTAGCCAAACACAAGGTTTCCTTTAATCCTTGAATTATCTGTGCTATTGTGTTAGTTAATATTCATTTTCACATTAACAAAGAGACTATATATAATGTGTAACTCAAAAGGTATAAGATTAAACTCTCAATCAGAAGGTATAATATAGATACTCTCTTCTACTTGACCTCTCTTTTCTCTTCCTGACCTGTCTGCCATTTAAAGTGAAAAGAGATACTCTATAGCCCTGGGAAATCAAAGAATAAACCTCAGATTGTCTCCATGTACTACTTGCTAATTGATCAATGAGGTAATTATTTCAAGCCTTTTTCCCACTGGCTAATCCATGGCTGCTGACACCATTAGAGAAAGGCTCTAACCCAAAGCTTGATGCAGAGAAGGCTCAGATTGATTCTGTGCACTGTCCCTTAGTAGGGCTAAACTTTGGTAGAGATGCTCTCTCTTACTTTGAAGAGAGTCTGTTAATGAGATAAGTATTCCAAATAACTCGTGCACACTTCCTCATAGCATTTCCCCTCCTCTTATCCAGAGTATGTACTTTTTATTATAATTATACTGACATGAAATGATAATACCTTCAACAGGCACTATGAGATTAATGGTTAGTGAAACACATTGCATTATTTGTCAGAAAAGCATAATAAGGTGTGCTATATTAACGGGACTATGAAATTAAATTTGGGTTAATTTTAATGAATATAATTTAAAACAACTTATTTATTTCAGGTAATTTTTGTCTACAATTAAAATGATTCCCAGGAAACATAAAGGCTAATGGAGTTTTCTAAGCCTTTATTGGTACAGAGATATATATTCAGACTGATTCTAGAGAGCACCTCTTGTTCGGCAGTTTTCACCAAAACATGCAAAAATATGTTGACAAAAATGACTTTTCCCAGTCTCTTTGTCTTTCATCTGGTTTATTTGGTAGAAATAAAACAATGGCCTTAGTCTAGGTTCCAAAGTAGGCCATGTGGGATAGTGAAATAACTGAGGCCTTGGCCAGTCATGACTGAGATAAAATCTTAATTTTATCACTTCCTAAAGTATGATCTCACACAACTGACAACCTCTATTCATATATATATATATTTTTTTTTTATCCTCACCCAAGGACATTTTTTTTTCACTTTTTGTTCAGATAGAGTGGGAGGGAGAGAGAGGAAGAGAGAGAAACATCGACATGAAAGAGACACATCGAGTGGCTGCCTCCCGCACAACCCACCAGGGGCTGGGGACAAACTGCAACCGAGGTACGCGCCCTTAGCGGGAACCGAACCCGGGTCTCTCTGGACCACAGGCCGACGCTCTAACCGCTGAGCCAAACTGGCCATATTTGTTTCCTTCTTTGACAAGTGTGAACAATAACATCTTACTTGAAGGACGGTCATAAGAGTGAGAGATACATGTGAAAGTGAATGACAAACAGGAGATGAACAGTATATGATTGCTCGAATGGTTAACAATAATCAATCATAAACTTCGTTCTTTAGCACAATTTTCTTTTTCTAACATATGTATAACAAACAGAATGGCAACGACAGTGTAATGGATGCCATTGTGAAAAAAAAAAAAGAAACGTACTGGTCAGTTTGCTAATATGAAAATGATTATATATATTCTTTTAAAAGAAATTTCAGTGAACAAAGTATGAGTACATATATTGTCCTGTGAATTTCTTACTGTTGGCAAATGAGGCAAAGAAGACAAAAACTGTTAATTTATTTAAGTGAAAATTTGTCAAACTATGCTACCTGAAAATGATTCAGAAAAAAACTGTACATGCTGGAAATGGGTACAAGGTTTCAGATCACTTTCATGTGGTGAAATGCTGCATGTATTCTGAAGGTGGCCTTTATGAAGGTAGGGATTTCAGGAGAGGATACGAGGAGGACGGAGCTACAGAGAGAAGGAGGAACATGAGTAAGGTACCAAAGTGGGAATGCACAATGTATTAATTGGGAACAAAGTCATTCAGGTTGGCTAAAGCACTATTTCCCAAACCGGGGACCCCAAAATTATTGAAAACCATCCATAAATACTTTATATATTATATATAAGGCATTTCTTCTTTTTTTCAATTATACTTTACATTCAGTATTATTTTGTATTGTTTCTAGTGAACAGCATCATAGTGGTTAGACAGTCATACACTTTACAAAGTGTTCCCCCCAATATTTCCAGTACCCGTCTGGCACCATACATAGTTATTACAGTATTATTGACTATATTCCCTATGCTGTACTTGACAGCCGCATGACTATTTTGTGACTCCTAATTTGTACTTCTCAATCCCTTCACATTTTTCACCCAGTCCCGAAACGCACTCTCCTCTGGCAACAGTCCGTCTGTTCTCTGTATCTGTGAGTCTGTTTCTGTTTGGTTTGTTTGTTTATATTGTTCTTTAGATTCCACATATAAGTGAAACCATATGGTATTTGTCTTTCTCTGACTAACGTATTTCACTTAGCATAATACCCTCTAGGTCCATCCATGCTGTCACAAATAATATTTCACTTTTTAGCCAAGTAATATTCCATTGTATATATGTATCACTGCTTTTTATCCACCTGTCTATTGATGGGCACTTCCACAGCTCAGCTACTGTAAATAACACAATGAACATAGGGGTGCATATATTCTTTCGAATTAGTGTTTTGGTTTATTGGAATATATACCCAAAAATGGAATCGCTAAGTCATAAGGCAGTTCCATTTTTAGTTTTTTGAGGAACCTCCATACAATTTCCCACAGTGGCTGCACCAGTCTGCATTCTCACCAACAGTGCACCAGGGTTCCCTTTCCTCCACACCCTCGCCAACACTTGTTGTTTCTTGATTTATTGATGACAGCCATTCAGACAAGTGTGAGTTGATATCTCATTGTGGTTTTAATTTCCATTTCTCTGGTGACTACTAACTTGGAACATCTTTTCAAATGTCTATTGGCCATCTGCATGTCCTCTTTGAAGAAGTGTTTATTCAGGTCCTTTGATCAATTTTAAATTGGATTTTTTGGAGGGGTTGATGAGTTGTATGAGTTCTTTATAAATTTTGGATATTGACCCTTTATCAGATGTATCATTGGGGAATATCTTCTCCATTTAATGGGTTGGCTTTTCATTTTGTTGGTGGTTTCCTTTGTTGTGCAAAAATGCCAGTATGATACAGTCCCGCTTGTTTTTGTTTATTTCTTCCCCAAGGAGATATATCAGAAAAAAATGTCAGAGATTTTACTGTCTATTTTTCTTCTAAGAGTTTTTTCATTTGAAGTTATATTTAAGTCTTTAATCCATTTTGAGTTTATTCTTGTATATGGTTTAAGAAGATGGTCTAGTTTCTCTTTCTTCTTTCTTTTTTTGCATGTATATGTCCAATTTTCCCAACACCATTTACTGAATAGACTGCCTTTGCGGAGGTAGAGGCAGGGGGTGGGATCATGAGAAAGGAAGGCTGAGACACGCGGGAAGTTTAAAATGATGTGGCGCTCAGCACACAGGCAGGCAACCCAGTACACAGCATATCTGGCGGTTTGTTAGGAACCTATATCTCAAAATAAAACTAAAATCAACTTGGGCATTGTGTTCCCAGGCCAGAAACTCCCAGCCCCCATTTATAGAAATGCAAACTGAAGCTCCTGGAAGGAGCACAGGTCAACAAAAAAATCCCCCAGAAAGTCTGGTTTCAAGCCAGGCAGCAGGATTGCTGAATGAGTTCTGCTAAACTATAGAGAGTGTTCCTATTGAAGAAAGCAGGTCACCTTAAAACGATGATAGAAAACCAAAATTGGACTTAGAAAAGAAACCAAAAGCAAGCATAGTGTTGCTCCAAGGGCGTTTCCCCGCCTCCTCACTAACAGTCTGGGAGAAGTTGAAATTATCCAAAAAAGGAAAGCTACTAAGGCCCCTGTAGATGACCTAGGGCTGAACCCAGTCAGGCAGGAAACAAGCTTTAAAATGCATGGATGCTGCTAAGGCAGAATTCCTTGAAAGGACCAGTCACAGACTAGCAAGACATATATCTACCCCTAGACAACAGAGCCTCACCAGAAACCCACTTGGGTCCCCTCCCTGCTGTGAGGACTTTGAGTGTCTGTCTTTCAAATAAACTTTCCTATCGCTTACTCTTGGTCCGTGAACTCATTCTTCGATTTCACAAGACAACGAACCTGAACACCGCCGCTTGGTTTCACCTTTACCCCATTTTATGTTCTTGTCTCCTTTGTTAAATGTTAATTGATCATATAAGCATGGGTTTATTTCTGGACTCTATTCTGTTCCATTGACTTATATGTCTGATTTTAGGCCAGTACCATGCTGTTTTGATAACTATGGCTTGTAGTATAGTTTGATATCAGGTAGCATGATACTGCCAACATTTTTTCCCCCTTCTTCTCAAATACCTGTGGCTATTTGGAGTCTTTTGTGTTTCTATATGAATTTTTAAATTATTTGTTCTAGCTTTGTGAAATATGCCATTGGTATTTGGATAGGAATTATTTTGAATTTACAGATTTCTTTGGGCAGTATGGATATTTGAATAATGTTAATTCTTTCCATCCATGATCACAATATAAGCTTCCATTTCTTGGTATCTTCTTCAATTTCTTTCATCAGTGTCTTATAATTTTCAGAGTACAAGTCATTTACTTTCTTGGCTAAATTTATTCCCAGGTATTATTTTGGTTTCCATTGTAAATGGGATTGTTTTCTTAGTTTCCATTTCTGATAGTTCATTATTGTTGTGTGTGTGTGTGTGTGTGTGTGTGTGTGTATTCTGCTATTTTACTCAATGTATTTATCAGTTCTAGTAGTTTTTGTGTGAAATCATTAGGGTACAGAATCATGTCATCTGCAAATAATGACAGTGTTATGTCTTCCTTTCCCATTTGGATATATTTTATTTCTTGTTCTTGTCTGACCTCTGTGGCCAGGAATTCCAGTGTGATATTGAATAAGAGTAGTGAAAGTGACATCCCCATCCTGGTCCTGATTTTAAGGGAAATGCTTTTGGTTTTTGCCTGTTGAGTATGATGTTAGTTGTTAGTTTGTCATACATGATCTTTAAGTTGAAATATTGACCCCCTACAGTCAGCCCTCTTTTATCGCGGTTAATCAGTTCCAGACTCTACCGCGATAAACGAATTTCCACGAAGTAGGATTCTTTATTTATATACGTATAGTATAGTATTTGAAAAAACTGCGATAGAATGAAGCCGTGAAAGTCGAAGCCCGATGGGTGAGGGATGACTGTATCCCACTTCAGTGAAAGTTTTTATCATAAATGAGTGCTGAATTTTGTCAAATGTTTTTCTGTATCTATTGATATGATCGTATAATTTTTATCCTTCATTTTGTTTATGTGTTTATTCCCATCAATCATGTTAATTGATTTTCGAATATTGTACCAACCTAGCATCCCTGGAATAAATCCCACTTGCTCATGATGTGTGATTTTTTAAAAAATGTATCCTTAGGGTTGAAATTATTACAGATGTCCCTCTTTTTACCCTTTTAACTACCTCCGCCCCTCTCCTGTCACCCCCTGCTTTCACTGCACTGTTGTCTGTGTCCATTGGTTATGCATATATGCATATAGGTTCTTTGGCTTATCTCTTCTCATCCCCCAACCCCCTTCCCTCTGAGATTTGTCAGTCTGTTCCCTACTTCCAAGTCTCTGAATCTATTTTGTCAGCTTACTTTGTTCATCATATTCCACAAATAAGTGAGATCATGTGGAACTTGTCTTTCTTTGACTTGTTATTTCCCTGAGCATAATACTCTCCAGCTCCCTCCATATCATCTCAAGGATAAGAGATCTTTCTTTATTATAGCCGCATAGTATTCCATTAGGTAAATGTACCGCAGCTCTCTTATCCACTCATCCACTGATGAACACTTGGGCTGTTACCAGATCTTAGCTATTGTACATAGTACTGCTATGAACATAGGAGTGCATATATTCTTTCTGATTGGTATTTCAGGCTTCTAGGATATATTCCTAGAAGTGGGATCACTGGGTAAAATGATGGTTCCATTTTTAATTATTTTGGGAAAACACCAAATATTATTCCACAGTGGCTACACCAGTCTGCATTCCCACAACAGTGTACTAGAGCATACTTTTCTCCAAATACTCACCAAAACTTGTTGTTTGATGATTTGTTGATGGTAGCCATTCTGGCAGGTATAAAGTGATATCTCATAGTCCTTTTAATTTGCCTCTCTCTGATGATTAGTGACATTGAGCATTTTTTCATGTCTCTTGGCCATTTGTATGTCCTCTTTGGAGAAGTGTCTATTCAGTTCCTCTGCCCAATTTTAATCGTATTGTTTGTCTTTCTTTCGTTGAGTTGTATGAGTACTTTACATAATTTGGAAATTAACTCATTATCAGATGTATGATTGGCAATATGTTCTCCCATACAGTGAGTTCCCTTTACATTTTGATGCTGGTTTCATTTGCTGTTCAGGAGCTTTTTGGTTTGATGTCATCCCATTTATTAATAGTTTCCTTTGTTTCTCTTGCCCTAGGCTATGTATTGGTGAAAATTCTGTTACTTACGATGTCTGCAATTTTGTTGCCTATATTTTCCTCTAGGATTTGTATGGTTTCACCACTTACATTTAAGTCTTTTCTCTATTTTGAGTTTATTCTTGTGTATGGTGTAAGTTAGTGGTCTAGTTTCATTTTTTTGCATGTACTTGTCCAGTTTTCCCAACACCATTTACTGAAGAGATTGTCTTTACTCCATTGTATGCTCTTGCCTCCTTTGTCAAATATTAATTGAGCATAATATTTAGGGTCAATTTCTGGGTTCTTTGTTCTGTTCCATTGATCTATATGCCTGTTCTTTTGCTAGTACTAGGCTATTTTGATTACAGTGGCTTTATAGTATAACCTGATATCAGGAATTGTGATCCTCCAACTTCGTTCTTCTTTTTCAAGATTGGTCTAGCAATTGAGGGTCTTTTTTGGTTCCATATAAATTTTTGGAGTATTTGTTCTAGATCTATGAAATATGCTGTTGGTATTTTAATAGGATTGCATTAAATCTATAGATTGCTTTGGGTAGTATGTACATTTTAATGATATTGATTCTTCCAATCCATGTACAAGACATATGCTTCCACTTATTTGTGTCTTCCTCTATTTCTTTTTTCAATGTCCTGTAGTTTTCTGAGAAAAGGTCTTTTACCTCCTTGGTTAAGTTTATGCCTAGGTATCTTAATATTTTTGTTCCAATAGTAAATGTGGTTGTTCAGTTTCTCTTTCTGAGTGTTCATTATTGGTGTATAAAAATGCCATCAATTTCTGGATGTTAATTTTGTATCCTGCTACTTTGCCAAATTCATTTATTATATCTAGTAGTTTTTTGATGGGGTCTTTAGGGTTTTCTATGTACAATATCATGTCATCTGCAAATAATGACAGTTTCACTTCCTCCTTTACAATTTGGATGCCCATTACTTTTTATTCCTGTCTAATCACGGTGGCTAAGACTTCCAGTAGTATGTTGAATATGAGTGGTGAAAGCGGACATCTCTGTCTTGTTCCTGTTCTTAAGGGAAATGCTTTTAGTTCATAGCCTGTAGTGCTATGAACTTCCCTCTCAGAACTGCTTTTGCTGCATCCCATAGATTTTGTGTTGTTGTGTGTTCATTTTCCTTGGTTTCCAGGAAGTTTTTAATTTCTTCCTTGATCTCCATGGTAACCGATTCATTGTTCAGTAACATGCTAGTTAGCCTCCATGTGTTCAAATGTCTTTATCTAGTTTCTTTAAGTAGTTTATCTATCTAGTTTCTTTAAGTATAAGGTTAGATTGTTTTTGAGATTTTCTCGAAGTAGTCTTGTAATGTTATGAATTTCCCTTTTAGAACTGCTTTATCTTTGTCACATAGATTTTGGGTTGTTGTATTCTCATTTTCATTTGTCTCAAGGTATCTTTTAATTTCTTCCTTGATTTTGTTGTTAACCCATTGAATGTTTAGTAATATGTTATTTAGCCTCCATGTGTTTGTGTTTTTTGTTTTTTCTTGTAACTGATTTCTAGTTTTACACCATTGTGTCAGAGAATATGCTTGATATGACTTCATTGTTTTTAAATTGATTGAGACTTGTTTTATATCGTAACATGTTGTTTATCCTAGAAAATGTTCAATGTGCACTTGAAAATAATGTATATTCTGCTGCTTTGGGGTGAAACGCTGTGAAGATATCTATTAAATCCATCTGGTTTAGTGTGTCATTTAAGCCACTGATTCCTTGTTGATTTTCTGTCTGGAAGAGTTATCCATTGATGTCAACAGAGTGTTAAAAACCCCCATTATGACTCTATTACTGTCAATCTCTCCCTTTATGTCCATCAAGATTTCCTTTACATATTTAGGTGTTCCTATGTTGGGTGCATAAATATTTAAAAGAGTTCTATCCTCTTGTTAGATTGATACCTTTATCATGATGTAATATCCTTCTCTGTCTCTAATTGTGACTTTTGTTTTAAAGCCTATTTTGTCGGATACAAGTATTGCTACCTCAGTTTTTTTTTCCCATTTCTATTTACATAAAGTATCTTTTTCATCTCTTTACTTCTAGTTTATGTGTGTCTTTCATTCTGAAGTGGGTCTCTTGTAGACAGTATATATATGGATCTTGTTTTCTTATCCAGTCAGCTACTCTATGTCTTTTTATTGGAGCTGCTTTTAAGATTCTCTCTCTGTCTTTAACTTTTGCCATTTTAATTATGATGTGTCTTGGTGGGGGCCTTTATGGGTTTATCTTGTTTAGGACTCTCTGCACTTCTTGGACTTCTGTGTATTTTTCTTTCCCCAGGGTAGATAACTTTTCATCATTATTTCTTCAAATAGGTTCTCAATCTCTTGCTCTTTTTCTTCTCCTTCTGGTACCCACATGATGCCAATGTTGTTATACTTCATGTTGTCCCACAGGTCCCTTAAGCCATCCTCATTTTTTAATTTTATGTTTTGTTTTGTTTTGGTGCTCTGATTGGGTGTTTTTTGCTACCTTGTCTTCCAAATCACTGATTTGATACTATGGTTTAGCTAACCTATTATTTATTCCTTCTAGTATATTCTTCATTTAAGATATTGTATTCTTTATTTCTGATTGTTTATTTTTTTATGGTTTCTATGTCCTTCTACATGCTGCTAAAGTTCTCACTAAGTTCCTTGAACATTCTTATAACCCTTGTTTTGAACTCTATATCTAGTAGATTGCTTGCCTCCATTCCATTTAGTTATTTTTCTGAAGGTTTATTGTGTTCTTTTATTTGGGGCATGTTTCTTTGTCTCCCCATTTTGACTGCCTATGTATGTTTCTCTGCATTAGGTATGTCTGCTATGTATCCCGGTCTTGATAGGTTGGCCTTATGTAGCAGGTGTCCCATGGGACTTAGGGGCACAGTCTCCTCCTTGATCACCTGTGCTGGGTGCTCCAGCAATGTCCATTGTGTGGGTTATGTGAGCTCTCCTGTTGTGATGAGTCATGACTGCTGTTGGGCCATCTGTTCATGGAGTCAATTCTCAGGCTGGCTGTGAGGATTGACTCAGACCACACTGTACAAGCTGCTGTGTGGGTGCTGACCACACAAAATGGAATCCCTCTCAGTAGGTTGTGGTGTCTGCAGAGATCTCTCTTTGGATGTGCTGCTTGTGGAGCGAATTGGATCTTGCTCTGATGTTGTCTGAAGCTGGCCACTGTGTGTGTTGGTTCAGGGGCTTCTTGGGAGGGATTCTGGTGCAGGTCAATTTCAGACGCTGCCTGTGACTGGCCCTGGGCAATCTGTTTGGAGCTACAAAGGGATCCACAGTTTGTGGCTTCCTCTGCTGGGCCTGGATGTGTGTGGCATGAACCAAGCTGCACAGCAAGGCTGGCTTCCACCAGCACCAAGTTCAGGGGCAGGTCAGCAAAAGGCCCAAGGCACTCTGAAATTCATATCCATGTCTGCCTGTCACTGCCTGTTAGGCTCAGTAACTGAAAGAGCCTCTGGCAGTACTCAAACTGTGTGAGGTAGGTTCTCAGTGAGTCACAAGGTAGGAGCGAGTGGTGTTCGCCAGACTGATACAGATTCAAATTCAGTGCTAGTGCTGAATCTGAGGCAACTCAGCCAAAGTCCTAGGGTACACCACGGCCAGCTGCTACCTGCTGGGTACCCATAGACCTTTCTCTTGGAGTGGGGTCTCAGAGAGTTGTCAGGGGGTTTATCAGGCCCAAAGAGACCCAGATTTAGCCGTGTGAAGGGTGGGCTCTGCACTTGTCAGTCACATGTGTGAGGGAAGAATGGTCCTGTCCTAGAGCCACACAGCTCAGTCTGTCCTGTATTCTGCCTGGAACTCCTGCAGAACTTTCATCAGGGTGGGGCTAGTGGATTTCCTATGGGAGGGTGGTACTGGTCAGGCTAGTGGGGAGGTGGGTGGAATGGTCCCCTCCCCAGGGCCATACAACTCAGTCTCTGACACTCTCTGAGTCCACCTGGACCTCTACACCCTGGGCCCAGGCAGCTGACTCCTCCACAGGGTGTGAGCTCCACAGGGCTGGGAAACAGGGATTCAGGAGGGTGGGGCTATTGCATTGTACCAGGCTGATATCATATGGAGAGGAGTGCTCAACCTAACAGAGATGGCATCTGTGGGCAATGTGGCAGAAGGGCTCAGCACAGGGACCCTGTCAGCTATCCATCAGCTCTCTCCCCAGTCATACAACCCAGTCTTTCCTCCCACAACTCTACTCTGCTCTGAGTCGCCCTCCCTTTGCTGGAGCCCAGGGTGAGTGGCTGAGATTTTGTGCTGGCTCTTTAAGAGGGTGCCTGGATTTCTAGGCAATTCCTGTCTATCCCTGGTGAACAAAATCCCTGCTGATTTTCACAGCCAGATATTATGTGGGTTCCTCTTCTTGGCTCTGATGATCTGGGCTGGGGAGACTGGCATGGGGTTGAGACCCCTCACTCCTCAGGGATAAGCTTTGCAGCTGAGATATCCCTCCAGAATCTCTGCCACAGTGTGTGGCTGCAGGGCCAGCCCTTTTCATGTCTCCACCCTTCCTACCAGTCTCAATGTGGCTTCTTCTGTCAATCCTTGGTTATGAGACTTCTGTTCAGCTCGTCTTCAGTTGGTTATTCAAGTTGATTGTTTTATACTTTAGTTGTAATTCCAGTTTGGTCCTGGGAGGAGGTGAGTGTAACTTCCACCTACTCCACCACCATCTTGGATCTCCTGCCATCAGTATTTCTGACTGTGGAAAGAATTTCTGGAAGCTCTATGAATGCAGTCCTTTTAGGGTTTTTTACGGAGGCTTCATTACTTAGGCATGACTGATTAAGTCACTCTCCTTTGGTGATTCTACATCAGGAATTTTTTGTGGACAGGAAAAATATCAAACACATTTATGTATATTAGTTTCCTAGGGCTGCTGTAACAATTACCTTAAACTAGATGGCCTAAAACAACAGAAATTTATTCTCTCACAGTTCTGGGGTCTGAAAGTCCAAAATCAAGGTATCAACAGGGCCATGCTTTTTCTGGTTCCTGGTAGTTGTCAGCAATTGTCAGAGTTCCTTGGCTCACAGTTGCTTAACTTCAGTCTCTGCCTCTCTTCACATGGCCTTCTTCCCTGTGTGTCTTCTTTCCATCATCTTCCCTCTGTGTGCATGTCTGTCTGTGTACCTCTTTTCTTACTCTAAAAACACCAGTCATATTTGATTTAGGGCCAACCTAATTCCAGTATAACCTCATTTGAACTTGATTACACCTACAAAGGTCTTACTTCCAAACAAGGTCACAAGTTACCAGGAGTAGGATGTAACATTTCTTTTGCGGGAACGTAATTCAACCCACAACAGTGTGTGTGTGTGTGTATGTGTGTGTGAATATATATAAAATGTTGTAATTTTTAAAAAGTAAAAAATTATTAAGTGGCATTTTTGAATTGAAAATAGCTTTTCATTACTATATTTTCTCAATTAATGGATATTAAAAGAATAAATCTCTCAGGTAGGAGTCTAGGAGTCTGAGAATTTAAAAAAAATAATAAAAAGTTATACACATCGAAAAGGTTGGGAGCCATTGGTGTAGATTTTGTGTCAGGAACTGAAGGAGGTAAAAGTAGCAAGTAAGCTTAAGTAAAGAATGGAAGGCCTTTGGTAACACGATAAGGACTCTGGGTTTCATTTGTTAGGCAAAGAGAACTGCTAGTGATTTTTCTGAGCAGATGGCATGTATGCATGTAGAAGCTATTGTGATTAATAAAGTAAAAATCCTAAACCAACAATCCATTCATCAAGGTGGCGCTTTAGGAAAATTACCCAGGTATAGGACAGACTAGAGAATGGTAAGTGGAGAGGACCCCAGGTATGAAGTGAGCAGGATCTCCCTGGATGACAGTAATAATGAAGAGAATGGGATAAACGCTGGATGTCGTACCAAAGAAGGTGCAGAAGAATGATGAGTATGTACATGCATGTGGTGCATTTGTATGTATATTTTTGTGGATGTTTGAGGGTACACATGTGAACTGGGGGGCTTAGATGGGGGCTTAGATAGTGCCTAGTTCTTTTAAAATTAAAGAGTACTTATTATTTCATTTGATATTTTCAATGTACTGACTTGCTGATTCACTTTCCATTTGTAAAGGCAAAATTCTCTAAATATAAACTCTAAATCTTCGATTTTGACCAGTCTACTTTCTAACACATGGTAGGTACTCAAATATTTCTTGGTGGGTAAACATCAACATTTTAGCCATTTAAAAACTAGGTCAAATTGTTAACGCATATTGAATTTCTCTTTTGTGTCAGTGTTTTTTTTTTTTTTCTGTTTGTTTGTTTTTGTTAATCCTCACCTGAGGATTTCTTTTAATTGATCTTTAGAAAGAGTGGAAGGGAGGGGGGGGAGAGAGAGAGAGAGAGAGAGAGAGAGAGAGAGAGAGAGAGAGAGAGAGAGAGAGAGAGACATTGATGTGAGAGAGATACATTGATTGGTTGCCTCTAGCACACTATCATGGCCCAGGATTGAACCTGCAACCCAGGCATGTGCCCTTGACTGGAAATCGAACCTGTGACCCTTTGGGGCATGGGCTGATGCTCTAACCACTGAGTGCACACTGGCCAGGGCTATTCTGTGTCAGTGCTTTATGTTTAGGAGAAAAAGCAGTGAAGAGAAAAGGGTAGATGTAATAGTAGTTGGAAGAAACTGAAGTTTAAGTTTGGTGAAGAAATTGTAAATAGGTACTAAGCTAGTCTACATGATTTCAAGTCCCCAAGACAGACAAATTATATCTATTGATCCTGAAAGAATCTGAAACTAGATTACTAAACAACTCTCAGTGGTCTTTGAGGAGTCAAAGAGAAGAAGAAGTGCCAAAGGATTTAAAAGCCAAAGTGATAAGGACATAAATTCTCGAAAACCAACAGTAAATAGTGTAATATTACCTCTAGGTGAGATTATAGAATATTTCATTCAGTAGAAAAAGGAAGTAGTAAATCATGTTATCAGATTAAACATATTTTCTTTTTAGTGATATAGTTATTAGAAAAGTCATAATTCACCTTTCTCTCTCTTTTAACTTTAATTTTGCTCAGATACAGAGACAGAGCGTATCCAGACTCCAACCAACCAGTTGTCAAGGTCCCTTATGATACCCAATTGGACAAGTTCGTTGTTAGCATAAAATGGTAGCTATTTAATTGTTGAAGGATTATACCAAACAGGTGCTTATAAACAATTTAAATTAGTGGTTTTTCAAACATTTTGACTATGATTTGCAGTAAGAAACACATTTTACATGATTACCTGGTAAGTATACATGTTCCAATGTATGTTCGTTTATGTGTATGTCTTATTACAATAATGGATGCACTTTGGTATTTTCCATTCTATGTTTTTCTATTTCATTTACAAAACTGCTGGTTGCAGCCCACTAAATCTATTTCATGACTCACTAATGGGTTGGGACCCACAGTTTGAAAAATGTGAATTGATTTCAATCAGAATATTTTTAGTGACTACAGAGCTGTTTTTATCCTGTTCAATAGAAAATTTGGATGAAGACATAGAAGAATTGTTTTCAAATGTGCAGGTAATGACATAAGAGAAATAAGACCATTTTTTTTGCATGAAATTATTAGCAGTTTAAAATCAAATAAAAAATTAGAGTCTTAACAGGTCCTCAAGGTGATTCTGAAGCACAGTGAAATTTTACAACCATTATTGAGACAAAACCTTCAACTGAGGACTTGGAGGATAAGCAGGAAGGAGAATACATTAAACTCAAAGTCATTGGACAGGATAGCAATGAGATTCACTTCAAAGTGAAAATGAGAACACATCTCAAGAAACTCAAAGAATCATACTGTCAATAAGAGGCAGTTCCGATGACTTCTCTCAGGTTGCGGATAATCACACCTCAAAAGAACTGGGGATGGAGGAAGAAGAGGTGATTGAAGTTTATCAGGAACAAATGGGGGGTGGGGTTCATTCAATGGCTTAGATATTCTTTTTCGTTTCTTTTCTTTCAATCCTTATTTATTTTAAAAAATAGCTTTTGTAATGTGGGTTTCAAATTGGAATTGAAACCATCTGGTAATTTGAATTCTAGTGCCCATCCCTCATTATAGTTTGTTTTCATTGTGCTGATATTTGGTGATCAAACCTCAGCCTCCTTCATATCGCCCTCTCCTTTTGAAATATTGGTGTGGCTCAGTGGTTGAGCGTCGACCCATGCACCAAGAGGTTGCCAGTTCGATTCCCAGTTAGGACACAAGCCCAGGTTGTGGGCCCGATCCCCAGTGGGGACATGTAGGAAGTTGCCAATCGATGTTCCTCTCTCTCTAAAATCAATAAAGGAAAAAAAAATTGTAGAAATATTACATGTGTGCACAGGGAGGCCACCTCTTTCAGGACTGTGTATTTTCAGGCTTGTGATATATAAGGTCAACCAACGCAAGTGTTCATAATGACTTCCGATTGGCCCTGAAGTTCTAGCATGCAATTGCTTCACTCCTGGACTATGACTTTCAGTGGGAGAAGTTTTTCAGTTGTGGTGACATGACCTTTCCTCAACTTGAAGCTACTTTTAAAATATGAAGGTCTGGGCCAAAAGAAGAGGAATGTCAGGTTGGAGTTAAGATGACAGATAGGGTGAGAGTGAAGACTAATTCCAAAGATGGCTTCACTGAAGAGAAAGCATTTTAAAAGTAAAGAAAAATATTGCCAGAAGATCCCAGAAAAGTTCTCATTTTCATTAGCAGTAACTAAAGTTATTCATGCATAAGTGTGTACAGCAGAACACTGCTCTTTTTATTATATTTGTACTTTTTGGCCTCGGATATGGTTTTCTTGTTGTTGTTGTTAATCCTCACCCAAGGATATTTTCCCACTGATATTTACATAGAATGGAAGGGAGGGAGGGAGAGAGAGAGAGAAACATTGATGTGAGAGAGACACATCCACTGGTTGCCTCCTGCATGACCCCAACTGGGGCCGGGGATCGAACTTGCAACCCATGTACATGTCCCTCTGAGCCAAAGTGGCCAGGACTGGGATATGGGTTTTAAATGGACACTGTATCAGCTTCATTAACATAAACAAAATACTTATAAAAATTGTACTAATATTCCATTTTATTTTTAATTGTATAGAAAGAAAAAGAAATGGGCTGAAACAAGATTTTCTTGCATAATACTGGAAAGTATTGTTTGTACAAATACATTTTTTCTTCAGTATTGTACAGTGATGATGATCATGAATTTGAAGCACGGAAAGTTACTGACGTGCCTTCTTAATTAAGGATTTGCCACAATACCTTCTTAAAAATTCAGTGTTCTATTTTTTAAAAAAATTTTGTATTTCTATATGGTGCATATATTTGACAGACAGTTACCTAATCATGTTGAGTAAGTGGGCACGCCAAAAAATAAATAGAAAATGTGAATATAAAATAAATTAAATTTAGCCCGGCCGGTGTGGCTCAGTGGTTGAGCATTGACCCATGCACAATGAGGTTGCCGGTTCGATTCACGGTCAGGGCACATGCCCAGGTTATGGGCCAAATCCCCAGTGGGGGGCATGCAGGAGGCGGCCAATCGATGTTCTCTCATTGATGTTTCTATCTCTCTCTCCCTCTCCCATCCTCTCTCTCTATAATCAATAAAGAAAATAAATAAATAAATAAAGTTAAATAGATATGTACATTTCTGCACTTTGTATCTCAAAACCTACATGTGAAGCTGACTGCAGATGTGCTGCACATTGGAACAGCATGCTTAGAAAGAAAAGAAAACAATAACAACAAAGCAAAATCTTTGGTGTTTCAGTTGATGAAAATTTTAACATGAGTGGGGAATGGAAACAAAATTATTTGAGAACTTTCTATGTGCCAAACATGAATCATTACTGACATGTTGAAAAACCCTCAACCAAAGCAAAGCAAACCAAACTCATTTGATTTGGGTTACATTAACAGGAGCTGTATTTCCAAAGGTTGAGGTTAATTTCCCTCTTTTTTTTTTTCCCCACTGGTCTGAACCTACCTAGAATTTGGAGTACTCTGTTCAGATTAAGTTTAGAGGACAGCAAGAAACCTGTATTTTAAACAACAGGTGAAGGGAATGGGAATATTTAGCCTGGAGAACCGCTGTTTTCATTCATTCATTTTGAACGCGTTTATTAAATATAAATTACAAGCCAGGCACTGTAGGTGCTGAAAACACAAAAATAACTACAAGATTGTCTTTTCCCTTAACCAAAGGAGGGAAACATTATTTGACAGTTGCTACTACATTAATTACCTTAAATGTATTAGCTCCTTTCATCCTGTAAATCTCTACTTTGGGTTGGGTAAACTAAGACTTTGAAAAGAAGTCATCTGTCCAGGAGCTCACACAGGTAAGTGGGTGGTGGAAATGGAATCCAAACCCAGGTCCAGTAAATTTGGAGCATGTGTTCTCAACCACTATATAATATTGTCTTTTGAAACTCAGCTTCACGGGCTTCTTATCTTTGAAGAACTGACCTTTGGAAGTATGGATATGCATCTATTAAAGCAAAAATGTATATAAAATTAATACTCACCAGATAAAATATTTTTTTAATCTGAAGACTTGAAAACAAACATTTTAGGTAGCTTCTATTATTATATCCCTATATTTTATTTCTAAATATTGTTAATGCAAACTCTAAGTTAAATGCACATTTGCAGAGAACCAGGCTTTGTAGGCTAAAAGAAAACACACCTGCTGTCTTTTCTAAACTTTATGCTTTTGGGGATAGTATTGAAAACATATAACTGTGCAATTATAAAGACTTGCATGTGGTTATAATTGGTTTCAACATGTGTTATAGGTCATTCAACACATTGTGCCTGTATTACTAAGGGTACAAAGACACATTTAATGTATGCTGGCTGCTGAGTTGAAATTATTTCATTAAATTCTCACTGCTGTTAGTGAATGAGGAGACTGAGCTCAATAACCTGAGTAGACTGCACGGGTAATAAGTAGCATGATTCCCAAGCTTGTGCACTTTCCACAGTACCACACTGCCTGCAAGGAGCTGACAGAGTACTGGAGAATGCATTTTAATTGGTAAGCTTTATTAAATATCTCTGATACTGAATTAAGTATACAACAGAAGTGGGGTTTTCCTACTTTGAAATAGTGATATCCTCTTTACACAGCCCCTATCTCTATTGAAGGAAAATGAACAAACAAGAAAAACAAAACGAAAACGCACACATATACTGCTTAATAAACAAAACAGAGAAAATAAAAGCAAAAATATAAAATGATGTTAAGCTATTTGTTCAGAAAGAAAATAGAAAGTTTTAAGTTGTCGCTTTCAAAGCACTCATGCAAGAAAGGTAAAAATAGCAAGAGTGGGGTGTCATACAGGGTGGGGCAAAAGTAGGCTTCCAGTTGTTTGCATGGAAAATAACACAACAATTAATAAAGAATAATACAAGAATAATCTTTGTTTTGAGTACTCAAAACTGTAAACCTACTTTTGTCCCACCCTGTACATGCCCAGTGCAGTAAAGAAAAGTTAGTGTGATGATCTTTCTGTATGGATTTATACATTCAAGATAGATATGTTATTTTAAATTTGCATATGAAAACAGCACTTGTAAAAGTAGATACACATTTGGGACACACAAGTGCTATAGGTGGACATACACGTCATGAGAGTTTTCAATTATACAGCATATCTAAGTCACACTATTCATAGTTATTGGTTTTGTAAAATTTCCACAGTTTCAATCATTCTAGCATTTTATAATTCAATTGCTTTTTAATTTTAATGGATGTGCCAATGACCACTTCTTTCATAAACTGTTGGTTAACTATTTCAGTAACTCCATCTCTCCAGTGCAAATTTAAACATACACATACACACACTAATCCTAAGCACCGGCTTTGAGGAACTTTGTTATTTATGGTCTATAGTAGTTTAGAATTTTACCATGTTCCAATATTCTGGGAGTTAACTTGATTAGCCAGTCCAATATAATATGTGAAATAACAAAACAAATTATGATAGATTTATATATTGACAATTCAAATGATTTCAACATCCCTCAAGATATCTAATATTTCTAGCAGCTTTTAATGTGTCTTTATTGAAAAGAGCACACCTCATGAAATATTAAAGAAAATGACATCCTTCATTCGAGGACGAAAACGGCAGTCATACCTTTTCCGTCTTAATTCAATACCAGAGCAAGATTACTGTGTACATTTGAATTTTTTTCAACGAAAAGTTTTTTGTTTTTGCTTTTTTGCTTTTGTATTTGTGCAGACACAGAAATACACTTTGATCACAGACCGCTGGCAGTGAGCATTCCCTATGTTTTTAGATCATTTAGAAATTCTCCTGAGTGTACATGCCTAAGAAAAAGGGAGGCGTCAGGACCTGGCATCACACCTGAGGAGCATGAGGGATTTTTCAAATTCGGGGTCTGCAGCTCCCCCGAATCAGCGCCCCGGCGCAGGGTGGGCGGTGAGCGCAGCAGCTGCGGGCAGCTCCGCGCTCCGCAGGGCGACTCGGGGACCAGCTCTCCGCGAAGTCGTGCCTGTGCGCAGGTGTCAGCCTCTCACGGCTGGAGCGAGCCCACGCCGTCCCTCCGCTGCGGCCCCAGTGCGGGCGTCCGTGCGCCGCAGCCGTCCCGGGGTGCGGGGCGGGCGGCGGGGCGGCCGCGGAGGGGCACGGACGGCCGCCTGCCACTCCCCTACCTTGGAGGCACGTGGCGCTGCCGTGCCCTCCGCTGGATGCGGCGCTGCCTGTGGAGAGGATGAAGCACCTTCCAGCGGAGGGCACTGAGGGCGCAGGCGAGGCCGCCAGCCGGCCGCACGCTCCCTCGCCCTTCCCGCGGGGGACGCACCCCGGGAACCCCGCGGGCGCCGCCCGCCTGTGCCCGCTCGCGCCCCGCCCGGCAGCGGCCGCGTGCCCGCGGTCACCTGTCTCCGGGGTCGGGGAGGCTGGGGGAGGGCCGGGGTGCCGGGATGGGCGGGTGGGGAGAGGAGGGCCAGGCAGAAGACGGGGTGCACCGCGGCTCCGCCCCTCGGAGGCGCTGCGCAGGCGCGCTGGCCGCTACCGCAGGCAGGGGGCGGCAACATGGCGGCGTGAGCGGCGGCGTCGGGGCTTCACAACAACAGCGGCGCTGCTGGCGGCGGCGGCACCGGGTCCACGGCGGCGGCCGCAGCCGAGCGTCAGCACCTGCCAGCGCCGTGGCCGGCCGCCCGCGCGCCGGGGCTCTTCGGGCGGCGGCAGCATCTCCGCGAGGGGCGGGCCGGGCCGGACGGACCGGGCGGGAGCGGGCAGCGGCGGCGGCACAGCTGGTCCCCGGGCGGCGGTGAGCGGCGCTGCCACCGCGGAGACGCCTGCGAGTCCCCGCCGCCGCGGCCGGTCCGAGGCGCAGGCGGGAGCGAGCCCGGGCTGCGGCGCCGGTGGATGCGGGGGCCCCGGGGCGCCGGCCGGGGCGCGGGGACCAGGCGGGCGTAGCGGAGCCGGCGGAGGCGGCGCCTCTGCTCAGCCTTCTCCTCAGGCGGGGGGCCGATGGCGAGCGACAAGCCGGGCCCGGGGCTCGAGCCGCAGCCCCTGGGGCTCATCGCCGTCGGGGCCGGCGGCGGCGGGGGCAGCGGCGGGGGCGCGGGCGGCGCGCTGGGGGAGCCGCGGGGGGCGTCCGGCCCCGGCCCGGGCCCCGGCCCGGTGGTGCTGCCCGCGGGGATGATTAACCCTTCGGTGCCGATCCGCAACATCCGGATGAAATTCGCCGTGTTGATCGGACTCATACAGGTCGGAGAGGTCAGCAACAGGGACATCGTGGAGACCGTGCTCAACCTGGTAAGGGGAACCGCGTGCTGTGCGTGTGCCCGGCCCCAGCCCCCCGCACCCCGGGCCCCGGGCCCCGCGCGGCGTCCCTGCGAGCGGGTGACCTGGTGCGCGCCGCGCCGGCCGCGCCACCTCCGCGGTCCTCCGGCGCCCCTGCCCGCCCAGCGCGGGTCCCACTCCATCCCGCTGAGCGCATCCTCCCTGGCCGTGCAGCTTTGGGGCGCCCTGAGAGTTGAGTTGCGGGGACAGGAGGCCTCCTTCTCCCTGGAGTTGGTTCTCCCGCGCTGTTAATTGTCCGTGGTGTCGCTCTGCGAGGATGAGAGCCTCGTCCCGGGGGCTTCTGTTCCCCGGGGCGCCTGAAACGCGAGGCGCGCAGCAGCCAGAACTTGAGCAGCTGGGGTGTGATGTTTTCCAATGGGAAGGGAAAGGATGCCGTTTTGCGTCTGCTTTTCAGTGTATTCCGAAGCTGTGCTGTGATGGGGAGTGTTGTGACTGTGTCCCCCCAACCCCCATCTCTCTTAAGGCAGCCTTTCTTTGTAATGCTGTCCTGAACGTGCTCACCTCTTTAGTCGTGTGTGTGTGTGTGTGTGTGTGTGTGTGCGCGCGTGTGTGCACAAGGTGTTAAAATGTGAGGGCACCAGATCATACAGGTTGGGTTTTGTGGTTGTCTTAGAGAGCGTGGCATATGGATAAAGACCAAAGGAAAGGTGTTAGATGCAGCCCTAGGTTTCGTTTGTTTGTTTATTATTTATTTATTTATTTCATGATAAGAAAGCGTTACTGCAGAACTGTGTATGACTTAATGTTTTGCACTATCTACAGAGGCTGAGAAGCTTTCAAAATGTCAGGGGAAGAAATAAGGAGAGGGGATTCATAAATTGCACATAATTAAGAGAAGTTCGTTTTTAACGTTTTGTAAATGCAGTTTTTGCTGCAGCAAAGCTTTTCAGCTGTTTCCTTTGCAATAGTCTGACAAACGGTAAGGTTGGGTGTTGGAAGGCAAGGCTTAAATCAAGAGCAATCAGCTGACTGGTGTATTTGGTGTGGAGTCCCAGCAATATAAAAACATGCTTGCAGCGAGATTTTGTAACACCCATGTAGTCTGATTTTTCAACTAAGCCATTATTTTATTGGATCTATTGGAAAACTGAGAGGAAGCTGCAGCTATAGCAGTGGTGCCATGGATTAGATAATGTCTGCAGTTTATGAACCTCTTAAATTCACAGAAAAGTTAAAGCTATTTTTTTTCTCTTTTTGCTTAGTGTTCAAGTCAAAGATAGGAGAATATCTGTCCTAGCTTTGTTATATTTATTACCGTTTAAATACAGAACATCTCTTTCTGCTTCTCTTTTCCCTTTAAATATATCACCACAAAAGTCAGTTATAAGTTTGGATAATGTTACTGCATTGATATAACCAAATTCTTTTTACAACACTAATTGAAACATTGTTGGGAGTTTTAATTTTAACCAGCTGTAAATAGGAGGTTAATACTTGTCTTTTTTTTCCTTCTTAAAAGAAAAGAGGCAAGATTTCAAAATAATTTAGTATGTTAGTAGGTACTGTATTTCTGTAAATTTATTTCTGTAAATGTAAAAGAACCCATTTAAAGTGTTTTTCCAATTTTCACCAAACCAATACCAATTTTACTCTAGAGGATGTGATATTGGGTTATTTTAATAACTATTTATACACTTATTTAATACATTTTAATGTGATAAGAGGCAATAGAGCTCTCATAAGCTGAAAACTGATTTAAGTGGATTTGGAATCTGCAGCAGTAGTGATGTCTGCTGGATCAATCCTTAACAGATGGGGTTCTATACATACACGGTAGATTAAGAAAGGAAGTGAAATATTTCCTTTGAGGTAGAAAAAGACACATTGAACTCTTCAGTGCAATGAAAATCTGGCATGAAGTCTCATATACAAACATTATTGTAGAGATTAGCTTTACTGTTAAGTTTAATTAGAGTAATCAGAAATAAAGTAGTACTGAAATGGTATATCCCCAAATCTATTTAAACACCTTGTAACTGCATTGCTTTGTGGAATAAAAAGTTAGGTTTAAAATTTCCTTGTATGTATTTAAAGAATGCAGTCAATCTTTAAGTGGAAACTTTTTGGGGAAACAAATAAATGACAGAAGGAGCTGTCTACTATTAAGTTGTTAATTATATTGATTGTGAAATACGAATTGGTCATATGAAATGTCATATTTCTTGAATAGTCGGTTTAGGGCTTTATCTTTCCAATATATTCACGATGAAGGGGTCACGTGAAAACTTAAGCTAATTCTGAAAATATTTGGAAATCTTAGGGATTTAAGAAATAATGATCAAAACTTAATTATATTTGCTTAATAAGTAAATCCAGTAAAATCCATTTAGGACACTCAGTGACTTATTAGAGATTAGAAACCCCTAATATTCTCTCTAAAATGAGTGTGTTTTTTAAAAAATTTTTTCAATCTTAATGTAAAACATTAAATAAAAATGGTAGGTGGAAATAGTGTAATATCTATCACAGTGCCCTTTATGACAGAAAAGAGAAAAACTAGTGAAACTTCAAAACAACAGAGTTTCTACCTTAAACAATACCCTTTTCTCGGTCACCTCTGTTAGATATTTTTCTTTCTATTTTTCCTGGACATTCTTTATATATAATATGAATACTTGGTTTTTCGGTGCTGTTTGTCACGTCTTGCCCAAAGAATGAAAAGTTTTGCAGAGTAAAGTTTAAACATGCAGCAGAATATAGGACTTCTTCAACACAGCTGTGGCTGTGATTCTTCTGCTTCTGTTTGCCAGAGAAAGAGATGTGTTTTCATTACTCGTGTAGATTGTGGGAGTTGGTTCAAGAAGCACCAGTGTGTGATGAGAAGTAAAATGAATAATTTCCATTGTAGATGGATGCATTTTGTATAATGATATTATCATTGACTTAAAAACATTCAGATATGGGGTAGGTGGATAGCATCAGGAAGATGACTTTGTTCGTTTGTAAATAACATTATGAGAGCATGTTGTCAAGGATTTTGCATTGTAGCTTTACCAGTGAAACTGATGATCAGCAAACAGCTTAGGGAGAACTTACTCAATGTGGCAGTATAAGAGCATTTAACTAGAAAAAAATTTACTGGCTGTTTTAGTTACTACTTAATCCATTGCTTCCTTAACATATGTTTTTATAAGATTTTTCCTTCCTTGAGGTAAATGCTATGTAAATATCATGTGTTCTTTGTTTATAATGTGAAAGTTTCTTTTTACCAAAATTTTTAATATAAACATATTTTTAGAAAAGATAAAACAAGATTAATATTCACTTAGTGAAAGAATGCACAATAGGTATTTTTTGAATAGCTGCCTATAATTCCATAGCATTTAATTTGTAACCCCCTCCCCCCTGTGCATTACTGTATGATATATCAGTGTATCTTTAGCTGTAGAAAATTATCTTTTTTTTTTCACATTTAAGTAGCATATTGTATACTGTATTGAAAGTATAGCAGTACGCCCGGCCGGTGTGGCTCACTGGTTGAGCATCGCCCATGCACTAAGAAGTCGCTGGTTTGATTCCCAGTCAGGGCACATGCCCAGGTTGTGGGCCCCATCCCCAGTGGGGGGCATGCAGGAGGTGGCCAGTCGATGTTCTCTCTCATCAATGTTTCTATCTCTCTCTCCCTCTTCCTTCCTCTCTCTCTAACATCAATAAAGAAAAAATAAAAATAAATGCTAACTTTCATGTTAAAAAAAAGTATAACAGTATACTTTGAGGGAATTTTGTGGTCTAAGTTCCTCTCTCTTGGCATATTGATCATAGTATTTTGGTTAAAAGGAAATTTTAAAGTTATTCTTATATACTTGACTGTGACAGTAACTTATTCCTTGGAGTCTTTTAATTTGAAGCTTGATAATCAGAATAATTTTCAATTTAAAGATGTTTAAAATTTCATAAACAAAGGTATGTTCTGCATTTTATTTTAAAAATATGAAGTTGTATTTTAGAGTCACAGTTCTTAGTATTAATAAAACCGCATTTATTTATATTAGAAGAATTTCTTACATTTTAATGTATGTTGACATGTAAAGTTTTCATATTATATTTTATTCTTGCTATTGGGTGTTGTTGAAAATTAAGTTGAAATGCATATATAACTATTGAACTTTCAGAATCTTGAGTTCTGAGGTTTTCCACAGAAATATTTATTTGGTCATATAACAACACTAAAGCAGCAAATATTCTATAGCCAGCCTATAATCAAGTTATATTAATTTTGAATAGGTATTTTGTATATTGCTAGTCAGTTTTTGACAAATATTATGCTGTTAATTAAATGTATCTCAAGGATCTCTCTTCTTCTGTTATACTTCCTCCAACACAATGTAAGGAAATTTATTGGTTCTAGCATACCCAACCCCCATATTGGTTCACTGATGTAGCTGTATTATAAAATTCAATCATGCATATTTTTGACTATTTAAATGTTATTTTGCATAAGTTTCATGGGTTTTCATTTCTTGCCTATACTTTCATATTTTATGAATTGTCAGTATATCTCCTTATATGAAGATATACCTATTATTCTTTGGTATTACCGTTTATAGGTGGTTCCCCTCCTATGCTGTGAACTCCAAGAGGGAAGGAGCCTAACTTATATATATTTATTGTTTGTATTCCTGGATCTTGGTTAAGTTAATGCATCTTTAGTATGCAGGATAACATAATTAGGCCGAAGACCAGTTTCTGAAATTCTGTTCAATGGTGGGGACCAGACTCAAGATCCTAAAATAAATTAGACTCATGTAAAATTCAAGTATTGTCTATTCCTATTACTAGAAATGTGTGTTGAATATGTATGATGTTATCTATGTAGTCATTGTTATATATGTAAAGGTTATTTTAAACTGCTATCCTGCAATAAGAATCTGATAAAAACTTCTTTTCAGTAAACCTACATGTATTTCAAGTCAAATATATAAGCACATAACAAAGATTGTATTATTATTAACAAAGAATATATAATGCATTGAATAGAAATTTAAAAATTACTTTCAGCATTTGTCATACACATCCCCTTTTGGTAATGTAATGGGGAGCCACAGGGTCAGTCATAGGGCTTGTGCTGGAACTCCTTTAGTGGATGCTGAACAAGTCCACTCATCCCATAGCTGATGGTGCCTGTGTTAAAATTTGACCAAATATGAATCCAAGAGCAAGAAATATATTTATGATTCTGCTTGAGAACCTGAAGTTCTCTGTGCCTATAGTAATTATTTTCTAACCATTAAATTCTCTCTTTTAAAGCTTTATTATTATTGTTGCTATAGCTTCAAGTCCATTTAAATTGGGTTTTTGTCACTTATAAATGGAAAGGATCCTTAGAAGTAACTGGAAAATGGGACATTGTAAGGAACAGACCTTAAATGTTGAAATGGAGTGCAAGGCAGTGAAGGATCTTGCTTTCTCTACCAATTCCTTTTACGGAATTATAGACTAGCTGTTTTAAATGGTCACCCATGTTATCTTTGCCCATGGAACTACCGAGGTTGGAACTTGAGTGATAATAGAGTGCTTTGACCACTTCTTGGGGTCTTTGATAATGCCTTAAGCTGGCATGCTTGAAATCATAGAGGGAAGAGAATATTGTCTTTCCAACTAAGAGAGGCCCTTTCTGCCATAGCCACTATCCAAGATAGCAGAGAATCAGAATACATACCAAGAACCTTGAAGGTTGAAAAGCCCCTGTCTCCTCCCCACCCTCCTTTTTAACCCCATGCTAAAGTTGGTAAGAGAAAAGATAGGAGTTTAAATTAAAACCAGGTAAAGTTCTGTTTTATAAGCTTCTTCCAAGCATCTCATGTATGTTTCCAGACTCCTGAACAAAGTAATAATCCAGTTACTGAAGAGCTTTAAAAGAGGATGTAGCTAGGGAGCAAGTGCTGGCATAGCTGTGCCTGGTCTCACAGCTTATTGTTTCACATTGCTTCTAGGAAAGCCATTAAGCTGAGGGTTACGGGGATGAGTCCTGTGAAGGCCTATTGCTGTGAGACGGAATATTGCTATGAAACTGAAAAGGTGTACATCTAGATTGGTATACTGTATCCTGACAAGATCTCTGGCTTTGTTGGCCAATTCAACCAGTTGCTTGAAGTAAATTGACCAAAAGCTTATTAAGCTTTTAGGGAAACTACTTCCAGGGTAACCTGAAGCCTGGTTAATACAGGCCTATGTTCTTATATTTCAAAGGCAATTCTTAGTAAGAGGAAGTGGGCTGCTAAAGCAGTACAAGTGCTAGAAGGAAAATCCAAGCCCACGGAAGATCATGGATAAGAGAGGTCTTCTGAATTAGTGGTAATGAGTACATCCAAATTGGCTGACTAAGAACTCTGGTTGCCAGGACAAGGAATTTTTGCTACTCTGATCATTAATATGGTCTGTGCTTTGAATTAGTGACCATGGTTTGTTTTACCTTCTTCACTCTTTTAAGTGGGAGTTACGTTCTTTTACCATTATATAGTCATTATAATTATATATATAAAATTATAAATTCATTATGTAGCTATATTGTCAGATTATGAAGTACCACCCAAAAGAATGCACATTTAGATCTGACCAATTGCTCATAGCTCAAAAAGTTCAGATTTCTAGCTGGATACAGTAACTTGACAATGTCTTTGTCTCTCCTTCCCCATGGTGAGATGATGAGTGTGTTTTTTTTCTGTTGTGCCTAGACAGTAATATTGTTAAACACTGGTATTTAAAACATTTTATACATATGGAAAGAAGTGAGTTTATAAGGAGGATGGGCAGCCAAGGGCTAAGATGTCACAGATTTCTGCTGGTTTTAGCTGCACAGAATCCATTGTTTCTGCTGCTGACAGTTCCAGACTTTGGGGAGTTGCTCCTTCATTCTTGGTTTACGTGGCTTGGGATTTCCCTGATTCCTTTTTGCTTTCCTAGACCTGAAACAGAAACGAGACCTGGCCCATCAGTAACATATTGGTTAAAAATTTAGCTGCATCTTTGAGACAGCTTGATAACTTCTTTCATTCTGCTGGAGAAAAAGTATGCTCATCAGTGGAGTTGCTAAGATGTTAGAATGTAAGTTTACATCTAACATTACATTCTAAGATGTTAGAATGTAATGTTAGATTTGACTGGCAGTTTGCCACCATTAAGGCAGAATGTGCTTGAGAATGAAGTTAGCACAGAGGCACCTAGAACAAGAGATAGATTGCCAGTGGCATCTTTGGAGCTGTTCAAGTATCCCCAGACTTTTCAGTGTATTAAGCCAATACATTTCCTGTTTTGCTTAAGACAGTTTGAGTTGGGTTTTATCTATTTTACCCCCATGATTCTTGATTAATACTCTGAATAAAATTTTAAAAAAATATTGGGTATTAAGTATAATAGGACAAATGATAAGAAAAATATTAACTTAGCAAAGAACTTTATATATTTCAAGAAAGAAGAAATATATATTGCTAGTTGATACAAAATTAATCTTCACTAAAGTACCATGAATAAGAAGAAAATTACCATTAAATATAAAAAGAAAATTGCCATTGTTTTCCAGGCATGCTAACATGTTGTTTTATTAAATGTAATTTTATATGTGGTTGATCATATTAAATGTTACAGCTGTTCTGAATGACATTTTAACAATATATACTGTATAAGAGGTTTTTGATACCAGTCCTTAGTTCTTTAGACTAAGGAAGCGTTATTGTGGACAATTATAGGGGTTAAATGTAGTTTTGTGATAAAAGAATTGGCAAAAACTAAATGTTCAACAATAGGAAAGGTTAAATAAATTATTTTACATCCATGTTACGGAAAATCATACAGTCATTAAAACTTTATGTGCCTCAATTTTATTATGTGAAAAAGGGAATATTTACCTTGAGATTGTTGTTCAGATGAAATGAATTAATATATATCTATTTAAAAATTTTTAAATAGTTTATTGGATTTTAGAGAGAGATGAAGGAGGAGGGAGAGAGAGAGAGCAAGAGAAACATCGATGTGAGAGTGCAACGTTGATTGGTTGCCTCCTGCATGCCCCCTGCCTGGGTTGGAGCCCACAACCAGGGCATGTGCCCTGACCCGGAATTGAACTGGTAACCTCCTGGTGTGCAGAACCATGCTCAACCAACTGAGCCACGGCAATATATATATATATATTTTAATCCTCACCTGAGGATATGTTTTTATTGATTTTTAGAGAGAGAAGGAGGGAGGGAGAGAGAAACATTGATGTGAGAGAGAAACATTGATCATTTGCCTCCCATACATGCCCCAACTGGGAATCGAACCCACAACCTTTTGGTGTAGGGGATGATGCTCCAACCAACTGAGTCATCTGGCCAGTGCATGAATTAATATCTTTAAAATGCCTAGTACAAAGCCAAATTTATTTAGTACTTACCATTATTTTTATTCTTATCCTGAGCTTGGAGACCATCTGATCATAGAAAAAAAAAAAAAACGATCTAACTAAAACTGAGCTGTTCTCTTTTCGCTTGGGGTACCTGAGCCTGATGAACCTGTCAGAAAATGGATCTCAGATACCCACAGATCATGAGCTCCTGATGAAACATAGGAGGTCTGTTCCCCTGAGTCTTGACAGTGCCTGGGGTAGTTTTTCCTAATTTCCTGTTTTGGGTGAGGTGGACGGAAAACTGGTGAAAGAATAAACATGAAGTTGTACAAGTTCCTTTGCCTGGAATCCTTTCCATCTCTTCCTTCACGTGGCTGAATTACACATGCAGATCTATTAGGACGTGAATGATGATCCTAGGTAAATAATACCTCGCTCTGGGAGCATTAGCTTTAATATTTAGGAAAAACACTTGAGCGACAAGCCTAAGGGACAAGGTAGAGGACTAGAAACTATTTTGTGATCATTTGTTTTAGTAAATATTAGCCTATAATTTAATAGCTCTTAACTGTTTACAGTTCACTTGTGAAATTGCTCTGCATTAACTAATCCTCAGAATAACCCTCTTTTCAGATACCATTCCTTCTCTACAGATTGGGAAACAAAAGCCTCAGGAAAGGCGAAGTGGTTACGAAAGTTTATCTAGGTATTAAGCAGCAGGGTTGGGACTCAGCCTTCACATTCAAAAGGTCACGTCTTTTCCATTATTAATTGAAATGTAGCTACTTAGAAATTATCCCCAAGGCCAGTACTATGTGAAGAGATGACTTTAGAAGGGAAGGTACCAGCCTGCCTCAGTGAGTTGATTCTGTGGTAGGAAATGCTGCCCATGGAGGACTGAGGACACGCTGTTCACAGGAGATAAAAATGGATGCAGGGTAGTTTGATGGATTTGTGCACAAAGTGATTTAGCAAGAACTCTACTGTAAATATAGTTTTTGGGAATAATTGGTTATGCAGTATTATAAATAGTAACTGGCTTTGAATTGTATAGCTTTTCACTAGGCAAAATATGGATACTTTAGATATTACTGTGTGCCAGAATAATAGTATGCATTAATATATTTATTTTATATATAAGAATTAGATGTTATATATTATTATTAATTATATGAACCACCACATATACCATATCTGCTTGATTAAGACAAATGAATCATAAATGGAATTATACTATAGTATATGTATTATAATTTCTAATAATTGTGATTCCTCTCTCAGTATCCTAAAGTAGAGCAAACACTGATTAATAGCAAATTTTATGGAAGTATGAATGTCTAAGTTTATTTCTCTTTAGCAAATACTTTATTTTCTGAGAGACATGAACTACAGCTTATTTTAAAATGGTATATACATATTTCTACTGTTTAAAAATTTTTCACGTGTGGGGAGGGAATTGGCTTTCATAGATTGGATTTAATTTCATACCTTATGTTTTTAATATCCTTTCCCAACCCCTTTTGAAGTAAATATGGGTTTACTTTAATATAATAAGTAAACTGGATGAAATTAAGAGGCTTGTGCAAGGTTGGAAAGCAGTTTAGTTGCAGAAATGAGACTCAAAGCTAGATATTCCAGATTTGCTGTTCTTTAAAATACGTCATTACCTTTGATGATGATGACGGAGGCAATAGCATATGCTTATACTTATTGCATCCTCGCCAAGCAAAATATGTTCAGCATATGACATTTTCTCATTTTATTTTGTTGACCTGGAATGTAAAATCTTTAGTGAAATAAAAATAGTCATTGTCTTTCTAAGTTAAACTAAATTTGGTATCTTAATAGAGAAGTGTTTTCAGCTCTAATTATGTAAACAATTTTTTACTATAAAATGTCAGAATTATTTTATTTGGTTTGTATTAATTCTCTATAACTCAATTATCCTTTCCATGTCCTTGAATTTAAATTAAGTATTTAAATTATTTTTAGCATTTTATGAGATGTGAATCATCAATGGAAGAATATTTATATACTGTATCGACTGTTACTTGCTATCGCATTTCTGAAGTCACCATGTTCTTCCATATTTTGTATGAATAACTCCTGCTTATGTACAAGATGGCACTCTTGTCGCTGCTTAAGTGGCGTCTTCCCTGATCTCCTCTGAAAAGCTCTTCCTCCCATCCTTGCTCTCCCATCATATTTTGTACATACCTCAAACTTAGCACTTGCATATTCTGTCTTAATTTTTGTTTACTTGTCAGACTACCTTAGAGACTCTGAATCTTGTGAAGTCAAACTTTATCTTATTCAACTTGGTATAATGAGTACTTAACGTAGAATCTGAAATTTTGTGCTGCTTAGTGAATTCTTTTTTGAATGAAGATTTTTTTTTTTACCTTTGATTTAGTTTGCTTGTTTTGGTCACTTCTGGCTGGGGTTCAAAGCTTGTCTTCTTTAGCTATTCTGCTTCTTTTCATTTCTGTGTTTGCCTCTTGTTTTAACATTTGTTTTTGTTTTTTGAGGGGGTAGGATAGACATATTTAGGTGTATGTATGCATGGGTTATGTTCAAATGAAAGTTTTCTGGGTATTTGAAATGGGTTGAGTGGTCATAGTGTCTTCACATCTGGTGAGGACCACACTCTATCACTTGTTGAAGCAGTAAAAGAAACCCAGGGAGGTTGAAGATCCTCCAGTCTTTCAGACTCAGAATTAACACCTCCATTTCCTGACTCTTAGTCCAGGGCTTGCTTGCTTTTATCTTGATGCCTGTAGTTTCACTTCATGTCAGTCCATTATTGGTTATAGTTTTATAGCTTTAATCTAAAAGTTTGACACCCCCTCCTTTTTTTCTTCTTAACTCAGGCAGGCTAAGAAGACTTAAAGTGATGGTTAAATAAAGTAGTGAGTAATCCTAGCCTAGTGTTCTATTGCCAGAGTCGAGATACTCATTGGGCATATAAAAAAGAATTGCATAATCCCTACCCTAAATAACTGGAGGTTATGAGACTAGGATTATAGAGCAGACTTAAGGTATGGTGTTACCAGGTATTTTTTCCGAAGCCCTTTGTTCATTTATTTCTGAATTGCTCTGTTTCTCTGTTAATCTCTGAAACATCACAGATAATTTTCAGGAAGCAAAACAGCATGTAGTTTAATACAGTATTCTTAAGCTGTTACATTAGAAAATGTTGTTCTTTATGTTATCCAACCAAGAATGGATGTAAGTGCTGTTATTGGCAAGTGAATGTTCCAAATTAATCATTTGAATGCTAACATTTAAAGACTATTTTCAATATGCTATATTAATTTAGTTACTACATTACTGTGTCAGTTGTTTTTAAATCATTTTATATATACAGCATACTTATTTTCAACAAATAGGCATGAGTATTTTAATAAATAAACTGTGTATTTTTTAATCCTTACCTCAGGATATGTTTTTATTGATTTATTGGTTTTAGAGAGGAAGGAAGAGAGAGAGACATTGATGTGAGAGAGAAACATCCATTGGTTGCCTCCTGAACGTGACCAGGAATGGAACCTGCAACCTAGGTATGTGCCCTGACTGGGAACTGAACCCACAGCCTTTTGGTGTACTGGATAACACTCCAATCAGCTGAGCCACACAGGCTGTGGCTCAAACTGTATTTTTAATGTTGGTGGTAAATGTAACTCTAGAAGTCAGTAAGAGTGTTTTTTATTTTTCAAATATCATTACTGCTATCTTTATTTCCAAGCTAGCCCACTTGTTCAAAGTCCTTACATCTTTTTAAAAAAATTATTATTATTGTACTGAAATATACATAACATAAAATTGACCAGTTTAACTTTTTTAAATGTTCAATTTGGTGGCACTAATTAAATACATTAACATTGTTGTGCAACCATCTCTACCGTCCATCTCCAGAAGTTTTTCATATCCCCCAAATGACCACCATTTACTTTCCATCTTTATGAATTTGACTACTCTAGGTACCTTATGTAAGTGTAATCATATAGTATTTGTCCTTTTCTGTCTGGTTTATTTCTCTTAGCATTTGTTTTCAAAGGGTAAGAAAGAGTTTTGATTCAAACAAACCAGTCTCCATTGGTAAAACAGATGAGAAACTCTGAAGCTACATTTGTATGTTACACTTATAAATTGGTGATCCACATGGACCAATCTCTGTGTCTATGGAACCAAAAGAACAGCATCCAGTAAGCAAAAGAAATTTCTGTAGGACTCAGGTTCTTTACTCCTATTTCTTGAATATTATGAGGAATAGAGATATACAGACCATAGTAAGATTCCTTTAAAATTTTGCTTTGTTCCCATAGTGTAGCTCTTGGTTCTCTTATCTTGGAACTTGTCTGAAAAACTCAGCAACCAGCTCTAACCCTAGTACTTTTCTTTGTTCTCTCTATATTGCAAAGCCTAAAATAGTTTCCATTTAGACTGGCAAGACAGTGTCAGAGGGTGGGCAGAGTGAAGAGACTCAGCATGCTGTGCCAGAACTCTCTCAAGTAGGCACAGGGAAGAAAGATCAGGAACACTCACACGTGAATAACTTTTGTCACCTAAAAATTAATTATTTATGGGAGACAGCAGCTAATTTGTTACAGTGATTTCAATTTCTTATGGAATATTCAGTGGTGATTTTACCTTAACTCCTCCTTCATTAAAAAAAAGAACGCCTCTACTTTATTTTTAATGTGCTTGCATTACAGTCTTTGTTTTAAAATAAAAAAATCCTTCTATGTAAAATTTGTCTTTCATCTTAACTATCTAGTTATAAGCTTTTAGAGAGCATGCCCAAATCTGTTTAAACTCATTCATATAGTATATATCTTCTGAAGATGGCACTTTTGTTTTAACACTTCATTTTTATATTTTTATATTTATATATTTTATATTTAAAAAAATTATTGAGGTGACATTGGTTAATGATATATGAGTTTTAAGTGTGAAGTTCTATAATACATCATTTATATATTGCATTGTTATTGTATGTTTAGGAAATAACATAATTTACCTCCTTTTACACCTTTGCAGTATAATGCTATATTATCATAATTATTAAAGATTTATCAATCATGGCTATATGTATGCCCCTTTTAAGTATATCAAAAGGTTTTTCTCATTATAGGTTTGTCTTTTTTTATATTTACTACTTGTTCTAAAATACCACTTCTTTTGTCTACAGCTTCTACTTCTATCCAAAGTAGAAGCCAGTGCTTTCTGTAGCTAGTAAGAATTGAGATATGTTGTAAGTATAAATTACATACTGAGTTTCAAAGACTTAGTTTGAAAAATAAATGTGATATATCTCATTAATAATTTTTATATTGGTTACATGGTGAAATAATATCTTGTTGTATTCTTCAAGTTATTTTATTATAAATACAATATATGTATTAATATGACCATCTATCTGTTTTTATTTCTTTTAATATGGCCATTAGTAAATTTTAAGCTATATGTGGCTCACATTATATTTCTTTTATTTTTGGTCTACAGCTAACTTAATTATTAGGTGTGCAGTTAATTTAGTTATTAGGTCATGCATTGAAAACTTTGGGAAACAAATCATACTTTGCATGATTTTCTACACTATCATATAGTTAATTATTTTTTATCTTTGGAGAAAAAGATTTACACTAAAATTAGAAAATGTTCATTACTAAGAAGGGGATGACAGATTCAAGTTTTAAAATTGTGGTTGTGGGAAGGGACAATAGGAAGAGATCTCTGATTATAGTAAGCCCTCAGTGAATATTAATTTTCTTAAAGAAGTGTAGGTTGCAATTTGACAAGGTAGTGGTGGTGACAGGGTATATGACACCTATCTTTTGTTGAATAGAGTTGTAGTTGAAATGTGTGTGTGTGTGTGTGTGTGTGTGTACCCTGAGGGGAGAAGAGGTGGGTTTGGTTTTCAGTGCCTATCCTCTTATTGTGTGTAAGGGTAAGGAGTTAGATCTCTGGACATTGTGGTTCGTGAATGAGAGAAAAGATGGAGGAAGAGATGAAAGGAAGGGAACTGAGGATGCTGGAAATGGTTTCCAATTTTGTTAGTCTCATACAGTCAGAATTCTAAATATTGTAACATTTTATCAAAGTACAGCTAATACTTTTCTAAAATAGAGGAGAAAATTTAAGCTAGCTGATTCAGTATGAGGATTACCATGAATAAGCTTTTTTCCTTAAATGGTCTAGTATTAGTACCGTTTTGTCAAACTTCTTTCTCTGAAAGAATTTCTACCATCTACCACCTCCTAAAGGACACTGGTTTTATCTTTCTAAAAATCAAATTAAAATTTTCCACTTACCAGCCCAGCATTATATAATTAGAAGAATATTTCAGAAAAAAATGATAGAGGCTAGGTCAGATAATATTATATGTAATAATGCAGCGTATTGTCATGGTTTGTAAAGTTGAGATTTAATGGTTCACCTTTACCAAAGTGTGACTTTTCATATTGTAAGTTTCTTTGGCATGTCTTTTGCTATGAATAAAATGTGCTTATTACAGGATAGGTGAGCGGCTCAGCGGGGTTCTTGGGATACTGCTGGAATAAGGATTTCTGGAGGCCTCCGTGGGAGGATGATATGTGGCACAAAGCTTTATTTCCATGGAATTATAACCCTCAGTTTACAAAGTCCCTATCCCCACCCTTAGTCTAGGCATAGAAGAAGTGTAGCTGGGGCTTCAGTAGAGCTAAAATCAGAGCCATTGTCCAGAGTTTCCTTTCCATGTTGGAACTGGGTCCAGTCCAGCCATCAGGCTAGTTTATCTTGTGTATCTCTGCTGCAGTCCATTAGTCCATTGGGGCCCACGTGGCCATGGGCCATAGGGACAAATGCAAGAGAACCAAGAGAGTGTGCACCCAATAACGAGCAACAAGAGCCAAGAGCCACAAGAGTCATGAGCCAAGCACACCAAGAGCAACAAGAACGAGAATTTCTTTGTTTAGGGGATTATGTATTCACAAATGTTTGTGTGCTTGCAGTGGCCATGCACATTCTGTCCCAGGTTTGACTGATAGCCACCTTCTGTAGTCACCCCAACTTACCATGCACACATCTATCTTTGTTGGATTCCTTCCCCCAGTGTTTTGCAGGGTATACTGGTATTTCCTGGGGAATGTGAAATTGCAGCTTCCTGGTGAAACTGCTCAAATGACATGCCTGTGATATCTGGCCATCCCTATAATTATTATTATTATTATTATTATTATTATTATTATTGTCATTATTTTCTATTTCAGTGTGCTTTTATTTATTCATTTATTTTTTAAACTTATCTTTATTGTTGAAACTATTATAGATGTTCTTCCTTGTTTCCCCCATTGACACCCTCCTCCCTGCTCCTGCACCCCCCCTTTCACCGCACTGTTGTCTGTTTCCAT
Source organism: Tadarida brasiliensis (assembly GCA_030848825.1). Lineage (NCBI taxonomy): Eukaryota > Metazoa > Chordata > Mammalia > Chiroptera > Molossidae > Tadarida > Tadarida brasiliensis. The sequence continues at coordinate 100,778,239 of CM061266.1, forward strand.
TGCTTATGTATATATGCCTATAAGTTCTTTGGTTTATTTCTTCACAACCCCCTTCCCCTCTTCCCTCTGACGTTTGTCAGTCTGTTCCCTAATTCTGTGTCTCTGGATCTATTTTGTTCATCAGCTTATTTTGTTCACAGTATTCCACAAATAAGTGAGATCATGTGATACTTGTCTTTCTCTGACTGGCTTATTTTGCTTAACATAATACTCTCCAGATCCCTCCTAGTTGTCGCAAAGGGTAAGAGATCTTTCTTATAGCTGCATAGTACTCCATTGGTAAATGTGCCACAGCTTTTTTATCCACTCATCTATTGATGGACACTTGGGCTTTTTTTCTGATAGTAGCTATTGTAAATAGAGCTGCTATGGACATAGGGGTTCATATATTCTTTCTGATTGGTGCTTCAGGATTCTTAGGATATATTCCTAGAAGTGGGATCACTGAGTGAAATGGCAGTTCCATTTTAAATTTTTCAAGGAAACTCCACAATGTTTTCCATAGTGGCTGCACCAGTCTGCATTCCCACCAGCAGTGTACTAGAGTCCCCTTTTCTCCACACCCTTGCCAGCACCTGTTGTTTGAGGATTTGTTGATGGCAGCCATTCTGGCAGGTGTGAGGTGATATCTCATAGTTGTTTTAATGTGCATTTCTCTGATAATTAGTGATGTTGAGCATTTTTTCATATGTTTCTTGGCCATTTGTATGCCCTGTTTGGAGAAGTGTCTATTCAGGTCCTCTGCCCATTTTTTAATTGGATTGTTTATCTTCCTTTTGCTGAGTTGTATGAGTACTTCATATATTTTGGAAATGAAACCCTTATCTGATGTATGATTGACAAATATGTTCTCCCATACAATGGGTTCCCTTTTCATTTTGATGCTAGTTTCTTTTGCTGTGCAGAAGCTTTTTAGTTTGATGTAGTCCCATTTATTATTTTTTCCTTTGTTTCTCTCACCCTAGGAGATATATCAGTAAAAATTCTGTTATGTGTGATGTCTGAAATTTTGCTGCCTACATTTTCTTCTAGGATTCTTATGGTTTCACGAGTTACATTTAAGTCTTTTATCCATTTTGAGTTTATTTTTGTGTTTTGTTTAAGTTAGTAGTCCAATTTCTCTTTTTTGCATGTACCTGTCCAATTTTCCCAGTACCATTTATTGAATTCTGTCTTTACTCCATTGTATGCTCTTGCCTCCTTTGTCAAATATTAATTGAGCATAATGTTTTGGATTGATTTCTGGGTTCTCTATTATGTGCCATTTATCTATACACCTGATCTAGTGCCAGTACCGGGCTCTTTTGATTCCAGTGGCTTTGCAGTATAACCTGATATCTGGAATTGTGATCCCTCCAACTTTGTTCTTCATTTTCAGGATTGCTGTGGCTAGGAACAAGCAGACAGAACTTCTTTAGGTTTCAGCCTTCTTGCCTCTCTCTGTTTTCTATTATTTTAACTAGCTAATTGCAGTGGTATGATGCTAAGGTGTGAAAAATTTTTATGTATTTTTTCACATGTTTGTTTAGTTGCTATAATTGTTGAAGTCATCCCCCTGGCAGACACCTGGCCCTGTTTGGTAGGATTGTAGGTACAGTTTTTAACCATTGATTATGCTAAATTTAGATTCAAATGGAAATATAAACCTAAGTCTCATTAATGCCACACAGGATCTAACTGAATGAATTGGTCACAGTTCTACGAAATTACCTGAATGGTCAAGGAATTGTTTTGAGCATTCACATTTTCCCAACCAGGCCTCAGGGTCAAAGGCATTCATTCGTAGGAATATTGACTGACTTATTTTAAGGGTAGGTGAAGTAGTTGTGAAGAACCATCTTACTCTGTGAAATACTCATATAGATACTTTTATAGAAAGTATGTTGATCAAATAGATTATAGTTAGATTTGCTTATTTTTTCATTATATTGGGCCTTTTTATTGTAGAAATAATGTTTAATAATGGTTAGTGATCTGTACTCTGGAAGGTAAACTAATGTATTTCAGTTACTGCATGACAAACTGTCATTTTGAATGACAGCTGCACCCAATTACATTGAAAAATTATGCTGCCAAACTCTGAAATAAATTGAAGATGAACTGCAAAAAAAAAAAAAAAAAAAAGGGATATAGACATTTACAATAGTGGTTATAGTTCCAGTGAGAGTGGTTGGGTTTTGGATCAATATGAAAATGAATTCTGTATCTTAGAGCTTTAATTTATTATCTTTGCATGTAAAAAAGGAAGAAAGATACGCAGTGGGGAGGTTGTTTATGATATTAAATTTTAACAATTAAATATACCACATTTGTGGCATGTGTTATTAGTTTTTAAAGAGAGACACTATTAATGTAGTTTATTTCTGAAGAAAAACCAGAGACCTTAACAAAGTTTTGCTTTATATTATGATAGTTAGCTATTAATGCTTCATATACACTGTTACTGAATCATATCATTCTACAGTTGACTTATTTTCTACTTGATTTAATTATTTAAAATAGATTATTATATTTAATTTGCAGATTATTTAGTTCTTTTCCATGGCTAATTCTCCTTAGGGCCCCCCTTCCCCTCTTAAATACTCATCTATTTGGTCTGAATATATATGCTCATTTTTAGCCTAACTGCACCTCTGACCACATATCTATTTTATTCAACAAATATTTATTGAATACTTATGTAATGCTAGGCACTTAAGATACAATGATCAGGACAGTTTCTTGCCTTGGAGTTTATAGTACCGTAGGGGATGACAAATGCAGTCAATGAAGTATATACATTCTATAATAGAATAAATTAGGGCATAGTAGGCCACACTGAAGGGAGACATGTGCCCATGGAGTCAAGGGAAGGCTTCATAAAAGTGGTGATGCTTGAGTTGATGTTTGAAAGATGGCGAAATCTGTCTGGAACTGTACAGTTGTTTGGTAGCCACGAGCCACATGTAGCTGGTGAGTACTTGAAATGTTCTGAAGGCATAAAATAATGCACACATGATTCTGAAGATTTGGTATAACAAATATAAACTGTCTCGATAATTTAAAATATTACATGTTGAAATATTTTAGATATATTGGGTTAAATAAAATATGAATTAATTTCTCCTGTTTCCCTTTGCATTTTTCTTTTAATGTGGCTAATACAATACTTAAAGTTCCATATGTAGCTTGTATTATATTTATATTGGATAGTACTGGTTTAGAGATGCATCTAAAGAGTAGATAAATTATAGGAAGAAACATAGATATTTTAGCATGCTCCCTTTTTTATATGCATGCATATATGTGTGCATATATATTTGTGTATGTATACATATACAGTATACACTTACAAATACAGACACACAGGTATATAATCTTTATTATATTGTTTGAGCCACTCATATTTTGTATTGTTCTGTTAGATGTCAGTAAACCTCATCCAAAGTAATGCATTGACTTAATAGCAGCAGTTTAAAAAACCACATATCATTGGGGAAAATCTTGTTCTTCCTGCTCTGGTAAAAATTGCCTAAATAATTCATGGAAATCAATATGGCAGCAAATTAAATGCATTTTATTGTCAGCAAATACTTTGGAAGGCAAATTGTAAACATGGCTTCAGAGTTGAAGAAACAATTTTAATAAAATATAGGAGTTTGTTTTATAGGAGCTGGATAAAAGTACTGTTATTTCTAATATGTTTTGCTTATTGCTAGACTATTAATGAAATAAACAACTGATTTTTTGAGTTACTGTTAAATATATATATGGGAAAATACACTTTCTGGAAATCAATGTATGCCCTCTTTACAAAACCTGAAATGAAGAAGTAACTTTACCTGGAAAACAGGATATATATTTTGTGAAGGTTTACTTGATTTATCAGAATAAGAGTACCCCATTGTATTTAGGTTGCAGTTTTTGTATTAACCAGGAGTACCATATTTTAAATAAGACTCTGAGTTGAATAGTAGAATACTGGAATGCTAGGGCTTGATAAGATTTCAGAGATTTTCCTGATTTCAGATATGGAAACCTAGGCACAGAGAAGTTACTGATTTAATCTGCTACTCAGTTTTTGTTTTAATTTTTTATTTTTTTTAAAATCCTCACCTGAGGATATTTTTCCCATTGATCTTCAGATAGAGTGGGAGGGAAGGAGAGAGAGAGAGAGAGAGACAGAGAGAGAAAGAGAGAGAAAGAAACATCAATATGAGAGAGACACATCGACTGGCCACCTCCCACAGGACCCTGACCCGGGCCAGGGACAGACCGCAACTGAGGTACCTGCCTTTGATCGGTATTGAACCCACAACTCATTGGTCTGAGGGCCGATGCTCTAACTGCTGAGCCAAACTGGCCAGGGCTGCTACTCAGTTTTTAAGTTGCCCTACTATAGGACTGTATTTCAGGTCTCTGAATTTCTAGTCTAGCAAATATCCTTTCTGTATTATGAACCTGAGTGATACGGGTTTGGCTGGTATTTCTATCAGTTTGCTAGGGCTGCTGTAACAAGTACTACAGGCTGGGTGGCTTAAACAACAGAAATGTATTTCCTTACAGTTCTGGTGGCTCGAAGTCCAAGATCAAGGTGTCCGCAGAATAGTTTCTTCTGAGCCTCTCCCCTTGCCTTGCAGATGTGCGTGTTCTCCCTGCGTCCTTACATGGTCTTTCTTCTGTGTGTCTGTTTCCTCCTTCTATAAGGGCATCAGTCATACTGGATTAGGACTCACCCATATGATCTCATTTTTACCTTAATTACCTCTTCAAAGGTCCTTTCTCCAAATACAGTTAGATTCTGGGGGTTAGCATTTTTTTTGGGGGGGTGGGGAGAAACAATTCACATTTAGTTCCTTTAAACTTGCAAGAAAACACCAATCACAGGTTGAATAAGTTTACCCCTTCAGTTCCTGTTTGCAGCACCCAGTATTCCTTGGAACCCCAGACAGACCCACAGTGGCTAGTAGTAAATTTCAGACCTGCAGAGTTGAAGTTCAGGTTCTCTGAGCAGTCTGTGTTGCAGTGGCACTTGTCCAAAACTGGTACCTCCCTGTGGTTGGGGAACTTTAAATGTACCAGTGAGAAAAGCTGTTTTCCTGCTCAAGGAAAAGGAAAACCGCTCCTCAAAATCCAGCAGATCTGGCTGTGAGGTCTTTCCTCCTGTCCCATCTCTTCAGTCTTATTTTTTGCAGTGGAGCTAGAGAGACCAAAATCTAACCTGAACAAGAAACAAGACAGCGATGGCTACAAAGGGAGTGACAGGAGCAACCGAGATACTCCTTACTTCCCACATCCAATATATGGGCTTCACAGAAAAACAATAAAATTAACAGGTCCACAAAATACAAAAGCTAGAATGATGAAATCCTTTCACCCAAGGGTGGTGGAAGGCAGGGAGGGGAGGTGGGACAGGAAATGGCATGGGGAGAAAAAAGTATCAGATCAGTCCAGGCACAGCGTCTGGCAAATGCTAGAAAGAGCTGCAGAAAAAACAGAGGCCCTTTCAGACTCACAGGTGTTAAAAATCCACATGTTGGTGGTGTCAGGGAGATTGTGCTTTACGTGCACCGAGACAGAAACCCCAATTCCTCTGAGGGGTATATGCAGAGGGCCTTGGCATTGTGGGTCCTGCCTTTCCTGGTGGGGGAGGTGAACAAGGAAAGAGCTGCAGAGTCTCCTTCCAATCCCACTCATCCTCTCTAGATGGCAGGTGACTCAGAGGCCTGCAGTAGCCTTCAGCTTTGCAGGAGAAAGATGTGGTGAAGGCAGTTTCTCTGCAGAGGTTGAGCTACTCAGGGCAGACTGCAGGTAGACCGTCTTGTGGATGAGTCTGTTGCTTGAGAAAACCAAGGAGAAGAGGCGTAACTGGAAAAGGTAAGCTTTGCCAGGGGTCTTTGCTTCAATGGCTCTGATAATGAGTAAAGGAAAGAGGATAGACAAGAGGCAGGCACTGATAATATATGAGGACTGCACTGCTGTGAGGAAAGCCATGGGCAAACCAAATTGGAAGTCGTAAGGCCAGTTCCTCTCTCTGACTGACAACTGCTGGTGCATTTCAATTCCTTTATTGAACCAACTATATTCAAAGCAGGATAGTGAGTAGAGAAGGGACATATGCAGGAGTCTAACCAGCTGACCAACATGGTAGATGAGAAAGAGACTCACAAACATCCCCTGGATGAGGAAAAGAGAGTGAAGAGGTTGAAGAGCATGCCGGCAATGATATTGCTAACCCTAGGGAATGGGTGAGGCTTCCCCCCTGAAACCTTGAATGCTAAGTCAGCTATACTTGAATCCAAATGGCATTCATGACTTTGCTGAGCAAAAACAGGAGGAGCACCCAAAGAGCCCTGAAAATTGATGTGAGGAAGAATTCCAGCCACAACCGGACATCTCCATGTAGAGACGGATCACCAGAGATTTGGCAGTTACTCGAAGTACAGGAATAAACACATGATAAAATGAGGAGACTGAACCAGAATACTCTACCATTCCAAGCGCAGCACTGGAAAAATTCTACTAACAATACGTGGTTCCATCTCGTTTCCTCTCTATGCTCTGGACTCCCTCTGCGCCAGGACACTACCTGCCTTTTTCCAACGCTACCCCTCTCTTACTGAATTCAAGCATCAAGATTTGAGATAGCACAAATTCACCAGATGGAGTCTTTGATTCCCATGGCAAGGTCCTGAAGAAAGGTTTTGACACTATCAGCTACCTCTTCACTACCCAAACTACCAACTACAGTACATAGAGGAGAGAGGAGAGAGACGCACCCCAAGATCTTTCATCATGAAGAGCCCAGCAGCTCTACTGCTGGGCTCTGGCTCTGATCCGGCCCCTCACCCCCTGCAGTCCACTCAGCCTTCCCCGCCCAACCTTGGGCTGCCACCTGGGCGCCCCCAGGGCTGAGGCCACTCCACCCACACTGCCAGGGTTAGCATTTTAACATGAATTTTGGAGGTACACAGCTGCACAGCTGGTCTTAAGTGAAAATAAGGATAAAATGAGTGCTGGTGATAAAACTATAAGAGCTTCTATTTATAGTGTTTTATATAAATTCTCTTTAAAATTTATACTTTTTCCTTATACAGACCTCTGACTTTCTTCATTCGAATTATTTTATTCTTTTCCTTTCTTCTACTTTTTTATTCTTTTCTCTCTCATGTTTTTATTCTCATATGTCTTCATCGATGCATCCACAGCTATTGTTTATTTGTTGGTGTCACGAAGCCCAAACAGGTTTGACTCTTTTCTTCAGCTAATTACTAGTGTTATTTTTATGTTTTCTGCAATGTTTGTAGAAAATTTGTATCTTCACTCTCCTTTTGTAATAGCAATAAGGATAATAATAATGAACCTCTGTTGAGCTCATGAAACACCCAGGCAGGCATTGTGTTAAGTCAGCGATTTTCAACCCTTTTCATCTCATGGCACACATAAACTAATTACTAAAATTCTGTGGCACATCAAAAAATGTTCTAATTTTTGTCAGTGTGACAAAAAAAAATAGGTATAATTTTGATTTATTTACAAGAAAAAAAATATTACTTACTCTATTTGCTCCAAAGTGACTTTTTAAAATATCAGTTGCCTTTATTTGTATATAAGGATTTCCGGTACCAAGGATTAATCAATCAGACATAACCTTATTATGTGATGTGACCAATAACATACAGCTCTATTATATGATCTATATATTTGTGGTTCAAGATGACATTCACACCAGGCGAATGTTGTTTTGGCTGTTGTCATTTTTTAATTTGACAATCTAAAGGAAAAGAGGTCAGTGTCCCTGACTAAAAGTCAGGTATTCCATGTTTTAAAAATTCTTATGGCATACTAGTTGAAAATCTCTGTGCTATGTGCTTTACATGCATTAATATCACGAGAGCCCTATGAAGTTAGATAGTGATGAAGAAACTAAAGGTTAAAGATGTAAATATTTTCAAGATTCTATAGATAATAAGCATTGTTAGGTTTCAGACAGAGGCAGTACTTGCTATGCTTACTGCCTCTATTTTAGGAATCTTAAGAATTTAATTTGCTGCTGTCTTAAAATTCTAACTGTAGTCTCATTGAAATTAAGATATGAAAATAACATCATGTGTTCATAACTTCTGTGATAACTTTGGCAAGCATTCAGCACACTTAACTTTGGATGTTTAAATTTATTGAAGTTTCCATTCTTAAGCCCTCAAAAGTCTGTTTGCATACCCAGGCAATCATTCAGCATTTCCTTTCCACTTAGCACATAAGCACTAAGTTCATTAACATGATTTATATTGCATGTCATGATGTGCCCCCGCCTGTCTTTCTGGTGACAGTTTATTTCTCCATAAGCTGTGCATGCTTTAGTCATAATAGACTACTACTTTACTTTCATGGTTTACTCTTATGGCTCTGAGGTGTTGGACCTATTTTTTAGTTTTGTTTAGGAACTATTTTTTTGATTACCTATTGAGACAATATCCAGTGTATGTTTGTTTTTGTCTCTGCTTACGGACCAACAAGGAGATGTGAGCTGCCTTGAATAAAATCTGTAACTACCTATTTGTATCTAACCAACTGTATTTTAAAGGGGAGGCAAGAAGAAAGGGGCAGGGTTGTGAAGGAGGAGCGGGGGGAAGACCATTAACTAGGTTACCAGGTAGACAGACACTTGATCCCACTTCAATCAAGTTAATACTAGAACAGAGTAGATACAGTGTACTGGGAAAAGGACTCTTGTGAGTAGTTTCTGAATGCTCCACAGCAGTGCCCAAAGTAGAGGACCCATCATAGTAGTGTTCTAGGGATGACTTGCCTAGAAATCTAGCACTGTGTATTTGGAGAATTGTCTAGTTTTGAGAGTTTGTGATACGTGCTGTGATTGTCCATTAAGATTTTACAGTATACTTTAGCATCATTCTTGGGTGATCTTAAACCCTGAAAGATTTCTAAATACCTGATGGAGAAGAGAAGGAGATTAACGTTTCTAGTGGAAGCATATATACCTTGTTCATGGTTTGGAAGAATTAAGATCATTAAAATGTCCATACTGCCCAAAGCAATCTATAGATTCAATGCAATCACCATTAAAATACCAACAACATATTTCACAGAACTAGAACAAATACTCCAAAAGTTTATATGGAACCAAAAAAGACCCCGAATAGCCACGGCAATCTTGAAAAAGAAGAAAAAAGTACGAGGGATCACAATACCGGATATCAGGTTATACTACAAAACCATTGTAATCAAACAGCCTGGTACTGGCACAAGAACAGGCATATAGATCAATGGAACAGAACAGAGAACCCAGAAATTGACCCAAGACATTATGCTCAATTAATATTTGACAAAGGTGGCAAGAGCATACAATGGCATAAAGACAGCCTCTTTAATAAATGGTGTTGGGAAAATTGGACAGCTACATGCAAAAAAATGAAACTAGACCACCACCAACTTACACCATATACAAGAATAAACTCAAAATGGATAAAATACTTAAGTGTGACTTTTGAATCCATAAAAATCCCAGAAGAAAATGTAGGCAACAAAATTTCAGACGTCATACGCAGCAGAATTTTCATTGTTACAATGCCTAGGGCAAGGGAAACAAAGCAAAGAATTAATACATGGGACTACATCAAACTGAAAAGCTTCTGCACAGCAAAAGAAACAGCCATCAAAATGGAAAGGGAACCCACTATATGGGAGAGCATAAATGCCAATGATACATCAGATAAGGGGTTAATTTCCAAAATATATAGAGTACTCATACAACTCAACAAAAGGAAGACAAAGAACTCAATTAAAAAATGGGCAGAGGACCTCCAAACAGGACATACAGATGGCCAAGAGACATATGAAAAAATGCTCATCATCACTAATCATCAGAGAGATGCAAATTAAAACAACTATGAGGTATCACCTCACACCTACCTCATCAAACAATAAGTGTTGGCGGGGGTGTGGAGAAAAGGGGACTCTAGTACACTGCTGGTGGGAATGCAGACTGGTGCAGCCACTATGGAAAATACCATGGTGTTTCCTCAAAAAATTAAAAATTGATCTGCCATTTGACCCAGTGATCCTACTTCTAGGAATATATCCTAAGAAGCCTGAAACACCAGTCAGAAAGAATATATGTACCCCTATGTTCATAGCAGCACTATTTACAGTTGCTAAGATTGGAAACAGCCCAAGTGTCCATCAATAGATGAGTGGATCAAAAAGTGTGGTACATATACACAATGGAACATTATGCAGCTGTAAGAAAGATCTCTTATCCTTTGAGACGACATGGAGGGACCTGGAGAGCATTATGCTAAGCAAAATAAGCCAATCAGAGAAAGACGAATACCACATGATCTCACTTATTTGTGGAATATAATGAACAAAATAGGCTGATGAACAAAATAGACCCAGAGATATAGAAAGGAGTTTGGTTCAGACTGACTAACCTCAGAGGAAGGGGGCGAGGGGATGGATGAGGGAAACCAAAGAACTTATATGCATGTATGTGTAACCAGTGGACACAGACAAACACAAGAAATACTGAAGAGTAATCAGATCAACTACATGGAATGAACGAATTCCATGGGGGTGGGGGGCGGGATGGGGAGGAGGGTGTCTCGGAGGAAAAGGAGAAACATCTGTAACAAAAATAAATTAATAAAAATTGAAAAAATAAATAAACTTACGTTTGCTGTTAGATGGTTGGGATCTCAAGTGCCCAAACCTAGGGGTAATATGCTGAAACCTGGGACAAAGTGGGATTGGAAAGATGATTATTTTTTAAGGACTTCAAATTCTATTAAGAGATCAATGGATAAATTAAAAAATACTAAATAGTGTGATCAGGCCTTTGTGGTTTCACTGATTTGAATTCAAATCCTGGCACTGCCTTCTCTTTCTCTTGTGATCTTGAGTAAAAATATGTATTATAATACAGCATCACAGGGGAGAAGGTGATAAGTTATTTGCAGGAGTCAGAAAAGACTTTAAGGTGGAGGATTCTCTTGAGATTGGTTTTGAAGGGTGAGCAGAAGTTTTTGGGTCCTCAGGATAGAGCAGGGGCATTCCAGATCTGGAAGGTTGAGTCAGCAAAGGGTATTTGAAGTAGTAGCTTCTTCTAGGAGTGTTTTTCTCTCTCAACAAACTGGTACTCAGTCTTTTAGGACTTAGCTTAAGGTTTTGTCTCTACTATAGATCCTTCTTTAACTCAGAGTTTTGAGGCAGTTAACCATTTTCTTTTTTTTTGCACCCATTAGTACCTTGTAAATAATTATCTCTCAACAATCTCAGGAGTCACATTCTTGAAATGTTAAGTGGTTTGCAAAACCAGTTTGCAAAATCAAGGTCTCTAGACACTAAGGGGTATGGAGAAGAAGAGACATAACAATGACTTAAACATGTATATATTTATACATAAGCATATAAGGAAAATTCTGGAAAGAGATGTTTCCAAAACAAACCAGAATCATCTGTTGCTTGTTTGCACCAAATATAATAAAATAATAATAGTTACAAGTTTTGTTTAGGTATGCTGCTTGTCTGTTGACTATTACAGATTTAATAACAGTGGGAGAGAAAAAAACAGTATTACATTAAATGTACACATCAATTATGAGTTATATGTTGATTTTAGAAATGTGAAAAATATTTCATAGAATAAAGGAAATACAGTATTCTCAATTAATACAGTAACTCCATGACATGGGCATTTCTGTCCATTGTATACATAAGAAAAGTGAAGCTGGGTGAATTTGAAACAAAGGGCTTTGGGCAATGTGGAGCAGGAAGTTTTGGCATGAGTGTAGCAATTCGTTCATTCCATGTAGTTGATCTGATTACTCTTCAGTATTTCTTGTGTTTCTCTACTGAAACAACAGAATTGGTCAGAGAGGACAGCATGTGCAGTAGTGAAGTATATATCATCAGTGGGTGCTTCCTGTAGTGCCAGCTTATACCTGCTCCTCTTAGGCCTTTTATAACTATGCACTGATGTACCTGTCTCTCTATATTTAGAGTTCGGAGTTGATGTGTAAATGCTATTTGAGTCAAAATCATTTTTGTGTCCTGGTTTTCTGTAGAGAGGTTGGCCTTTGTGGTATGACTAATCTGAATTGAGCCAAGTATTCCATCTCTGAGTCTCTGTCTCTCTCTTTAAGCTCTATCTCTGTATCTATAGCCTTCATATATCTGTGAACATATATTCATATAAATCAATATATATGAAAGCAAAGCAAAGGATATTATTTTATTCCTCAAGTAGGAACTATGTATATAAATTATATCTATGACAGATCTTTATATTATTAACTGTTTCTGCTACTACTTTGAATGTTCGTTTAGCACATTGCTATTCAAAATGTGGTCCACAGATCAAGTTGCATATTTGTGGAATGTGTGTTGGCCCAAGATGAAATAAGGAGCTCGTGCCAAAATGTAAATCAGTTTTGTCAATAAACACACTTTTTATTTCAAATAACCTTTTTTTTCTTGACGAAGGAAGCGCTATGTTATGATTCGTCTCCTTGTTGGCTGGTAACCTGGGTAGCATGAAGTACCCTGAGAGTATGTTTGGGATACATTTTAAACAAAGCTTAGTTTAATTTCTTTTTTCTTTTTCTTTACTTGTGTTGTTAGAAAGGTTTGCTATTGTTAATGAAAAGAATATTGATTTTGGAATTGGATTCTAATCTTGTCTTTGTTACTAATTAATTGGGCAATTCATTTAAGTCTTCTAGACCTTATTTTGTCTAACTGAAAATAAAGATTGTGTTAGATGATGTCTGTGGTCCTTTTAGGCTTTAACATGCTAATTATTTATGATTTTTAAATAGTATTTCTTTAAAAAAATTTTTTTTTTCTTTATTGATGTTAGAGAGGAAGGGAGAGGGAGAGAGAGATAGAAACATCGATGAGAGAGAACATCGATTGGCCGCCTCCTGCATGCCCCCCACTGGGGATTGGGCCCACAACCTGGGCATGTGCCCTGACCAGAATTAAACCAGCGACCTCTTGGTGCATGGGTTGACGCTCAACCACTGAGCCACACCGGCCGGGCTCTCCTTTTTTTTTTTTTTAAGAAGCAGAACATAGGCTGATATTAAAGTGGATGATAGGATACACTGGGATAGGAACATGCTTTAAAAACTTTTTTGGTGAGAATAATTTTTTTTTAAGGCTCTATCACCCAGATGCCAAGAAATTGGTTCTAAAGATACAGTAATTAATGAAACTGGTTTTTATTCGTAAGTGGTCATCTCCCAGGGCGAGATAGACATTTAAATTATTATTTTTTATATATAGGGTGGTACAAAAGTAGGTTTATAGTTGTTCATATGGAAAATAATGCAATCACTAACAATAATACAAGAATAAACTTAAACGTGCTCACAACTGTAAACCTACTTTTGCTCCACCCTGTAAATGTGAATATATAAGCATAATAGGTGATGTGTTAGTGATAGAGACAAAAATGTTGAAATAGGAAGCCGTGAGAGACTAGTTGTGTAGAACAATAGTAGGCAGATGCTTTCTATAAAGATGTGGTTATTTAGGATTTGTGGGCCATGTGGTGTCAGTTGCAGCTACTCAGCTGTGCAGTTGTCACTATAAGGCAGCAGCTAAATACCAGAATTTCAATACAATACATGATTTTCTAACACTACTTCTCTGGCACCAATTAGGTGTCCTAGGATTCAGTTCAGTTCTGATACTAACTACCTGGAATTAGTGCAAGCCCAGCAAGTTAAGGGCTCAGTTCCACAAGATTGCCCGCACTAAATACCAGCTGCAGCAGGTGAGGAGCCTGCATTTCTGCCTGTCAGACTACAACCCTACCCTCATGTTTGATAATTTGCTATAATGACTCACAGATCTCGGGAAAGCACCGTACTTACAATTAGTTTTGTTATAAAGGATACAACTCAGGAACAGCCAAATAGAAGTGATGTGTAGGACAAGGTATTGGAGATGGGGGAGTGGGTGCACAGAGCTTCCAAGCCCTTTCTGGGCACTATCCCAGCATATAGATGTGTTCACCAATTTGGAAACTTCCCTGAACCTCATTGTTTCAAGTTTTTATGAAATCTTCATTATGTAGGCGTGATTGATTTAATCATTACCCACATAATGGCATTCAGTTTCCAGCACTCAAGTCACATGCTTGGTCTTTCATTGGCCAGTCCCTCTCCTGGAACTATCTAAGGGCTGACCATTAGTCACCTTATTAGCATAACCATAGATATGATCAAAAAGAGCTAATTGTGAATAACAAAAGACATTCTTATCATTCATGAAATTAATTTCAAGGATTTTTTTTAAAGCCCTCTGCTAGGGACTGGGGCAAAGACCAACTATGTATTAGTTCCACTTAGCTCCTGTGATTAAGAAGTTTTGAATATTACCTACCAGTTAACTACTGCTAGCTGTTATTGGGCTGATTGACCATGATCTCTGTCATATTGATTAATTAGTGAATTTTACCTAATCTGTTGTAATTAGAATGCTGTTGTCCTTCTGTCATTTTTATTTTGAGTCTCACTCTTTTGTTTTTAGTGAAAGGAATTAGAGCTTTGGGTTTGAGTTTTATTCTTTTGACTAAGGGAGCTTTTAATCAGGCAGGTTCCACATTATGAGAGCTGTCCAGTGAGAGAATAGAAATTTGGCACTTACAGAAAGTGCTGTGTAATGGAGATCAAGGCATAATCATTTAAAAACTTTTGGTTTCTGCCCCTTATTTTTATTTTTTTTGCAGGAGTATAAATTGTCTTCTGTTTTTGCCTGGCAGCTTCACAGTGGAATAAATAATCATGCTAATAACAGTTTAGCAACTTATCTTGTTAATTTTATGTCTTAGTAATACATATGACGTTTCAAGTGTTCATAACGATGAACATTTGGAAGTCTTCTAAACTAGGAGGAGGCTTCTAAAATTGGAAGCAGGCTGAACCATTTTCACAGGGATGGGGGAGGGTTTGCTGTTATCAAAGCTTGTGGCTACAAACTTAGGATGGGGAGTGAAGAAAATTGACTTTATGAATACATGCAGAAATGACGAAAATGAAGAGTAATGGAAAAGTAATCTAGTATTTTAGGGGTAAAATGAAAGCAAAATTCAGAAGAACCAAAGTGGAGCTCATTTGTTTTTGTCAGTAACCAAAGATAAGTTAGTACTGTCATCTTTAAATATAAAGGGCAATGCCCTGGCCGGTTTGGCTCAGCGGTTAAACATAAAGGGCAATTACTTAAATATGTTTATATGTATGGACCACAGCAAAATTCTATCAACAATACATGAATAGCCCGGCCGGTGTGGCTCAGTGGTTGAGTGTTGACCCATGCACGAAGAGGTCGCTGGTTCGATTCCTGGTTAGGGCACATGCCCAGGTTGTGGGCCAAATCCCCAGTGGGGAGCATGCAGGAGGCGGCCAGTTGATGTTCTCTCTCATCGGTGTTTCTATCTCTCCTTCTCCCTTCCTCTCTTTCTAAAATCAATAAAGGAAAAAAAACCCACAATACATGAATAGCTTATTCACTTGCTCTTTCAATGAAAGTATTTTTTCAGTTGAATGCCTATTAAATGTTGTGACTGAGTTAGGCTCATATGGAGATAATAATGAAAGAAGAATAATAATTTTTATCCAGTGGTTTATGTAGGAGGCTAGGCATAATAATTCTCACAATAGCTGTGTGAAATAAAGTCACAGTTTACATATGAGACAACAAGATTAAATAATTTATGTTAGGTTGAACAGGTACAGTTGGCTGTTTGATGCCCAAGTCTTTTAACAGTCATCTCCCTAATAAACACAGATTTCTTAAGTTTTATATGAGAAATAAAAAGAATTATGAACTTAGAGAGTAGACCTACAGGAACATTTTCTTATAAGAGAAATGCAAGATTAAGTGAAAATACAAGGTGAGGCTTCTGAGCATGAAGGACTTTGGCTGTTAGGTCACAGCATGAAGAGTTATCTGTCACAAAGCTGATCCATTTCTTCATTGTGGCCCATTGCAAATTAGTCCATGCTGCTTTATTCTCTAGAAAAAATATTTAGCTTTTGAGGCTTTGTAGTGGTGGTATTCTCTACTACCGCTTACTTCTTATCTGCATGCCAGTGGTATGTATTTAAGTGTAAATATATATGGGTGTAGAGTGCACATAAATATTTTAAACAGAATAGATGCTACCATAATCAGTACTTTAAAGAAATTGAATCCATCTTGAAAACTGGGGTCATGACTTTTTCCATATGAAGGTTCACGAGGTTCAGGATTTTGTTTCACATTTTCTGTGCCTGTCATCCACTGTGTATTCAGTCACTGGGGAAAGAGGGAGGGAAGTATAGAATGATACACTTTTAATTTAAAGTTCTTTAACCAATCTTCTAACCATTGGATGGGCATTTTCTAAGCAACGCTGATGAAAAAGTGAGTAACACTGAGTTTGGGAAATATTTAGAAAGATTTGAGTGGGTCATATTTGTTAGTGGTAAGTTTTAGTGCTGGCTCACTGATAATCAATATTTATTGATAGGAAGAATTGAAACATTTTACAATTAACACATATGTACCCATGAATGCAGATTCTACAGTTTTACACTTTACCAAACTTGCTTTATCATGTATCTATCCATCTTGGCTTTTTTGTTTTTTAATATTTGGGGGGATACATTTCAAACTATATTGTAGTTGTGCATATCTCTTAACTCAAATTCAGTATTTGGTTATGGTTTCCCCACAGCCTCCTTTATTTAAAACTACATATGATGGAAAGATCAATCCTAAGTATAATATTAATATTCTCTGTGTTTGACAAATGCATTTGCCTGCCTAGGTAACCCAAACCCCTATCAAGATAAAGAACATTACAGGAAGTTCCCTCATACCTCTCCCAGTTAACCCTACCTGATATCCCCAGAGGCAGCCACTCTTGAGTTTTCCCCACCATTGGCTTTTGAAGTAATTTGTATAAATGGAATCTGACAATATGAATGAACTCTTTTGAGTAAAGCTCCTTTCGTTTAGCTAGTGCTTTTGTGATTTGTTTATATTGTGTTTATCAGCATTTGTTACTTTTGTTGCCAAGGAGACTATCATATGAATATACAGTATCATAGTTTATTTATTATCCTGTTGATAGAACTTTGGGCTTTTCCCAATGTTTTGGACATTATGAATAAAGCTTCCATGAACATTCTTATACAAGTTGTTTCTAGATATAGTTTTCATTTCTTTTGGATAAAGTTCCTAAGAATGTGACTGCTGGGTCAGAGAGATGGTGTATGTTGGTTTAACAAGGAACTGTTAGACTTTTTTCCAAGTGATTGAAACATTTTGTATTTCTAGCAATGTGTGAGAGATCCCACTCTCACCAGCATTGTATGTGGTCAGTTCTTTTAGCCATTCTGATGCATGTATAATATCTCATGGTAGTTTAAATTTGAACTTCTTGAAGGCTCATGATGTTTAGTACTTTTAATGTCATTATGGGCAATTTTTAAAATCCTTTGCCAATTTTTAAAGTAATAAATTATTTAGAAGTTTAAAAAAATTTTTTTTCTTTATTGATTTTAGAGAAAGAGAAAGGAAGAGGGAGAGAGAGAGAGAAACATCGATGAGAGAGAACATCGGTTGGCTGCCTCCTGCATGCCCCCTGCTGGGGATTGGGCCCACAACCTGGGCATGTGCCCTGACTGGGAATTGAACTGGTGACCTCTTGGTGCATGGGTCAATGCTCAACCAGTGAACTATACTGGCCGGGCAGTCCATCCTCTTTCATCGATCTATTTGTCAATCTTTATGTAGTACTACAATCTTTTGATTACTGAAGCTTATTGATAAATTTTGAATTTGGGTAGGATAAGTCCTATAGTTTTCATCACAAGATGGTGAATATTCTAGTTGTAATTGTTTTTTGCATTTATATAAATATATTATCTGTGTTATGAGAATGGTGGAAGCCTTACTGACCTTCATCCCGGACCAATCTGGAATTACAACTAAAATATAGAAAAATCATCCTAACTAACCAACTGAAGACTAGCTGGAGAGAACCCTTATAACCAAAGATGTAATGAGGAGCCCACATTGAGACTGGTAGGAAGTGTGGCGGTGTGAGAGGTCTGGCTGGGCTCCCAGAGACAGCAGCTGAACTTCTGGTGGGATAGGTTAGCTGTGGGGATTTCCCCCTGAGAAGTCTGGGGTCTAAATCCCAAGTTTGGCTCCTCAGCCCAGAGTAACAGAACCAGGAAAGGTGCCCAGATAACATCTAGCTGTGAAAAGCACCCGAGGTTCTGTCAGGCAGGGAGAGATAGCTAGAAGCGCAGGCTCCTCTTAAAAGGTCAACACACTAAATTTTGTTGGCAGCCACTCATCTTGGGCTCCAGCAGAGGGAGGGTAGAGTGGACTAGAGCTGTGTGAGGAAAGTCTGGGGTTGGTGGCTCTGGGGAGGGAGCTGAGAAGACAGCCACCTGGATCTCTGTGCTGAGTCATTCACCCATGCTGCAGAATTCATCTTCTCAGGCAGACATTTACCATCCAGGCAGCTTTAGTCTGGGGGAGGCAATAGCCACACCCATTGGAAACCCTCTCGCCCCACCATGTAGAGTGTACACCCTGCTGAAGATTACAGTCTGAGGCTTATTAAGTGACTGAGACTAACAGCCTGCAGGCAGAGGTAGATCTCTGGGTGCTTTGAGTCTTTGCCTGACCTGCTCCTAGGCGCAGGAATAGAAAAAGCAGACCTTGGTGTGCAGCTTGATTGTTTCTACACACACCCAGCCCCAGCAGAAGATGTGGATCATTGTTAGCTCCAAACAGAGTACTCAGGGCCAGTCACAAACAGTGTCTGACATTGGCCTGCACAAGAGACTCTCTGAAGAGGCTCAGAACCAATAAACCCAGTGGCCAGCTTCAGACAGCAACAGAGTGGGGTCAGGTAAGCTTCACAAGCAGTATATCCACAGGGGGATCTTGGCAGCCTGCAAACCCTGCTGAGGATAATTCTGCTTTGTGTGAAGAGTACCTGCACAGCAGCCTGCATGCTGTGTTGGAGGTTGAGCCTCATTGTCAGCCAGACTGAGGGTCGAGCCCACACATGAACAGGCCAATACCAATTAAGACTCCATTACAACAGGAGGGTCCACAAAAATGTGCACAAGGGACATTGTTAGAACACCCAGGTCTGGTGGTCAGGGAGGCTGCACCACTGGGTCCCACAGGTCACCTACTACATAAGACCACCCTACGAAGACTGGAAGTCATAGCATATCTACCTAATACATAGAAACGAACCCAAACAGGCAGGCAAAATTGGGATACAAAGAAACCAGCCCCAAATGAAAGAATAAGATAATTCTTCTGAAGAAGAGCTAAATGAAATGGAGATAAGCAATTTATTAGATATAGAGTTCAGAGTAATGATTATAAGGATGCTCAAAGGCATGAAAAAAGGCACAGAAACTATGATAAACAACCAGTCAGAAGTGAAGAATGACATAGCAGAAATAAAGAATACACTGGACGGAATAAACACCAGATTAGAGGATGCTGAGGATCCCACCCAGTGGATAAGACAGGGTAGAAAAAAATTACTCAATGAGAGAACCAAAAATCAAAAACAATTGAAAAACAGGAGGACAGTTTTTAAGGGAGCT
The DNA here is from genome assembly GCA_030848825.1 of Tadarida brasiliensis. NCBI lineage: Eukaryota > Metazoa > Chordata > Mammalia > Chiroptera > Molossidae > Tadarida > Tadarida brasiliensis. Next base: position 100,797,876 of record CM061266.1, read on the forward strand.
GTGTGACAATTGATACGTAACAGTATCCGCATTATAGGAGTACCAGAAGGAGAAGAAAATGAGCAAGGGATAGAGAACATCTTGTAAGAAATAATGACGGGAAACTTCTCTAACCTGGTGAAGGAAAAAGTCACACAAGTTCAGGAAGCACACAGAGCCCTAAACAAGAAGAACCCAAAGAGGCCCATGCCAAGACACATAATAGTTAAAATGCCAAAAATTAGAAAACAGAATATTAAACTCAACAAGAGAAAAGCAATTTGTTACCTACAAGGAGCTCCCATAAGACTGTCAGCTGATTTCCCAACAGAAGAACTACATGCCAGAAGGGAATAGCATGAAGTATTCAAGGTAATGTAAAGAAAGAATCTGAAACCAGGACTAATATATCCAGCAAGATTATCATTCAAAATAGAAAGTGAAATAAAGAGCTTGCCAGACACAAAAAGGCTAAAAGGAGTTTATTGCACCAAATCAGCATTGCAAGAAATTTAAAGGGACCTTTTAAGAAGAAAGTAAGAAAATATTGGTTGTAATATTTATCAACTGGCTTGGACAAGATCTCTCAGCTATTTCCAGTTATGATTGTGTGATAGCCTTGTTTTATTTAATGTACTTACTAGTTTCATTGTGTTGAATATAACTATTTGCTCACTTATTTTATTTTTGTATTATATTTTTGTTTTTAAGTTTCCAGAGAGTAGGGGTGTGTATGCATATGTGTGTGTGTGTGCACAAGTGCATAAATGTTGCCCTTTTTTTCTCTTTCTCTCGTTGTAGTGCTTGTAGTATAAGGGGCTTACTTTTTAAAGATAAGTTTTGCTTTTTAAAAGTGATATTTTATTTTATTTGGAATTTGAGATAAAACTTACCTAATTTTACCTGAAATGTTTAAAACTTTCATATTTTGTATTCTCCTTAGAGAATCATGGCAGCAAAGAGGAACCCATGCCATCTCTTCCAAAATATATAAGTAATTAGGAATGAATTGTGATCAGACAAATGAAGGCCCAGTACATTTTAAGTAAACATTTTTCTCTTTTAAAAATATGTTCCCTTAATGCAAAATGTAGGGCATTAGGAAGTAATAGTCACTCATAATGCTGTTGTTGAGAGTTAGTATTTATAAGTTGGTATAGGGTTTTAGTTTTTGCCTTGGATAGGCATTAGGCAGAATAAAAGGCAGCCTCATCCTTATTGGTACATATTTGGGGTGTTGCAATCATGCTATTATGGATTGTATACTAAGAACCCCCTACCCTCCAAAAGGGTAGAAAGGATATGTTGGAATCTTAACTTTTAGTGACTTAGAATGTGACCTTATTTGGAGATAGGGTCTTTACAGAGATAAACAAGTTGAAATGCAGCCATTTAGGGCAGGCCCTAATCCTATAACTGTCCCTATAAAAAGGGGAAATTTGGATACTTGAGACATGCAAAGAGGGAAGATAATGTGGAGAGACAAAGGGAGAAGATAGTAATCTATATGCCAAGGAGAGAGACCTCAACACTCAACAGATCCTTCCTTCACAGCCCTCAGAAGGAAGCAACCCTGTGGGCATCTTATTTTCACACTTTTAGCCTCCAAAACTATGAGATGATGTCCATTTCTGTTGTGTCAGCCATCTAGTGTGTGGTACTTTGTTACACAGCCTTAACAAATTAAAGCATATAGTATCAAATTGCCTTATATCAATTTTACAATTACTGTATGTCTTGGTTTTTAAAGTTTTCTTATATTTGTTTCATGCCTATGTTGAGTGTATAGAACTGAATTGTACATTTTTTGAGATCTGATTTTTATTTCCCTGTCTTTTCCTTTCCTATAGTATATCGTATAAGATATAAAAGATGTTTTTATGATAAAAATAGAGATGCTTTTAATGGAAAAAAAACTTATGTAGAAGTAATGCTATGTACTGTATAGAATTGGGGAGAAAGTATTCAGTTTTAGGCATCTTTTTGTGCTGAATAGCTATTTTATATTCTCGGAGTCTAATATTTGCATATACATGAACTTGTGCATTTTGATTGTTATTAGAATTTTTATTTAAAAATTAATCTAACCATATTACAAGGAAATTGGGATAAAAGAAAAACAAGATGACTCATTGTTTCACCACTGAACTGCTATAACTGCTAATGTTTTTGTTATTTTTCTTTTAGGTTTTCACCTAACGCAGACAACTTATTCATTTGTATAATTATGATCATATATGTGTTTATATACATATATTTAAATATTATTTTTGCAAACATATTAGAAACATTGATGACTATTACCAATATGCTGTAGAGAACACTTCTGTGTGTAAATATGTTTCCAGCTTTAGGATTATATTTTGAAGTTTGATTTCAAAAAGTGGGAATTCTAGATTAAAGTGCTTTTACCAATATTAGGGTTCAGTAAATGTTTGTTGAATGAATGCTGATACCTGAAATGATAGTCAGAGGAGGGGGGCCTTTTAAAAGTTATATATCTATGTAATCTTGACTATGATGAGATTTAACTGTAAAACATAACTTGGTTTTACAAGCAATCTGTAGTCGACTGACTTTTGCTGTTGCTCTTTGAATTGTCATAGCAATCATTAGTCAAACATAAAAGTGAGAACCAACTATTACCCTGATTTTTTAGATGAGGAAACATACTCAGAGGTTATAATAATGGAATAATAGGGACACACTGAAAAATCATACTTTTGAACATGATTTTGTGTGTAACAGATTTGTGTGTTTTAGGTAGGTGACTCTTAAACAGCTGTGTGTGTGAGTGTGTGTGTGGTGTGCGCAAGCGCGCTCACGTGTGTGTATTTTCTGATTTTAATAGTGTATAAGCTCATTGCAGATCATTTTGAAAATATAGGGGTGGGCAAAAGTAAGTTTACAGTTGTGAGTAGAGAAACAGAGTTTATTTTTGTATTATATGTACTAATTATTGTTTTGTTTGTTGTATACTGACTTTTTCCCACCCCTGTAAATGTTTAGAAAAACTTAAAAATTACCAGTAATCTCATAGCTCTGTAGTAATCAGTATAAACACTTTTCTAAAAATAAATTTTTATTTATTGCTCTTAGAGAGAGGAAAGGGAAGAGAGAGAGAGAGAGAACATCGATTTGTTGTTGTACTTACTTACACATTCATTGGTTGATTCTTGTATGCGCCCTGACTGGAGATGGAACCTGAAACCTTGGTGTATCAGGACAACACTTTAATCAACTGAGCTACCTGTCCAGGGCCAACACTCTGGTATTTGTTAATGACATTATTTATGTTTTGTATTCTAAGTAGTTAGGAAGCAAGACCACTGGACTGCAAATCAGGAAACCTGGATATTCTGCCTGTCCATTACTGTATTTGTTGACTTCAGTTGTAGGGATTTTATGATTACCAACTTTTTTATAATGGAACAATCACTTTTCCTATGCTCCCTTCTGTTCCAGTTTCTACTAAGTTATCTCTATTAAATAATAAAATTTTATTTCCAGTGAGGTAAATGTTTTCATAACATTGTATTTAACTACACTAAATGGAGAAGAAAGAGAGATGATGTTTATGTTAGTTAAGACCATTTTAATTATGGAGAATTTGGTATTTTAGACTTTTTGAAGTATTAAAAGTAGATTGAGTATTGCCCATTTAACTCTATAAAGTCCTAGAGTCTCTATGAAGGGAGCAGTTGAAGATAGTCTATAATAAAATACTCTTTAGGTTTAAAATGGTGATACTGTGATTCCTTTGCACATTGGTGTATGAACTCCTTCTTCCTTACGATTATTCCCAAAAGGGTAATTATTTTACTTTCTAGACCAGCAAGCTAATGTGAAAACTTTTACATATGAATACAGTTATTTTAATATATTTATACTATATAATGTAAATAATTCATGAGTTACAGACATGATATATCTCAAACTTATTTTGCCTAATAATTTTATGAGAAACTAAAAAATTATTTTCCATTCTTTTTCTTCTAAATATCACTGAAGTTGTTATCAAAGAAACTTTTTACTTTCTAACAGTGGAAACTGAGTACTATGAAGCTGTTAAAGTTGCATTCTTTGTTGTAGTTTCTGACACTATATCCATCTGTCTCTACTGTCAGATGCTTGTGTATTGTACTTACGGTGGTGTGTACTGATGAAAGGGTTTTATAGTATGCCATAAGTTACTGATTTTCCTGCTTAGTGCCAATTCCAGCTGACCTTATTATAATGAAACCAGTGAGATTCAATATGGTACCTTTTTTTTCGGAGTACCACTGGTTTATTTTTACCTTTTAAAAAGTAGACACACCTCACCCGGCTGGTGTGGCTCAGTGGATTGAGCATTGTCCCGTGTACTAGAATAGAGGTCCCGGTATGATTCCTGGTCAGGGCACATGCCTGGATTATGGGCTCAATCCCCAGTAGGGGATGTGCAGGAGGCAGCTGATTGATGTTTCTCTCTCACGTTGATGTTTCTATCTCTTGCTTCCTTCCTCACTCTCTTAAAAAAATCAATAAAAACATATTTAAAATAAAATAAATGCACCTCCAGCTTATCAGATATTTTTCAGTGTAGACTTGGTAGAGTCATGTAACTAAAAAAACACATCTCTTACCTTACTACAGAATTAGTGAAATATTGTAAATGCTCATTCTGACAAAAAACAAGTAAAATGTGATAAAATTTAGTTCTACGTTTTTGGTTTAATTTCTTTATAAGAAACTTGATACCTTAAGCGATGTGCTCTCCTCCTTCAGTTGTGCATGTTATTCCTGCATGGGGATTGCCCAAGATACAAACCTCTGTGAGCAAGTTTCTTTTCCTGTCAACTTGGTGTATAGTGCAGTGATTAGGCGGGTGGTCACCAATTACTGAGTACTTATTTGCTAGGCACTATGATGGGTCAAAGCAATTAAATACATTGTTTTTACTTAGGTCACATTAATTAAGTTATAGACAGATAATGAAACAATAACAATTACAAATTGATAAATGCTTTCTTAAAGATAGGCACAGGTGTACATGCTTAGGAAATGGCACTGAATTGGGGATGTGGGTTAGAAAATGCTTTCTTTTAAGAAATAACTCCTGACTGAATCTTGTCAGCTAGATCAAGGGATTAAAAAGGGTATTTCAAGCATGTGCAAAAGCTTAAAGATGTGAGAAAAACATGGCCTTTTCTTTCTTTGACTTGTTTCTTCATCATTGGCTCCTTTTCCATAAAAATGTTTCTTTATATGCCCACCCTCTCCCCTCAGTATTCTCTTTTATCTCCTTTCTTAAAATTTAAGTATCTTTCATTCTTTGTAGTTCAGTGTCCCTCAGGATGAGCATAGAACTGGGCATTTCGCTAGATATTTTGTTTCCAGATCACTTTTTGTTTATTTATTTATTTATTTATTTATTTATTATTTTTTATTTAATTTTATTTTTTATCTTTATTCTTGGAAGTATTACGGATGTTCCCCCTTTCCCCCCACGTTGACCCCCTCCTCCCTACTATTACCCCCTCCTACTTTCCTCAAACTGTTGTCTGTGTCAATTGGTTCTGCATAAACACATATAAGTTCTTTGTTTATCTCTTCCCAACCCCACACCCCTTCCCTCTGAGGTTTGTCATTCTGTTCCCTACTTCCATGATTCTGGATCTGTTTTGCTCATCGGCTTATTTTGTTCATTATATTTCATAAATAAGTGAGATCATGTGGTACTTGTCTTTCTCTGACTGGCCTATTTCTATCAGCATAATACTCTCCATGTTATCTCAAGGGGTAAGAGAGCTTTCTTTCTTACATCTACATAGTATTCCATTGTGTACATGTACCACAGTTGTTGTTTTTTATCCACTCATCTACTGATGGAGACTTGGGCTGTTTCCAGATCTTAGCTATTGTAAATAGTGCTGCTATGAACATAGGGGTGCATATAGTCTTTCTGATTGGTGTTTCAGGCTTCTAGGATATAGTGAGATCACTGGGTCAAATGGCAGTTCCATTTTTAATTTTTTGAGGAAATACCAAATTGTTTTCCATAGTCACTGCACCAGTCTGCATTCCCACCAGCAGTGTATTAGAGTCTCCTTTTCTCCACACCCTCGCCAGCACCTGTTGTTTGAGGATTTGTTGATGGCAGCCATTCTGGCAGGTATGAGGTGATACCTCATAGTCATTTTAATTTGCATCTCTCTGATGATTAGCGATGTTGAGCAGTGTCTCTTGGCCATTTATATGTCCTCTTTGAAGAAGTGTCTATTCAGGTCCTCTGCCTGTTCTTAATAAACAAATGTGATACACCACATAAACAAAATGAAAGATAAAAATCATAGGATCATATAATAGATGCTGAAAAAACATTTGACAAAATCCAACACCTATTTTTTATAAAAACGCTCAGCAAAGTGGGAATAGAGGAATCATATCTCAACATAATAAAGGCCATGTATGAAAAACCTTCAGCCAGCATCATACTCAATGGGCAAAAACTAAAAGCATTTCCCTTGAAAACAAGAAGAATGCGGGGATGCCCACTGTCGCCACTCTTATTCAAGATAGTACTGGAAGTCTTAGCCACAGTGATTAGACAAAAATAAAAAATAAAAAAGCATCCAAATTGGAAAGGCAGAAGTGAAACTGTCATTATTTATAGATGACATGATATTGTACATAGAAAACCCTAAAGACTTCATCAAAAAATCTACTAGATTTAATAAATGAATTTGGCAAAGTAGCAGGATGCAAAATTAACATCCAGAAATCAATGGCATACTTATACACCAATAATGAGCACTCAGAAAGAGAAACTTAAAAAAATTCCCATTTACCATTACAACAACAAAAAAAATAAGATACATAGGAATAACTTAATCAAGGAGGTAAAAGACCTGTTCTCAGAAAACTACAGGACATTGAAAAAAGAAACAGAAGAAGATATAAAAAAGTAGAAACATACACCATGTCCATGGGTTGGAAGAATCAACATCATTAAAATGTCCACACTACCCAAAGCAATCTGTAGATTCAATGCAGTCCCTATTAACATATCAACAGCATATTTCACAGATCTAGGACAAATACTCCAAAAGGTTATGTAGAACCAAAAAAGACCCCGAATAGCCACAGCAATGTTGAAAAAGAAGAACAAAGTTGGAGGGATCACAGTAACACATATCAAGTTATACTACAAAGCCATCTTAATCAAAACAACTTGGGACTGGCACAAAAACAGGCATATAAATCAATGGATCAGAACAGAGAACTCAGAAATCAACTGAAGACATTATGCTCAATTAATATTTGACAAAGGAGGCAAGAGCATGCTATGGAGTAAAGACAGTCTCTTCAATAAGTGATGTTGGGTAAATTGGGCAGATACATGCCAAAAAAGGAAACTAGGCCACCAACTTACACCATACACAGGAATAAACTCTTTTTAAAAAATCTCACCTGAGCATATTTTTTCATTTATATTCTAATAGAGTGGGGGGGAAGGAGAGGAGGAAGGGAGGGAGGGAGGGAGGGAGGGAGGGAGAGAAATATAGATGTGAGAGAAAGACATTGATTGGTTGCACATTTCTTATCAGCAACTTTTGAATCCCCAAGACAGTGCACTGATAAAAGGGCTCGGGGAAAATAACTTTGCATCCAGAAATGTCCTATCCAGGCAAATTAACACTTTAAAATGAGCTAGAAATAAACACCATGTCAGGTGTACAGAGACTCAGACACTGTTCTATCCATTGATCATTGCTGAAAGAATTACTAATGATGTTTGTATGCTAGCCAGAAGATCAGTAAACCAAGGTAAAATAGTGGGATACAGGATATAATGTCGCACAAAGAAAGCAATGAAACATGTTAATTCTAATTCGAAAAATTACATGAAGTTGGGAGAAGAAAAATGTGTAGAGGAGAACAAAGTAATAAGCTATGGCTCTGGTCCTATTTGTGAGAAGGATAGATAGATATACTTGCTAACATTAGATTTGTCTAGGAAAAAATAACTGATAATGCCACCTATAATTTACTAAGTATTTAGTGTATATTAGATATTTTGTAAACATTTTACGTGGATTAAAAGATACATCTCTACTTCTATCTGGCCGGTGTGGCTCACTGGTTGAGCATCCGACCCATGCACCAAGTGGTCGCCCATTCGATTCCCAGTCAGGGGACGTGCCCAGGTTGTGGGCCCAATCCCTGGTGGGGGGCATGCAGGAGGCAGCCAGTCGATGTTCTCTCTCATCAATGTTTCTGTCTTCTTTCCTCTCTAAAATTAATAAAGAAAAAAATAAAAAAATTTTATATCATCTGTCTGTCATCTTTAGTATGACCAAGCACCTTATTTCCCTCCATTTTAGACAACCAGTGTTTAATTGTGCATTCCAGTTCTCTATCAAACTATTTCCCTGAGGAAGATATCTCTCTTCTCATTGTTGGATATTAGGCCTGTAAAGTATACATCTTGGTCTGAAGAAATGACTGTCAGCTGTCCAGATTGGTGCAGTATTGTCTGTTCTGCTTCCTTTATAGCTCTCTGAGCATTTTCATCTACCATCAGGCAAACCAAACTTCATCTAGAATCAGTGTCTGTCTGTTTCTGTCAAGACCCATTTGTAGCCCCCAGGGCTGCTGGCATCTGTCTGATTTGCCAGCTGTGACCAGGGCCTTCCCACTAGACAATTTTCCACATGGCCATCTGCAGTCTCTTTCTCTCTTGTTCTTCAGTGAGGACATAGGGTTACCTGCTTGCTTATTGCAGTCATTTCTGAATTTGAAAGAGACTTCTGATGGGCATCAACATGTCTTCTAACACACTGCTCAGATTCCCTAGTGATTTCCACAGGGTCGTCTTTATATAGTCATTCCTTTAATAGTCTAGGTTTACATTGCCCTCTGTCCTGATCATAGGGCCAGTAAAAACCCCAACATAGGGGCTTTTACCACTGTTTAATTCTTCCATTACTGTTAGGAAAACAGCATGCAGTTCAGCCACCAGGTTGATCTATTTGTTTTTTTTTTTTAATATTTTTTTCTTTATTGATTTTTAGAGAGAGAGGAAGAGGGAGAGAGAGATAGAAACATCGATGAGAGAGAACATCAATTGGCCGCCTCCTGCATGCCCCCGCTGGGGATCCGGCCCACAACCTGGGCATGTGCCCTGACTGGGAATCGAACTGGCGACCTCTTAGTGCATGGGTCAACGCTCAACCACTGAGCCACACTGGCCGGGCCAGGCTGATCTATTTTTACTTTCTTCAGACAGAGTGTTGGTTTTTTGATCAGAGTGGTGGCCTTCCAAACAGGATGTTGTCTATTCACCTTGAAACTGCTTTGCACAAACCAAGCAGCTCTTTGTTGATCAGTCAAGAACTGTTTATAGGGCACTGTCCAAGCGACCATAGAATCCAGCAGGGGAAGGAAGGGGTATGGACTGTAGAGGCATAGATGGAAGAGTTGGTTTCTATGTAGGAACCTGGATGGTTCATCCATATGAAGGGTTGGGAAGGTGGACTGTATGGGCACACCTGCAGGGTTAACGTGACGGAAGTGATGAAGTTATTTTCTTCTTGCTTCTATTTTGTTAGTGTAAAAAAGCTAGCCATCCCCAGAGTAAGGATGGGGAGGAGGTCTTAGAAGTTTGAGCAGAGAAGAGAACCTGTAAGATAGTCATATTGGGAAGTGAATAGACAGGGGAATGTAGGACGGTAGAGGAACAATGAGAACTTCACTTGCAGATATATAAATTGAAGAGTTGGAGATCCTCTCAACTTTTTATTTATGGTGGTATTGCTGAGGAAAAAACTTTCCCTCTACCCTCTTAGGTTCAGTGATTTGGGGCTTGTGAAATTGACAGAGAGAAAAGGAGCAAAGGCATACAGATTTTTAATATTTTTACATGCATAAAAGTGCACAGAAAAGCAGTGAAACTCAAAGAGCTTGTATACCCTTCTTAACAAAGGAAAGAGGGTTTGGGCTCCAGTGGACTCCCTGTGGGTAGTGACTGGGAAATACTTAGGAGAACTGATGGAAGATAAGGGTTATTTTTAGTGGAGTCTGTCCATGCAGACTCACCTTGGTGCCGGCTCTCCCTTTCCAGCGATGAAGGCTGCTCTTCTCGTCCGGCACAGGGAAGGCAGGGTATTTATGTCACTTTCACAAAGGGAAATTTGTGCCCTGCTTTTAGGCAGATAAGGGGTGGGCAGAGAACTCTTCTGGAATCTGTTGATTCTTAGTTACCTTCCGCTTAAAATAATCCTAATGTCAGAGGCATATTTTGGGGTGGCCTGTTCTGATCCTCTTAAATGAGTAAATGATTATTACACTCTGAATATTACATAGATTGTTGTTATTTGCTGTGACATAATTTTCAAATGGTAAAAATAACTCTTTGTGTATGTGACACTTTATTCTTACATTATTATTAATTATTGTATTGTTTTCTATACAAACAACTGTAAACCTCCTTTGCCCCACCCTGTATAGTAATTAATTTATATAAATATGACATAAACATGGATACTTACTTCTAGTAAAAATTGTTTTTATATTGGTTTCTGTACATAGTTTAAGCTATAGATTAAGGAAAACTGAAGTAATTGCCCATAGTTGGGAATTCTATATAAAATACACACTGATCATAATACACTTAAGAATTTCTAAAATATTTATGGCAGCTGAGTTTAGGTGTGTGTCTTTATTTTAGGGATTGTTCATTTTAGGCTAGATGATGTTCACTTATGATATATTTATTAGGGAAATTATTAATTTTTATGACTGTATGAAATGTATATCTCTTTTCTAAAAAAGCAAAACCAGTGCTTTCTTTGTGAGTTTTCACTATCTTTAAAAATTTGGGGTTATTTAGAAATATATATAATATAGCTCTGATATTTACTAATATCAAACACTTGGTATTTAGATTTGTTGACAGCACATAATGATAATTAAATGAAAATCATGGGTATCATTTCCATGTGAACCAGAAATTTTTCCTTCTTATTTTTTTCTTACTGCCCATCTCATACTGGAAAAATAAGGAACTTAATATTTATTGAGCACTTAGTCTGAACTGGTCACTGGATACTTTACATGAAATAGCCTCTTGAATCATCATTTCCCTATGAGATAGCTAGTGTTGTACTGAACAGTTACTGAATTTAGTAAGTGGCAGAATTGGGTTTTGGTCCCAAGTTAGCCCGACTCCAAAGATTTGTATTGTGATCAATTGTGGGTCAGTAACAACCACTTTTAACACAGCATTTAAAAATAAAACAGTGGTTGCCCGGCCGGTGTGGATCCGTGGATTAAGCGTCGTCCCATGGACTGAGAAGTCCTAGTTCGATTCCCAGCCAGGGCACATTCCCTGGTTACAGGCTCAATCCCCAGTGGGGGGCTTGCAGGAGGCAGCCATGTATCCGTGTATCTCTCTCACATCGATGTTTCTATCTCTCTCTCTCTAAAAAAATCAATAAAAACATATTTAAAAATAAAACAGTGGCTTTTAACCTTGTGCTAGTGAATGGTTCCTTTTCTTCTTGGTAAGAGTCACCCTTAATCAGTATTTTCCTAGACTTTATCATATTCCTTTAATTAGCTTTTATTTTATTTTTGGATTGGAAACTTGATAAATTTCCATGTTATGGAGAGAAGAGAAACTGTATAAGGAAAGGATTACTTAGGATATTATGGAGTAGAACTAAGGGTGGGAAGTTGAATGGCATTAAGTGTGCTCCAGATTCTGTACGTAAGGCATAGGTTATTTTTGTGGAAGACATGGCATGAATTCTTTCACCGTGTAGTCTGCAGGGCTATACAATTCGAAAGTCTAAAAATGTAGATATTTAAACTTGCTTTTAAATATACTAATGTCATGAAAACTATATTAAATGCTTGGATTTCAGTGCACACTGTACAGGATTGGTCATTAAGACAAATTTGGGTCTAATTTTCAGGGACTTTATAGTCTAGTATTTATATATAACCTCTGATACTGAGAGTTTTCACAACCCCCTCCCCCAGAAACTTTTTTTTTTCTGATTATAAAAGTAAAAGATTCTTCTTTCAGAAAATTTATAGAATTGAAAAATGTGTAAAGCTAAAAGGAAAAGATTTATAAGCCCACAACTCAGAGATAAACTTTGAGAAACATTTGATTTAGTTCCTGTTTTCTGTATAAATTTATTAGCACAGATTGAACATGTCTTATGAGAAGAAAAGCCTTTGCTATATCCCACTTATTTGCTATATCCCACCTTTATTTTTTAATTTTCAGAGTCTAGACTCTTTTTGTCTGAGTATTGTATAAATATTTTTTGTCCTAGGAATTGCATTATACATTTATTTCTGTTTCCTAACCCATGATATATTTTCTTTCCTCATAATTTACTCAGGCTTACATTTAAACATTTTTTTCCAACTTTTTGAATTAAGTCTTTGATTTATTTGCTTTTATTCATTTTTGCTTTTTTATTTTTACCTTTATTGCTGAAAGTATTATAGGTATTCCCTTCTTTTCCCCCATTGACTCCCTCCTCCTTGCTCCCTTTTTGCTTCTTAAAGAAAGCCTTTTCAAGTAGTAATGCCTTCTCATTAAGATATGAAGAGCCCTTGGGGAAGTCCATTGCTGTCCTGGTTGTTATTAATAAAAAAAACTTTATCTCAAGCAGCCCCCATCAACTGTAGGAATCAGGATTTTTTTTTGTTTTGTTCTAGTCACATTTCTTTTCTCTCAAACCAAAGTTTTGAATCATTAAATCTTCTCTTTTGTTTTTACCCCATCAGGAAATCTTTGCAGTTTATCCAGTGCAATATTTAAAACACTTACAGTGTTTTAAAATTTATTTTACCCCCTTAGGGTCTTGAGATTCTGAATTCCTTCTTCTTCTATGATCCCATAGCTGTTGCATACATCACAGTTGTCATCTCAGTAGAGATTGTAGTATGTGCCATCCTAGAACCAGAGATCTCAGAGATCATAATAAACATGTCGAGCCTGGGACTGGAAGAAGGCATAAATGGATGTACTTAGCATACTAAACTAATGTACTTCTGTCCATAGGTTTTAACAGAGGTCTAGCTCTCTTTCCATATTAGCCCTTTGCACCTGATCTGTGAGGAGCTATTTGTAGGATTTGCAACAATACATTCAGATAATTTAGGTATTCAGATAATGGATAAATAAAATTAAGTTAGTAAAAAGGTTATTGAGAAAATGAGTATTACGAGATCAAAGTGCTATTTCAGGAAGATGAATTTGGCAGTGGTGACTTGAAGCAGGAAGATAGTGGAAGGAGTGGTAGCTAGGGAAAAAGAAGGTTTGAGGCTGAGATAGGTGAGTAAGAAAGAAGTATTAGGACTTGACAGAGTGGAGAAGAAAGTGGAAGCGTCAGGTACTGTGAAGGTTTCAAGTTTTTATGATGGGGAGAAGAGTAATTATGGAGAAGGTTTTAGTTTAGGGAGACAGTTTTATTTTTAAATTCATGATGTGTTACAGATGGGTTTTGAGGAAGGAAGAAATGTTCCTCTACCCTTCTAGGTTCTTTTGGCTGATCTAATAATTAAATTAACATGATATAGATTAAGAAGATAAAATAACCAAATTTAATTACATGCATACTAAAGAACATCCATAATCGTCAGTCCTTTTTCTTCAGGATGTCTACTTTCCTATTAGCTTATAAACAGTTGTTTGTAAGACAATGTTGATTTGGCCCAGTCCAAAGGTTATTTTGCCTAGTTCAATATTTCAGAGTTTCAAGGAGTAAGACCTGATCTACAAGGCAGTTCTTTTAGAATAGCTTCTCAAACCCTATTTTGAAAAGGCTCCACTTAATGTCAACTTTTCACATCATACGAAGAGCCAGTGAAAGAGCATTGCAGACAGAGGGGACAGTTAGCAGAAGGACTGGGAATTAGGGGAAACAAGGTCTGTTGAGGAACTGATCACAGTCTGAGAGACTGGAGCCTGTAATGAGCAAAGGAGTTGGGGTGGGCAGGCAAGGAGAGACGCACTTGGTGAAGTAGACTACTCTGGGGGAAAGAACTTGTATTCTGTTATAAGAGCAGTGGGAGGCTTTAAGCTAGAGAAGTGCCATTGTTTTGAGAAGATCTGGCTGCCTTGGAAAGGCACAAGGGCAAAGGAAGTGGAGATCTGGTATATGGCTTTGTTCAAAGTCGCTACACAGCCTTTTTTTTTTTTTTTTTTTTTTTTAACAAAGCAATGAGACAAGAATTAAGCAAAGTCTTGTTTCTAGTTGTTTCCAGTAATTATGTCCATTTCTAGACTATTAGTAAAAATGCATGAACCTGTCTTCATTTCCTTTGGGTAAATATCAAGAGTAGAATTGCTGGGATGTATGAGTGAATATATGTTTAACATTATAAGAAACTTGCCAAATTGTTTTCAGAAGTAGCTGTGTCATTTTGTGTTTACACTAAAAATGTGTGGGTGTTGCAACTGTTTCATACACTGTCCTTGGTATTGCCAGTCTTTTTATTTGAATCTTGTGGGTGTGTATGGTAGCTTAACTATGGTTTGCATTTTCATCTTCTTAGTGACAAATGACGTTGAGTATATTTTTATGTGCTTAGAGTATATTTTAATATCTTTTTTTGAAATATATTTAGATATTTTCCCATTTAAAAAAATTGGGTTATTTATTTTTTTAGTAGTAAGATATGAGAGCTCTTTATGTATTCTGGGTACAGTTCCTTTATCAAATATGTGATTTACAAATATTTCTTCTCAGGCTGTGGTTTGTCTTTTCATTCTTTTTTTTTTTTTTTTGATCCTCACCCGAGGACATTTTCGCATTTATTTTCAGTCAGAGCGGGAGGGAGAGGGAGGAAGAGAGAGAGAGAAACATCGATGTGAGAGAGATACATCGACTGGTTGCCACCCACACGACCCCAACCAGGGCCAGGGACAAACCGCAACCGAGGTACCTGCCCTTAGTGGAAACCGAACCCGGGTCTCTCTGGTCCATGGACCGACCCTCTAACCACTGAGCCAAACCGGCCAGGGCTGTCTTTTCATTCTTTTAACAGTATATTAATTTTGCAGAAGTCCAAATTACCAGTTGTTTTGTATGCAGGTTGTCCTTTGTGGCTGGTTTAAAAAATATATGCCAGATTGTCAGACCCTCTGATTTCTGCTAATGAGTGAGTCACTTCATTCTTGGGAAGAGGGCACTAGGAACCCACACTCTCTCTTTTTTTTTTTTTTTTTTGTTCAGATAGAGTGGGAAGGAGAGAGAGGAAGAGAGAGAGAGAGAAACATCGACGTGAAAGGGACACATCGAGTGGCTGCCACCCGCATGACCAACCAGGGCCGGGGACAAACTGCAACCGAGGCACATGCCCCTAGTGGGAACCGAACCCGGGTCTCTCTGGACCGCAGGCCGACGCTCTAACCGCTGAGCCAAACCGGCCAGGGCAGGAACCCACACTCTCAGTTCCCCATGGGGCCATCACTTTCGGCCAGAGTCAGCCACCTAAAAGCCACTGGGGCCCCTAGAAGACTCCGTGACAGGATAACCCGAGCTCAGAATGGGCAGGATCACATTAGGCAGCTCGCCGGTCTCAAGCGAACATCTGAGAAACTGAGGCATACTATGAAAAAGCACACACTTGCCCAAACCCCAGCCCAAAACACCTGGTGGGGTTTTATTTCGGGAACTGTGCGCCTGGGCATTGCCAGTCCTGAGTTTCAGGGGAGATAGCTCACTGGTCGGCTGGTCAAGACACGTGAGGGTTTCACTAGCAAAGCCAGCGCTGGGTCTGACCAGTCTCACTCATACTAGGGATCAAATGTGGAGAATGTTCCTATTTTTCCCTAGCTACTGGGGACAGATTTGGTCCAATCTGAACCTTTTCTAGAGATGGGATGCCTCCTAGAATCGGTTTCAGCACGAGGAAAGAGGCAGTAACAAGGTTGGGACACCAGCTCTTGGTCTCTCCCTCTCACAAGGCACTCGCTACTCTCCCCTCTGTAATCGCCTTTTTCATAGCACCCACAGGGCAACTCAGTGTCTGCCCCACCCATGAGCTCATCTCTGGCCTGCCTTTTAAGGCAATACAGTATGACTATAATATAAATTAGACAGTCAGGAGATCTGGCCCCCAAATGGCACTCTCAAGTATAACACCAGTCTCCAATTGGATTTATTATACTGCTGCCACCTAGCCAGATGGTGAGAGATTCCCTATGTTCAGGCCTTCTCTGAACTCTGCAGTCATCCTGAACTTTGTTCCTTTCTCTGGGACACTGATGGGTTTGCAAATGAATTTTATTTACTGTTAAAGAATATAGTGCTGGTGATTCTGACCTATTCCAATTAATATGCCTACTGGTTTCTGGGAGCAAGGCAACTGGATTGCTGACTGAGTTCTGCTGGGACACTGTAGAGGAGTGTGTTTCTGTTGCAGAAAGCCAGGTCACCTTAAAAAGAATTATGGAAAACCAAAATTGGATTTAGAAAAGAAACCAAAAGCAAGCTTAGGGTTGCTCCAAGGGAGTTTCCACTCCTTCTCACTGATAATTTGGGAGGAGTTGAAATTGTCATGAAAATGGAAACCAGTATGGCCCCTGTAGATACCTACTTTATTTGTTCTTAACCACGCCCCACTAAGTTGTCTCCTCCCTGGGAGTAAAGCTTCTGTGCAAATGTCAGGAATAGCTAATCAATGTCTGTTTTTAAATCAGAACCTGTCCACATCCAACTAGGAAATGTTATGTGACAGTATATATCAAATCAACTGTGCCCCAAATTCACCTGATAGGGCGAGCTTTTTTATTTTTATTTATTTATTTATTTAAAATGTTTTTATTGATTTTTCTTTTTTAGAGAGAGAGGAAGGGAGAGATAGAAACATCAATTTGAGAGAGAAAGATCAATCAGCTGCCTCCTGCATGCCCCCCTACTGGTGATTGAGCCTGAAACCCTGGCATGTGCCCTGATGGGGAATTGGACTGGAACCTTGAAGTCAAGCCACTGAGCCACACTGGCCTGACTGGGGCGAGCTTTTTTAAATCAGTGATGCCCACATATGCTTTTTCCAGAAGGGTAATATGAATTTAGAACTAAATGAACTAGATAGTGAACCACAGGGGAAAGTGATGATGTTAAAGTAATCTTTCAAAAGGAAACTAATCTTGAGACTGACTGAATGTATGATAACCATCTTTTCTTCATTATTAGCTTCCATGAGAGCCTCAGGGAAGCTTAACAGGGTACCTGCCCTGCTCAGATTGGCTCCAAACAGCCCAGAGACTTGCAGAGATGCCTCTAACTCTTGGCTTGCTAATTATCTCTCTCTCCATAAATGGGGAACCAGTCCACAGTGCTTTGAGAGTCCCCCTTTTGGGATATATGCTCAGTATCTGGGAGAAATTTGACCCTGTGCCCCTCAAGAAGAAGGCTGATCTTTTGTAACACAGCCTAGCCCCAATATAAAATGGGCAATAGAGAGGTTTGGCCAGTTAATGTCACCATTAATTTTCATATTATCTTGCAGCTAGGACCTGTGTTGCCATTCCCAAGGGAAATGGATGGCGGTCCCATGTATCCAAACCTTTATGATTCTCAGGCAACCCTAAGCTATATGTTGCCTGTAAACTAACAAAGTGTACCCAAATGGAAAGAAACATTTCAAAAATAGATTTAGATTTGTCAGTCCTTTGCCAATATTTGGGTATTACTGTCCTTGTTTTACAAATGAAGTTTTCACAAGGCCAGAGGTGTGGCTCCAGAAACATCCAAAGCCCACCAAAATGTTTTACCTTTCTAAAACCTCCCCTATTCATCTCTAGAGGCCTGTAGGTAATTGGGTTTTTTTTAAATCAAAGTCCCAGGTCATTTGAAATGCAAATTACTGATCATCACCAAGAGCTCTGATCTGGGCCATTTTTTTAAATGCAAATTTCTGAAAGGTGATTCTTATCAAAAGAGAGCAGATCAGTTAGATTTATTTCAGCCATTCTTTTTAAAATTAGTGAATTTTGATAAGAATTACAGAATATCTAGATGTTTTGAAATAACATGAAATACTGAAACATTGATTGCTGGACAAATCTTAAGTTTGTCTGCTTTTGACTGTTTATTGCAGAAAGTCTGTAAAGTAAATTTGGAGCTAATATGTTTAAAATGTGTGCTGGTTGTTTACTTGGTTGTCATTGAGAATTGAGGTTTCTAAAAGTTCAAATTAAATTGGAAAGAAATTATATAACTTTGATAATAGAAGGCATAAGTTACAGAAATAGCATTTTAATAGGACAAGGATTGAGATTGAGTTATTCTAATGGTAGTTGTTCCTGAATGCGTAAAATGTTTGCAAATTATAGAAGGTTGTGAAAGTTTTAACTTTGTAGAAAAAAAATACCCAGTCGGGCTCCTCTCTTCATTCCTGACCTGATTTCTCTCTGGTGACTAAAAGGTCTGAGCCTGCGGAAGATCACATCCACAACACAAGGCCAGTGTAGAGCAAAATGATTTTATTGCATGCACCTGGGTGCAGGCGGGCTAAGCCTGAAAATGGAGTCAGTCTTGAACAACAGTTGGGGTGCAGGTTATATACTCTGCTTGTAGCTTCCGGCAGTCCCTGCTGACGCACTCTGCCTGGCCCACTGTCCACTTTGCTGTTGGACTGGTCTGGTATCTCATCCTGCATCTGCTGGGTGATTCATTGTCTTGCGGATAATCTGGATAACCATACTCAACAGACTGCTGAGCAAAGGTCATGAAGGCAATGCATTTTTCATAGTTTCCGTCTTTTGCAAGCTTTTGCCTTTACCCTTTAAAACGTTATTAACCCTTTCAGTGACATTATGTGACTCTCGGAACTGGAGTTGTTTTCATGACACTTCCCTCATTGTTGGTGTGGGGGGAAACCTACCTGCCTGCTGGGGAGTAAATCCTTTATCAAAGCATGTCTCATCAATGCTGAGATGGAAGGTAAACCTGCCCTCTGGACATGGAGTCCCCCACCCTCATGACCCTCCCCAGGCAACACCTGGGTGACAAGGTCTGGTGTGTCAGGACCTACCTGATCACCCCTGGCATCTTAAGGGACTCCTTCTCTCCTGCTTGTTTTGACTGGTGTAGAGTTGAGTCGCCTGCCTGAGTGGGGTAAATCCATTCCCAGGACCCCTGGCTAATGTCCTGGTCATTGGTAAGACCACCCTCAGGACACAGGGTAAACACCTCCATAGGCTACTCATATCTGGAGCATTTATCACATCAATTTTGACAACCCCACTCTTGTCATGTCACGTCTTAAGTCTCTGGATTTTCTGACTTCAGTGAGCCAAAGCAGCCCCACTCAACCTTACTTCTTTTCTATATCATTTCTAGGGAGCTGAAGCAGCCCCACCCAGGCTCTGTCCTGATGCTTAATTCTTTAATTTCCTCAGCTCATTCACAGCCCTTGACACTTCCATTGAGAGTCTTAACAGGTCTTCCTGCTTGGTAATTAGGACCTTCTATCCCTTCTCCAGCCTTCTTAAAAATCATCAGAAGCAAATGAGAAAATTCTTGCATCTTTATAAAAATTAGTAATTCACATTATGTGATACATTCTCTCTGTGTATTGATGTGGTGTGTTCTCTGCCGCCGATGGCATTACTAAAGGATGATATTTTATTTGGCTAAAGAGATTAAATACGTATGTAGGTTAAACAGGATCCTGTGGTCTGGACAAAATATTTGATACTAAAACCAGTTTAAGTTTGATGTCTTTTAGAGTTATTACTATAAAATAGGTGTTTGTTTTATCTAGATTTACAAAGGGTTTATGCCATGATCTTTTGGTTAAGTATATTTGACAACCTTCCCAAAGTTTAAATATTAGCAGTCTCTTTTAACCGAGAAATGACTTTGAGTTATTTCTATGGGCCCCAGAATACCTCAAGGATTTATTCTCTCTCCTTATAAAAATTTTAAAACTAATCATATTTAATACACTCAAAATTAGCGTATTGTATCATTTCTAGGGAGCCGAAGCAGCCCCACCAAATAAAAATTAGCAATAATAACTATGTTCTTATCAGTTGTAAGAACATAGGAAGCTTTGCCGAATAAAAATTAGTAATAACGATGTACTATTTGCATGCACATATACATATATCCTCACTCGAGGATATTTTCCCACTTAATAGAGTGGGAGAGGGGGAGAGAGAGAGAGAGAGAGAGAAAGAAACAGAGAAACATTGATGTGAGAGAGACATATCGACTAGCTGCCTCCTGCGCAACCCTGACCAGGGCCGGGTATGAACCGCAACCGAGGTACATGCCCTTGATCGGAATCGAACCCGGGACTCATTGGTTCATGGGCCGATGCTCTAACTGCTGATCCATACTGGCCAAGGCTGTATGCATATATTTTTATTAAAATAGATGTTCTAGAAATTTCAGTCTGCTCTAGGAAGGAACTTACAAAGATTCAAAGCCAAATTCAAACAGGAAACTCTCAGGGGTGGCAGGTGTCCAGTCAGTGAGACTGGGCAAGCCAAGAGTGATGGTTCCCTGTGGGGGCATCTGGCAGTGGTGCTCCAGGTGTTTGTGATCCCCCATGGGGACATTCATGAATTGTTTCAGTGCTCAGTGCACACTTCCAATGTGCCATGTGCAGTGTTTTAAAATCTTACATGTATAGTTTGTTTTTTATATACTGAAATTGTGAATTGAATCAGAAAATGTAAGCTTCATATTCTTTTTTTTTTTTTTTTTATCCTCACTCGAGGACATTTTTCCATTTTTTGTTCAGATAGAGTGGGAGGGAGAGAGAGGGAGAGAGAGAGAGAGAGAGAGAGAGAGAGAGAGAGAGAGAGAAACATCGACCTGAAAGGGACACATCGAGTGGCTGCCTCCTGCATGACCAACCAGGGCCGGGGACAAATTGCAACTGAGGTACATGCCCTTAGCGGGAACCGAACCCGGGTCTCTCTGGACCGCAGGCCGACTCTCTAACCGCTGAGCCAAACCAGCCAGGGCGTGCTTTATATTCTTTTATATCATTCCATAATTATTGACTAAGATATTGTTATCTTGGAATATTATATCTTACACAAAAGCAAAGTTCTTCATCAATTATATTATAATCAAGTCTGTAACCACATCATTTTAAATTTCTTCATTTATAGACAGTCATTGTTTTACTCTAATGCATTTGAAAATATGTTACATTTTTGGAACGGTTTGTGAAATGGACTCTGACTTACTCTAGATTATAGGTTTCTAAGCATTTCTCTCTTTGATTTTTAAAACTTGAAGAAATAACTGGATTCATGGGAAAATATTGGTGAATAATCAGGACAAACAAAAATTTGTTATGTGGGACTGAACGAACTGAGAATAATCATTAATTCTTACAACTTTGTTCAAAATATTGCTAATTTAGAAAAAATCTTTCTATTTTCTAGATATAAGGAAGCTTGTTTTTATTTCCCTAAAACAATTTGGTAAATTACATCCTCAAGCAATATTGAAGCATTTATATTTTTCTCCCTACCTAATCCCTCCAGAACTTGGCAACTCTTAATGAGTGAGTATTATTTTTGTGACAATATGTTTATTTGCATAAATGCAATAGGAAACTGTTCTCTTTAAAATAGAACACATGAAACCATGTTCCAGTTGTGGTTTTGTGAACTGAGTCTTTGACTAGAGTGTCATGGTCAAGAGAGACATGTCTAGACTCTGGATGTCACCAAAAAGCCTTAAGAAATTGGGCTTCACTCAAGAGTGAGCAAAGCCAATCAGAAGCCACTTGCAAGGAATGGCCTATTACCTTGCTTGGTCAGTGGTTCATGGCAGTCTTTCCAGTTAAGGAACGAAGGTTGCTGTCTTGAAAGATGGCAGAAAAGGAACCTCAACACGTTGGGAACCTCAAGGACTTGAGGACATGACCCAGATCTGCAGGTGTTCCAAGGTACAGCCTGATGGCAATTGTGATGGTTGGCTTCTCCGCCATGAGGGGCTAGCTCCTCTCATAGAGCTCAATCTAAAGATTCCTTATGAACGACTGACATTCCAGCCAAGCAAATTTGAGAAAGCTTATCAATTTATTATTCTTGTTATGTTTATGCAAATAATCTGGCCAAGTTAAAACCGGACCTAATGCAGTCTCTTTAATAAAAATGAGGGTGATTTTAGGGAGAGAAATTGTGTTTCAGTGAAAATGACAATGCCCGATTGTGAATATTGGGCTCCAGTGCAGCTGATTGTCTTTAAAGTTTAAAGTTTTGTTTTTATCTGTGAACTAAACTGGTTCCTGAATTCTTCTAGTTGTCTTCAACCCTCCAAACTGTTTCATTTTTTTCTTTCACATCCTTTGACTTGGAATTATTAAAAACTGATACGATGTCAATCCTACAGAATTTATTTGAGCATCTGATGCTGTCCAGTTGTCACTGCTTGCTTTCATTCCAGCAAAAGAGACTTATAGCCTTTTCTGCTGACAGTGTTACAGACTCAGAATCTGGTTTATAATTTGCTGTGATCATTAGCCTTCCCCCCCCCTCTTGTTTTCGTAGGCATACTTCTCATTAAATACCTGATTAATTGTTAACACAGTATTGGTCTCACTTTGGAAGCCCATCCACGCCCTCCTTTCCTTTCTCTGAAACCAGTATATACGAGCTATTGTGGGCTAACAGCCCTAACCATGGCCTGTAGAACTATAGAACTTATACTTACCCATGCTCCGCAATTCTTCAACATACTAACATGGCCTAGGGACTGCTCTACACCCACCAACCAGCAGGAAACAGCTTCACAAGAAAGAGACTTCCGCCCTGATTCCATGAGAATAATTACTAAGCAATAGAAAGAGGAGGGGAGTGTTAGGGCTTCAGGGCAATGTGATTCCTAAAGGCCGTTTTGCAAGCCTTCCTGCCGCAGGAGAACAAAGATCAAACTTCCTGCCACAGGAGAACTGGCAGGACAAGAAATGCCTCCGGACACCGGGAACCAAAGAAGCACCCAATCTCACATCCACATTCCTGTAGATCCAACCCCCTGCCCAAACCCACCAACCAAGACCCCAAAACCCACTGACTGCCAAATGCTTCCTGCCAGTGCATGCATATAAGGGTGAAACCCCAGTTCCCAGGTGCCATCATCCACCCAATTCCCCATGGCTCGATGATGTGTAGACTTTTCCTTTGGATATCCCCACCTCCCATCCTCTTTTTTTTAAATAAACTGAATTTTTTTTATTCACCTTCTGAGATTGCTGTTTAGCATGCCCCTGCACCTCGAACCTCTGACTTTCACCTTTCAGTAATGTTCTTTAAGTCTTCTGTATCTTTGCTGATTTATTTTAGATTATTATTATTTTTTGGTCCACTTAATCTACTAATTAATGAAAGAGAAGTGCTGAAATTTCCAACTAAAATTGCAGATTTGTCTGTTTCTCTTATTTGTATAAGGCTTTTGCTTCCTGCTTTCTGAAGTTCTATTATTATGTGAATTCATATTATGTCATTTTGATAAATCCACCCCTTTGCTATGTCATTTTGATAAATCTACCCCTTTCTCCTTATGGAACGTCCCTGGTTATTTTTCTTTTATACAGGCAACTTTTTCTGATATTGATATAGCTACATCATTTTTTCAATATGTTTGTATGATGTATCTTTGTCTATTATTTTGCTTTTAACCTATTTCTTTATACTTTAATTCACAGTGTTAACCAAAGTAGACTTTCAGCCTGTAATAAAAAACAGAAAGAGCCGGCCAGTGTGGCTCAGTGGTTGAGCGTTGACCCATGTTCGATTCCCGGTCAGGTACATGCCCAGGTTGTGGGCCCGATCCCCAGTGAGGGGCATGCAGGAAGCAGCCAGTTAATTGATGTTCTCTCTCATCAATGTTTCTCTCTCTCTCTCTCCTTTCCTCTCTTTCTAAAATCAATAAAGAAAAAATATTAAATTTAGGGGAAGTTACAGAGATTTCCCTTATCAGGCAGAGATTTCCCTGCCTCCACACATGCATAGCCTCTCACATTATCAACATCCCCTACAGTACTGGACATGGAGACATCATAATCACCCTATGTCCAGTTTACCTTATGAATCACTCTTGTTGTTTTACATCCTTTGGATTTGACAAATATATAAAGACAAGTATGCATCATTATGCTATTGTATTTTCACTACCCTAAAAATCCTCTGTGTCTCACCTATTCATTCCTTTCTTCACGAGCCCCTGGCAACCACTGATCTTTCTATTGTCTTAATAGTTTTGCCTTCTCCAGAATGTCATATAGTTGGAATCACACCGTGTATAGCCTTTCATATTGGCTGCCTCACTTAATAATATGTAATTAAGGTTTACCCATGTCTCTTTATGACTTGATAGTAATTTTTATTTATTTTTTAGTACTAAAGGATATTCTATTATCTGGATGTACCATTCACCTATTGAAAGACATCTTGATTTCTTTGCGGTTTTGACAATTATCAACGAAGCTACTGTAAATATCCATGTGCATATTTTTGTGTAGACATACATTTTTGGCTCCTTTAAGTAAATACCACGTATCACAATGCAGGATCCTGTGGTAGGAGTATGTTTAGTTTAGAAAGAACCTGCAAATTGTCTTCCAAAGTGGCTGTGCCATTTTGCATTCACAACAGCAATAAATGAGAGTTCCTGTTTCTCCACTTTCGCACTAGCATTTGGTGTTGTCAGCATTCTGAAGTTTGGTTATTGTAATAGGTGTGTAGTGGCATCTCATTATTGTTTTAATTTGCATTTTCCTGGTGACAAACAATGTGGAGTATCTTCTCATATGCTTATTTTCAATTTGTATATCTTCTTCAATGAGGTGGCTGATAATGTCTTTAGTATTTCTTTTTTACATTAGTGTTTTTCTAGAGTTTACAATATGCATTATTAAGTTATCACTCTCTATCTTCCAATAATATACCACTTCAAGTATGGAATTAGAACCTTTTTTTTTTTTTTTAATCCTCACCTGAGGACATTTTTGCATTTATCTTCAGATAGAGCAGGAGGGAGAGAGGGGGAAAGAGAGAGAGAAACTTTGATGTGAGAGAGACACATCGACTGCCACCCACACGACCCCAACTGAGGTGGGGATACACTGCAACCAAGGTACGTGCCCTTAGCGGGAACCGAACCTGGGACTCTGGTCAGTAGGCCAACGCTCTAAGCGCTGAGCCAAACTGGCCAGGGCTGCAGTTAGAACCTTTTAAAAGTGTACTTACATTTCCCCTTTCCCATTCTTTGTGCTCTTGCTGTCTTTGTTTTTACTTCCATATGTGCTATAAATTCCTTAATATGCTGTCTTATTTTTGCTTTCAATAAGTATATTTTAAAGGATTTTATAAAAATGAGAAAAAGCATTATTTGTATTTAACAATACACTTAACAGTTCTGGCATTCTTCAGTTTTTTGTGGTATTTCTAATTTCCATCCGGTATAATTTTCCTTCCAGTGAAAGAAGTTCCTTTAACATTTCTTGTAGTCAAGTGCGCAGGCAATGAGTTCTCTCCGCTTTTACTTTTCTGCAGAAGACTTTATTTTGTTTTTATTTATGAAATGGATTTCATAGGGTTTTCTTTTTTAGCTTAGAGTTTGCTTCTGAAATTTTTTATTGAATTTATTGAGGTGACATTGGTTAAAAACATACAGGTTTCAAGTGTACATTTCTACCATCTTGGGGTGTTCATTGTTAGGCTAGGGGTTAGAATTTAAAAGCATGTATTAGTTTGGCATGCAGCACTTATTTTTAATGCATTTTACCTGTCAGTTGGCTGTTAGCAGCTAGTTGTACTTAGATGTTTGTTATACTCATATAAAACAATTATAAATTTGGTTTATACTGCATGTTGTTTAAAATATACTTTAAAGAAAGCACTTATTATATGATAGTCACTCCCTTTATTTTCTCCACTCTTTGATAGAATTTTTTTGATTGTATATGTAGCAGTATTTATTATACTCTGGAGTATAGTTATTTCTATACCACGGAAAGATTGCCAGTGCAAATTACTTATAGAGAAGACTGGTGTGAAGGAAATAGGAAATAAACAAGTAATTTTCTATTTTTATTGCTTTAGTTTGTTAGTTGGCTTCAGTATCATTAACTTTTATTATGTTCATGTCCGGATTATAAAGTTATTTTTTTGTTTTTGTTATTTACTAAACACTTTTCTAAAAGTCCTTTACTTTGCAGCTAATGTTTAGCAGCAGATCTTGAAGTTTAGATGACTGGTGAAGGTATGTATTTATGTCTCGGTGTGGTCTTTCTGGTATAGATATACTTCTTAATTCTTTATGATATTGGTAAGATAACACAAATTCTGATGCTGACACTAGTTTTCGGACCTTGGGCAGGTTACTTAACTTGTGCCAACTTGAATTTCCTTGTTTGGGCTAGTCATCTCATAGAGTCAGGAGAATCAAATGAAGCTATTATATATGTAAATTACTCAGCACATAATAAATATTAATAAAAGCCTGGCTGGTGTAGCTTAGTGGTTGAGCATCCACCCATGCACCAAGAGGTTGCCAGTTCGATTCCCTGTCAGGGCAGATGCCCAGGTTGTGGGCCCAATCCCCAGTTGGGAGCATACAGGAGGCAGCCAGTCGATGTTCTCTCTCATCGATGTTTCTGTCTCTCTCTCCCTCTCTCTACCTCTCACTGTAAAAATCAATAAAGAAAAAAAATTTTTTTTAAATGTTAATAAATTGATGGTTTTTAATGATCATGCTTCCACTCATTTCTTTATAAAATTGCATATAGATATAGCTTTATGTTGAAAATACATGTTTTAGAAATTAATAATTGAAGAGCTTTCTAATTTAGGTTATATCAGTGTTGTCTCTTGTTCTAGGCTGATGCACTTAATACAACTGTGACATTAAATGCTTTCAGCAGAAGTGTCCCAGCTGTGGGATATTCTGAATTATGTGAAATAAAAGGCATTCTTTGCCTGTGTCTTTTAGGGAGCTATCCGATAGTTGAGCCCCACAAGCACAGTTCTTTGAGAATAAGGTCCCTCCTACTTCCTGTGTTTCTAGCACCCACATGAGTGCAGGCTGTTGTCCTCATGACTGAGGGCAGTGATTGTAGGTGGGACAAAGCAGTAGCTTTCCTTCACCAAGTCTTCCCTTCTTGTTGTAGATTTTTGACTTGATTCCAGAATTCTTCAGAAGTTAATTCTGTCAGCTTTTGCCAGCTCATTAGTTTTTTAGGGAGGACATAGCCCTGAAATTGCCCACTCTGCCATTTTTTGGTGATGTCACTCTCAAGATTCTCTTTCAGAGGAAGATGTTGTAAACTGATTTCACTTAAAGAGTTAGAAACTGGAAGTGGAAATATATTTAAGACTGATTTTAACAACTAAAAATATTGTGTGGTATACTTAATGCCTTAGTCAATAATACAAATCTTCTGAATTCTACCTGTGAAACCTTATGTACATATAGTTTCCATGTGATGACAGAAAACAATGTAAAGCAACTGAGAGGTATAAACAGTAATGAGAAAGCATTTTCTTTTGCTATGGGATCATCTCTGGAGCACTAAAAAAGTTAAATGGCAATAAGAATAATTTATTGCTGAAGGAGAGAAGTAGAGTACAGTAGAAAACCTGGCTTACAACTTGGCGACTGACCATGAATTAGTGAAGCCTTCTAGCCAGCCTGCTTCTATCCTGCCTGTCCTCCCATCCTGACATCTTCCCATTCCATGTTAAATACTGAATCATTTACAGGGGCCTGGCAGTGTGCTAATGATACAGATACAGTGAATAGTTAGAAATGGTCCTTACCCCTACAAACTCACTGTAATGTTGAGTATAGAAGGAAATTTATAAGCATCTGTGATATCATGCAATGACTACTGTCGTGTGGATGGGTCATAATGGGAGTGCAGAGAAAGGTCATGTTTGTGGTTACTGGGAGGGCTTTCTGGATTAAGTGATATCTAAACCGATGTTTGGAGGTTAATGGAAGTTAACAAATGTAAGTGTTGGGAGAGAACCCTATGTCATGACTAGTGAATAACATACATGAAGAATTTCAAATGAAGTGAGAGGGAATTGTTGCTGTGTTCCTTGTGACAGGAGGTAGGAAGTGGGAAGTAGAGGAGACTGAATTGGGATGGTATAAGTAATGTTTAGAGTTTATCCAGAGGAATAAATTATAAAGAAATTCAACTGTTTGATAATTGTCTAGTTTGATCTAATTAATGAATTATTTCATATGATCTGAATAATCTAAGATTTCAAAATAAAGTTATTTAAATACTGTATATTAAAAAGTAAAAGATACCTAAATTACTAGTAATTATAAACCTTAGTACTTTTAGAAAACAATATATTTCCAAGTCAGCATTTTATATTCCTATTTTTTTATACAGTATTAAAAATGTGTATTCAAGTCCATTTGGCACACAATATTATGTTAGTTTCAGGTGTACAGTATGGTGATTCAACATTGTATACCCTACTGTGTGATATGCACAATAAGGCAAGTAACTGTCTGTCACTGTGCAGCGTTATTAGGTATTATTAACATAGTCTTTGTGCTGTACACTATATCCTCATGGCTAATTTATTTTATAACTGGAGGTTTGTATCTCTTAATCACCTTTGCCTTTCCCCCCCATTCCTCCCTCCCTGCTCCCTCCTCCCCTCTAGCAACCACTAGTTTGTTCTTTGTTTCTGTGGTTCTGTTTTGTTTTGTTTTTAGATTTCACATGTAATTCATTTTCTCTGTCTTATTTCACTTAGCATAATACACTCTAGGTTAACCCAGTGTTGTCACAGTGGGCAAGATTTTGTTTTCTTATTGCTGAATGATATTTCATTGTATACATATGACACACCTTCTTTGTTTTTTAAATCCTCACCTGAGGACATTTTTGCATTTATCTTCAGACAGAGCAGGAGGGAAAGAGGGAGAAAGAGAGAGAGAGAGAAACATCGATGTGAGAGAGACACATTGAGTGGCTGCCACCCACATGACCCCAACCGGGGGGCTGGGGACAAATTGCCACTGAGGGTACGTGCCCTTAGCGGGAACCAAACCCGGGACTCTCTGGTCTGCGGGCTGATGTTCCAACGGCTAAGCCAAACTGGCTAGGGTGCTACACCTTCTTTATTCATTAATCTGTGTGTGGACATAGTTTGGCTATTTTAAATAGTGCTGCAGTGAACATAGGGCTACACATATCTTTTTGAATTAGTGCTTTTGTTTTCTTTGGATAAATATGTAGAAATGCAATTTCTGGGTTTTATGGCAGTTCTATGTTTAATTTTTTGAAGAACCTCCATACTGTTTTCCATAGTGCAGTAGTTCTCGACCTTCCTAATGCCGTGACACTTTAATACAGTTCCTCATGTTGTGGTGACCCCCAACCATGAAATTATTTTCGTTGCTACTTCATAACTGTAATTTTGCTACTGTTATGAATCGTAATGTAAATATCTGATATGCAGGATGTATTTTCATTGTTACAAATTAAACAGAATTAAAGCATAGTGATTAATCACAAAAACAATATGTAATTATATATTGTGAAATATTTATTTCTAATTATAAATAAATGAAATTTTGTCTTGAAGCATGGTGTACCATGGGTAACAGTCTTAATATAACAACAGTAAACTACATTGCTACATTTTGCAACAGTATGCGTAAAAAGCCAACATCAGTGGGAAGGTTGAGATTGCTTCTTTCTCACCAGATCAGAAATTCTCAGGTCAGTCTTTGCAAGAGCACAACGAAGATCATCTTCCACAACAAGTCTACTTCTGTATTCAGACTTGATAACCAACAAGCTGGAAAACCCTGTTTCACAAAGATATGTTGTTGGAAATTGAAGAAGGGGCAACACAGTCTCAGACAGAACAGGCTATGACTGCAAACACTTGATCCAAAATATTGTAACTGGCATTATAGAGAAATCAGTTCTTACTGCATCGCTGTTAATAAGTTCAATGAATTCCTCTTATGCCGTCTCAGGAACATCTTCCAACTTTGACTGAATGGGCTTCTGGCAAGTGCAAATGGGGTGTCAGGTAGATGTGAAAAGTACGATGAAATTTCGTCTGCAAGCATGTACAAGTGTTCTTTCACAGAAATTATCATCGTAATCCTTTTGTCTGGTTCAATGTCAGGTTCCTCAAAGAAAGCAGATAAGGTAGGCAACATGTAAATTTTATTTTCATCCAATTTTTTTTTGCCAAAGCTGAAGTTTCATTTGGAATGATCGGATCTTTTCAGACAAATCGAGGCATGTTGCATTTGGTTCTTGCAGTGATAAATTTAACTCATTCAAGATGGCAAAGTTGTCAACCAAGTAAGCTATTTTCTGCAGTTCATTTTTATCGCTGAAAAGTGCTTCGAACTGTGGTCTTGCTTTCTGATTAAAAAACGTTTTGAGTTCATCACGAAGTTCAAAAACACATTGTAAAACTTTTCATGTCGACAACCATCTCACTTCAGTGTGAAATAGCAGAGCATTGTTCGGCGCATCCAAGTCATTGCACAGTTGCGAAAACAGTCCACTGTTTAAAGTGCTCACCTTTACAAAATTGACAGAACTTATGACGCTTTTCATTACTTCTTGTAACTCTTGTGGCAGCGTCTTCATTGCTAATATTTCCTGATGAATCATACAGTGAGTTCCGACGACTTTTGGTGACTCATTCAGTACCAAACGTTGAAATCCAGATCGACATCCTAGCATAACTGGAGCACCATCTGTCCAAATACCACAAACCTTTTCCCAAGAGATCTTATGGTCTTTTAGAAATGAACCAACTGTGTCAAATATATCACATGCAGTAGTTGTTGTTTCAAGAGGTTTGCAAAAAAGAAACTCATCTTTAAAGTCGCCATCATTAATATACCTCACGTAAACCAGTAACTGTGAACAGTTTCCAACGTCTGTAGATTCATCAAGCTGGATGCTAAATATTGGAAGTGGAGCAGGTTTAATTTCCTGGATTACCTGATCAAGAATATCAGCAGATATGTCATCTATTGTTCTGTGGACAGTGTCATTAGATAAGGAAATTGCACTCAATTTCGTAACAAATTCGTCTCCAGTCATAACTCGAACAATGTCTTTGGCCGCTGGCAACAGTAATTCCTCAGCAATGGTGTGAGGTTTCATAGCTCTGGCGACAGTGCCACCAAATATGAAGCTTTAACAGCTGCTACGTTTTGTTTGTGGTACTTGCCACCAGTGTCAAGTCTGGCTTTCTTGAGTCCATCAGCTTTGCTTCTAAAATAATTGGTATCCTTGCGAGCAAAGCTCGGATGCTTGCTATCAAAATGGCGTTTTAGTTTGTTCGGCTTCATAGATTCAGCTGATAGAACTTCACAACAAATAACACATTGCAGTTTCTCAATTCCTGCTGTAATTATTGAGGTAAAAACATACTGTAAAAAATCCTCACTATATTTTCTTTTCTTAACGTTCTTCTCTACACGATCTATTGTCATGGGATGGTTTGCTAATGAAAATAATATATAACAATAGCTTTAATAATACAAAAGATGATACATGGCGTAGTTTAGTCAATACAGTTCATTGTAAGTTTCCTATGATTTACCATTCTCTGTGTTGTTTTTTTTACATACCTGTTACTATCACAAGGGGGAAGTATTCACATCAACTACAGCTGAATATAAAAAGACCAGTCAGCATCCAGATTAAGTTCCCATGGTACAAATATTTTTTTTGCAGTAGTTGATGATTTTACAGTACATGATTTTACATTTACCCAGTAATTATAATTCATGAAGTGTTGTATTACCTCCAATACTTCTGCTTTCAACATAGTAGCTGCTTTTAACAGAGTAGCTGCTTTCTGCACAGTAGCTGCTCTCTACACATGTGTGACTGGTCTGCATAAGTACATTATGGCGCCAACCCTGTCATATACACTTGTATTTGTATGGGGTGTATGTGATGGGGTTGGCGCGATGATGTCATCACCCTGGGTACTCGTATGTGGGCATATCTGTATGTGGGCGTATCTGCATGTGGGTGGACCTGCCTGGAGACTGATAGAGGAGTGGGGTCTCGGATCCTAAGACCATCGGAAATAAGTTTTTTCCGATGGTCTTAGGCGACCCTTGTGAAAGGGTCGTTCGACCCCCCAAAGGGGTCGTGACCCACAGGTTGAGAATCACTGCCATAGTGGCTGCACCATTTACAGTCCTATCAACTGTGCATGAGGGTTTCTTTTTCTCCACATCCTCACCAACACATCTTGTTTGTTGACATTTTGATTATAGCAATTCTGACAGGTGTGAGGTGGTATCTTATTGTGGTTTTGATTTGCACAACCTTCAGAATAGGAGGAGATATTCACAAATGATACATCAGATAAGGGGTTAATATCCAAAAATAAATAAGGATCTCACACAACTCTACAGAGAAAAAAAAGCCCCTGGTCAGTGTGTCTCACTGGTTAGATCATTGGCTCTAGGACCCAATGGTCCCGGGTTTGATTTTCAGTCAACAGTACGTACCTGGGTTGCAGGTTCCATCCCTGGCACTGGTCAGGGCATGTGCAGGAGGCAACCAGTCGATGCGTTGCTCTCGCATTGATGTTCCTCTCTCTGTCTCTGTTTCTCTCTGTCTCTGTCTCTGTTCCTCTCTCTCCCTCTTCCCACTCCCTTCCGCTCTATGTAAAAATCAGTGGAAAAAATATCCTCCAGTGAGGATTAACAAAAAATTTAAAAAATAACCCCAAAACTTATAATCAGCCCGGGCCATAGTGGTTCAGTTGGTTGGGTGTTGTCCTCCCATGCACCAAAAGGTTGCTGGTTTGATTCCTGGTCAAGGGGACATGCCAGGGTTGCAGGATCGATCCCCTGTAGGGGGTGTGCAGGAGGCAGCTCACCAGTGTTGCTCTCAGATCGATATTTCTCTTCCTCTCCCTTCCTCTCTCTCTAAAAATCAGTATACTATTCTTTAAAAAAACACACACACCCAGAAAAAATTTTGTCTTTCCTCATTTCATCCCACACAGTGTTCATAAAACACTGATTTTTCATTGAGCTGTGTCATATATGAACTGTATTTTTTAAGTTTACCTCCTAGACTTCATAGCAAGGTGTTTAGGTGTACATTCTGGTCTAGGTTAGAATCTTGGAACCGGCATTTACTTAATGTGTGACCTAGGTCATGTTGCTTCAACTCATTTATCTATAGTTTCTTTGTATGAGGACAACTATGCCTTTTCCTCATAGGATTGTTAGAGAATTGTTTACATGATAAAGGCCAATTGTTTCTAATTTTTCTTCTATGCTTTAGTTGATAAGTATTGAACCACTTGTAAGTGGGAAATAAATATTTTCCTAATCTTGAAATGATAGTTTCATAAACATTAGCCACATTAACACTACTGTATTAGAAGTTACAATAAAGGTTAGAAAGGCTGTCAGAGAAAATAGGCCCACTCTAAATGATCTACAACAAATATTTTTATGGCTTCTGGCAATGAATTCAGAGAGCTTTAACTGAACTCATTCGTAATTAAATGATATATTTAAAGGGGCATTGTTCTTTTTAACTGTGAAAGATGGAACTTTAGGCTTCACATAACAGAGCCTGATTGTTAGAATTACACACATTAATTGTTTATTCCTTTAAAAGCAGACAATTTTTTTCAGCTGAGCCCATCTATGTTATTTACACATTTTGTAATAGTTCTTGGTTATTTCAAATTCTACTAAAGCACTTAGAACTCATTTAGGAGATTAGTCTAAAAAAATTCTTCAGTGTTCTTCTACTTCATTGTATATTAATTCTTGCACAGATTTATTCAGCAGCTGATAGGCTTAAATCTTAGTATTTGCTTCTATTAGTTCAATCATTAAGTGTCCATATCATTGTTTTTCAAACCTTTTTATTTCTTTATAGGGTTCATTCTAGAGAACCTTTTCTGAGTTACTAATCACTGGTCTACAACGTTCATAGTTGTGACCCAAGTCATGTGGGCATATAATAATAAATAACTAAGCAGTTATTTGGCAAGACTATGGCATGGCAAAAATGGTTTTTGAAATGGTTTTCATAAATCTACCAGCTAACCTTAAGTAAATGCTAACTACATGCCCGACTTTGTTCCTGAATTATTATAACCCAGTTACTTTATTTAATCCTCACAACAACCCTATTACATAGGAACTTTTATTCCCATATTGTTGATGAAGCAACTGATACTTAGAGAAGTTGTATTCCTAACATCACACCTCAAGTGAGTGGTGCAGCTAAAATCTGAATCCAGGAAATCTGAATTCAGAGCCAAACTCTTAACCATTCTTGTAGCTATTATTGTTGATAAACCAGAACTAGTAAGAATACTTGAAGTTGTTTCATACATAGAAGTAAAACTAACCTTTAACCAGAAAGAATATCTAGGTCAGCTAAAGGTCAGAAGTTGACAAAAGTTGCTAATTTATTATAAAGTGGAATTTTAGAGCTGTTACAGAGAAAAATGTATAGAATATAATATAGTACAATTTGAGAATATTTTTGTTTTTAAATTATTAAATTTTAGGACACTTTAAAAATATTCTTAAATGAGATTTTATTGCTTGTATGGACTTGTATGTAGACTTAATTGGGTTTTGATCCTGGGGCATCTACCTACTAGTTTTGTGGCCTTGTGTAGTTAAACTCTCTGTACCTATGATTACTTACCTGTCAATTACTTTCCTGTAAAATGAGGAAAATATAGCTTCTTTCTCATAAGTTGTGATGATAATTTAATTATATTATATATACATTATATATATGGCACTGAGAATAGTACTAAATGGCATGTAGGGTTAAGTGGTGGTATTATCACTATTGTTATTAATCCCATTTATATCATGCTATGTAATCATTCATCCCTATTAATAAATACCTCTCATTGATAGAAAGTTAATTCTACTCTTTGATTTTACTGTTAAGTTCCTATCTGTCCCTAATCTCATTTGTTCATTGCTTCCTCTTTGTCGGCTGCTCTCAGTTTACGTCTTCTTACATGCTTGATCACCCAACCCCGCCCCACCAGAGGCTTTTCCCACAGTGTTGTCTGTGTCCATGGGTTGTACATACTTGCATATATGATCTTTGTTTTATCTCTTACCATCCCCCCCCCCGCCCCGAGATTTGTTTCTCTGTTCCATGCATCCATGCCTCTGGACCTGTTTTGTTTGTCAGTTTATTTTGTTAATTAGAGTCCATGTATAAATGAGATCTGTGATATTTGTATTTTTCTAACTAGCTTATTTCACTTAGCATAAGTTTCCAGGTCCCCATGCTGTCACAAAAGGTAATAACTCCTTCTGTACCACAGCTTTTTATCCTCTCATCTACTGATTGGCACTTGGGCTGTTTCCAGATCTTAGCTATTATAAATAACAGTGCTATGAACATGGGGGTGCATGTATTCTTTCTGATTGGTGTTTCGAGATTCTTAGGATATATTCTTAGAAACAGGATCTCTGGGTCAGACAGCAGTTTCATTTTTAATTTTTTGAGGAAACTCATACTGTTTTCCATAGTGGCCACACCAGTCTGCATTCCCACCAGCAGTGCACGAGGATACCTTTTATACACATACTCGGCAGCACTTACTGTTTGTTGATTTATTGATGGTGGCCATTCTGACAGGTATGAGATGATACCTCGTTGTAGTTTTAATTTGTATCCCTGACGATTAGTATCATTGAGCATTTTGTCATATGTCTCTTGGCCATCTGTATGTCCTCTTTGGAGAAGTGTCTACTTAGGACCTTTGCTCATTATTTATTTATTTTTTTAATCCTCACCTGAGGATATTTTTCCATTTATCTTGAGATAGAGTGGGAGGGAAGGAGGGAGGGAGGGAGAGAGAGAGAAACATCCATGTGAGAGAGACACATAGATTGGTTGCCTCCTGCACGACCCTGACGAGGGCTGGGGATCAAACTGCAGCCGAGGTACGTGCCCTTGACCAGAATCGAACCCGTGACTCTATGGTCCTCGGGCCAACGCTCTAAGCTCTGAGCCAAACTGGCCAGGGCAGGACATTTGCTCATTTTTTAATTGGATTA
Organism: Tadarida brasiliensis; assembly: GCA_030848825.1. Taxonomy (NCBI): domain Eukaryota; kingdom Metazoa; phylum Chordata; class Mammalia; order Chiroptera; family Molossidae; genus Tadarida; species Tadarida brasiliensis. The sequence continues at coordinate 100,833,941 of CM061266.1, forward strand.
TTTGTGACTTGTATGAGTTCTTTATATATTTTGGAAATTAACCCCTTATCAGATGTATCATTGGCAAATATGTTCTCTTGTACAGTGGGTTCCCTTTATGTTTTGATAATAGTTTCTTTTGCTGTGCAAATGCTTTTTAGTTTGATGTAGTCCCATTTGTTTATTTTTTCCTTTGTTTCTCTTGCCCTAGGAGATGTATTTGCGAAAATTCTGTTACATAAGATGTCTGAGATTTTCCTGTCTGTTTTCTTCTAGGATTTTTATGGTTTTACAACTTGCATTTAAGTTTTTTACCCATTTTGAGTTTATTCTTGTGTATGGTGTAAGTTGGTAGTCTAGTTTCATATTTCTGCTTGTATCTGTCCAATTTTTCCAACATGTTTTCTTGAGGAGACTATTTTTACTCCATTGTATGCTCTTACCTCCTTTGTCAAGTAGTAATTGACCATATTGGCGTAGGTGTATTTCTGGAGTCTGTGTTCTGTTCCATTGGTCTATATTCCTGTTCTTGTACCAGTACCATGCTGTTGTGAGTACATTGGCTTTGTAGTATAGTTTGATATCTGGTATTGTGATCCCACCAACTTTGTTCTTCTTTCTCAAAATTGCTGTGGTTATTTGGGGTCTTTTTTGGTTCCATATAAATTGGTGGAGTATTTGTTCTATATTTCTGAAATATGCTCTTGGTATTTTAATAAGCATTGCTTTGAATCTGTAGCTTGCTTTGGATATACGGGCATTTTAATGATGTTATTTCTTCCAATCCATTAACATGGTATATGCTTCCACATGTTTGTATCTTCCTGTTTCCTTTTTCAGTGTACTGAGTATAGGTCTTTTCTGAGATTTCTGAATACAGGTCTTTTACATCCTTGTTTAGGTTTATTCCTAGATATTTTGTTTTTTTGTTGCAATGATAAATGAGATTTGTTTTTTTTACTTTCTTTTTCTGTGAGTTCATTATTGGTGTATAAATATGCCATCAATTTCTGCATGTAAATAAATTTTGTATCCTGCTACTTTGCCGAATTTATTTATTAAATCTAGCAGTTTTTGTTTTTTGGTCGGTTCTTTATGGTTTTCTGTATACAATATCATGTCATCTTTCCAATTTGAATGCATTTTATTATTTCTTCTTATCTCATCACTGTGGCTAGGAATTCCAGTACTATGCTAAATAAGAGTGGTGAAAGCGGACATCCCTGTCTTGTTCCTGTTCTTTAGGAAAACACTTCCAGTTTTTGCCCATTGAGTATGATATTGGCTTTAGGTTTGTCATGTATGACCTTTAGCATGTTGAGGTATGATCACTCTGTTCCCACTTTGCTGAGAGTTTTTTATCAAAAATGGGTGCTGGATTTTGTCGTTTTTCTGTGTCTATTGATATAAGCATGTGATTTTTATCCTTCATTTTGTTTATTTACTGTATCATGTTTATTGTTTTGCATACGTTTAACCAACCTTGCATCCCCAGAATAACTTCCACCTGGTCCTGGTGTATGATCTTTTTAATGTATTGCTGGATTCGATTTGCTAACATTTTGTTGAGGATTTTAGCATTTATGTTCATTAGGGATATAGACATACAATTTTCTTTCTTTGTAGTGTATTTATCTGGTCTTGAAATTAGAATCATGCTGGCCTTGTAAAAAGAGCTTGGATGTTGTCCCTGCTCTTGAACTTTCTGGAATAGTTTGAGGAGGGTAGGTGTTATTTCTTCTTTGAATGTTTGGTAAAACTTGCCTGTGAAATAATCCGATCCAGAACTTTTGTTTCTTGATTACTGCTTCAATTTCATTAGTTGTTATGAGTCTATTCAGGTTTTCTTATTCTTTCTGATTGAGTTTTAGAAGCTTGTATGTTACTAGGAATCTGTCCATTTTGCCCAGGTTGTCCAGCTTGTTGGCATATTGTTGTTCGAAATGTTTTCTTAAAATCTTTTGTATTTCTGTGATATCAGTTGTTACTTTGCCTCTTTCATTTCTGATTTTAATTATTTGGGTGCTCTCTCTTTGTTTATTGATAAGTCTAGCTAAAGGTTCATCAATGTTGTTTATCTTTTCAAGGAACCAGCTCTGGTTTTTATTAATCTTTTGTAATATTTTTTAGTCTCATTTATTTCCATTCTGATGTTTATTACAGTCGGCCCTCGTTTATCACGATTAATCAATTCCAGACTCTACCGCGATAAATGAATTTCTGCGAAGTAGGATTCTTTATTTATAAACTGAATATTTTCGCAGTTAGAATATAGAAAACCTGTTTACGACCTTCTAAATATGTTTTTTAACATTATTAGAGCCCCTTTAGTCACCATTACACTCGTATTACCCAACATATTAGACAAAATAAGGGAAAGTAAGACATATTAGACGTTACATATATCATATTATTATTGTACATTTAATTGCGCACACACAGTTCTTACACACAAGCACTGACCTGTGAAAATAGTGCAGCTTGTTCGATGATGAAACGATGAAGATGAAGAGATGTACTGCACAGCAAAGAAGAGCAAGGTTACTGCTCCTCTGAAGGCACGACCTCAGTAGGAGAGTCTTCAGGTGGTGCAGTGTCTTCAGAAGGTGTGTTGTCGTCGTCTTCCGCTGAAGGAGTACAAGGAGTAGGCAATGTGTGTCTGGGTGCGCGGCTGAAGAATATCCTGATAAGCAGTTGCTGGTGCTGTCTTTTCATATGCGTGAGGAGGCTTTTGTAGGGTTCTATCGCTCCATCAAGTGCATTCCGGAACCACAATGCACGCATCGTGTGTGGGTCCCATTCGCCAGTCATGTCCTGTACTACCTTAATAGTTCTCAAGGCTTGCTAGAGACACTCAAGTGTAAGGCCAACTTCCTCCTCCTGACCTCCAGGAACCTCTGGCTGCTCTTCCTCCTCCTCACTCACACACTTAGTCATCTCCACCAGATCCTCGTCAGCAGCTTATCCACGTCATTGTGGGTCATATTCACGAAACCTTCTCCTCCCAGGATCCGGGCTAGCCTAACTGCCTTATCCACTGCCAAGTTGCTTATATCCTCTGGGGTGAATCCTCTGTAGTCGTGGACAATTTCAGGCCACAACATCTTCCAGCTGGCCTTCACGGTCTCTGTCTTTATGTCCTTCAACACGGCCTGGATGTTCTTCAGACAGGTCACGATGGTATACTGCCACCAGTACTCCTTCAGCAAGAAGTTCTCCTCAAGGTCCATGCCTTCAACGAGGTGCTGCAGGGTGTTTCGCGTGTAGAGGGCCTTGAACGCACGAATAACGCCTTGATCCATGGGCTGGATCAGCGAGGTGGTGTTGGGAGGAAGGAACTCGATCCGCACACCGTCGTAGGATAGGTCTTGCACATGACCTCCAGCATTGTCCATGAGGAGAATAAACTTGAGTCCCTTCTCCACGAGATACAGCTTGACTCGGGGGATGAAGGACTTGTGGAACCAGTCTGATGACAGCTGCTTCGTGATTCAGCCCTTGACGTTGTGCATCCAATGCACTGACAGCAGGTTCTTGTTTTTATTCTTCAGGGCCCTAAGGTTCTTGGCCTTGTAGATTAGGGCAGGCTTGAGCAAAAATCCCTCAGCATTTCCACAAATAACGATAGTCACTTGATCCTTATATGCCTTGAAGCCACGGACCTTGGCCTCATCCTTGAAAACGAATGCCCGGGAAGGCATTCCTTTCCATAACAGTCCTGTTTCATCCATATTGAACACCTGTTTTGGATGATACTCGCCCTCCTCAAGGATCTTCTGGAACGTGTTGTTCACGTAGTCCTCTACTGCAGGCTGGTCAGTAGAGGCAGCTTCTCCATGGAGAACTACACTCTTCAGATGATACCTCTTCTGGAACTTCTCGAACCAACCCTTGCTCGCTATGAGTCCATGAACGTAGCAGAAGAGGATGCTGGTTGAGGTTCGTCCACCATAAAGCACTGATAGAGTTGCCTAGCCTTCTCCCGGATGACCAGCGAATCCAATGGAATGTTTCTCTTTCGGCTGTCGCTCGTCCAAACGGCTAGGGCAGACTATGTTTTCACTATAAACTTATTACGTACAACTTGTCACGACGTGCTTTGCTTCCTTGTTGCAAGAGACAGTAGCCGTTGCACAGATGTTCTTTTCTTCTTTACAATGGAGCGAATGGTAGACTCATTCAAGTCATAACGGTGGGCAACCTCCATGATTTTCTTGCCATCTTTGGTCATATCCAAGAGTTTCACCTTCTCCTGGATAGTAAACATCTTCCTCTGGCGCTTACTTTCATTGTCAGAAGGCTTAGAAGCAGCAGCATGTTTAGGAGCCATCGTGGGGCTTAGATAGAAGTTCTCAGAAATTGCAAACACTTACAAGAGCAAAGATGCTTCCCATGCGTGGCAATGTAGAAGCATGTATGAGAGAAACGAACTTGCATGAGGCTGAGCCAATCAGTGACCAGGATAGGATAGCCAATCAGTGAACAGCACGCTCTGATTGTCTTGGTTTCACCACAACCGATTTTTTGAAAAAAAGTTATTGTCCACACACAAGGAGTGGTCGAGCAGTTGCACCTGGTGTTGAAGGATTTGCGGGGGTGCTCAAATACATAGGCCTACAGTCCATATGTACAATAATTTTAATTTTAATTGTAATACAGGGGTGTATAATTGACTCACACAACCGAGCACATGCTGTATCATTTTCACTGTCTTGATCAATGTTTTAATGAATATATTTGAAAAAATTGCGATAAAGTGAAGCCGCAAAAGTCAAAGCACGAAGTGGCCAGGGACGACTGTATTTCCTTCCTTCTATTTTGGTCTTTTCTTCTTCTCTTTCTAATTCTTTTCATTGTAGGGTTATGTTGTGTATTGGAGCTTTTTCTTGTTTCTTTTGTTAGGCCTGTAATGCTATGAACTTCTCTTGCAGGCTACTTTCACTGTGCCCAATAGATTTTGGGGTGTTGTGTGTTTATTTTCATTTGTTTCCAGGAAATTTTTGATTTCTTCTTTGACCTCATTGCTAATCCATTCATTGTTTAATAACATGCTATTTAATTTCCATGTGTTTGAATGTTTTTAAGGTTTTTTTTTTACTAGGTTTATTTTTGTTTTGTTTCATGCCATTGTGATCTGAGAATGTGCTTGATTATTTGAATCTTCTTGAATTTGTTAAGACTTAGTTTGAGTCCTAACAAGTGGTATATCTTTGAGACTGATCCAATTGCACTTGAGAAGAATGTATATTCTGCCAGTTTGGGATGAAATGTTTTGTAAATATAAATTAAATCCATCTGATCCAATGTGTCATTTCAGTTCACTGTTTCCTTTTTGATTTTTTGTCTGGACAATCTATCTAGTGATGTCAGTGGGATGTTAAAGTCTCCTACTATGACTGCATTGCTATCGATCTTCTCCCTTGAAGTCTGCCAAGAGTTTTTTTTAAATATGTTTTTTATTGATTTTTTAGAGAGGGGAAGAGAGAGAATGATAGAAACATTGATGTGAGAAAGAAACATTGATCTATTGCCTCCTGCATGCCCCCCACTGGGGATCTAGCCCACAAACCCAGGCATGTATCCTGACCAGGAATCAAACCTGGACCTCTCAGTCCATGGGATGATGCTCAATCCACTGAGCCACACCTTCCAGGCATATTTCCAGTGTATTCTTGATGTAGTATGTGGTATTCTTCATTTCCAACTGCTTCTTGTTCATTGTTTCTATTTTCTTTTTCAAGCTGTTGTAGTTACCACTGAGTTCCTTATAATTCTCACTGTTTTTTGTGAATCCTATAACCATTACTTTGAACTCTATATCTGATAAACTGCTTGCCTCTATTTAGTTTTGCTCTTTTTCAGTGTCATCCTTTTCTTTCATTTGCGGGTTGTTTCTTTGTCCCCCAATTTTTACTGACCCTCTGTATTTGTTTCTGCATTTTAGATCGATCTGCTGTGCCTCTCAGTTTTTGTGGAATGGCTTTATGTTCCGTGGGACACAGTGGTGCAGTCTCTTATCTCTGGAGCTAGATGCCCTAGGATTGTCCCTTGTGTGGGTTATTTGGGCTCTCCTGTTGGTACTGTGTCTTGCAGAGGTGGGATCTCCTGTCTGGCTCGAACTGCAGTTTAGCCCGACCATGTGTTGTAAGTGGCTGTGCAGGTGCTGACGTAACAAAACCAAACAAGAATACAAAAACGTAGAGAAGGTCCCGGCCAAAAAAGAAGTCACAAAAGAAAAGACAATTAGGAAAGAGAAGAGAGAATTGGAATAATAAAAGACAGAAAAATACAAGAACAAAAAAGAGGAAGAAAAATGAAAGGAAAGAATGGAGAGAAAAAAATAAGAATAAAGACTAGGAAATGGAAAATGGTATAAAGTAAAGAGGAAAAAAATTATGAAAAGGAAAAAAGAGGAGAAAGAAGAAAGTTAAAATATAAAAATGGACAACAGAAAAGAAAGAAAGGGAAAGAAGAAAAAAATAGAGTAAGAAAAGGGAAGAGAAAAATAATAGATATGAAAGTAAAAGACACAAAAATAATAATAAAGCAATAAAGAAGAAAAATAAAGAAAATGCAAAAACAAAATTTTTGTGTGGCATTTGTCTCAAGAGAGTTTAGTGCCTCCTGGGAGTTTTCTTTGGACCCTGCTGTTATGTTGACTGAGGCTGACTTCTGTCTGCTGTCTCTGGGCCTCTGGGGAGGTACTTTGTTCCTAGTGACTGTGAGGAGCTGTCCCAGTTTGGCTCTCAGCAACCTGTTCGAAGCTTCAAGCATTCCACAGTCTGTGGGGGCCTCTGCTGGGCTTGGCTGCACTCAGCAGGGGCCATCCTGCACTCTAGGGCTGGCTTGTTAGCATCCTGGGGCCCAGTAACGGGTCAGCAAACGTCCCAAGGCTCTTTGGCACTGCTTCTGCCTGCCTCCACCTGCTGGCCAGCTGTCAGTCTTGGTCACTGAAAAGACTGTTTCTGAAAGGTGTTTTGGGTGAATCAGGAGTATTAGACCTCTGGGTCTCCCATGAATTGGAGGTGCTGTTCATATTTCAGGGAAGATGGTGGTTGTGTTCCACTGTCCCAGGGCCACTCCTCTGAGATTGTCCTGGAATATTTCCTTGTCCTCGACTGGGCAGAGCCCCTTCTGTGCAGTCTAGTGAAATCTTCTAGGAGCCAGGCGTCTCTTTCATCTTTCCTGTGAGGGGGAAGCACCAGGTAGGTTCCTGGGACAGTGAGGGGGACGACCCCACCCCAAAGCCAGTCACTGACACCCCATGATACTGTCTAGACCCATAGGCTTGGCCTCTGCTGCTGCCGCCTCAGCAGGGCCGAGATGCAGGGTGGGACAAGTGAGATTCCTATGGGTGGGCTGAGCTGTATCCCTGAGCGTGCGGTATTTGCCTTCTGCGAGCTTTGGCTGCTGGGAGGGGCCTGTGTCTCAGGAAATATGGCCATTCGGTATGGAGGTGGGTTGACCAGTCACAGGTCTCCCAGCTGCCGCTGTTCCACGTCTCCCACCAGTGCTTCCCACCCCTCCTCTCCTCAGTCAGCTCCAGTCCACGCCACCCTCCCTCCTCTGGTGAGTGGCTGCAAATGAAAATCCTGTGCTCTGGATGTAAAAAAAAAAACGTATGGCTTTATCTCTGACCAGTTCCAGCTCTCCTTTGTCCAGAAGCCCTGCTGTCTTTTGTGGCTGGATATGACCTGGGCTGTTGTTCTTGGCTCTTGTGCTCTGGGCTCTGGGCCTTGATCCTCTCAGGGAGACACCCCCCTCTGTAGTGGGGAGATCTCTCCTCACTTGGCCTGTTGCCCTTGGAAGCTGGGCCAGCCTCTCTTGCGACCCTGCCCTTCCTACTAGTCTCCAGGTGTTTCCTTGTTAAAGTCTTTCTTCCTTGTTAAAGTCTCCTCTTCACCTAGTCTTCAGTTGTTAATTCTGGGTGAATGTTCCCAGTTCAGTTTTATTTTCCGTCTGGCCCTGGGAGGAGGTGCAAGAAAGGTCCACCTCCTCTGCTGCCATCTTGAAACCCCCATATTTGGCTATTGTTTTCTTTCTAAGTTTCCTATTCCTTGACCAAAAGGTAATCCAGTTTGTCAGTGTTCTTCTTTAAGAATGGTACTTACAACTGAATATAATAATTTGTGTGTGATCAGTCAATAGAACATACGAGCATCATTACAGTTTATCTTTTATTCTGTGTGCATTTGTCTACCACTATACTTAAAGTAGCATTTGGGAGGTGCAGTAATACTTTTGACTCATTTGGCATCATGCTGCAAGTCAAATATGTTGCTATAAAATCAACTTTCTCTACCAATTCACTTATTTTTTAAAGTTTTACAAGATGTTAGTATTTCTCTTGTAAACTTTTTAACATTAATTCTATCATTTCAACATTTACATTTTATGTCTTAAAATTTATACTTAAATTTCATCTTCTAGTAATTATCACTTTTAAGAGCCAAACCTATTTTTTGTGTATGTAGGAATTTGTCCTGAATCCCACCCAGGAGTCATGTGCTGTATTTTGCTCTGTTATTATAGATTTGAAATCACCCTTTCCCATTTAAAAAAAATGAGATTTATCTTTGCAAATTTTAATTCTTGCAAAGTTCCTGTGTTCACTTCCATGTAGCTTACACATTTTTATCACGATTAATTTTAGTCTAGAAGATGTGAAATTTTGTAGAGTAGCTATGATTTCTTGCTAGTTGAATGTTTGGTATTATTTTATTGTTACAAATAACCTCCCACCTTATCAGTAGTTCTTGTGTCTTTTGTTTATTTTCAGCTGGTTGGTGGAGAATTTGACTTGGAGATGAACTTTATTATCCAGGATGCTGAGAGTATAACGTGCATGACAGAGCTGTTGGAGCACTGTGATGTCACCTGTCAAGCAGAAATCTGGAGCATGTTCACCGCCATTCTACGAAAGAGTGTTCGGAATTTACAGACTAGCACGGAAGTTGGGCTAATTGAACAAGTATTGCTGAAAATGAGCGCTGTAGATGACATGATAGCAGGTATGAGGTTATCTGACAGGAAAACACAATTTAAATGCTTATAAAGATTTATGTACTTCTCTTTATATTTCGTAGGTAATACAGATGTGTTGAAGTTACCTTGATTTAAAATAGAGAAATAGAAATGTATGGACAATTTGCTTTTTGTATTAAGGGAAAACCTGGCACATGGAGGATGACTTCTTCTGTATTAGACAAACATAATTACTAATTTTGCTTTTCCAGGTTTTAGAAAAATCTCAATAATATGAAAGAAGTGCTATGAAATCTATCAGAAAAATAAGGAATACTTTCTGTGTAGTATTTAATTAAACTTTTATGTAATTAAAACAATACCTATTTCTGTATAATGGGTATTTGATCAAATTCTTGGACCTCTGTGCTCTTCAATTTGACTTACATAGAACTAGGACAGGAGGAACTAAAGTCTTAGGGTAAGCTTGTTCATTTTTAGAAAGTGTTCATTTTACTTGACAGTTTTTGAAGAAACATTTGTATGAAAATAAACAGATATATTTTGGAACAGAATATAAAATTTACATGAAATTTCAAGGTAAAATGTTAATTTTTGTGCTTGTTATGTGTTATTTTAAATGATAACTTTGAAGTCTATGATTCTCCACCAAGGTTCTTTCCGTCCCTGCAAGCTCATCCCCCTTGTGGTGAGAGCACTGAAGTATAGATCGTTTGAAAGATGGTCCCGTAGCAACAGTCATTCCCAGAAATTAAGTTTAGAGTTTGAAGTGTTGATTGTCTTAAGCCATGAATCTTTAGCATAAATTTCTTCCTACATGAAAAGGTTTTCATAATTCTAATAGTGCTAACGTCACTCCTAACAATATCATATCTGATCCTTAAAAGTAGTTCAGACACTAGAGAATTCACTAGGATATTTTGATTTATGCTTTTATTAATATTAGTAGAACAGAACATTAATCAAGAAAGAATGGAACGAGGAGTAGGTTAAAGATGAATGCTTTTAAAATTTAAACAGTAGTTTTAAATTTTGTCTTCCTTAAAGAACATTAAAATCAATTTTAATTGCTCTCATGGTAGCATCTGTCTATTTAGAATGATTTAGCATTCTCTATATTGTTTACTAATGATTCTGTTTACTAATGATTCACATGAAGAAAAATTAGACTCAAACAAAATGCCTTTTTAATGTAAGATGTACCATTTCTGTAAAGTCTAGCATTGTTTAAAGGAATTTATTTGTATAAAGTTATATGTAACGTTTTATTGAAGATCATGTAATCTTTGAATACTTTATCTGGATTTAAGTCCTTAATTAAAAAAAACATGTTTTTATTGACTTTTAGAGAGAGAGGAAGGGAGAGGGAGAGACAAACATCAGTGTGAGAGAGAAACATTAACTGGCCGCCTCCTGCATGGCCCCCACTGGGGATCGAGCCCACAACCCGGGTATGTGCCCCGACCAGGAATCCAACCTGCAACCCTTCAGAACACTGGATGATGATCAACCAACTGAGCCACACTGGCCAGGACTTACTTTTTTTTTTTTTGGTAAATAATAAAGTGGCTACAACTTTATAAAGGGAATTTTGCAAAATGAGCCACAATTACATACATAGTAGTTACAGGTACATAATCGATGAGCATTGAGATATGAGGTGATAGTAAGCATGAGAGTACCTACAGAAATTCATATCTTCACAAATTTCTATTTTCATATATTCACACATTTCTATTATATAACATTTCTTAATTCTCATAGTCTTTGTTCTAAATAATAACATGTTGACACAACTTGTACTTTTTGTTGTTTTAAGTGTTAAGTACGTGTCAGAAAAATACCTCTACTTTACTTTTCAGTAGAGAAATTAAAGTTTTGATAACACACTAATGAAGCACCAGTAACCTTACTGAATTTTCACTCTGTTTTGTAGCATGTGAAGTTCAAAGACATACATTTGTTTATTAATGTGAAGGTGTCACTAGAAGGTGGAGTAAATTAATAAGAGAATTTTATAGTTTTAGTACTTTTTTTCCCTTAAAAATCTTGTACCGGAAAGAAGACCTGTTACATAATTAACCTGAGCTGCTTGGTTATGTTATATGTACAATAAAGAAATCTTAAAAATTATGTAATTAAATACAAATGTATTAGATTACTTTTTGTGACATACATAGGAGATGAGATGAAGTTTTGGAAATGGAACTTACATATTTCAAAAAAGTATTCATAGGTGAACTTTTAAGAAATCTATGAATATTGCCATTGAAGCCGATTGTTTAAAACTGCTTTATATTAACTTAGGGTTTTAAGATGCTTGATTTTCAACCAGAATTCTTTCTTAGAAACATACCTTCTAACGAATATGTAGTAACTATGAACATTCTTGTTACTTAAATGATGAAACATTTTATTAAAATATCTCTTTCAAAAATGGCATATTCACTGTCACAATTTTATCAGAGCTTGCTTATTTATTGTGGCATTGATAATTAGTCAGTTGTTTATTGATGAAAATGTCTAGTTAAATTTCCGTTTTGAAATGCATTATACATATTTTTTTACGTTTCAAATTCCAGTTATTAATCTATGATATTGAATTATATATATTATATATCAATAGCTAATTATTTCATCTTATCATAACCTAATCTTTTTTATTAATTGATGATTAATTTTTTAGAATGTATGTGTATATTGATTGTATTACCTTGTATAGGATCTTTAATTTTTAGGAAGTGTTTTAGAAATCAAGAAAATGAAGTAAAAATATTTAGATGTTTAATTTCTTGCAAAAACAGTTGATAGAGGTATGACTCACAATGTTTAGAGATAAGAAAGTAATCAGGGACAAGGGATTAAATGTATATAATTTTTATTATTTGGTGAGCTGGTGTATCTCTTATATGCACATAAACACATTAACGTAATAGATGTCACTAGTTGTGCGTGTAAATGATACTTCTATTTATATAGACTGTTGGGTAAGAGAGTGAGGTCTCTGAAGCCAAATACCTAGGTTTGAATCCTGAGTTTATCACTTACTAAACAGGGTGTATTTGTGGGAATTGTGAATAAGTTCTCTATGCCTCACTTTCCTCATTTTTAGAAGGGGATAGTAGTACTTACCTCATAGGCTTATTATGAGGATTTGTGAAGTTAATACATGTAAACCACTTGGAATAATGCCAGGCAGGGAGTAAGTGCTCAAAATTGTTGTTAATGTGCCAAGGAATATTTCAAAAACATTTTCCAAAAGAAAATATGGTGGATTATCACTTTTTCATTTGAAATAACCAATTTAAAATGTTAAATCATTGTACCTTTGCATATTTTTACCTACCTTTCCCTGCATACAGCAGGATTGTGTGTGTGTGTGTATTTTGGTAACTTGAATATCTATTTTATGTATTAAGAAAATTTGATTGGAATGGTATACCTGAATTGGATAAATTTTTATATTTACATATTTTTTGGTTTTCTGATGACTTAAAAATTAATTACAATGACTGTGAGGATGTTTAGCTATATATTATACATACACACACACACATAGATACACACATGTATGCATGTGTGTGTTGAAATGACTCTTGATAACTTCTGTTCTTTTAAAAAGTATATTATCTCGACAGATGGCAGCTCATGACTAGAGTTCAGAATAACTTTATTTTCCTTTGAAGATCTTCTAGTTGATATGTTGGGGGTTCTTGCCAGCTACAGCATCACTGTCAAGGAGTTGAAGCTTTTGTTCAGCATGCTTCGAGGAGAAAGTGGAATCTGGGTAAGCTGTGGTCAGAGTGAAAGTGCCCAGTATCAGTGCATTAATACTTAATGTTCAGTGATTTGTCTCTGGAGAGCTATACACTTGAGTTTGTAATGGAAATGCTTCCTCTTAAAGAGTTACATAAATTATTTAAAATGAATTTTCTCTGTAGTTAGAAAAATAGTTCAGTGGCTAATGTGTGATATATTATGTATTTTTGCTAAATTTGTACAATATCATTTATTTTTCTTATTTCCTCAGCCAAGACATGCAGTAAAATTATTATCAGTTCTTAATCAGATGCCACAAAGACATGGTCCTGATACTTTTTTCAATTTCCCCGGTTGTAGTGCTGCGGTAAGTTTAAAATACATATGTTTATTTTTATTTGGGTATTTTTAAGTCAGCTCTGTTAAGGTATAATTTACATACAGTAAAATCCACTAATTTAAAAAGTATAGTTTGTTAAATTTTGAATAGTTTGGTGACCACCACCACAGTCATGATTTGGGACAATTCCAGCACTCCCCGAAATTCCCTCGTTCGTGTTTGAAGCCAGCACCTTCGCCCCAGCCACTGTCCCTTGCGAACTCTGATTGATTTTGTGGTTGTTTAACTTTGCCTTTTCTAGAATGTCATATACTTAAAATCACAGATTATGTCGTCTTTTTGTCAGGCTTCTTTCTGTACCATATGCTTTTTAATTGTTTTGTTTTTTTTTATCCTTACCCGAGGACACTTTTTCATTTTTTGTTCAGATAGAGTGGGAGGGAGAGAGAGGAAGAGAGAGAGAGAGAAACATCGATGTGAAGGTGACACATTGAGTGGCTGCCACCCGCACGACCAACCAGGGCCGGGGACAAACCGCAACCAAAGTACATGCCCTTAGCGGGAACCGAACCTGGGTCTCTCTGGACCACAGGCCGGCGCTCTAACCGCTGAGCCAAACCGGCCAGGGCTGTACCATATGCTTTTGAGATTATTCATGTTGTAGCTTACCAGTAGTTTATTCACTTCCTTTTTATTCTGAGGAGTATAACATTTTATGGATATACCACAGCTTATTTATACATTGACTAATGGATGAGCATTTGGGTTTTCAGCTTCGGGCTATTGTAAGTAAAACTACAATGAACATCTGAACATAGGTCTGTGGGCATGCTTGCCTATCTCTTGAGTAAATGCGTAAGAGCAAGATGGCTGTTTTTTTAGTGCGTGTTTCATTTCATGAGAAACAGGCAGATAACTTTTTATACTGGAAAATTTTGCATTTCCATCAAGCAGTGTGTGAGAATCCTGGTAGATAAGCAACCTGGTCATTGTCTTTTCCATTGGAATCACTTCCTTGAAAACGTAATGGTGCCTCATTGAAATTTTTATTACATATCACCCTCATGACTAAGGATGTTGAGCGTTTTTTTCAGGTGTTTATTGGCCAGTCTTATATCTTCTTTTGTTCTGCTTGTGTTCAAATTTTCTGTTTATTTTAAAAAATTGGTTGTTGTCCTGGCTGGTTTGGCTTAGTGTTTAGAGCATTGGCCTACAGACCAAAGAGTCTTGGGTTCGATTCCAGTCAAGGGCATACACCTTGGTTGTTGGTTCAGTCTCCAGCCCTGGTCGGGGCCATGTGGAAGGCAACCAGTCGATGTTTCTCTCTCCCTCTCCCTCCCTCCTTCCCTCCCTCCCACTCTACCTGAAGATTAATGGAAATATATCCTTGGGTGAGGATTAAAAAAATTGTGTATTTGAGGTATAAGTTAATTTATCAGATATATACTTGTCAAATAGTGTCTCTCAATCTGTGGCATGTCTTTTTAATTTCTTAATAGTATTTCTAGAAGTATAAAATATTTTAAATTTGATATTCTATTAAAATCTTTCTTTTATGGCATATGCTTTTGTAATCTAAGAAACCATAGTCACAGCATTTTTTTCTTTTATTCTTTCTACTAAGAGTTATGTTGCTTTAGCGTTTACATTTAGGCCTATGATCCCTTTTGTGTTAATTTTAAAAATATTGTGTGAGGGAAGGTTAGAGGTTAAGTTTTATTTGTATTATATATGAATATTGAAGTATTTTCTAAGCATTTGTTGAAGTAACAGTTCTTTTCACATTTGATTACCATGGTACTTTTTCCCAAAACTATCTGAACTATTTTGTTTCTTTGTCCTAATATAGATTTCCTTATGCCAAAATTACATTATCTTTATTATTGTAGCTGTATAGCAGTTCTTGAAATCAGGTAGTGTAAGTACTCCAAATTTGTTCTCCATTTAAAAAATAATTTGGCTATTCTAGATTGTTTGTATTTTCATATACATTGTGAATAACCTTGTCAGATTTTATAAAATAGCCTGCTGTGATTTTGATTGTATTGTGTGGAACCTATTAGAACAATTTGGAGATAATAGATTTCATCACACTATTGTGTCTTCCAGCTCATAAACACAGTATATGTCTCTCTTTATTTAGTTTTCTTTGATTTTTCAGTGCTTTGTAGTTTTCAGCATAGAAGTCTTAAAAGTCTTTTGTTAAATTTATACATTAATATTCTATGTGGGTTTTGGCTAGTAAATGGAAATGCTATACTATTTTTTTGTATATTGACCTTCTCTGCGATCTTGGTAGTAAACTCACTAGTCCTAGCAGTTTGTTTTCTGTTTTTGTTTTTTTCAGTAAATGCTTTAGGATTGTTTATAAAGAACATAATTTTATCTGTGAAGAAAGCCAGTCTTATTTCTTACTTTATAATCCGTATGACTTTTTAGTTCTTTTTTTTTTTTTTATCCTCACCTGAGGACATTTTTTTCATTTTTTTGTTCAGATAGAGTGGGAGGGAGAGAGAGGAAGAGAGAGAGAGAGAAACATTGACGTGAAAGGGACACATCGAGTGGCTGCCACCCGCACGACCAACCAGGGCTGGGGACAAACTGCAACCGAGGTACAGTTCCTTAGCGGGAACCGAACCCGGGTCTCTCTATACCGCAGGCTGACGCTCTAACCACTGAGCAAAACCGGCCAGGGCCTTTTTAGTTCATTTTATTGCCTTATTACACTGGCTAGGACCTCTAGTGCAATGTTGAATCAATAGCATTCTTGACTTATTCTCAATCTTGGGAAAGTATTCATTATTTCATCATTAGTATGCTCTTTGTTGTAGATTTTGTCATCTTCTTTGTCAGGTGCAGGAAATTCCTTTCTATTCCTATTTCCTGTGTTTTTTTTTTTAAACATAAATATATTAATATCAGTGTTGAATTTTGTCAAATGCTTTTTCTGACTTTATTGAAATCATGTGGTGAATTATAATTATTGATATTTCAGTATTAAACCAACATTTGCATTCTTTTGATTAAAAACTACTGATCACTGTGTATTAAATACCTTTTTATATAATGCTGGATTTCATTTGCTAACATGTTGCTAAGAAATTTGCAATTCTTTCTTTTTATCTTTGTTTTCATCCTCACCCAAGGATATTTTTCCATTGATTTTTAGATAGATTGGGAGGGAGGAGGAAGCGGGGGAGAGAGAGAGAGAGAGAGAGAGAGAGAGACATCAATTGGTTGCCTCCCATACAACCCTGACAGGGTGACAGGGGCTGGGGATCGACACTGTAACTGAGGTATGTGCCCTTGACTGGGAATCGAACCCGAGACTCTTCACTCTGAGGGCCGACACTCTATAAACCACTGAGCCAAACTGACCAGGTCTGCAATTATTTCTAGTGAGTGATTTGGAATGTATTTTTTTTTTTTTTCTGTAATATCTCTATCTGGTTTTGGTGTTAGGGCAATTCTTTATAAATTGAGTTAGGAAGTATTTATTTTGCTCTGTTGAAGAGTTTGTGTAGAATTGATATTATTTATTCGTTTTTATTTTTTTATATGAAGCAGAATTTATGATTTTTTACGTTTTTAAAGTTTTTAATTAAATTTATTGTGATGACATTGGTTAAAAAACTTACAGGTTTCAAGTGTACAGTTCTGTAATATATCATCGTGTATCCATTGTGTGTGCCCCACCCCACGTCAGATCTCCCGTCACCATGTGTTTGACACCCTTTCCCCCCCCCCCCGAACCACCATACAGTTGTCTGTGTCTGTGAGCTTTTTCTTCGTTTGTTTGTTCATTTGTTGCTTTCTGTTTTATATCCCACATATGAGTGAAATTATGTGATTCTTGACTTTCCTGTCTGATATATTTCGTTTAGCATGATATTCTCAATGTATCCATGTTGTCACAAATGACAGTATTTCTTCTTTTCTGATGACTGAGTAGTATTCCATTGTATATATGTAGCACATCTTTATCCAGTCATCTATTAAAGGACACTTTGGTTGTTTCCATGTCTTGGCTACCATGAATAATGCTGCAGTAAACATAGGGGTACATATATCTTTAAAATTAAAGGTTTTCAAATGTTACAGGTAGACACACAAAAGAGGGGTTGCTGGGTCATATGGTAACTCTATTCTTCATTTTTTGAGGAACCTTCATACTGTTTTCCATAGTGACTGTACACGTTTACATTCCCCCAGCAGTGAATGAGGGTTCCCTTTTCTCCACAGCCTCACCTTCACTTGTTATTATATATTACTTATTCTTAAATGTGTGCTAGAATACACTATCAGTGCCATTTGGGCGGGCTTGGAGTTTTGTTTGTGGGAAGGTTTTAAACTATGAACTTAATTTCTGTAATAGATCAGGGAGGTTTTCTATTTTATTTTGAGTGAGTTTTGGTATTTTGTGTCTTTCTAGTAATTGTCCAGTTAATATAAGTTGTTGAGTATATTGGCATAAATTTGTTCTTCATATCCCATTACTATCCTTTTAATGTCTGTGGGATATGTATAGTGTTGTCTCTTTTATTCCTGATACTGTATTTTTTTTCCCCCTGATCAGTCTAGCTATAAGTTTATCCGTTTTGTTGTTCCTTTCAAAGAACTAGCTCTCCCAGTCTGTTTGATTTAATCATTTTTGTCTAGATGGTAGCATTATAGTGACTATGTATAACTTTTGTCTAGAAGAACTGGTTTTGATTTCTGGATCCTCTGGCATTACTGTGGAGAGCTGGTCCCTTAATGTTTCTTGACTGTCATATAAAATATTAGCACTTTATTATGGAATAGGGTTATTATGAACCTGTAATTAAATAATATACCATTTAAGCACTCCTTGGTTATTAGTACTTAAATGTACTTGTAATCTCCCATTTGATTAACCATTCTTCTAATTTTATATTTTTGCCTTAATATTTTGTTACTAACCTTTTTTTAGAGTCATACTTTCCACCAGTTGCAAAATAAAAATAGGAAAGTTAAAAATGAACCTCCACCCTGGCCAGTTTGGCTCAGCGGTTAGAGCATCAGCCCTCGGACCAAAGAGTCACAGGTTCGATTTCGGTCAAGGGCACATACCTCGGTTTTGGTTCGTTCCGGCCCTGGTTGGGGTCATGCAGGAGGCAGCCGATACATGTGTCTCTCTCAAATCAATGTTTCTCTCTCTTTCTCCCTCCCTCCCTCCCTCCCTCCCACCTATCTGAAAATTGATGGGAAAATATCCTCGGGGTGAGGATTTAAAAAAATAAAATAAAATAAAATAAATAAATTCCATTTGGAAGTTAATCATTTTATATATATTGTTAGGGTAGAACACATAAAATGTATATTGTGGTACTTAGCGGAGAAAACAGGCATTGTCTCTAAGGGCGTAGGGGTTCTCTTAGATGTAATAGTTTATTCACATATAAATAAAATATTTAAATAAATATAAATATGTTTATTTAAAATATATACATTTAAAAATTTTAAGAACTACTATTGGTCTCATATCTGGTAGATCTCAGTTTCAGTGGTGGGAAAGAAGATCAAAGTGTTTTGAGAGAAATATAAGCAAGTTGCTGTCTTATTTATGTAATTAACAAAATTGGACTAAAAGAAAATGAATAACGGGTTTAATAAATTGCCTGAATTGCCTGAGTTAGGTTGCAACTCATTCTGCTTTTAGTCACTTGACCACCAAATGTCTAAAACCTGTGAATATTTTCATCGGTATGTAATGCATTTTACACACACACACAGAAACGATTTTGTGTCTTGTTAGCAGTGTATGCTTGAATTGTTTTGTTCACAGATTTCAGGGCTTTACACTGCTTCCCCCACACCCCCAGCCTGATTTTCCCTGCATCACTCATCTTTATGAGGGTTGTTTAGATCAAGAATATATTTTTTGCAGAGGAGGAAGTCGGGAAGGAACTAGAACTTTTACAACTATCATTTCATCTGAGTCATACAGGCTCTATAAATGATATCATTGCTACATCAGTGGAGGGAACTGAGCCACCATAATGTAACATCGTTCAGGATTATAAGGCAGAGTCACAGTCTGAACCAAAATTCGTTTGACTGTAAGTCCAGTGTTTTATTTAACAGACTGGCTTATTTACAGGCATATTACTTCTGCTATTGAACTGCTGAAAAATGCAGATAGGAGCTGATTTTGAAATCCTTGCCATTAGCGTTTCGGATAACCTGCTTCCGAATGAGCATGAACCAGTGTCACCTTAGTAACAGGAAGGTGCATATTGTTTGAACCACTGCTGCTAGCAGTGCCTTTGGATAACTGAAATTATAACACTGCTTACTTCCCCCCAAACAAACACGTGTACTAGGCCTGCCGAAGTGTGTTTTGTATTGTGGAGGTGCCCAGGAGCTGTGCTGCCTCCGTATGAGCCATTTGGTAACATTTGCTCATTCGTAGAGTTAACTGCATCCTACAGTGATTTTATTTAAAGGTGAATGAAATGTGTACTCTGTGACCAATATGGATATAGTATTTAGATTTGCTGTTTACAATTATGATCCATTGCATAATCTACTTAATTTAGGAAGTAATGTACTTTTCTATTCTCTTAAATAGTTTACTGAAAGCACACCATCTGAACATGAAAATGATTTATTTTGCCAATTACTATAGATAAGAACATAGATTGTGAAGTCAGCTAGATCAGGAAACAGTGAGGGATACTGGTTTGGGGTCCTGAAGACTCACTGGGCACAATGACAGACACCCAATTGTGGGTACCAACATAGTGTGGAAGGAAATATGGAGGCGATGTGAAGGCAACTTGAGTCCAAAATCACAAAGGTAGTTCAAAGGGCATTCTATTAATACCATGGACTCAAAGGAAATACAAGGAATCGAGGAAATTGGTGAAAAGATTAGGTACGAGTGATTTGGAAGTAATGAGGCCTGGGTGCTATCTCAGGCAGGACCGTCGGAGCTAGCTTTTGTGCATTGAGTAAGGGGAGATGGATGTATTAGTTAGAAAGGGTTGAAAAAGGCCAGGGATGCAGTATACACTGTATAGAAGGCTTTGGTTGGTACCTAACTAGGAACAGGAGGTTGATGACCATCCTCTAGAAAAGGGAGATTTCAGGTCCCTAAAGCATTTATTCTGGCATTTAATTTAAGATACTGTCTCATAATTTTGTTGAAGATACTGGTCAAAATAAAGATATTTATCCATGGAATTATTGGAAGTCCACAGTGAAACTGATAAAAATGCTATTCCAGAGCCTCTCAGGTGTTTGGTACCAGTTGTAGCAAGACTGTTTGTTGTTTCATTATCTTTCAAGCTTAGATTTTTCTTTTGTAAGATTTTTCTTTTTTTCTCCTGTATTTGGCTCACTGTTTTCAACTGTATGTAATTTAGAGCTCTTTCAGTCCTACTGTGAGAATAATAATAATAAATGATCTTTGGACCACCTGTCTTTCCCTTGGTTGAAGAATAGGTCTGGAAAACTTGAAGGCAGCTCGTCTCAAATGCTTTCCTGTATCTCCTAGTTTAATACAGTGTTTGAGTTCTGCTGTAGGGCCCAGTAGACTGGATAATGAGACTGATGACATAAAAGGTGCTCAGGCCCTTGGCCGGGGGTAAGAGTTTGCCTGGGTGTCTGTAGTAACGGGAAGGGAAGGAAGGAGCGGCACCTCTGGATGCTTTCCGGTGTGCCCGCGACAGCGCTGTCACGAGCCCTGCTGACGTGAACGCGCACTGGGGTTCGCACCACTGGTCCGGGAAGCCCTGGCCAGCCCTGTGCCAGCCCTGGCCAGCCCTGTGCCAGTTGTGCTCCACGGTGTGAAGAACGAAGTAACATGTTTGCTGAAAACTATATGATTCCATAGATCACTTCACTCCTCACTGTCCTCCATCAGTGTTTCTCCTGTTCACCTTGGTACTCTAAAGCAGCTGTAGTAAGTGAAGTGTGGTTTAGTGAACCTATGGAGGGGTTAACTAGTGGAACACTGGGCAAGAATTGCATTTTACGAGCAAAAAATTAATAAAATAAAATATTTTCCTTTTTAAAAAAATCAATGAAAGCTATATTAATGATTAAACTTCCTGAATTAATTACTTCAACAGTAAAATCGGGAAGGACATTGTATGGACATTTTTTATTTATATATCAGGGTTTCATTCTTTATTTGTAATTGTGTGTATATCTGTGTATGTGTTAGTGTGTGTGTTTCTGTTTTGTTTTTATTTTTAAAGCAAGCACTATAAATCTTTGCCACTTTGATATTTTTTCCTTGACCACATAATGATTGTTTTCTGTCTTATGTCACATGCTGGGAGTCTAAATTATATTCCTTACTCTTGAGGAACTGTAATGGGTAGACAGATGCAAAAACAGCTTGTTACAGTAAACCGCTGTAGACTTAGGTACTGCATGCTATGGGAAACAGTGACAAGAGAAACTAAGCCCGGGTGAAGTCCTGGAAAGCTTCACAGACGATCCTGGTGAGGGATGCTTGCGATTTTGCTGGAAGAAATCTCTGGACAGAAGCAATATCATATACAAAAAGGGGAGTGTAACAGAACAGGTGGGGCAGCTGTCATATTTAGGTATACTTGGGAGTGTGGGGTAGGATAGTAGAAGTGATAAGATTGAAAGGGTTTGTTGGAGCCATAGAATGTTTGACTTTTTTTTCTTTATCAATTTTTTTTTTTTTTTTAGAGAAGGGAGAGAGAGATAGAAACATCGATGAGAGAGAACATCGATTGGCTGCCTCCTGCATGTCCCCCACTGGGGTTGGCCCACAACCTGGGCATGTGCCCCGACCAGGTATCGAGCCAGCGACCTCTTGGTGCATGGGTTGGCGCTCAGCCACTGAGCCACACCAAGCCACACCGACCAGGCTCCATAGGGTGTTTGAAGAGTCTTGTATAACCTGAAGAAATTTAAGCTTTATATTATATGCAGAGAATTTTAATATCAGAATTATCTTTTTTTTGAGAAATTATGCACTCAGCAATATGAAGGATCTGTTTGGGGAACAGATCAGTCATAAAATCGTAATGGATAATTATCTTTTATGTGGTAGAAATTTGGACATCTTATAGGAAGATAAATCCACTCAGATGTTTATTCAAATCAGCCACTTTCTCAGTTTTTCCTTTGAATGGCTAGATTTTTTTTTATTGCTATTATCAACTGAATACTATATGATTCCTTTTCTACTTAAAGAGTGGCTCTGAATCCTTTTCGGTCATAAATTTTATTAATTAAGTTTCTTAATAATGAATCTTGTGCTTTCCCTCCTTTGTTTCACTGTTATGAGCATTATCTGTTAATACTTAAATTTCTTCAGTATTGATCCCATTAACATTCTCTCACACAGTTGTTTTTGGATTTAGAGATTCATCCTCCTTTAATGAAATGAAATATTACTGAAAACCTAACAGAAACCATGGAAAACTGAAAATTGTGAGGCGTGTGTACAAGGGGCTGTATATTGGTGAAACTGGAGGAGGACTTCTTGGAGTCTGAAACCTGTTATGTAACCTGGAGATGCTACTTTATTCAGCTAGTATTTGAAAACGCAGTGCTTCTGTAGTCAACAAATAATATTTATAGATTATTGTCATGAGATAGTTTCTATTTTTATATTTGCCATGATTTTCTAATATTTATACCTTCACTATTTTTTAATCTGTAGAGCCCACATCTGACCTTGGTTACTGTCACATTTTCTTTAACTGATACTTTTGTGTCTTATTTCATTGCCTTGTAGGCAATTGCCTTGCCTCCTATTGCAAAGTGGCCTTATCAGAATGGCTTCACCCTAAACACTTGGTTTCGTATGGATCCATTAAATAACATTAATGTTGATAAGGATAAACCTTATCTTTATTGGTAAGTAAATATTTAATTTTAGTACTTTTGTCTTAAGTGTTTCAGTTTTGTAAATATTTAGCATAGTATCAAAGCAACATATTATATTAAATGTAACAATATATTTGTTAAAATATATGTTAAAATTGTAAAGAAATGTTTAAGTCAGTTATATATATATATTTTTTTTCTGTTGCCTCCCTGTTTTTTTTCCAACTACAATTTAAGAATCAAGGGTTGCAGACCTTATCTGTACTATCAATATAGATCAATTGTGGGGCTGTTAGTGAAGATGTTGGTTCCTGATCAAGGAGAGAGAAAAAAAAAACAAAAAACCCTCTGTCCTGATTTCATTCACTTTGCCCTTTTACTTACTTTGTTTTGTGATATGCTTTGAAATATTAATAATAATAACCATCTAGGAAATTATAATTCATTAAGATTATTTGGTAGATAACAGAATGGGTTGCTTAACCCAATGATGGATTGCCCTGTCAAGACTGAGAGCTTGCAGTTTACCAGTAATGCACAGTAATACTATCAAACTTTCATTGCTTGCCTTACTATATAATAGGTATTACAAGTATTAACTCATTTAATACTTGCAGTGCTCTGAAATAAGAATACCTGAGTTTCAGTCCGTTCTTCACCACTTAAATTACCCTGGGCTTTGGTGTCTTAAACTGTAAAATGAAGATAGTAGTACCTGTCACTTAGGTTTTAATGAAAGAAAAATATTTGAAGTGCTTTTTCCACAATGACTGGCTCTGAAATGTGAGTGTGAAAATGTGACCTATTAATAGCTTACAAGCTTTTTTACAAAATTTTAAACAAATTATCTGAACTTCCGGACATAAATGGGGGTGATCTTCAGGATGGTCATTTTAGAAGAGCATACATTTATTCCAACAATACTGTCATTTTTCAAAACATATGTAACTTTTTTTTTATATTGAGGTTTAATTTAAGCTAGGAAGAATTACTCCTTTAGAAGAAAATAACTATATTTCGTAGTCACATAGCCAGAAAGAGGGGCAGGGCTGGGTGGAGGTGGGCAAAGAGGTGTAATTGGGGTACATCTGTAGTAATGTGCACAATAAAAATAAAGTGAAAAAAGTTTACCCTATAAAAAGATTATATATTATATTTACCAAAAAAAAAAAAAGTACTTCATTCTTGATTACCTACATTATTTTTCAAAATTGTCTCTTACTTTTTTTTTAAATTTTGTAAATTGTTTTCAAAGATTAAGAATTACGGAACAAGTTGTTTTTGAAAATATTAACTCTATAAATGATTTTTTTATTTCTAATTCTAGATAGTCCATAAGGGTAGATACAGTCAACTTGGTAAGCCTTTGCGGGCTATTAATTTGTTTTTATGTATTTGTGATATTTTAAATAGAAATTTTAAGCCCTGGCCGGTTTGCTCAGCGGTTAGAGCGTCGGCCTGCGGTCCAGAGAGGCCTGGGCCACTCCATGTGTCCCTTTCACATCGATGTTTCTCTCTCTCTCTCTCTTCCTCTCTCTCCCTCCCACTCTATCTGAACAAAAATGGAAAAATGTCCTCGGGTGAGGATTTAAAAAAAATAATAAATAAATAAATAAATAAATATAAATTTTAAGTGGTTCTTTTGTCTCTATTTTTCCAATTTAAATTTTTTCTTTTAGTTTTCTAAGCTATTTATGTTTTAGTCTTTATTTGGTACATAATTTTTTTATAATATTGTTTTATGTTATTTATATAATAATCTCTAAAAATATAGTTCTTTGTATCAGAAGATATTATACTATTCTTCATTTTTTTTATAGTTTTCGTACTAGCAAAGGAGTTGGCTACTCTGCTCATTTTGTTGGGAACTGTCTAATAGTCACGTCACTGAAGTCCAAAGGGAAAGGTTTTCAGCACTGTGTGAAATATGATTTTCAACCACGCAAGGTAATATATTTCTACTGAGTAAATATTTCTACTGAGAATGACACAGTTCACATTCCTACTGTCTGAAAACTCACCTATTATGACTTCTGTAATATTCTTTTTTATTGGTTTTCTCATGGCTCCTAATTCTTTCCTCCAATCCTTGTCTGCATTCTTTTTCTACTTTTATGTCTAACTTTTGACATAAAATGATCAGGCTGTGACCTGTTGCAGTCTCCCTCTGTCTGTCTGTCTCTCTCTTTCATTCTGTCTCTCACTGTGTGATCTATTCTCTTGCATTCTTTCAGATAATACTTACAATAGTCCCCTCTCATTCATAGTCTTGCCTTCCGTGGTTCCAGCTACCTGCAGCCAACTGGTCTTAAAATAGTAAATGGAAAATTTCAGAAATTAACAATTTATAAATTTCAAATTGGGCACCATTCTGAGTGATGTGATCAGCTTTTGTGCCTTCCTGCTCCACCCAACCCAGGAGGTGACTCAGCTCTTGTCCACGGTGTCTGTGCCATGTAAGCTGTTCCCCTTGAGTCACTTACTAGACTTCTTGATTATCTGATTGGCTATTAAATAGAGACCACATTCATATAACTATTATTAGAGTATATTGTTGTAATTGCTGTCTTTTAGTATTAGTTATGTTGTTAATCTCTTACTGTGTCTAATTAAGAAATGAAACTTTGTTATACGTATATATGTACAGGAATAAACATAGATGGGAGAAAACAAGGTATATATAGGGTTCCATACTACCAGAGGTTTCAGGCCTCCACTGGGTATCTTGGAACATAACCCTCTCAGATGAGGGGGACTACTCTATTGAGTATTTATTGAGTACCAGATACTGATGTAGGTTCTGGGGATATGACAGTGATCAAAACAGACAATATTCCTGCTTCTGTGGAGCTTAAATATTTGGGGGAATTTTTACTCAGTTTCATGATAGCTTTCCACTTTATTCTTATCTCCAGAACTCAATTCTTATATGCTCATCTACTGATGAGATATTGCCATGTGGATATCTTTCTGATTTTGCAACTTCAGAATATGTAACATTGAATTTACCATCTCTACTCCCAGGTTCATTCATGTTCTTAGGTCTCATTTTGATTAAGAGGCCCACAGTCTTCATGATAGTGGAGATGTAAGTCAGCTTCCCCTTTTTGATCTTTATGTCAGTGCATTTTTATGCCCTATACTTTGTATCTCTGTAATGTATCTCTCTTTTTAAAATTCTTTACCTGCTGCTTAAGTTCTTCATACTGCTCTCCCCTTATCTTGGATCATTTGTCTTTTCCTCTTCAGAACTATTTTACACACTAATATCTGATTTATATTCCTGATCATGTTATTTCACTGCTCAAACTACTCATTAGCTTTTCACTAACTATAGAATAAAATTTTTAGCTTAGTCCGTCATGATTTGGATTTATTTTCAGCTTTTTACTTGAACCATTTATTCTGGCAAAGCTGAACTAACATACATGTTTCACTTTTTTCTTTTCCCTTTTAAATATTCAGTCTCTGGCATCGAATACATCAAATACATTTACTTGTTTCATCACTCACAGCTCTAGGTCTTCAATGGACCCTGTTGTTGTGTTTCATTTTATAGAACACTATTTCCATGGAAACTTTTCCCGATTTTCCTTGCTCTCCAGATCTATTCTCTCTATGACTCATCATTTCAGTGTTTTATTTTTTTTATGGCAATTATTTCTTTTAAACCATAGTTACTCATTTATATGTGCATTATTTACAGACTATTGAGACTAAGATATGTATTGGATTTATTTTTGTATTCCTTCGTATGTCTGCCACAGAGTATTTAACTTGGTAGACTGTCAAAAATATATATACTATATAATTGAATAAAATGTAACTTAAACAACCCAAAATCTATTTTTCTAAAGGAGTAAGTTACATTTATCTGGACAGCTAATTTATATAGAACAGTTTATTTCCCAGTGGTATGAAACAAATGAGGTATTATTTTTGATTAAGTGGGAGAGAAGGTATGGGCCTAGCTGTGGTTAGTGCGTCTTTGTAGTAAGTGTGCCCAGAATCTTTTCCATGTGGCAGAAGAAAGGCAGTCATGGCAGTAATGACCAGCTAATTTAGGTTGTTGCTATGTGCTACACATTTAAAATCTAAAGCTTATTAGCTTTTTTTTTTTTTTTTTGCTGTTATTTCAGCACAATAATATATACTGAAAACCTAGGTTAAGGTAATTTTTGGAATTGTAGAGAATTCCACGAGCATTAAGAGACATTATGATTTTTAGAAAATGTTTTGCACAGGCTTAATGGAAAACACAATTAGTTAGAATGCCAACAGCTGATAAATTATTTTGTCTTCATTTGGATCCTAAAATTTCGATGTGTATTATATATAATTTATTTATAATATGTAAATTAGCTATACATTATATAGAAGTTATTCAGTATCTTTAATTTTCTGCACATCTATGAAAACAATATTAAAGTATTTTAACAATTATTAATTCAAAGATTATTCTGAGGAAAATGTTTTTTTCTTGTTACTGAATTTATTAGGGTGACCTTCCTCTACTACCTGCCTCCCCTGCAGTCACCACACTGTTGTTTGTGTCCATGAGTTTTTTTCTTTTTTCTCAATCCCTTCACCCCTCACCCAACTTCTATATGAACTTTGTCACTTTAATTGGAGTTCTGAGGAGTTATGTTTGATGAAGAACATTTGCAGAAATGTTACTTCAATTACGGTTGTGTCTTCTTCTCATCCTTTACTCCTTCTCCTCCTCCTTCTCCATCATGCTCTTCTCCTTCCTTTGCCTCCTCCTTCTAGCCCTTTGCTCATTCTTGTCATTTCCCCCTGTTCCCCTTTCCCCTTTTCCTCTTCTAATTCCTCTACCCCTTTTCTTGCTCTTCTTCCCCCTCTTCCTCTAACCTTATTTGATTTAGGTAATAGAATCAATTTTAGATCAGAGATTAGGACTTCAGAGGAGTTTGGTTGTGTATGTGTGTGTATGTTGTACACTATGGAGTTATAGATAATTAGTTTTTCTTTTATAAGACAAAGTTAAACTTGCAGATTTGGTCATACAGAGAGATTTTTCTTGAGGAAGATTCAGCTAATCCTAGTAGTCTTGAATCTTGTTTCCTGAGATTGAAGGTTTCAGGGATTTCAGCTTCGTTAATAATGAGGGCTTCAAGGAGAGGGATATTGCATTACTATTAATATTTTGGCCATGGAACATACCTCTGCTTAATATCCACTAGAATGTGGTTATTCAGAGATCACGTGGAAACATATTTTTAAAAGTTTAGTCTGAAGATAAAGACTAATGAGAAAATGCAGAGAAATGTACAACTAACTGTATAATTAGATTTATAAGATATAATTCACTCATCATCAGCTTGAGTTGTTAAGAGAAATGTTTCTGCCAGTTTACTGGACTCTGTCTTTGTGTCAGAGTAATCAACCTTTTGAAAGTCCAGAATCTAAAAAAACGAGGGACAGAAGTGTAGGAGGTCACATTCTCCCCACATGTTTAAGGTCTGGTCCCTCTTCAGGCTCAAGGGTCTTTCTTGGATACATGACATTGAGATTGTCCACCTTATTCAGGGCATCCTCTGCCTCCGATCCACCGGACATTATCCACAGGAACAACCGTGAGACGCATGACGCGCCCACACAGGCTGGAGGAATGTCTCATTTCCTCTTTATTTTCTTTCCTTTTGGTTTGTTTTCTTGTTTGTTTATGTTTCCATGTCTGTTTTGTGCACATACGGAAGAAAACATTATTTTGGATGGGGTTTTCAAATGTATGTATTTTTAAAAGAGACTTTGATTTATGTTTAAGTGATGGTAATAATTGTTTCTATTAAAGATATTAGTTTAAAGGTCATTCGTTTGTGTACACATGGAAAATAGCTTATAAAGCAATAATTCTAAATAAATTTATATGTTAGAATGGGGTTATTTTTTTCTTAATAAAAATCCAAGTCATTTTTGTGAGAATTTCATCACGTTTCCTCCAGAAATTCTGCTTTATTAGATTTGGGATGAGACCCAGTCAAAATTTGTGCCAAATTATTTTGAATTTTAGTGGTAACTTGTTTGAAATACAGATTTTTGGAATTACAATTTTCATGTTAGGAATATATGTTTTAAACAAATGATCTCAGTGATTTTTCTTATCAGACCTATTTACAAAAAAATGGTTTAAAGAGTATAAATTAAAAAAATAGAGTGAAGTTAGGAATGAAATAAAATTGTCATTAACTCAAAGCAATTTAACCCATTATTTCTGTTTCTCTCTTGTTTTTACACATTTCTTTATAAGAAATACATTCCCGCCCGGCCAGTGTGGCTCAGTGGTTGAACGTCGACCCATGCACCAAGAGGTCGCTGGTTCGATTCCTGGTCAGGACACATGCCCAGGTTGTGGGCTTGATCCCCAGTGAGGGGCGTACAGGAGGCGGCCAATCGATGGTCTCTCTCATCAATGTCTCTATCTCCCTCTCCCTCTCCCTTTCTCTCTAATATCAATAAAAGAAAAAAATATGAAAAAGAAATACGTTCCCATTTGTAAAAGCTCTATATATTCTAAGGAGTCTTGGTAGGGGCAGAGCCAGGAGTGATGTGGGTTATAAAAAGCATCCTTTAAAGATTCTCATAAACCTTGAAAATTACAAGTATTTGATTATACTCTTTCATTTTTCAAGTTACATTTATTCCCTTTTTATCCCCCTTTCTTTAGTTTTCTAGAAGATGCCCTAGCTTACTTATTATCCTTTCTGATAAGGGGCTTAACTAGCCTTTCAAAATGAAACCTTTATATTACAACTATTATTACTTTCCTAGCTGTACCACTTACTAGATGTTAGGCATTGTGAAAATGGATGTAAACTGTTAGCATATTACCTAATATGTAGTAAGTGTTCTGTACACGTTAGCTACTCTTTGTATTTGTGTAAATATGTTATAGTTTTCTTAGGAAAAATTTTAAAAACATTTTTTCTTTATTGATTTTAGAGAGAGAGGGAGAGACAGAAACATCGATGAGAGAGAACATTGATTGGCTGCCTCCTGCATGGCCCCCATTTGGTATCGGGCCCACAACCTGGGCATGTGCCCTGACCGGGAATCGACCTGGTGACCTCCTAGTGAATGGGTTAACGCTCAACCCCTGAGCCTCTATTTTTGGGTCTCAAACTAAATGCAGACCTGAGTATACATACATAGTCTCCAAATTTACTTCATTTTCTTAGGCCAAAAAATATAAAATAAAGATATGGTACATTTACACAATGGAATACTACTTGGCTGTAAAAAAAAAAAAAAGAGAAGGTAATGTTCCCTTAGCAACAGCATGGATGGACCTTCATCTAACTTTAGCTTCTTACAGTGGTCCTACACGAACTTTTCCAGTCATTCTCAAGTTGATCCATATTTGCCTAACTATCCCACTTCCTCAATCCTGCCAGCTCTTTTCCTAAATTATAGAGATGATCATTTCACTTTCCTGCTCAGAATTCTTCAGTGATACCACATTATGCAAAAAACAAAGGCTGACTACTAAAGTTGTCCAACAGTCTCTTTTCCATCCCTGGTCTTTGTCTGTTTTTCCCTATAAAACCTAAATACTGGGAAAACTTTTGTCAAGTGTCTGTACTATATGTACCATGTTAAGGCACTTCTGCACAGAATGGTTTTTTCCTCTTGTTTACTTAACAGTTTGTATTCATCCTTCAAGCTTAGTCTTAAATTTTATTTTCTCTTTTAGTGAATTCCTCTGTCAAGCCTTCCTTTTCCATTTTTCTTTCCCCTCTGCTCTCAATTGTCGTTACTTGTTTTGCTTCTGTATCTGTATTTTAGGTGTGCTCCATTGTTTTAGACTTGTTTGCATGTGTTTGTTTTTTTTCTCTAGTGAAACCTTGAGGGTGTTTATGTTATCTTTCTTTATATACTCACAATCTTATTAAAGCTATATATGCTTTTCAAATATATATGAAATAATTGAAAAATGATTTTATAAGTAATCTGGAGAACAAGGTCTGTATTTTATATTTTCTTTTTTTAGGAAAGCTATTCTAATTACTGCTTATCCACTGAAGGTATACTTGCTCAAAAATCTATAAATCATTTTTGTATTTTTCTATATTTTAGAAAACTATTTTTGTATTCTTTACTTTAGGCTATTAACTATAAAGAGAAGGTTTGGATCCACAAATTATTATAGAACTTAAAACATCTCACATCAAAATAAACACAAAATGCTTTTTGTTGACCCTAGTAACCGTAACATGAGAACTCAGTGTAAATTTATTTCTTTATTCTTAATGAATATTATTAATTTTAGAATATGTAATTGTTCCTGGATTTAATAAGTCTAAATTGTGTGTTTCAATTGCACCTAAATCTTACTATAAATGTTAAAATGTTATTCATTTGACAGGTCTTTCCTGACCATGTAGTTCAAAGTAGAACCCAGGTTTTTCTTTCTCATTTTACACTGTTCTCTTTTCCTCACAGTAATCACCACAACTTGTAATTCTATACTTTTTTACTTGTTAAATGTATGTCTGTTTCATTATACCATACATTTCAGGAGAGTTGGAATTATGGTCAGTCTTGTCAAATCTGGGTATTTGCAGTACCTGGCACAATGTAAATGTTATTAAATGAATGAACACGAATATAATTGTATTTCTACAATTTTTGGATCCTCCTTTAACAGAAGATACACCAAGATTCAAGGGGTTCTAGCTCTGTCCCAATCACAAATTTATTCTTTATGAATCACTTCTTTCATCTGTTAAATGAGAAATGGGATGAGGGAATTGAAATGGTAGAGGGTAACTGTTACTTCCTTCAAGCATTTTTTGTAGTTATCATTCCTTTTTATACAATAAAAACTAACATAACCTATTGACATATTTAATTTTTGTCCTCATTTAAGTGGTACATGATCAGCATTGTCCACATATACAATCGATGGAGGAACAGTGAGATCCGATGTTACGTCAATGGACAGCTGGTGTCCTATGGTGACATGGCGTGGCATGTTAACACAAATGATGTAAGTTGTTTTTCCCCCCTCAAATCTGTGTTTTAATGTATTTGAACATATGATATATCACTGTTCATAACAGGAATGGAATAATAAAATAGTTTGTTAGAAACTTTTAATAGTTTAACTTTGAAAATTTTTTTCTATTAAATGAATTTTAAAGTCTTAAATTTAATATAATTGTGACAAGACATGATTAGTGATACAAAATAAGGAAAATTGCTTGGCTAACTTATTAAGTATTAGGTAAAAAACATCAAGGCAGTATTCTAGTCTTTCCAAAATCCTAGGCATTACAAAATGTGTCTTTCAGCATATTTTGATGTGAAACAAAGACCTTAAACAAAATAAGTATAACATATAGTCACTAGTGTTCACTGGATAAACAGTGATTAATGTCATGGAGAAAAATTAAGTGGGAACTGGTATAGAAAGTGTAGGCTTAGGGAAGGGAGAAGCCAGATGGTGCAGACGATTTTCTCAGAGTTGAGGGCACAAGCCATGTAGATATTTGGGGGACTGTCCCATTCATTGGAAGCAGTGAGTGCAAAGGCTTTGACTCAAAACTGGAACTTTCCTTGAACAACAAAGGAACCAGTTTGTCTGGAGGAGAGGGAAGAAGAATACTGTTAAGAGATGAGCTACAGCAGATAGGAGAGGGTGAAATCATGCAGGGCCTCATGTACAAACATAAGGAGTCATAAGGCCTGGGCTTTCCCAACGTACCCAGCATAAAAATCTTTGGACGTTTATGAGCACACTAGTGAGGTGATGCTGACTCGTATTTTAGAAACATCAATCAGGCGCAGTGTTGAGAATATTTGGCAGAAGCAGGGAGATCAGTTAAATGACTTATTACTGTAACAAAGAGGTAATACTAATTTTGACCAGCATGTTAGCAGTGGAGGAAGTAACATAGTTGGATTCCTAATAGAGGATATATAGATTTAAAACCTTAAAAGCTCTTATTTCTCTATTTTGTGCCTTCTCTTATCTTCATCCTGGCCTGTTAGAGCAAAAGTAAGAGATGTGTTTCTAATGCTAAAAGAATAATTCCAGCATACCTGGTTTTACAAAACCACCTCTTTTTAACAGAATTTGTATGTCAATAGGATCTGCATCTGGGCAGACAGCCCTCTCACATGCAGGAACGGGCTCTCGTCCTGCCTTGTTTTCTCCACGTAGCACTGTGTCACACTCTGTCCTTCGTTCTATAGGTCAGGGCCGTTAACCTGTTTTTGTATGAACTAGAATCTTGGTTTTTACAATTTTTAATGACCCAAACAAACAAAAATCAAAGAGGGTGACAGAAACCGCTTGTGGCTTCCAAACCATAACACATTTACTCTGTTTCTTTATAGGGAAAGTTTGCTTTTCCTGCCCTAGAAACTCATGGTTTGGCCACAGGCAGGAAACACTTATGCGGGTGATTTTGTCAGAATTAGAATATGCAGATGAACTCTTCTTAAGTTTTGCCCTCCAAAGGGAACAGTCTTTATATTAGAGTGGAAAAAACCTCAGTGATCTTGTTGACTGTCATTAACTCTACAGTTACATCATTTTTAATAAAAGGAAAAATATACTTTGATTTTTGAATTGTGTGCAGTAGTGCTCCATGAAATGGAGAGGCCTGGACAATAACAGATATACACATATACATTATGATGTCAGTTCTTAAGTTCTTACACTTTTAATTAAGGATTGGGTATTTGATGAGTGGTTTCTGTCTCTGTGTCTCCTTCACGTGTGTGGAACAGCCTGTGGGGCTGGTGGGAGGGAATGGTGACTGCGTTCACTGGTCCAGTCAGGTGGGCCGAGGGTTAGGGGAGGGTTAGGATGGAGAGGGGGAGGGTCTGTTAACTGTGGATTCTTAGGTGCTCAGCTCTCCAGATGGAGAGTGCTGTACCATCTGCTTTAGGCACCAGACTTTGGTGATCTTTGCTTATTTGATTCTGAATAATGCTTACTTATGTGAGAGAGGGAAGGGATTTTCTTTGTGTGGAGAAAGAGAGGAAAATATCAATAGTGGAGAAATTAGGTTGAATTTTAAAAATTAGGCCTTATGTATTTATGATTAAAATGAGTTATTGTCTGATTCAGATGAATCTCTCTGTGTATGGGTAATTATAAATCATTAGAGTTTTTAAATTAGTTTTACTATTGTAATTAAATAACTCTAAGCGCTTTGCCTTTAAGTATACAATGTGGAAAGTGGTCAAGTGATTATTGAGTAAATGGTTATTGTTTGCTTAACTTGCCCATCAACATAAAACATTTAACTGAATTATTTTTTTCTGAAAATCTTTAGCTGGCTTTTATTACTTAAATACTCCATAAGTCTTAATGATGCTTTCTTCTGTTATTATTGTTATGACAATGAGGGAAGTAACCATAAATATTGTCATTGCAAAATAATACATTTGATTTTTATGACTTTTTAAAAATAGAGCTATGACAAGTGCTTTCTTGGATCCTCGGAGACTGCTGACGCAAACAGGGTGTTCTGTGGCCAGCTTGGGGCTGTGTATGTATTCAGCGAAGCGCTCAACCCTGCACAGATATTTGCAGTTCATCAGTTAGGACCTGGATACAAGGTAGTGAGAACTCTCGTATTATAAATTCTGTGAAAGTGATATGTCAGTTCTGTGTGCAGTGTGATGTAGTATAATTTATATAGTGATAGTCTTCAGTGTGGTTTAAGAGGCGTCTCTGGTTTTTGGAACTCAGCCTTTATGATAATGTTCATTTTGTTTCAAAGGGGCTTTTTTTTTTTTTTTTTTAACATTTACCTTTCATGAACTATTTTTATTCTTTAGTCGGTTTTCTAATGTTGAAGCCATGGCTTTTCTTGATATAATTTTGAAATACTAAATTTTATAAAACCATATTGCTTAATGTGCTTTTTGAAATATAAAATTTTGAAATATAAAATTTTGAAATATATAAATTATATAATGAACAAATGAAATGACTGTTATTTTTCAAGTTAGAGGTAACCTGGAAAGAATAAAGATTTAGAAGGAAAATGGTATAAGATATTACATGTGTCTGAAATTATTCCATTTTAGGTTAGGCAGTGGGTGCAGAGTAAGAATCCTAATTTTGCAAAACCAATTATTTAATATGATTTATTATATTTTTCCTGCGTTTTGACTTTTAAAATGGACTTATTTAGGTAAGATATTGCATTCACATATATGAATTAGCTTTTAGTGTGCAGCACACCTGGCTAGGGAAATATATGAGAGTTTTATTAAAATCATATTGGGAATAGTGACATCCCTAACTGTCTGGAGCTGAGAAAGAATTACGTAGCGTATGTGGAAGTGTTTGTGATTCTGAGGAAGTGCATGTCTTGCATGAAGGAGCTGGGTCTTATTTTTATTTATTTATTTTTTTTTTATCCTTACCTGAGGACATTTTTCCATTTTTTATTCAGATAGAGTGGAAGGGAGAGAGAGGAAGAGAGAGAGAGAAACATCGACGTGAAAGGGACACATCGAGCGGCTGCCTCCCTCACGAACCAGGGCCGGGGACAAATCTCAACCGAGGTACATGCCCTTAGTGGGAACCGAACCCGGGTCTCTCTGGACCGCAGGCCGACACTCTAACTGCTGAGCCAAACCGGCCAAGACTATTTTTAAACCTAATGTTTAAATAATCACTGTAAAGATTGTGTTATGAAAAAGGATTACTAACATTAAAAATATTTCTTTTGTCTTTTTATTTTGCATTAGTATTTCTGTTTGTATTTTTATCTTCTATGTTGGACATATAAGTGACAGTTTGAATTTACTCTTATGAAAATATATTTCTGTTTTCAGTGATTTTAGTAATCATAAATTGCTTGACGATAATGCTGTCAAGGTGGTGATACTTGCTCCCATCTTTGTTCCGTATGATTTTGTTTGTTGAACTGTCCCTAGAAGTGGATTTTCCTTTTGTGGGTCTTCCTGTTAGGTTTGAGCCTCGCTGTGCAAGCGTGGGCTCCGCACGGGGTGTCTCTGCGACGCAGCCTGCCTCCCTTTGCCTTGTGCCCTGATCACAGCCTGCATGGCCTTTTCCATAGAACAGCTTAAACCTACCTCTGCCCACCCAGTATGCAAAGCATAATAGAAGGGGCCAGAAAAGATATTGGAAGAAATAATATTTGAAACTTCCCAAATTTGGTAAAACAGCCTTACATTTATAGATGGAAGGAACTCAGGAAATGCCAAGCGAAGTAAATTCAGAGAGAATGACAGTAGGCAAAATTGCATAAAACCAACGCACGCTTTCTTCAGAAGTCAGGGCAGCTACAGAGTTGGAGCCACACCCGCCAGCCTGCAGTTTCATCGTGGAACTTCCTTAGGTCTCGTGAGGGAAGTTAGGCAGTTGCCGCCAGCTGTGCTCTGTCACGTGAAGACGGAAACTCGCGTCATTAGGAATAAATGAAGAACATTAGGAAGGGTAAACATGTGGGTAAAATAAGATATCCATACTCTTATTTTAACGTCTATACAACTAATAATAAAGCAAAAAGCATTACATAGACTTTTTCAGTTTGTAATATATGGCAACTGTAACAGAAGAGTCCAGGACGGGGACATTGATGTAAAGTTTCCATATTCTTCAATGTGTCTGGGATATAGTGCCTGAAATTCAGTAGCCAAAACAAAAAGAAATTCAGAATCACATACATTTTCTTGAAATGCAAACAAATATTCAGTATTTAATTTCCCTACAGCATATTTTGTAGACTTCTTTTTCAAATCAAAGATATCTTGTATTCAACATGTACTCAGTACAAAGGAAAAACAAAATAAATTCAAGCTAATGGATACAGGGTAAACTAAGTATGAGTAAGAAGCATTTACTGATTCATCCATTCATTCTTTTAGTAAATATTATTAAATGTTGTTTACTGGCACTATTCTAGATTTTCTAGGTGCTAGGAATACAGCAGTGACCAAAATGACAAAAATCCCTGCCTTTTTTGGGGAAAGGAAGATGTACTGTATCATGGGAGGAGACAAACAACAAAGTATAATACAAAAGAAAAATATGTAGTGTGCGGATGGTGACAAGTGCTGTGGGAAAAACAAAGCAGGTAAAAAAGAGTTAATGGGTGGACTGCAGTTTTTTTCTTTTTTAAATCCTTACCTGAGGATATGTTTTTATTGATTTTAGAGAGAGAGGAAGGGGGAGAGAGACACAGAGAGAGAGAAACAGACACATCGATGCGAGAGAGAAACATTGATCTGTTGCCTCCTATACCCACCCCAACCAGAGATCGACTTGGGATGGAACCTGCAACCTGGGTATGTGCCATGACTGGAAATTAAACCCACAACCCTTTGGTGCACTGGACGACGCTACAACCAACGGAAGCCCCACTGACCAGGGCAAGACTGCAGTTTTAAATAGTGATTAGAGCAGTTTCACTGAAGACCTCAAGGAGGGGAAGGTGAAGCCAGCTGCGTGGATGTCTGGGGAAGAGCTTTCAGGGCAAGTGGGAGAGCAAGAGTAGATGCCATCAGCAGAATTTCACTTGGTAGATTAAAGAACCCTGCAATTGTGTTTCACTGTGACTAGGATAGAGGGAGCAAGGACAAGAGTCGTATGAGGCGAATTCAGAAATCAGTTGAGGCTTGCAGGTGATTGTTAGACATTCATTTTTTTTAATTGTTGAAAGTATTACATATGTCCCCCTTTTTCCCCCATTGACCCCTTCCTTCCTACTCCCACCCTCCTCCTGCCTTCCCCAGCCTAGTGTCCATGTTGATTTGTTGTACATATATGCATATAAGTTCTTTGGTTTATCTCTTCCCACCCCTCCCTGCAAGGTTTGTCAGTCTGTTCCCTACTTCCATGATTCTGGATTTCTTTGCGTCAACAGCTTATTTTGTTCATTATGTTCCACAAATAAGTGAGATCATGTGGTACTTACAACATTCATTTTTTACTTTTGAGAGGGAAAATCTTTGGAGAGTCTTGAGTGGCTTGGTCTGATATCAATTTTAAAAGGACCCCTCTGGCTGCTATGTTAAGTAGGGCACCAAGGTGGAAATAGTGAGACTACTTAGGCTATTGCAGTTATTCAGGTGGAAGGTGATAGTAGTTTAGACAAGGCTGATGGCAATGGAAAATAATGGGACTTGGTTGTACTTTTGATAAAATATATAAAAAATAAAACTCTTTAACAAGTCAGATTTTGGATATATTGTTTCCGTAAAGGCCATAGGATTTTCTGTCATTGTGAATGTGAGGTAAAGGAGCCAGAGAGGATTCAAAGGTGAGACCTAATTTGTTTTAGCCCGTACTACTGAACTGATGGACCTGTCATTTATTGAGATGGATAAGACTTGGTAGGACTAAATTTTGGCCAGGAGTGTGGCTTTGGACTTTTTAAGTTTGAGATGCCAACTAGACATCTAAATGGAGAAGTGATGTAAGTCTGGAGTTTAGGGGAGAAGCCTAGGTTGGAGATAGAAATTTAGCACTGGCAGGGTATAGGCAGGATTTAAAGCCACAAGGCTGGTTTTAGGTACCTGTGAAGTAGTAAATGAAGATTGAGTAATGATGGGTCCTTGGGAAAGGTGGTTTGGAGGCTTTGGAGATGAGGAGGACCCAGCAAAGGATAATAAGAAGTGCAAGGGCGTGAGTGGGACAAGCTAGAAAGTACGGTGCCCTGGAAGTGTTTAAGTTAAACATTCCAGTGGTTCTCAACCTTCCTAATACAGCGACCCTTTAATACAGTTCCTCATGTTGTGACTCCCAACCATAAAATTATTTTTGTTGCTACTTCATAACTGTGATTTTGCTATTGTTATGTCTTAGGCGACCCCTGTGAAAGGGTCCTTTGACCCCCAAAGGGGTCGTGACCCACAGGTTGAGAACAGCTGGAAAGGAAGAGGAAACACCCGCCAGGTGCTGCTGAGAGATTGAGTACATTGAGGGCTGAGAAGTGGCTGTTGGATTTAGCAGCATGAAGGTCATGGGTGATCTTTATCATCACATCTTACAACTAGGGGAAATGGGGAAAATCTTTCACTTAATGAAGACAGTAATGTCCTTTCAGAATTCGAAGAGAAACGTTAATTAAGATTGAAGTATAGTTGTTTAGTCTTGCTTGTTTCATTCGAATACATTTCATACCAAGACATTATCTCTTTCTTTGTTATATTTTTTCTCTCCATTTCCTTCATTTTTTTTCTTTTGACAAACTGTCTGTGTGTAGTTGGTTTTTCTGTTCTCTTGATTATTTGCTTTTACTGTATTACACCTTTATTTGTGCCTACTGTATTTGCAAATAAAAATTTTGTAGAAACTAAAACCTCTGAGTAGTATGTGCATAAATGCATATGAAATAATGTTTATATAATCTTTTTCTGTGAAATAGGGAAGCCTTATTTTTAAACTACCATATTTAAAATGATTTATCATTTTAGCCAATATCTTTTAGAATATAAGTACACATTCAAACTGTACTACCATATTTCAAGTTAGTTGCAATTTTTATTTTGGTATTGCATGAAGGATCAATACCATTTTAATTACAGCTATACTGTATTTTTTGTAAAAGATAGTTTTATGACACTTATTAATTCATCTAGAATGGCTGTAAATTATTTTCTTTATCCAAAAATTAAATCCATCTCTTGAGGATGACAGTTTGTCTTCAAAAACATAATTTAAAATGCTTCCAGTTTGATCAGTAGTGGGAGTGGAGTGCTATCACATCTGTCCCCAGTCACATCACAGCAACCATAAGCACCCAGGCTGAGACCCAGCCGGCACCATGGGCAGCAGCCCAGGGAGTAGCAGCCCAGGTGGCCTCACATTGGTGGTGCCTGATAGGGACAAGAAGGTCATCGCAAGGAAGGTACTCGCTCTGTGTAAGAAATTGTTATGGTTTCATCAACAGGAATGACACCAAGGAACATGTATTTGTTTACCAGACTGCCATAAAGAAAGATAACTCCAGGAAGTCCCCTTGCCATGTAGGAGATGGAGAGACTGTGGAGTTTGATGTTGTTGAAGCAGAAAAGGGCTCAGAGGCAGCAGATATTATAAGCCCTGGTGGAGTTTCAGTGCAAGGCAGTATGTATGCAGCAGACTGTAACCATGATAAACACTATCCACGTCCCAGGGCTTTTCCACAGCAGAATTACCAGAATGGTGAGAAGAGGGATGGGAATTATGGATTGGATAGTGCTCCTGAAAGCCAGGCCCAGCAGCACTGGCCCTACCGCAGGCCATGGTGCCCACCTTACTAAATGCGGAGACTGTATCTTTGGATGTCGACCACAGTATTCCAACCCTCCTGTTCAGGAAGAAACCACAGAG
Organism: Tadarida brasiliensis; assembly: GCA_030848825.1. Lineage (NCBI taxonomy): Eukaryota > Metazoa > Chordata > Mammalia > Chiroptera > Molossidae > Tadarida > Tadarida brasiliensis. Next base: position 100,874,173 of record CM061266.1, read on the forward strand.
GATGCTGACAGTCAGGGTGCAGGAGAACAAGGTAGACCAGTAAGACAATATGTATTAGGTTTGCAGCTTCATAACCATCCTGCATGGGCTCTCCTTGCCAAAGATAGTCTAGAGAGGACAACAGTAAAAATGATGAGGAAAATCAAGGAGCTGAGTTCCCAGGTCAGCAGCCCCCTCAACATTGATACTGCTGCAACTTCAATTACTGCTGCAGACATCGAGAAGACCCTGAACTACAAGGTGGCGAAGAGACAAAGCAGTCAGTTTACCAGCTGAGAATTGTCTACGGAGGGCGGGGTAGAGTAAATGCCAGTTTACCATCTCTGTCATCTGGTTCAGTCATCCAAGTAAGGAAATGAATTTGAAGTCCCAGCAAAAGATTGAATCTGAAGCCCTCAAGGGCTTGCTTTTTGTGCCTTGACCAGATAGCTAGAACTAGTTGCATTATCTATCCATCCTAAAGATGTTGATAGTGACAAACAATTTTTAAAATAAAAGCCTGCCTTTTCTCAGTACACCTTTAAAGTTTTTAAATTGTTTTATATCTGGTCAAGTTGAGATTTTTAAGAACTTCATTTTTAATTTTTAATAAAAGTTAACAAGTTAATTTTTTCCAAAAAGTCCTCGAACTGCAAGCACCTGTTAATAAACGTCTTTAAAAAATTCTGAAAAGTTTTAAAATATCCTAGATATAAGGAATGTTTTGAGAAATAGAAAATATGTGTAAGGTGAATCTTTTGCAAAATAGACAACTCATTTGATCATATTTGTTTGAGTATATTTGCTTAAAATATCAGGCATATCACTTTATAGCTATTCTATATTTAGGATACTAGAATTTCAAAGAATGGTGAGAAAACTGTTTTATTTTTCCAAAGTCTAATTTTCCCCCCAACACAATGCCTTCAGCAAAACTTATTTTACCACCCATACTCAGATAATTTTTACCCATTGGTTTCAAATTAAAATGGCTACATCCTACAAGGTTCTTGCCCAGTTAATGTACATTTTATATATGCTAACACATGTATCTTCACCAACTCAGACTTCTAATGCTACCTAATGGCCACTGAGGGGAAATAGTATGATCTAATGCTATTTCCTCATTATTCAGAGATCTCCAATTATTATTTTTAAAATATCGTCATAAACTGATGGACTTACATGTATTTGAGGTATTGCAGACTGTAGCAGTTATTGTCCTTCATAGAATTCAAATTGCCCCACATTTGGGCAATGAATGCCTCTTCTAGGTGCTCCTTAGTCCTTTCGACATGACCCTGCAGTCCTTGATGCTTCTTTCCCATTTCCCATAACAGTGTTGCAGATTCATCCTGAACGTTTTTGTTGTTTTAGTTCTGGAATAGCCATTACTCCAAGAATCCCTAGTCTCTCTTAGTGGAGAATTTAGGACTTGCTGTGTTTTCACTTGATCCTCTATGTCGAATCTGTATTTTCTTCCACATTGACAGTACCAGTTGTCAAGTATACAGAGAATGGTAAATTAGAAAAGCCTATACTTACACATGTAATAGTCTCAAAACAGTAATACTAATAACATTGAACAGAAAGGAATAGGGCGTCCGCTTGTTCCCCGGGTGGCAGCATCTTTGTCGACCTCTCTGCACTATGTCCAGTGCCCTCCCGAAGGTGCTGCGCAGCGACTCCTATGTGGAACTCAGCGAGTACCGGGACCAGCACTTCTGGGGTGAAATTGAAGAACAGGAGAAATTATTGAAGAAAAGCTGTACATTGTATGTTGGAAATCTTTCCTTTTACACAACTGAAGAACAAATCTATGAACTCTTCAGCAAAAGTGGTGACATAAAGAAAATCATTATGGGCCTGGATAAAATTAAGATAACACCATGTGGTTTCTGCTTTGTGGAATACTATTCAAGAGCAGATGCAGAAAATGCCATGAGATACATCAGTGGAACTCGTCTGGATGACCGGATGATTCGCACAGACTGGGACGCCGGCTTTAAGGAGGGCAGGCAGTGTGGCCATGGATGGTCTGGAGGCCAGGTACGAGATGAGTATCGACAAGACTATGATGCTGGGAGAGGAGGCTATGGAAAACTGGCCCAAAACCAGTCAGTAGTTAAGAAATCCCATCATGAAAAATTTACTCCTTCAGCCTGCTGAATTTGATGTACATTACCCAAGGTCTGAAAATCTGCCATTTTTACAAATCTTTGATCAATGTCTCTACTAAGCTAAGCCAGAAACCACTTCGTGGTTTTCTTCTGAAAATCATTAAAGGATAGAATCCAAAAGAATGCCTTTAATTCTAGTCTTATAATATTGGCTATGTGTAAGGTTACCAGAATGATTTTCTTACCAGGTCAAAAATCGTGTTCCTTGGCAACAGAGTTTGTCTATATTGTTGATTTATCAGCCGAAAACACCACACTTCTTTTAGGACAATTGGAAAGTTTAAAATTTTGTTTATCATGTTTGTATCTAAGTAGGTTCCTGGGTCTACATTGGGGCCTGGAATTACTATTTAAAATTTTTTAAGTTCCTGCCCTGGCCGGGTAGCTAAGTTGGTTAGAGCATTATCCTGATACGTCTAGGTTTTGGGTTCGCTCCATGGTCAGGGCACATAGATAAAGCAACCAGTGATGCATAAATAAGTGGAACAACAAATCCATGTTTCTCTCACTCTCTCTCCCTTCCTCTCTCTAATTAAAAAAAAAAAAAATCAATAAAAAGTTTAAAGAAAAAAAAAAAAAGGACTAGAGTAGGTAATCCTTGTCTTATTCCTAACCTTAGGGGGGAAGCTTTCAGTCTTTCAGCATTAGGTATGTTGTTAGCTGTGAGTTTTTCATAGATGCTTTTTATAATATTGAGGAAATTCCATTCTATTTTCACTTTGCTGAATGCTTTTTATCATAAAAGCATGTTAGATTTTGTCAAATGCCCTTTCCTGTATTTACTAAATAGATCATGTATTGAATGAAAATACAGGATTGGGCAAAAGTAGGTTTACAGTTGTGAATACACAAAATACATAGTTTATTGCCATTATTTTCCATATGAACAACTGTAAACCTACTTCCCCCCCACTCAGTATTAGTACGTTAATCTGTGTTAGTCTAGGTATAGGTTTGTCATTTCAGGTAATCTTTTCAAAGAACTAGCTTTTGGGTAATTGTGTTTCTTTTCCCCTTCTATTTTATTAATTTCTTACTATTTTCTTCCTTCTGCTTGACTAATTTTAGTTTTTTTTGTTTTGTTATCCAGTGTAATAAGTGAGATATTTGGTTGTTGATTTGGTGGTGGTTGTTGTTTTTTTAACATAAACATTTACAGTGATAACACTTCTCTCTACGTGCTGCTTTAACTGCATATGTTTTGGTATTTGTGACTATTTTCATTCATTTCAAAATATTCTATAATTTCCCTTTTGATATCTTCTTTGACACATTAGTTATTTAGTAAGTTGCCACTTATTTCCATAATATTTCTGAATTTCCAAAATTTATTTTTATTATTGATTTCTAATTTCATTTCATTTTGGTCAGAGAATGTACTTTGTATTAAATATAGTCTTGTAAATTTATTCAGCTTTGTTTTATGGCTTACATTGGTCTTTCCAGAAGAATGTTTCATGTACATGTCAGAATTATGTGTATTTTGTTATTGTGGGATGGAATATTCTAGAGATGTCTCATAAGTCTTATCAGTTTATACTACTGTTCAAGTCTCCTTTTTCTTTGTTGACTTTTGCATACTTGTTTTATCCACCACTGAAATTTGCTTATTGACGTCTCCGACTGTTACTGTTGTCTATTTCTCCATTTCTGTCAGGTCCTCATGTATTTTTGTGTTCTTTTGTTAGGTGCACATATGTTTATGAATGTTATATCTTCCTGGTGGATTGATTCTTTTATTGTTAAATGTCACTCTTTATCTCTAGTTACATTTTGTTTTTAAGTATATTTTGTCTGATATTAGTTCAGCCATTCCAGCTTTCTTGTGTTTTCTTGACAGTTTTCCTTTTCTTTTACTTTAAATCTGTTTTTTGCTTTTAATCTAAAGTATGTCTCCTATAGACAATACATTGTTGGATCTTCTTTCATTATTCAGTAATAATCTCTGCCTTTTTGAGTGGATTGTTTATTCTGTTCACCATTTAGTATTGATTATAGTTGAATTTACATCTGTTATTTTACTTTTTGTTACCTAAAAATTTCTTGTCCTTTTTATTTCTTTATTCCTTCTTTATTGCTTTCTTTAGAAGTAAGTGAATATTTTCTAATGCAGCAGTTTCATTTCTTTAGTGATTTTTTTTCACTTATTTTTTTTTTTTACTTATTTACTTAATGATTGCTCTAGGGCTTATAATGTACATTTGAGGTGATCAAAATCAGCTTCAGATTTGTGCTAACTAAATTCTAGGGAGATATAGATATGTTACTCCTATATAGCTCTATTGCATTTTTCTTCTTTTTTGATATTGTTGTACATGTATACATATTATACATAAATGTTACAAACCCAACATTATATTACTATAATTATTATGTTATATAATTGTATGTCTTTTAAGGAAGATGAGAGAAGAAAAATTTCAACTACATGTTTATAGCTTTTGTTATATTAACCTTATTTATCACTTATGAACCTCTTTGTTTCTTTAGTTACGTTATAATGTATCTTTAGCCCCTTGGAGAATTTTTCAATTCAGTTATACTTTTCAATTTCAAAATTTCCATTAGGATTGTTTTTATAGAATATATCTGTTAATTGATATTTTGTATTTAATATGGCATTGTCATCATACTCGCATTTACTTCTTTAATTATGGTTTTCTTTAGTTCTTTGAACATATTTCAGTGGCTATTTTGAAGATTTTTTTTCTGTTAAATCTAACATCTGTTTGCTCTCATCAGCAGTTTCTGTTGCCTGTTTCTTTTCCCCTTATTATGGATCATATTTTCCTGATTCTTTCCATGTCTCTCAATGTTTGGTTGGAAAATGGACATTGTAGGTAATATTGCTCCGTCTCTGGGACTACTACCTCCCCTTTTACCTTAAAACTATTAGTATTTGTTTATTGAATGCATCTTTTAATTTTTTTTTAATTAAAATTTTTCTTCATTATTTGCAGGTGTTGAAATTTGTATTTTAATATTGCAAATACATATTTTTTAAATAGATGTCAGAGTTCACATTTTATATTTCTTTTTAAAATATTTAAAAACTTTTTATTTTTCAAGAACTATATTCATTTAATTTATATGAGTTTAATCTTTGGAAATTTGGTGAAGCCTTTTTTTAGGAACTCAAATATGTGTCTTGTTTGATAGTTGTTACATGTGTTCTTGAAAAGAGTATGTATTGTGCACTTGTTACATAACATTCCATATTGAAATGTTATACTTAAGTGTTCTACATTAAGAAGGCTGTGTCAGATGCAACTCTTTTCAGTGTAATTAGTACAAAATATGTCCATACTTTCTTTTCTTTTAAAAAATTATAAAATTTTTTGAAGCATAAGTTGCACATCATACAATTCATTTATGTTAAGTGTACAAGTAAATTATTTTAAGTAAACTTACAGAAATAAGCAAACATCACCACAATCCAGTTTAGAACATTTCTGTCATGCCAGAAAGATGCCACATACCTGTTGGTAGCCATGCCGCATTCTCATCTCTGTCCAGTTCATACCATTTTAAACGACAGTCCTGAGAATCCCTCTCAAAGGAACAATGTAATAGATACTGGTATTTATTCACAAACATGTTGTTATACGTTAATATATAATTTTGAAGACTCAGAAGTAATCTATCACAAATGGGAAGAAGATAAGAAAATTTTTATATATACATAATTGGTTTTATGTTTATAGTCATTTAAATTGTATTTATTTTTTTTTAAATCTAAAAGTGTTAGCTATAATTAATTATGAGGTGAGGTTGTCTTCCTCCTACAAGCCAAAGTAGAGAATTGAGGTCTTTATATCACAGACAAAAAATTGCGACCAATATTTTTTTCCAACTAAGAATAGTTTTTATTAAACATCTTATATTTCCATTAAATGATTTTATAACTTCCAGTACAGTATATAAACATTGTTGATTCCATTGTAAGTAGTATGAACAAAATGAAAGTGTGGTTTTGTTCCAGACAAGGAACTCTACAGAAATTCCAGCATTGTTAAAATGCACATGTGGAAAAGCTAATTACAGTGTTGAGAATATATTTTGCAGTATTTCATTTCTGTCATTATTTTTATAAAGCAATTATTCTGAGTTCTTAAGCCTCACAGTTATAATAATACCCCATCAAAAACTAGAACTAAAACAGAAAAGGATAAGAAGGTTCAATAAACTACTTTAGACATTGTTTTTAAAGGATAGTAACCATGAGCCAAAGACAATGATATCTTTAGTGTTTTGCAGGACTTTTCACTTATATTTACTGATGATTATAAAAACAAACTATACCAGTAATTATTAGTACAAAAATTTTAGCTCAAAAAATATTTTATTGCTTACAAGTTCAGTATGGGGCAGAAAGCACTGTTGATTTCATATTTATATTTAATGATTGCTGTGTGTCTTAAAACAACAAACTCTTTTATATTTATAAAAAAAAGAAAAAGAAAAAGGAGCAGCCTCTATGAAAAGAGCCAAAGAAAATTATTTAAATAGACAAAAACTGAAAGGAGGTAGGTTTCAGCAATAGTAGAAAACAGGAATTTTATGATTGAATTGAGTCCAGAAGGAAGACCAAAATCAAGAAAGATGAAATAGAATAGTATTTTTTTTTTCAATATTAAGAGCTAGGAATGGATAATTTTACTCTAACTTCTGAATTTTTCCTGAATAAGCAACAGTTATTTAAAAGTAATTTCAAATGACTAGAGGAAAAATATTAAACTGATTCATTTAGATGAATTTCCTCATGCAACTTTACAATTCGGAGAACACTTATTAAAGCATTTCTGTGAACAGAGCACTATTAAAGGCATTATGGAAGATGTAAAACTGTAAATTATCTTTAAGGAGCTTATAACCAACTAAGAAAGGGAGACATAGGAAAACTTAAAAAGTAAACTTAATGCACCTTATAATCGTGAATATAATCTGAACACCACTCAGTCCTGTGGGAGGGATCATGGAGAAGGGATCTAATAGTAGGAACTGGGAAATGAGTCATAGAGAAAATAGCTTTAAAACCAGTTCAGTCAGGCTCATGAAGCTTCTAAGATTAGTTTGAAATTAATAAAGTTTCAATATTCTCATTTCTTTTGGTAGGGAGCAATCTGCTTCCCTGTAATACCTCTATGAAGTTATGTGAGCAAAAATGCTTTTTTTTTTGGATCCATAGGTACGCTTTAAATGTTTTTCCCCCCTCATGAAGATGACAACTGGAATTTACAAAATCTTTAAAACCTCCTGCCAAATTATAAAATTTCTTGTGTAATTTTGAAGACATTAAACCTGACTTCTGATTTTTGTCCATGATGGAGGAGCTGGTGCTGGATGTGCCATGACACTGTAAATAACAATATAAAAAAACAGCACAATATATAAAACTTCTGTTTCTAAACATTTGTCAATGCATATAGCACTGGCCTGAGATCCTTGAGAATAGGAAAACATTTAAGATGAGCTCAATATTCATCCCAGCCCTCTGGCTGGGGCCAGCATATTTTGTTGAGGCACAAAGTCGGTGGAGGCCAGGCATAACAGGGTGGTCCGCAGAGCTGAGGGTTTGTCATTAGAATTCGAGGCTGCTGTAACAGCTGGAAGCATGAGTCAGGGTGCTGAAAAGGAGCCAGCTGTTAGAGTAGGAGCAGAAGTCTTTGTGAGGGTTCCCTGTGGAGCCTCTGCCAAGGGTCTAGCTGCACATTCTTAATGAGACTCCGGAGCCCTAGCAGAAAGCAGCTGTTACCAGTAGCAGAAGAGAGGTATCAGAGGTCACACAGTTATTGAAATTTTGGTGTCTTGGCCCAGTGAGAGAAAGTTTGGGCCCACATCCTCTGGTGCTTAGTAATTATTGTACAAATGAATGACAGTAGCAGTATTGAAATTTCAGGGTTTTTCTCTACCAGATAATAATCATGTTTCTAATTAAATCATTTATATAAAGTGTATCTTTTATCAGTAGTTGATATTGATTACTTTTGCAATTTAATTTAAAAAAGTTTCAACCTACTAAAATATCCATTCTTCTGTACCACTACAAGCTTGTTAAAAACTTTTGCTTGTATCCTTAAGACTGAGTTACATGAAATTGCTTGATATGGGCAAATGCTTCCTTAATTTGATATAAGTAGTTTCCTAGGATCTTTATATTAAATACTTAGGAACTCTTCATATAGAAGGGAAATTTGTTTAGGGTTCTTTAAAAAATATTTCTCTTGCGTATTTCCAAATCCTCTGTAGCTGAAATTTATTATCCGTCCACAAAAATTTAATGATATTTGCATTATATTTCCTTCTGGTACACACGTCAGGGATTTAATTATTCTTATAAAGAGAGTATAAGCTTAATAATTTTTAGTCCCCAAAGCTTAGAACAGTACCTTAACTATAATAAATATATTTTTAGATATTTTATAGGACTTAATGATAGAATGTGAGACAGAGGGCGTGATGGAAGGGATAGAAGCAGGGGAGTAGAAGGTGTGTTTATTAACACATACCCAAAATTATAACTATGTGAGATAATGGATGTGTTAGCTAACCTTATTGTGGTAATCATTTTGTAATATATACGTATATCAAATCACTATGTTGTACAACTTGAACTAATACAATGTTGTATTGAGATACAAAATACATCTCAATAAAACTGAAAAATGCTTTAAAAAATAAAAAAAAATCTGTACTGTCAGTTCCACACAATGTAATAGTTGAAAGCCTTAGCTGCAAAACCTGTCAAATTTGAGTGTGAGTCCCAAATCCTACCAGTGTATCCATCCACAAGCTATTTACCTCTCATCTGTTACACACCTAACACAGAATGTAATATAAACAGCACTTTGAACAATGCCAGCTTCTTTTAAGCAACTCATATAGCTGCTACTTTTATTACCACCTTTTCTGCTTAATACTAACAATCATTTTTTCATATTAAAAGTTTTTGCATAAATATTCATAAAATATTTACCATAAATTTTATGGTAATTGGCATAGTGGAATGAAGATATGTAACATAGTTGCTAATAAAGCAAAGCCTCATTGAGTAGTATCCTAATGACTCAAAAACTAATTGCTACAAGAGCAGAGGCATGTTATTTTCTAATACTAATGCCTGAAAACTCCACCAGTGTCAAGAATATAGCCATTTTCCATTGAATTTAGGTAAGAATAGCATATGCATAACAATACCTATTGCTCTCCCCAGAATCACTGTGACAAGTATTGCTGATATTAACATGGTGATGACATTGCAATATCCAATGAATCATATTACCTGATGTATAATTAGGAGAATGTTGCCACCTGTACATTGTACACCACTTTTTCCTTCAAAATAAATAATCCATATGAATTCATTTAACTAATCATTCATAATCTAATATTTTATCTAGAAAAATATATCAGTAAAATAATACATTCTCCTGCTACAATTTTTAAAATAATTTTGCATAACTGGAATCTCCAAATTATTATTTTGATATTCAAAGCCTTCAGTAAGTTAGTTTCAACCCTCATAATTGTTCTCGCGTTCCACCATAAAACAACCTGCCTACTGTGTATTCTACCATGAAGCCATGCTGCAATGAACGTGCATATATCTTTTCTTGTTAGTTTTCGTTTTCTTCAGGTAAATACCCAGAAATGGAATTGCTGGGTTCTATGGTAGTTCTATTTTTAATATTTTGTGGAACCTTCATACTGTTTTCCACAGTGGCTTGACTAACTCATCTCTCAGCTCTTGATTGAGTTTTCACTATGCAAGGCAAACAGAGTGTTGCTTAAGAAGTAAAATGGGTATAGTATCACAAACTTAGCAGTATATATCAATAGGTTAGGATCAATTTGAAATTTGTAAGCTACTCTTGAAGCTCCGCTGGAAATTCTAGGTAGTCTATCGTGGTAAACTGTAAAAAATGTCTAATTGTAGGCACCAATTACAGATTATTGGCTCAGATCTCCCAGAGATCTGCCTCTGCCTGCAGGGTGACAGTTAAACTCAGTCATGTAATGAGCCTCAGGTTGTAGTCAGCTGGATGTAAACTCTAGCCGGAGGTTAGGGTGAGAGAATTTCCAGCCAGTGGGGCAATTGCTTCCTCCTTCTAGCCTAAAGCTGCTTTGAGAGGAACACTGCCTGGGAGAGACGGTTTCTGCAGCATGGGTTAATGACTGTGTTCAGGGACCCAGGCAGCAGCCTTCACAGCTTGGTCCCCAGAGCCACGAATCCCAATCACTGAGCACCAGGCAAAAGACTCAGGAGGGTTGGGGGTGGGAAGAGAAAAACCAAAGAACTTATATGCAGATAGGCATAACCAGTGGGCACTGAGAACAATGTGGTAAAGGTGGGGAGTTGGGGGAGCAGTGAGGGGGAGGTAAATGGGGGGAAAGAAAAGGGGAGACATCTGTAATACTTTCAACAATAAAGATATATAAAAAATTATATTAATAATCCCGCCCCCCAAATAGAAATGCGCATTGCCTTCTTCATAAGGTGGTTGTAAGGATTAAAGAAAAAAAATATTGTTGGCTCTAACCTGTATTCCGGTTACAGGCTGAGATTTTGGTGTATCTAAATCTTTGAATAGAATTTAGGTTATATTCTTCAAAAATTTATATACAGCAGTATGTGATCTAATAACAATTTTTAATTACTCTTTTGTCATGTTTATTTTACTATTTATGTTGTTTACCTGTTTCTCTTCCAAAGTTTCAGATTCTTGTATCATTCTGAATTAAAACCAATGAATAGGACAACTCATTGGATTTAGGAAGTTGGTGTGTTATTTGATATACTTTAACTTTGATATGTTAACAACTTAAGAATTAACTATGAGATAACATTTAATATTAATAAATACTATGTGCTTTCTTGAAGACAATTTCTGAAGTACATTTATTTATACTTTAAAAAAATTTTATTTATTGATTTTTAGAGAGAGACGGAGAGGGAGAAAGAGATAGAAACATCGAGAGAGCATCGATTGGCCACCTCTTGCATGCCCCCCACTGGGGATCGGGCCCACAGCCTGGGGATGTGCTCTGACCAGGAACCAAACCGGTGACCTCTTGGTGCATGGGTTGAGGGTCAACCACTGAGCTACACCGGCTGGGTTATTTATACTTTTAGTTTCTATTTTTCTAGATATTTTGAGACTAATATTAATAATTATTTTTGGTTCCATACACATTGAATTTTATTTAGAAAAATAAATTTTAAAAATACAAACTATTTTGAAAGTTCATAAAAGGAAAGTTTACATTTTAATTTTATATAGAAGACTTATAACCTTAGGATATTTTAAGAAAACAAGTAAGCAAATTTGCCATGTTTTTGCTGGTGTGGCTCATATTATAAGATATAATGTAAAATTTAAAATGCTTCATTATTAGTGAGCATTATGTAGCATGTCATTTAAATTCATTACTACTTCATGTACTTTACTATTTTGGCAAACATTCACGAGTAAACCATTATATATATGGATTCTTATAGGAAGAATGAATATCTTTTGCAGATGAAATAAACTATTAGGAATACTGTGTTTGAAGGATCTTTCTGAAACTAGCATAATATAATAGGGCTGTAGATACTCGGTTTGCTAACTTAAAAAAAAATGAGCTTTTTATATACACTTGTCATAAAATACCCATATTTGAAAGAAATAATTAGTAGGAAAGGTCTACAATTAGGAAGGGAAGTATCCTCTTCTAGGAAGCAGTGCTAAATTTTTTTTAAAAATTAATTTTTTCCATCACCATTTATCCCCTTTATGCCCTCTTCCACCTCCACCCACTTCCTCCCTACAGTCACGACACTGTTGTCCGTGCCCTTGAGTTCTCCCTCTTTTTCATTTTTGCTCAATCCCCCCACCCCTCCACGCCAGCAACGTCCCCCCCCCCCCCCCCCGCCTCCACTAGGGCTGCCTGCCTGCTCTCTACCTTTGAGTCTGGCTTCTATTTTGCTTGGTCGTTCAGTTTGTTCATTAAATTCCACATGTGAGTAAAACCATATGGTACTTCTCTTTCTCTGACTGGCTTATTTTTATTAAAAAAACAAAGCAAAACAAACAAACAAACAAAAAACTGGAGCATCAGAATAACTGATCCTTGGATATATACTTCATGAGTAAAATATTTTATAGGATGCTTGGGGATAGTGTTAGGATAGACTTGCCTTATATTGACTTAGGTTTTATAATTAACATTATTTCTGGTGAAGCTTCTTGATATTCCCCCCTGGCCCTGGCTATATAACATAACAATGGGAAAAGTAACACTTAAGAGATCATTCTTAGGGTATCTGGAGTATGCAGAACCAATTCAAACCTTACTGTATAATCTTAATTCTACATATGATCTCCTCTTTAGTTGGCTGTAAATATTTCCCTATGGAACTTCTTTTTCTTTTTTAGTCTTTCAGACTTTTTTACTGAGATATAATTGGCATATCATAATATTATATTAGTTCCCTGTATACTACATAATGATTTTATATGTGTATGTATTGTAAAATGTTCACCGCAAGTCCACTTCAATAAACCCAATTAACACCCACCACCATACATAGTTACATATTTTTTTCTTATGATGAGAACTTTAAAAATCTCCTCTCTTAGCAACTTTTGAATATATAAGCAGCGTTATTAACTATAGTCACCATGAGGTATGTGGCATCTCCATGTCTTTGTTTTTTCACCGTAAGTTGGTACCTTTGAGCCCCTTCACCACTTTGTCCATGCTCTAACCCAACCTGGCAGCCACCTCTTTGTTCTCTGCATCTATGAGTTTGGTTTTAAAATGTTTTAGATTCCACATATGAATTAGATAATATGGTATTCGTCTATGTAATATATATATATACACACACTCCACCTTTTCTTCCATCTTAAATACTTAAATTCATTCATCCATAGACACTTAGGTTGCTTCCCTGTCTTGTCTACTGTAAATAGTACTGCAGTGAACATAGGGGTGCATATCTCTTTTTGAGTTAGGTTTCCTTTGGATAAATATCCAGAAGGGAAATTGCTGTATCCTATGGTTGTTACATGTTTGATTTTTTGAAGAACCTTCGTACTGTTTTCCATAGTGGCTGCACCATTTATGTTTCCATCAACAGTGCACAGTGTTCCCCTACTCTCCACATGCCCTCAGACTCTTATTTCTTCTTGTCTTTTGGATAACAGCCATTCTAACAAGTGTTAGTAACTATCTCATTGTAGTTTTGATTTGCATTTCTCTTACTAGTAGTAGTATTAAACACCTTTTCATGTATCTATTGGCTATTGGTATGTCTTCTTTGAAAACATGTCTGTTAAGGTCCTGTGCCTATTTTTTAAATGGATTGCTCGACTTTTTTGTTATTGAGTTGTATGAATTCTTTATATATTTTGGATATCAACTCCTTATCGAGTATATGACATGCAAATATTTTTTCCTACTAGGTAGGTTGCCTTTTTATTTGGTTGAATTCTTTTGATGTACAGAAGCTTTTTAATTTGATATACTCTTCTTTATTTTTGCTTTTATTGTCTTTGCTTTTGATTTGAAATCTTAAAAAATTCTTAATTTAATGTAGGTCTGCTTGCCTAGAGCATATATTGCTCTTTGTGCACTTGCTATTCCCATTATATACATAGTGCTTTTCCTAGTGCAGTGCCATTAGCATGAGGGGCAGCACATTTCTAGTGATTGAACCCCAGCTTCCCCATGGCTCATCTGCTCCTTCTGTGTCTCCTCTCTGTGTCAGGTCTGTGCCCCAGTGCCTCAGTGTCCCGTGTCTGCTCTCCCCCTTCCCGCAGTTAAATAATGTTATTTCTGCAAATCAACTCATATATTTTACTTCTCTGCAATAATTAATTCTGCTTCGGATCACTGCTCTGTAACATAAGTAAATAATGTAACATATTTGTGAAATTTTACTTTAATATTAAATGGGTTAAAAACACAAATATTAAACATTCTGAGTACTTATCATATTACTGAAATATATATTAAAATATTTATAGTTCCAAGGCAATCAGTGTGGTAGGTGATTAGATGGGTTTCATTTTGCCAATATTACTACCTAATTTCATTTAAATACTGATTAAAAAAATTTTTTTTGTTCCAGTTTTCTGTTGTAACTGTCACCTATTATTTAGTACATTAAGGACTGAAATAGAATATTTTAAACCAGATCATATTTTAAACCCAACTGTTACCTCTAGCATGGGAACTGTGATTCTGAGAGTTAAAAAAAGACTGACGTTTGAGCTTTTGAGGTAAGAGAGAATGTTCTATGTTTTATTTGATTGAGAAAAGAACAGAAGATCTGATCCAGAGTACTGCAGTTTGTTAGCTAGTTTGTAATGTTGAAGTACATAAACATACATTTCAAAGATAAGGAATACCATCCAAAGGCACATAAACACAGTTTTTAATTGTCCATGCTGCTCTTGTCTTGGCCATGCCTGATAGTTAATGGTTTGCGTCCAGGTTCGAGTCAGAAAGGCTCTCTAGATACCAGTCCAGAAGTAGAGAGCTTTGTACATTTGGCCTGACATGTGTGGTTTTCACAGTGTTTAAGACTGTTTGGATTAATTTACAAATTAGGTGGCTTTATATAAAATCCGAATGTTACATTTCTCTTGAAAATTATGCAAGAACTAGCGGTATGGTACAGTAATTGAGCTGAGCAGTAGGAGGTCAGTCTTAGACAGGACATGCACACTGTAGTTTGAAGAATTCCCCACCTGGACCCCTCCACTTACACACATATCTGTTTGCCTCCTGTAAGAACTTGAGTTTGGAATATTTGGTTTACTTTTACAAATTTAGAGTAGGGGAATTGGAGCCAATCAGTTAAATTATTTTTTTACTTTAAATAAGGGTCAAGAGATAAATAGTGGCACAGCCTGGATTATAATCCATCTCACTTCACTCTCCATCCATTAACACTAACTATAAGATAGAATACTTGGCTTGCTGTCCTGGCACTAGCCCTTCTAGCCCTTAATGCCTCTAACGTTTGGTTTGCATAGTCGTAAGATGAAAATAATAATACTGATAACATGTGATTGTTGCAAAGGTTAAATATATTTGTCATTGTTGGGTTCATATCTGCAGAGACATTTTAACTGTTTCTAACAATACCTTTCTTATTATAGCTGTTATATTTTTATTTTTTCTCCTTTATTTAAAGTGGTAACATTTTTAAAAAAATTAATAATCTTTTAAAAAAATTTAACGAAATTTATTAGGGTGACATTGGTTAACAGGATCATATAGGTTTCAAGTACACATTTCTATGATACAAGATCTGTATATTACCTTGTGTGCCCGCCACCCAAAGTCAGACCATCTTCTGTCACCATATGTTAGACCCCCTCTACCCCCAGCACCTCCCTGCCCCTTTCCCTTTGGTAACCACCACACTGCTGTCTGTGTCCACGAGTTTCAGTTTTATATCCCACATGTGAGCAAACTCATATGGTTCTTAGCTTTTTTTGACTTACTTCACTTAGCAGAATATTCTCAAGGTCCATCCATGTTGTCACAAATGGCAGTATTTCGTCTTTTCTTATGGCTGAGTGGTATTTCATGTGTATTTGTACCACATCTTCTTTATCCAATCCTCTATTGCAGGACACTTTGGTTGTCTCCGTTATCTTGGCCACCGTGAATAATGCTGCAGTAAACATAGGGGCACATACATCTTTGCGAATACATGTTTTCAAGTTTTTCGGGTAGATACCCAGGAGAGGGATTTCTGGGTCATATGATAACTTCATTCTTAATTTTTTGAGGAATTGCCAGACTGTTTTCCATAGTGGCTGTGCCAGTGTACATCCTCACCCGCAGTGAATGAGGGCTCCCTTTTCTGTACACCCTCTCCAACACTGCTATTACCTGTCTTGTTGATAACAGCCATTCTGACAGTGGTAACATGTTTCAGTAAACTTGTTTGGGGTTAACATGGCTATGGTGTAGTAGCATTGGTATTCATTATGTTGATAAACTTGCATATAAGTTAATGTGCCAGGCACTGTGTGTGTGTGTGTGTTTGTGTGTGTGTGTGTGTGTGTGTACAGTTTTGAAAGTATTAACAAGAAAAATTTGTGTTTTAGTGTATTAAAGTAAAATTTGATTTACATTTACTATCATCTGGTTTTATATTTTTCTAATAAAGTCATGTTATAAATAGTAAAAAACAATAAAAATGAGAAAATGAAGATCTGTGTATTTATTAGCATAATAAAATTTAACTCTCATAGAACTGAAGTGAGAATAACAAAATAATACAATTCCACTGATTAATACCTGGAAAGGTTACAAGTTTTTATCTTAAATGTTTCTCTTTTTTTTATGTTAGAGATCTGTGTTACCTTTAAAATGAGTTCTTAACTTAGTTTTATTTTTTCAGAGCACCTTCAAGTTTAAATCTGAGAGTGATATTCATTTGGCAGAACATCATAAACAGGTTCTGTACGATGGAAAACTTGCAAGTAGTATTGCATTTACATATAATGCTAAGGCCACTGATGCCCAGCTGTGCCTAGAGTCCTCACCAAAGGAAAATGCATCGATTTTTGTGCATTCCCCACACGCTCTGATGCTCCAGGTGGGTGAACAGTGACTTCGTTTTCATATTCTCATCCTGGTTAACAGTATCTTTATTTTACATAGTAAACATTGCTCATCTATCCATCTACACCTGCTATTTGTTTTTCTTTTAGTTTTCTAATTCTTTGAATGACTTTTCTTTCCTTCTCCCCATTTTTGGCAATCTACTTCACCTCGGACTTGTCTACTTAATTAGGATATCAGTGATTTCTGATATCTTGTATGTTCTGTAGGCTTTGAAATAAAGTCAGTTGATTAGCTGAATAGATAGTTGTTAATAAAAAAATATTCTTTGGTTCAAGAAGAGTAGTGTATGTCTCCCTAACATAGAATTCCCCGAGTACCTTTAAATCCATTAAAAGTATTTCTTATTATATAATATCTCTTGATTTATAGCCTCATATTTTTAGTGTAAAAAAATCAAATGAAGATTTCAAATTTCAAATTTTTATTTTATATGTGTATCAAAAATGATATAATTGAAGGTTTTAAAAATGTCCAATGTTATTTAATTCTCTTTCAAAGTTATTTGGAACAAGGAAATGGTGATGACATTATGCTCCAGAAATGTAATCAACTTTTTTATTTTCTGAATATAGGATGTGAAAGCTATAGTAACACATTCAATTCATAGTGCAATTCATTCGATTGGCGGGATTCAAGTGCTTTTCCCACTCTTTGCCCAACTGGACAATCGGCAGCTCAATGACAGTCAAGTGGAAACAACTGTCTGGTAAGTTTTCTATGAATGTGTAATTTCTTAGATTTTTTGCATACTTAGATTATACCTGGTATCCTCGATATTGTATAAATGTATTATAATGTTTAGTTTTTATTCTTAAAGTTCTAATAAAAGTTCCTTTAGGAGTAAGGCAGATATATATGTATATAATATAAAAATAATCTGACACTGTGATCTTATAAACATAAAGGAGTGACTTCCTTCATAATAAATAAAAAAATCCTTATCAGGTGAGACATAGTGATTATGCAGTTGAGGAAAAATATTAGTCCCAACCTTAAACTTTGCAAATACTCATGGTTTGGATTGTCCATGAAATCCTGTCAGGTTAAATAAAATTACGAGGGTAAAGTTTATTTTGAAGAATAATATTTAATAACAGTTACATAATTTATACTTTAAATGCAGGTATTATTTTATGCTATTATCATAAGACTGTACAGCATTACTTGATATTACCTTTCTTTATATATAGTTCATATTTGAGAGCCCAAATCTAACCAGTGGCATATCTGTGTCTGTAAAAAATTCAGTAACTTCTAACTAGGTTTATTTCAATTTTTTGTAGCTTCCCTCATTTTTATTAAAAAATATCTCATGCATAAAACTCTGATGTAATTGTCTATCTTATATCTTATATATAAGAAGTTAAATGTGAATTTTAACAGCTATTTTGTCTGTGTACATTGTTATGTTTAGAGAATTTAAGGGCAAAGTTTTATAGGTTTTCATTAATTTCTATTTCAAAAGTAATATAGAAATGCTCCATTAGTGTACATGAAATCCTTCATGTTTGAATTGATGAAAAAACTAGCAAATGAAGGAAAGATGGGAAAATTTAAAGTCCATTGAAATGTAACATGACTTCTTCATATTTATTATCTAACTTAGCTAGTAACAAAATTCTATTAATTGCTATTAATATTGTCCCTTTGTTGAGACTGTCTTTATGTAAAGTATCAATGTAAATATAAATGTGACCTACTGTACATTTACAAAATTCAGATCCATGGGTCATGCTTTCTTTCATATCAATGTAGCATAAAGGTTGCAGTTTTGAAGTGAAAAGCTTTGCAGTGAAATGGAATCCTGAGGTCATTTCCTGTTGTCATACCACTTTGCTGTGAGATCTTAAATAATTTCATTGTGAGGCAGATCAGCCTGTTGGAAAAATAAAACTTTACATTCCAGTCCTGGATTTAAGAAAAAAATGTTTTGTCTCTGTCATCTAAGTGATACAGTATACATTGTGATCGGTAATTAAAAACCTAACAAGGGCCATGAAAAGAAGTTGGAGATGGAGTAGCCAGTAGAAAACTCCATGTGTAATTTAATATTCCTTATGAATTAATACTAAGTCCATAATTATTTTAACCTAAACTGGATTTTTTTTGCTTGAGAAAGAAAAATTAGGAAGATTATGAAGTTTAAAATCTTATAACTAAAATGATCCACACTAATTTATATCTTTCTGAGCAGCTATTATAAAATCTTAGATCTAAAATTATATTTAACAGGTTGTCTGGTCCATTCATCCAAAGCACATGGTTATTATTCATTGCCTATCATTAAAACTCATTTTAGTGTTTATATTATATTTTGGTATTTAAATTATATTTATTTTACTGTGGAGACGAAAGAAAGTGGAAGGGTTCAGTGTTCTGATTTTCATTTTGATTTGTTTGTTTTGAGTTCTTTTATATCATTCATTTAAAATTTTTCCTATAATACATAACTTCAACTTTTTCAGTGATATGTAGTTTATAGCTAATAGAGAACATATAATAAGAAAGGTATCGCTCTCCTCTTTAATAATAATAAATACCCAATTCCAAGCTACCCTGTGATTCAGTTGTGCTGTTTTGAAATCTTACCAGATGAAACATAATTACTGCTTTTTAATTAATTGTGTCAAAAGCCCTTGGTGCCTGAGATTCACTTCTTTGTGGACAGTTCTGTGAATCTTTTTCATTTAAAGTTTTGAAGGCGAACATTATAGACAAGTGTGTGCATCAGTGATACAGTCTTTGGTTTTTAAAATGGTAAAGGCAAGTTGTTAAATGGGATTTCTCCCTCTGCTTGAAGAACACAGTAGGGCAAGGATTGATAGAATTTTATGTTTTTTTGGGAAATCATAAATCCATATAGATGAATGGGACCTTGAAATAGGCTTTATCTTCTTATTGTTAGTGAGCATAAAATTGTTGTAGGGGAATGAAAATCTATTTGAAGTTTTTAAATCTTCCAGAGAAAAATCAATAGACTCTTTTTTGAAAATCTGTTTGCGTAAGAAATACATGCCAAAAATTGCAATATTATCTAATTCTTAATTACTTTTGGGAAAAATTGAGCAAAGCTCTAAAATAAGTCAATTCTTTGCCTTCTGTGTTTCAGGTTGAAGCATTTTAGGTTCTATGTACTTTCCTCTGCTCAGTAGTCTTTTTAATGACATTTTTTACTGTTTCTGTAAGACTTCACCTTTGTTGGCACTTCTGTACCATTGTTGTAAACTTGGATGAGTTTTACGCTCTGCAGGGAACTTAGTAGTAAAATAATGTATTGAAATAATAATCTTATTTCCTGGAGCCTTTAAAACAGGCTTTATTTGTGTAAGATGCTTTTGTGGCTTGTTTTATTATGAAGACTACGTACTGTAGATGTTATATGTGTGCTGGACTTGGGTTCAAATCCCAAGTTTACTATTTATTATTAGTGCATCTCTGAGTGTGTTATTACCTTTTTGTGCTTTAGTTTCCACCATTACACAATAGGGGTAAAAACAGCTCTCTGGGTTATTTAGTTTAAATGTGGTAAGATGCATAGATGGACATACTAAGCACTCAGTGCACGGCGGCTTTGTTGTTGTGACAGTGGGCTAGGTGGTCTGCAAGATTATCTCTGACACTGCATTTTATATGAAAAGTATTAGATGTCATCTCTCTTAAGAATTGGTTGTTATAATACGGGCCATAGTATATTTGAACTGCTTTCTACCAGTGATGTTATTTACAACCGAGAATTACATATTTAAGTAGGACTTCTATTTTGAATTTTAGTTGTAGTGATGAGAACTGATTTTGAACTATCCATTTTCTAGATAGAGTGGCTTAAAATTAAGGAATTTGTTAACTCAACTTTTTAACAACATCAAACAAACAATACCAGGTCACACAAAGCTTGGACTGGTTTAAGATGATTTTTCTTTAGCTGTGTTTTGGATTTTGTAAAGCTGTCCTCTTACTCTAGAATCAGGGGTGGGAACGTCCGGCCTGCAGACCCTATAAGGCCTGTGTAATCAATACCAGCTAATGTCACACGCCTCACCAAATTAGCCTGACCAAATATAGCAGGCTACTTTTTAAGTTGGTAATTTTGTGTGGCCTGCGAATGATGTTATAAATGTCCAAATGGCCCTCGGCAGAAAAAAGATTCCCCACCCCTGCCAGGAATAACACTTTTTAAAAACAAGTAGTTAGCCGTTGGCATGGCACAAAAAAATTAATCAGCAAAGGAGTAGATAAAAACTATTGAGCTGAGTTAACTAGCATGTGGCAACACATACAGTATTTTTGATGTGATCTGTTTTTGAATAAGTAAGTGAGGCCAATATGTAGTTACTGTTGTGATTTTATCCTGTTCATAATGATTTTCAAGCAGCATGATCACTTTGAGCTTGGATGTTTTGTCGTTCCTTGCGGACTGGTACTGTTTTATATCGGACTGGTTGGTCCCTCTCAGTCAGTGAGCACTGAGAGCAGTGACTGCACACGGCCTTCCAGTAGACATTAGTACACACATACTGCGTGGCTAAAAGAATGAGCAGATGAGTAATAAAGTACCTCAAGCAGCATAGCTGTAATCTTGAAGTAACCATATCTTTTGTATTTTGTATCTAAGAGTGTCTCAGTAAATTAGAAACTTAATTTCCCTTTGATTTGGAAGATCATATGCATTGAATGCAAATGACATATTCTTCTCAAATTTGGCCTACGTCCCTTCTTTTTAAGAATGTATGTTATTAAATTCTGTGGGTGATACAAAACAATAAGTCTTCCTCATTTTGTGACTTAAGAATTTGCTTTGAAAAAAAATATTTTCTGGCATAAGGTATAAGTTGGCTTTTGTATGTTAAACAATTAAAAATTCATGCCCAGCCGGTGTGGCTCAGTGGTTGAGTATCGACCCATGTACCAAGAGGTCACCAGTTCAATTCCTGGTCAGGACACATGCCCAGGTTGTGGGCCCGATCCCCAGGCGGGGGTGGGGGGGCATGCAGGAGGTGGCCAATCGATGTTCTGTCTCATCAATGTTTTCTCTCTCTCCCTCTCCCTTCCTCTCGCTCTCAAATCAATACAGAAAAAAAAAAATCATGAAGCCCTGGCCAGTATTGCCCAGTGGTTATTAGAGTGTTTGGGCTGCACACCAAAGGGTTACGGGTTCGATTCCTGGTCAAGGCCAGGGACCTGGGTTTCAGGTTTGATTCCCACCCTGGTCAGGGTGTGGAGGAGACAGCCAATCCATGTGTGTCTCTCACATCGATATTTCTGTCCCTCCCTCCCTCCCTTCCTTTCACTCTATCTAAAAATCAGTGGAAAAATATCCTCCGGTGAGGATTAACAACATAAAAATACTTGAAGAGACAGTGGGATGTGTGAAAGCAGACTCACACCGATGTTCTGTGATACTTGTCTGATCAGCAGTAGTATGAGCACATGGTGTTTATCGAGTCCTCCCTCTGTGCCAGGCAGTTGTAATTGTATTGTCTTACCTTACTCTGTTCTGCTGAGGAGGGAAGGGAAAGTTAAGTAACTTGCTCAGGGTCCCAGAGACCCAAGTGGCAGATGAGGACCAGGGCACTGTTCCTGAAAGACTGTCCAGAGCCCTCACTGGAAACCACTGGGTGCACAGCATGGGACTCAGTCTTGTCAGCTCTGGAATGATTCTAATAGTGCCAGATTTATTTGATCGTAGTAGGAATTTAAAAAGAGTATATGTAAAGTATTACAGTGTCTGGTGTATAATAGGCATTTAATGAGTTTTCTTTATTTCCTCAGTAAATATTGATAGTCTATTGATGTGATGAACTTTTGTATTACTGAAATTTCTGTTAATGCTTTTTTAACTCTGATAAATTATATTAATCAAAAATGAATTTCAAGTGATAATTTAAATAAATTCTCAGAAGTCTATAAATATTTTTCTCAGAAAAGTCTTTTTTGTTTTTATTATGAGACGTGGTTTGATAGACTGCCTGATGGAATATAAAATAAAATAAAATGTAGAGAATCCCATAATGCATTGATGTTAATGATTCTGTCATTGAGAATACTGTAATATGAATATTAATGACTCATTAACTTGTTTAGTGAACTTAAATTAAGATTTTTTCCCCCAAAACTGTCTTGCTAACCAAAGTTATTACAGTAATTATCTTGAATTTTATACCCCCTCCTTAACAATTAAGCAGCCCCTCTTAATAATTAAAGGTTTCATTGCAAAGTCCTAATAAGCACTAGTTATATGTAAACCAACAAAATTACTTGGAAATTTCAACATTTCAGTGTCTAACTACCTAAAACAGATTTCTTCTTAAATTTCACAAAAAATCTTTTGTCTGGCAATGTTTCCTGGATTTTTGTTCAAGGAAAGTGCCCATTATACATATAATATCATAATTTTATTATCTAATTTTAGACCAGCTGACATAAAAAATGAAATGTGATTGCTTTCAGGTAGCAAAATAAATGAAATCAATACTGTCTGTAATGGTTGTCTTTCTTGTGGAGGTGGTTGTTCAGATATATGGAAGATAGCTATTATTTCAGTTTCTAAAAGTATTGAAATATTTTTGACTATATATCTATCAAATCATATTATTTTTAAAATATTCAGAAAGGTACATCTGTCACTTAATTTGCATATTTGCTAGTTTGCCTTTTTTGTGTAATGATTGCTAAATCAGTAATGAAAATATTCTTTGATGTGAAACAGACACAAAAAGTGCCTTTGAAGTAATGTGATACTACTATTATTAGAGGAAAACAAGTAATAATTGTGTAGTGAGGCTTAATGAGGGTAAAATGGAACTTATATTGAATTCACTGTGCACGTTAATTTGTAAGGAGTGAAAAATAAAGTACATGAAGCATTCTGCCTGAAACACAGGGAAATTTTAATGTGATGTTCCAGTTGTTTTCTCTGCGTTGTCAGGCAAGTCCTTTTAACTCCAAGAAGAATGCACAGAAGCTATCTAATAATGAAGTTTATAGTACTTCTATAAAGTCTTTTTCATAAATAATTACTGTTCTATAATAATTCTTCCATAAAAAGTTTCCTTTAAATTTAGTGAAATCCATTTTAATGCTGTTACTTTGTGCTGACTTAGTTTATAACACATAATCTTAAATGAACTTGTTGCCTTGATTTTCTTCTAGTCTGCATATCCATATCCTTTATAATTCAATATTTCAATCATATCTTGTTATAAAAGGTGTTGTTATTTTATTCATGGAATGGTATTCATTTTTTTTTAACTTTTCTATGTCTTTACAATCCTTTTGAAAATAAGTAAGGTAAATTGCTTTATTTTATGATGATCATAAAGTTTAAAATTAAAATTAATATTATTTGCTTTTATAAGGAATATTATCATATGCCTGAATATTTATGATTTAACCTCAGAAGCTCAGAATATATTAAATAGAAAAATGGGTATAATACTAAGAGTTTCCCAAGCATTTAGGCACTTTTCCCTTCCTCTCTCCTGGATGTGATGACCATTATGTATAGTGAATGGAATCTATAAGAAAAGAATTTATAGAGCGTCATTAGGATAATGTAGTTAATTTAGTATAGGGATGTTATTGGCTTTTATTTTAATTTATTTTTAGGTTCATGGTTTTGTTACGTAGGCTGACAGCTCCCAAGCTTTTCTGCTAGCTGCCTTCTACTTAGGCTTATATACCCAAACCATGTGGAAAGTTTCTCAAACTCAAAATGCCGCAAGTAAAAACTCACAGCCTTCGCCTCTGCACAGTTTCTATTTTTTTTACATTTGTTTTACTTTTAAATTTAAAAATTATTTTATTTTTGTCAAAAACTTTATTTTTAGAACAGTTTTATGTTTACAATAAAATTTTACAGAGATCTCCCATATATTGTTCCACCCATGCATACCCTACCCCATTGTCAACATCACTCACCAGAATTGTACTTTTTAACCAAGGATGAACCTGAATGGACACTTCATCACCACTCAAAAGTTCATAGTTTATCTTACAGTTAGTTCACTCTTGGTATTGTGTATTCTGTGTTTTGACAAAAGCCTACTGACATATATTGATCATTATAATATTAAGAAAAGTATTTTCACTGTCCTAAAAATCCTATGTGCTCTGTTCATCCCACTCCCTGAAACTACTGATCTTTTTGTTGTTTCCATATCTTTGCCATTTCCAGAATTTTCTTTCACTTAGTAATATGTAGTTAAGATTCCTTTGTCTTTTCATGGCTTGATCCCTCATTTCTTTTTAGCTCTGAATATTCCATTTACTGGATATAACACAGTTTATTTATCCACTCACCTACTGAAGGCCATCTTGATTGCTTCCAAGTTTTGGCAAATATGATAAAGCTGCTCTAAACATTTATGTGCAGGTTTTGTGGGGATGTGTGTTTTCAGCTCCTTTGGTAGATAGCAGGGAGCATGCTTGCTAAATTGTGTGGTAAAATATGTTTAGTTTTGTAAGACACCTGCAGACTGTCCTCCCAAGTGGCTGTGCTGTTTTGCATTCTGACCAGCAGTGAATGAGAATATCTGTGCTTCAGTTTTGCACCAGCATTTGGTGTTGTCAGTGTTCTGGAATTTAGTCATTCTGGTAGGTGTGTCTAGTAGCTCATTTTAATTTGCATTTCTTTGGTGAGGTGTTTGTTAAGGTCATTGGCATATTTTTTATTTTTATTATTTTTTAATATTTGGGTTTTTTTTTTTTATTGATTTTAGAGAAGGGGAGAGAGAGAAGAAAACTGATTGGCTGCCTCCTGCATGTCCCCTACTGGGGATCAAGACCTCAACCTGGGGGGATGCGCCTGGACCAGGAAGGGAACCAGTGACCTTTCAGTGCATGCATGGTACGATGCTCAAGCAACTGAGCCACACCTACCAGGGCATTTGGCACATTTTTTAATCGGGTTGTTTGTTTACTTATTGTTGAATTTTACGAGTTCTTTGTATATTTTTGAATAATAGTCCTGTATCAGATGTATCTTTTCCAAACGTTTTCTTCCAGTCTGTGGCTTGTCTTAAATCCTCTTGGATATTGTCTTTCTCAGAGCATAACCTTTAATTTTAATGAACTCTAGATCGTCAATTATTTTATGTATTGTGGCTTTGGTGTTTATCTAAAACATCACCGCCATACTAAAAGTCATGTGGGTTTTCTCTTATGTTATCTTCTAGGAGTATATAGTTTTGCATTTTACATTTAGGTTAGTGATCCATTTTAAGTAAAATTTTATGAAAGGTGTAAGGTTTATTTCTAGATTCACTTTTTATATGTGATTTTCTAGTTCTTTCGGCATTATTTGTTGAAGAAACTATCTTTGCTCCATTGTATAAACTTTGCTCATTTATCACCCATCAGTTGCCTATATTTATGGATGTCTGTTTCTGGCTCTCTGTTCTGTTCCATTGATCTATCTGTCCTTTCACCAATACCACACTGTCTTGGTTACTACAGCTAGTACGTCATTCTTTCAACTTTATTTTCCTTCAGTGTTTTGTTGGCTGTTCTTTTTTTGCTTTTCGATATAAACTTTAGAATTAGTTTGTCAATATCCATAACATAACTTACTTGGATTTTTATTGGTATTACACTGAATTCGTAGATCAAATTGGGAACCCACATCTTGACAATATTTAATACTACTATCCATGACCATGAAATATATTTTCATTTATTTAGTTCATCTTTGATTTTATTATTGAGAATTTATATTTTGTTATATTAATAACTAAATATTTTATTTGTAGGATGCTTATGTCATTTGTATTGTGTTTTTAATTTCAAATTCCACTTCACTGTTGATATATAGGAAAGCGTTTGAGTTACTTTATATTAACTTTGTATCCTGTAAACTTGCTATAAATTGTTTAATAGTTCCTAGAGATTTTTTGTTGATTCTTTCAGGTTTTCTACATAGACAGTATGCATCTGTGAGCAAAGAGTTTTATGTCTTCTTTTTAAATCTGAATATATTTTGGTTTTTTTGTTTTTTTGTCTTACTGATTTAGCAAGGGCTTCCAGTACAATGTTGAAAAGGGACAGCCTTACCTTGTATTCAATCTAAGTGAGAAGGCTTGTGTTTTTCATCAAGTATGATGTTAGCTGTACAGAAAGGTTCTCTTCCTAAACTGAGAGATTTCCCTACTCCCCGCCCCCCCAAGAAATGGTTGCTAAATGGTGTCAAATGCTTTTTCTGCATCTAATGATATGACCATGTAATTTGTTTTAGCCTGTTGATATGATGGATTACATTAATTGATTTTCAAATCTTGAACCAGCCGTATATACCTTGGATAAGTCCCACTTGGTTATGGTGCATAATTCCTTTCATACTCTTTTGGATTCAATTTGCCAATATTTTATTGTAGATTTTAGGATCTATGTTCATAGAAGATTTTTTCTTTCTTATAATGCCTTTTTCTGGTATTAGACTGATGCTGGCCTCCTAGAGTGAGTTATGAAATAGTACCTCTGCTTCTACCCTCTTAAAGAAAGTGTGGAAAATTGCCATAAGTGTTTTTTTAAGTGTTTGATAGAATTCACCAGTGAACCAATCTGGGCCTGTTGCATTCTGTTTTGGAAAATTTTAAATTTATGATTTAATTTCTTTAGTAGTTATAGGTCCATTCAGAATGTCTATTCTTGTGTGAGTTTTAGCAGATATTTCTTGCAAGGAATTGGTCCTTTCATCTGGGTTGTGAAATCTATGGGCATAGGATTGTCCATAGTATTCCTTATTCCTTTTCCATGGGATCTGTAGTTATGTCCCGTCTTTCATTTTTGATACTAGTATTTTTGTCCACTTTTTATTTTTCATAGTTTGGCTAAAGGCTTATCAATTTTTATTGATTTTCTTTTTTTCAAAGTACCATCTTTTGGCTCTATTGATTTCCTCTTTTCAATTTCTTGATTTTTTAAAATTCTAATTCTTACTAGTTTTTCCTGCTTACTTTGGATTGAATTACTTTTTTAAAATTTTGTTTCCTAAGGTGGAAGCTTATGTTACTGATTTTAGACCTTTCTTCTTTTCTATATATGCATTATAGAGGTCTGAGCACCCAATTCCCATGTATGGAGTGGTAGTTTTCCCCACACCACCAAGCAGTTCACTGTTACACCACCTTTATGTCCTACAGTTACATGGAGATGGTGTCAGATTTCACAGGTTACGGGCTCAGTCACACAAGACTGCTCCCCTCCCCAACACACACACATTTTAGATGCTAGTTGCAAACTAAGTTATCACCTATGCTTATGACTGACGGGCTATAGATGGGCAGTTCCAACATCCCTCTGGTTGGACTTCAGTTGTAAATAGTAAGTTCAGGTTGTTACCTGTATTTCTTACCAACTGGCTGTAAATCAGAGGTTCCCACAGCCCCCTTCTTGGGTTTGATTAATTTGTTGGAGCAGCTCACACAGCTCAGAGAAACATTGTACTTACTGGATTACTGGTTTATTATAAAAGTACGTGATAAAGGATGCTGATGAATATCCAGATGGAAGACATTCATGGGGCAGGTATGGGGAGGGCCTGAGCTTCAGTGCCCCCTCCAGCTCGGGCACTCTCCCAGCACCTCCACCTGCTCCCCAGCACAGGCTCTCCGAGCCCTTTCCTTCTGCGTTTTTGTGGAGGCTTATTACATAGGCATGAATGATTAAGTCACTGCCAGCTGGTGATTAAACTCAGTCTTCAGTTTCCCCTCCCTGGAGTTGGGGAAGGTGGTGGGGTCTGGACGTTCACACACGAATCATGTGGTTGGCTCCATAGCAGCCAGGTCCCATCTTCATCGCTCTCGTCACGTAGAACATTTCAAGGGTTTCAGGAGTGCTGTGTCAGAAATTTGGAAGAAGATCAAATTTACATTTATTATAAATCACAATATCATATCACATGTTATAAGTTTACCTATATACATTGCTTTAATCTCATTCTACAAATTTGGTCAGTTGTGCTTTTAATTTAATTCAAAATATTTTAATGTCTTTTTTTTTTTTTGACCTATGTGTTATTTAGAAGTGTGCTGTTTAATCTCTACATATTATGGGATTTTCTAGTTATCTTTCTGTTATTTCTAGTTAATTCCATTGTGATCTGAGAATAGATATTGTATGATTTCTATTTTTAAATTTGTAAGATGTGGTTGGTTACCCAGAAGATGTGGTCTGTCTTAGTGAATGTTTCATGTGAGCCTGAGAGCAATGCGTACTTTGCTGTTGTTGGATGAAGTAGTGTAGAGATGTCAGTTATGTCCCTTGATTGTTGGTATTGTTTAGTTCAAGTATTAAATATATCCTAATTTTCTGTCTACTGTGTTTGTCCATTTCTCAGAGGGGTGTTGAAGTCCCTGACTACCATAGTGGATTCATCCTTTCTCCTTGCAGTTAGAGTGGTTTGTGCATCATCTAGTCTGATGCTCAGTTGTCATGCACTTGCACCGTAAGCATTCTCACCATCTTTTCAGAAAACTGACCCTTTTGTCATTATGCAATGTCCTTCTTAACCTTTGTTAACTTTCCTTGATTTGAAGACTGCTCTGTCTGAAAGTAATATAGATACTCCTGCTTTCTTTTGATTAGTGTCATGGTATATTTTTCTCCATCCATTTACTTTTAATCCATATTTGTCTTTATATTTAAAGTGGGTTTCTTGTAGACAACACTGGTGGGTTATGGTTTTTGGTCGACTCTGACAATTACTGTCTTTTAATTGGTGTATTTAGACACTGATATCCAAAATGATTATTGATATAGTTGGATTAATGTTTACCACATTTGTTGCTGTTTTTCATTTGTTACATTATTCCTTGTTTCTGTTTTTGTATTGTGCTATTTTTCTGATTGTTGTGATTTTAATTGCACATTTTATATAATTCAATTTTATCTCCTTTCTTAGCATATCAGTTATGTTTAATTTTTTATTGCTCTTTTAGTGGTTGCTATTGAGTTTGCAACTAATTTAAGTCTATTTCAAATATCACTATACCACTTTATGAGTAGTTTGAGTACTTTATAAAAATAAAATCATCTTAGTTTCTTTATTTTGTCCCTGGTGTCATTGCTGTCGTTCATTTTCCTTATATATAAGCATACATATTTGTATGAATGTGTATGTTATTATTTTGAACAAACTTATCTATTAGATTACTTCAGATTAAAAAATAAACGTTTTTACTTTTCTTTCTTCAGTGCTTTTTCTTAATGTAGATCCAAGTTTCTGACCTATATTATTTTCCTTCTCTTTAAATAATTACTGTTTACATTTCTTCACAAGAGAGTTCTACTGGAAACAAATTTTCTCAATTTTTGTTTGTTTGAGAGTCTTATTTCTCCTTCACTTTTTTCTTTCCTTTATTGATTTTAGAGAAAAAGGAAGGGAGAGGTAGAGAGAGATAGAAACATCGATGAGAGAGAACATCAATTGGACACTTCCTACATGTCCCCACTGGGGACTGAGCCCACAACCTGGGCATGTGCCCTGACCAGGAATTGAACCTGCGACCTCCTGGTGCATGGGTCGACACTCAACCACTGAGCCACTGGCTGGGCTTTCCTTCATTTTTGAAGGATAATTTAAAGGGTATAGAAGTTGAGGTTGGTGGGGTTTTGTTTTGTTTTGTTTTTGTCCTCAAAGCTTGAAATATTTCACTCCATTCTCTTCTTGCTTGCTTAGTTTATGAGGAAAAGTTGGATGTCATTCTTATTTTTGCTATATGTAAGTTGTTATTTTCCTTCTGGCATCTTTCAGGAATTGTTCTTTATCTTTGATTTTCTGTAATTTGAAAATGATATGCATAGGTGTAGTTTTTCCTTCCCTTCTCTTCCCTTCCCTTTTTATTTATTTATTATTAGGATTTTGATCTTTCTGTTACACTGCCCGTTTGTTCTTTCATGCTATCTATTTTATCTCTTAGAGCCCTTAGCATATTTATTATAGTTGTTTTAAAGTCCAAGTTTGCTAATCCCATCATCCCAGCCATGTCTGGGTCTTATTCTTGACTTGTCTTTTTAAATTGTAATGTTTGCCTGTTGATATGCCTTATAACTTTTTCTTGATAGTCAGACATGATGTACCTGGAAAAGGAACTGCTATGAATAGGTCTTTAAAAATGTAGTCTTGTGGTTAGGTCTTTTAGTGATTCTCTGCCTATGGATTGTGAACTTAGGAAGTGTTTTTCAGTTTTTTAAACCTCCTTAGGTTGAAGAAGATGCCTTGAGTTGGCTGGAATTGGGCACTTTCCTTCCCCAGGTCAGTTAGGCTCTGATAATACCTCAACAGGTTAGGCCTGGTTAACTAGTTTCTCCTGAGAGCAGGCCTTCTTAAAAACGGGCTATTTCACAGTGGTTCCTTTTCCTTCCATCTGCTGGAAGCCCAGAGGATTTTCCTCTAATATTAACTGTGGAAACCTGGTTGATTTCCTGAAGATAAATCTCACAATAAATGTGGGGCCCTCTCTGTGACTGGGAAGTGGTAAGTACTTAACTTGCAGCAATTTGTCAATTATAGTTCAGGTTTTCCTACTGGGCACTGGTTCCTGGGGAGTTTCCGTGTGTACGTCTCTGCTGTGGTTTCCATGACTCCCTGTAGGATTTTTGTCTCTTCCTAATCTTGGGGCAGCAGTTTGCCCTGTTTCCCTCTCCTTTTGGATCCTAGAAGGGTTATTGAGTTTTCAGTCTGTTCAGATTTTTACCTGATTGGATGGAGTGTGGCTTCCAGGCTCCTTACATTTAGAACCAGAAACCTCTCAATTGCGTTTTTTTAAATCTCTCTCTTATACAGCTGGTTTGTCCCGGATGTGGGGCCAAGGTGTAGAAGTGCACAGCAGAGTGAGGGTACTGAAGCCCTGCCTAGCATTTTGACAGCAGAACTGGAGAGCGGAGCCCCATAGCTGGAAATTATCAGGGAAGAGTGTGTGGAAGTGACTCCATAAAATTATGTGGATCTTGTTCATATCAGAGGTTCTAGCTATTGCAATAAGGCAAAACAAAGAAACAAAAGTCATAGAGATTGGAAAGAAACAATTCAATGATCCCTTTTAACAGATGACATGAATATCTGCGTAAAAATTAAGTTAAAGAATTAATACACACAAAATTCTAGCACAGGTAAGCACGTTTAGAAAGTTTGCAAGATACAAGGTTCTCATATAAAAATAAATTCTGTTTCTTTGTATTAACAATGTGTAGGAGGAAACCAAATTAAAAATACCTTTAGTAATAGCTTCAAAAATTTAAGTAGTTTTATTTTTTTTATAATAATAATTTTTAAAAATCTTTATTGTTGAAAGTATTACAGATGTCCCCCTTGTTTTTCCCATTGACACCCCCCTCCTCCCCACTCCTATCCCCTCCTGCCTTCCCACACTGTTGTCTGTGTCCATTGGTTATGCATATATGCGTATGGTGCTTTGGTTTACCTCTTCCCACCCCCCATTCCCCTTCCCTCTGAGGTTTGTCAGTCTGTTCCCTACTTCCATGTCTCTGGATCTATTTTGATCGTCAGCTTCTTTTTGTTCATTATATTCTATAAATAAGTGAGATCATGTGATACTCGTCTTTCTGTGTCTGGCTTATTTCGCTTAGCATAATACTCTCTAGGTCGTCTCAAAGGTTAAGAGATCTTTTTAAAATGTAAGTGTTCAAAGCATGTATAGGATCTGTGTGCTGAAATCTACAAATTGCCGATGAAATCAAAGTCCTAAAATACATGATGAGGTATATTGTATTTATGTATAGGAAGATTCAACATAATAAAGGCATCATTAAATTGATCTGTACATTTAACCAAATAACAATTAAATATTTGGTTGAATTTGTTTGTTGATCTAGACAAGACGGTTTTAAAATGTATATGGAAAGTCTTAGTGCTGGTGATGCTCAGTGCCCTGGAGGACAAAGGCTGGGAATCCCCTTTGTTTTCTGGCGTGCGGGGACAGCCCACTGAGCCTCTGCGCCGGGCTGCTCGGCCACAGAAACTGTTAGTTCTTCATTTTCCTGTTGGGAGGAAGGAATGCTGGGAGAGGGGTGGACCGGGACGTTTTTAAAGGGGGGTGGGGGGTAAGCCTTTGGGTTCCATTTTTACTCTCGGAGTGAAATTGTGTAAGATAATGACACACAACTTTTCCATCTGAAATTTCAGCTCTCTTGTTGCAGGATTTAGTTTGTACCTATTTACTTCCTGCTGTAGCTGTAGCTGGGAGTAGAGAGAACTGTCTTCTGCAGAGCTGGCACTTGGGAGCAGAGTAGTAGACCCATTAATTATAAAGTTTATGCCTTAAAACATTTACATTTGACTTTTTTATATATTCCCTCGGTAAATTTAAGAGTTTTTAAAATGTAAATCCAAAGCAATTGAAAGTTTCTGTTTAAACTTTGTTCGCAACTCCTTGAATGAGAAGATTGAATTTATAGTTAAATGCACTATTGAGATTGTTTTAATGTGGCAAATAAATTCTTTCTACTGTGAAAAAAAATTTTATATGCAAAGTCAAAGTAACTAGGTTAGATAAAATGATTTTGAAACAGAATAAAGTTGGAGGAATCATACCCATTTGCCTCTAAGGCCACTCAGTGTGGTACGAGCAAAGTGACAGACATATCTGTCAGTTGAACAGCATAGTGTTTGGAAATAGTCCCACACAAATAAAAACAGTGGGTTTTTGGCGGAGGTGCAAGGGCAGTGTAAGGGAGGAAGGATAGTTATATGCCAAAATAAGAACCCAGCTCTAAACCTGACACCTTATAAAAATTAACTCTAAATGTAAAATATAAAGCTACAGATGTTTTAGAGAAAATATTTGCATCCTAGGCTAGGCAAGCCGTATTGGACATGGCACAAAAAGCATAATGCATAAAAGAAAAAAATTGATAAATTTGACTTGAACACTATCAAAGTTCACACCATTTACTATGCAAAAGATGCAATGAAAAAAATATGCTATTGTCTGGAGGAGGATGAGAGAAAATCATTTACTTGACAAAGGATTTATATCAAGAGTATATTAAACTCTCAAACCTAAGAAAACATAAAGTCCGTTTTTTAAAAATGGGCAAAACACTTGAACAGGCCCTTCACCAAGGAGATATAAGAATGCCAAAATAGCCCATGAAAAGATCTTCCACATTAACCAGTAGTGAAATGAATAGCACAAGCACTGTGAGACAACAGCTACACACCCAGAGGAATGGCCATAGTGGAAAGTACTCACGGTGCCAGGTGCTGGCACTGGTGAGGAGCACTGGGACAGATCAGGGCTGAGGTTGCCACTCTGGCAGGGTAGCAGTTTGTTATAAAGTTACATGTGCACTTGTTTTATTAGTCAGCCTTTCTACTCCTGCGATTTTGTTTATGAGAAATGAACAAAAACTATGTTTACACAAAAACCCTTATGTGAACGTTTATAGTAGTTCTATACATATTGCTGTTAACTATACATAACTCAAATGTACACAGACTGTTGTAATCCATTCATACAATGGAATACTATTCAACAATTAAAAGGAATAAACTCTAGCCCGGCCGTTGTGGGTCAGTGGTTGAGCATCGACCCATGCACCAAGAGGTCGCAGGTTCGATTCCTGGGCACATGCCCAGGTTGTGGGCCCAATCCCCAGTGGGGGGCATGCAGGAGGCAGCCAATCGGTGTTCTCTCTCATCGATGTTTCTGTCTCTCTCTCCCTCTCCCTTCCTCTCTCTCTAAAAATCAGTAAAGAAAAAAAAATTTTTTTAAAGGAATAAACTCTTGATATATGCAACTGCTTGGATGGATCTCAGAGGCAATATGTTGTGGTCAGTACGTATTCAGATTATATAGTGTTTGATTCCATTTATATGAAATTCATGAAAAGTCAAAAGTATAGTGATGGATAAGAGAGAAGTAGTTACGCACAGTTATGGGTGTTGGGAGAATGTGACTGTAAAGATGTAAAGGGATAGGATAAATGAGTATTTTTTTATACGTTTTTATTGATTTTTTAGAGAGAGCAGAAGGGAGAGAGAGACAGACACATCAGTGTGAGAGAGATACATCGATTGACTGCCTCTTGCACGTTCCCCACTGGGGATCGAGCAGGCAACCCAGGCATGTGCCCTGACCGGAAATCGAACCGGGGCCTTTCAGTCCATGGGATGATGCTCAATCCACTGAGCCACACCGGCTGGGCAAAAGGAGTTTTTTTTTGTTTTGTTTCTTTTAAATCCTCACCCAAGTATATTTTTGCATTTATCTTCAGATAGAATGGGACCTGGGGAGAGAGAGGGAAAGAAAGAGAAAGAGAAAGAAAAAGAAACAAAATCAATCTGAGAGAGACATCAATTGGTTGCCTCCCGCACAACCCTGACCAGGGCTGGGGACCGAACCGCAACCCAGGTATGTGCCCTTGACCAGAATCAAACCCGCGACTCTTTGGTTCACAGGCCAATGCTCTAGCCGCTGAGCAAAACTGGCCAGGGCCAGAATGAGTACTTTTGATGTGATGAGGGGTCTCTATTTTGATTTTGGTGGGATTATACAAATCTGTGTATCTAACATTCTCAGAACTGTAAATACATACACACGAAATAAAAAAGTCAGTTTCATTGCATAGATCATTTAAAAGAGAAAATTAATTATAAAAAGATTAGAAAATTTCCTGGGCATACAGGGTAGGCAAAAGTAAGTTTACAATTGTTTGTATGGAAAATAATACAATAATAAATATACAAGAATAAACTATGTTTCACATACTCACAACTGTAAACCTACTTTTGCCACACCCTGTATATAGCGTCTAAGTATCAAATAATTATTTCAGCCTTCTGTGTAATCAGCTGTTTAAGCATTTATTTTCTCTATTTGGTAATTTCAGCACTTTCAGGGCATAGTTTTAATCCTGCTTCTGTTCAGTAGAGAGGGTGTGGCTGGGGTAGAGGCGCAGTAGAGAAAGCACTGCCCAGGGGGCCTCCCCGCTGCAGCACGTGTCGATCTTGAAGGGCATGGAGCATGCATGCTAGTTAAGGCACACATGTGGTTATAACCAGTCTCTAACTTTTCTTTGAAATTTTGAGTTTCTTAGGTGTTAGGAAGTAATGTCATCAAATTTCTAAAGTATTCTTTTTTTTTTTTTTTAAATCCTCACCCGAGGACATTTTTGCATTTATCTTCAGATAGAGTGGGAGGGAAAGAGTGGAGAAAAGAGAGAGAGAGAAACATTGATGTGAGAGAGACACATCGACTGGTCGCCACCCACATAACCCCAACTGGGGCTGGGGACAAACTGCAACCGAGGTACGTGCCCTTAGCGGGAACCGAATCCAGAACTCTCTGGTCCGTGGGCCGACGCTCTAACCACTGAGCAAAACTGGCCAGGGCACTAAAGTATTCTTGTATCTCTGGGTTATACATGGTTAACCCAGTGGTGCTGCCACTGGTTACATGTCCAGGGAACTTTCCGTAAAGGGATTAGGGCATCAAAGCATTGGAAGTAGTCATTTGCCAGTTGCAGTTAAATTGAAAACTGTTAGGCTTTGAGTTATTTCTTTTGCATTGGAGCCTTTTTAGTAAATGTCTATTGGCTGTTTTATAGAGAATGATGAATGGAGCTGGTCGAAAGACAGTTTTGTTCTCAAACTATATAAATACTGGCAGGTACTATGTATTAATACATAACTATGTCATAAGAGGTTTAAGATTTATTCATTTACATGTACAAATTTTTAAATTTTGTTTCCTTCATAAAACAAATTGTGACAGATTTCAGCCACACTTGAATAAACTTTTTTATTTTTCTGGCTGTAATATATTTTGTCAGGAATAAAATAGGCTAATGAAATGTAAAATCAAAATTTGTTACCAAAGAAAGTAAAAATATGTAATAGCTTGACAAACTTTTAATAGAGTCGTTAAAGAATGCTCTTAAATAGCCATGATAGTGATAGCATTGAGTTTATAAGGCTGCCGGTCTCCTCTCAGGCTGCAAGGAGAGTTAGAGGTTGCTGAGGAGAGACTCCATGGCAGAGTGCAGGCCCTGGGATTCAGGCGCTGTCCAGTGTGTTCCATCTGTCCTTACATCTCACTGATTTTTATTTGACTCTGCAGATAAATGCATTTTCCTTCTTCAGGCGTCTGTCTCGCCTTCTGTCCGCACTGGTGAATGTGACAGTGCGTGCCTCAGGATTCGTGCATGCGTAGGCACGCGGGCAGTGGGCTTTGAGATGGCACCTTCAGCAATACCGTGTCTGAAAGTGACTGCCAGCCGTACCTGGAGTTAGAAACTTCCTTTAGGCATTTCTAATGTTGAACTGTGAGGAATTTAACTCTACTAACTTATTGTGAGATTTTTTTTTTCTTGTATGTTGCTGGAAATTGTGTTGAGTGAGAAATTATCTTGAGTGTGTACTTGAGTTGGTTTCTTTTACAGTTTTATTCTTGCTATGATCACTCTCATCTCCAAAGACTTTTGTAGTGAAAGAAATAGTATAAAACTATGGTATTAGATATTTTATTTAATTTTAATCATCTTTTGCAAGATTTCAGTGTATCTGAGTACTAAATTAAGCTACCTAAGACATGAAACTTTATGAAAAAGCCAAAAGATTTTCCCCTTACTGGTACCTTAAATCTTACTGGAACTTAATCTACTTCTGAATTTATTCTGACAATTACTTTGCTTGTAGTGGTTTTTGAAAAGATTAAAAACTTTTTTTTTTTTTTTTTATGAAGGGAGGTACTGAATCTCAGGGTGAATATCATATATTTAATTTTAACATTATTAGTTCTCTTCTTCTTAGTATATTTAAATAGCTCATCAAGCTGAGGTACTTGCTTGTTTCTGTTCAAAGCAAATTGAAAAGCCAATTTCTGTATTCTAACAACTGCTTTTGAACTTAACTGAGGTGATATATTCAACATTCATCATTTCAGTTATAAATTAGGTCTATCTTTATGATATATTTATCTTTAATAAAGTACCTCAAATATTAAAACATTTGTGATCACATTACATGAGTTATCTGTATTAGTCATTTTAAAAAATAAATAATGGACAAATTAGAATGGATGAAGTAATATTTTTAAAAATCTATACTTATATAAATTTTAATAGAACCTAAATGTAGTAGCATCTTTTTTCATTAGAAACAGAATTTAGTCATATTCATACATAGTTATAAAAATTCTCAGGTATTTGTGAGCTAAGACTGATGTTTTGTTTTTTAATAATATGGAGCAGAAAGCTCTGGAGATTTTAATAAATATACTAAGTCATTAAATATATTATTATACTATTTTCTTCAGTTTTCCTAAGGTCTAGACCTTTGTAATTATGACATTTGAAATATTATTTCCTAATTTAATTGAAGTTTATTAAGAATTGGACGATGATAGTTATTTTTAAGAAATAACCCTAAAGATTCTTAGTGTCATTTCCTGGAAAATGAGACAATTAAAAACTCATAACTGTTTCCTAAGTGGTATGGCTACTTGCAGAACATATGTTATAATGTCTGTTGAAAAGTTTAGCAATTTTACCTTATGAGATAAAAATCAGAACACTTTTTATCTATCAAGAAAAAGTTCCTGTGAACATTCGTTTCTAGGTATTGCTATGCTTTTCAAAAGAATTTTTTATGTTGAGTATACTAGTTTTGGCTGATACAGGTACTTGCTTTTTATTTATCCTATATATTTAGATCCTCTACAGATGAACTGATGTGTCTA
Source organism: Tadarida brasiliensis (assembly GCA_030848825.1). NCBI lineage: Eukaryota > Metazoa > Chordata > Mammalia > Chiroptera > Molossidae > Tadarida > Tadarida brasiliensis. The sequence continues at coordinate 100,912,664 of CM061266.1, forward strand.
GACAGGAAGTGGTATGTAGGAGATATAGGAATGGGCTGAAGTATCCTTTATATTTGCCTTTGTATCTAGGGGAGTTGGAAATAGGCAAGAATGGAGAGAAATTTTGTATGGCAGTACACAGAATTTTGCAAGTTTATTGTGAGCCCTGCAGCAATCCGATGCATTTTAGTTACTGGTAAGTTTGTTAAATTATGTTTGAAAATGTACCTCTTCGAAGATGGCCATCTATCTATTTACTATTACGTCCACCATGTCAAATATACATACCTATTTTAAAGATTTTAAAAAGATACGGTATTGCTATTGCATTGGGGTTTAGGTTTAAATTAATAATACCTTTATTAGTGAGTGAATTTGAGTTTTCAATTGTTGTCACAGTTAAAACTGAAGTGAAATTAATATTATGTGGATAGTATAGTCATGTGTTAAGATTTTGGAAAAAGAAAATATTTCTGATTTTGTAATGAAACTCTACTGTGTTTGGAATTCTGAGTTAATTCATTAGATGTTTGAGAAAGAGTTGTCTTTCTGACATAAGAGAATAAGAAAATCTATGGCTGTACATAGGAGGGTGATTTATTGTAAAAAATACTTTTTTGCATTTTTTTTCATGGACCATAGGGACGCTTTTCTAATCTTTTTGGCAGTACCGATGTTTGGAAATCCTAGTCATTTTTCTCCCTAAATCACTAACTCAGGTGTAGGTCAAAATTCCATGAACAGATTAGGAAATTGTGTAATGTGTATACAGTAGCTATCTTCATTCTTTTCAAATATTTAGGCAGAAGTAGTATGTACAATAGTACTTAAGCAATTATTTATGAAGTGGCTTTGACTATTGATACAATTCATTTAAAATGAACTAGATTGCTTTTAATAGCTGTTCTGTTCTTACAGAAACATTTAAAAAATCCCAGGGAATTCCTTGGTAGCTGTGTTTTTCTTGTATGATGTCTACCTTTGATTTTTAGGACAAAGTAAAAGAGTATCATTGATTTGTAGTACTAGTTTACTTGTTTTTGTGGTTTAAAATACTGGGCCAAATAATGTAATTGAATTTTAATTTCCTTGTAATAAAGTACTTTATTTTCAAATGTACTATGTTTTTTTTTTCTTGCTGAAATGTGATCTGTTAAACTATTGATTTTTATAATAATGAAACATTTTGTTAATTATTTTTATGAGAATATTTCTGATTTGAGCAAGTTTAGCCACACTGTTAGAGAAAAGTACTGTTTGCCATTTTTATTGAAACTGTAAGAGATAAAATAACTCCAGAGAATAGAATAACTTTAGATTACTTGTGGGCCTTAATAATTTTCAAGTTTTCCTAATTACCAGATTTTCTTAGTTTCTTGTAGGAATGAATACTTGTGTATTAAAATATATTTAGAAATTTGAGGCTTTACCCATTATTGTGAATAAAATTAGGCAATTTGGGGTACCTTGTAAAGTGCTGTAAATAGATATTATTCTAATAGCTGTTAAAGTCTGGCTTATGGTCATTTATTGTTATAAACTATGGTAAACATATAACTAGAAATGCTATCAAGTATGAATGCTGCTGGTTGAAAATAGTTCTATGTAATTTTGTGAAGTAATATATCATCAGAGCTATATTAAAGTATATATTATACATTGAAGTAAAATATTTCAGTGCAAGCATTTCTTTTTCTTTTGTTTCTTCATTCAGTACCATGCCAAGTGCTCTGTGTTTGTGTGGCACGTATCTTTCTGTGCTTCTGTGCATTGTGTGTGCATGGTGGTGCTGTCACTCTTCATCTTAATGTTGCATAAATCTTTTGTTTTCTCTGCTCTCATGAACTTTTCCTGAGGGCATGTAGGGACCTGAGTGGCACGTTGTATATTTCTCTGGATATTTTTTAAAGAGTATGGGTTGTTTTTGAAAAATGGATCTAAATGAAAAGTTTATTTAAAAAACCGGTGTATTCTTCCAAAACAGTCTTGTGTACCTATTTAAAATTCTCTAAGATAGCACATTCTTCAAAGAAATATTATGATAAAGTCTTTATTATGATGAACTGACATATTTGTGGGTGTGTTTCTTATGTTAGATTTGCTTGAAGCAGGGGATATATATGTGTATAGGTAAACTTAGATGTTTGCCTTGGAATATAAAAAATCAATGTGTTGATTTATGATATTTAATTTTAAATAGATAAAAAGTTTTATCATGCTTGTAAGAAAATACGTTATTGTATAATATAATGTATAATAGTCATTGTTGGCAAAACAGATTAGATTTGAATGTGGATGTTATGTTTTGTCAAAATAAAATACTGAAATTGAACACTATGTTTATACTCCACATTTGATGATTACATAATGAAATTATCTGTACTTTACATGCAGTGCTACTCTTTTGGCATTCCTGGTTGAACTACTTAAAAGTTCAGTTGCCATGCAAGAACAGATGCTGGGTGGAAAAGGCTTTTTAGTCATTGGCTACTTACTGGAAAAGGTAAGTGATGTGTACTGATGCTTTTACTGTGCAGTCTTCAAAGATGGACAACTGACAATTACTAATTATATTTTTCTATAATTTCTCTTTCCATTGACTGTACAGAGGCTATATTTTGGGCTAATTCACAAACATTTTTAAATTATGCACCTAGATGTAAGTGTAGACATTGAACTAAATTGGTGGTAGAAATTTGTATAATTAAGAAATTCTGACTGAAAGTAGAAACTAAAATAAATTATTTTATCTGCTTTTATTCATAGTTATAAGTTTATTCTTCATTCTTTTTTAATCATGGAAAACCGTTTTTACATATCCAGAGTACAGAGAATTGCTTTGAAGATTTATGTTAAATTACATTTTACATGAATTAGATACTATAAAATGCCTTTGCTACATTACTGCTCATGACACAGTCACTATCAGGAACTACCCCTTAAATATACTAGTCATTTATTTACTGATGATTTATAAGTATAATTCTAAAGTGAACATTTTTTTACACTAAGACTTAGCTTACAATTAGAAGTATTGTGAAAAGACTTCAAATCAAATAAATAGACTTATTCAGTTCTTTATCTTTCTCAGAATTAATGTTCTTAATACTATACAGTCAATTTAGTGGGTATAAATATTTTCTCATTGTTGTATTTATTTGCATTTTTTAGATTTTGAATAAGATTGGACATATTTATATATATTTGTTGGACATTTAGTGTTTCTCTTCTGTGAAGTACTTATTTATGTCTTTTGCTAATTTTCCCTGTTCCCTCCAAGACCCCTACTCCTAGGCAATCTGTAAGCTACTTTTTGTCTCTGTGATCTTACATATTCCAGAGAGTTCATATAAGTTATCATGTAATAGTTGTCCTTTTGTAACTGGCTTATTTCACTAAGTATGTTTACAAGATTCATTCCTGTTATAGCATGTATCAGGACTTCATTCCTTTTTATGACTGAGTAATATTCCATTGTATGTATTTATACATTTTGATTATCTATTCATCTGTCAATAAACATTTGTATTGTTTCTGTCTTTTGGCTACTATGAATAATGCTGCTAGGAATGGTCATGTATAAGATTGTGTGTAGACATGTGTTTTTATTTCTCTTGAGTAGATACCTATGAATTGATTTTCTGGGGCCTGTTGTACCTCTATGTTCAATCACTTACTGCCAGACTGTTTTCCAAAGTAGCTCTACCATTTTATATTCCTATCAGCTGTTGTATTTATTATTATTATTTTTTACTCTAGCCATCATCTTAGTAGGTGCGAAATGGCATATTATTTTTTATTTGTATTTCTTTGATGTCTAATGATGTTAAGCATCTCTTCATGTGCATGTTGCCTATTTGTATATATTTTTCGAGAAATGTCTCTTTAGGACTTTTGCCAACCTTTTAAAAATATTTTATTTTTGTAACAGATGTTTCTCCTTTTCCCCCATTGACACCCTCCTCCCAACCCCCCACCCCCCAGCATTGTTGTCTATGTCCATGGTTATGCATACATGCATGTAAGTTCTGTGGTTTATATCTTCCACTTTTGTCAATTTTAAATAATTGGAGTTATGTGTTTTTTATTACTGAGTTATAGGGTTTTTTTTATTCTGTGTACTAATTCTTTATTAGATATATGATTTGCAAAGATACTCTTCCATTCTGTAGATCACATTGTGTTATCATTTGCATTTCTCTGGTGACAAATTAAATTGAGCATTTTCATATATTTATTGTCATTTTGGTTATCTTCTTTCTTTAAAACCTACAGTGTTTGCCCTTTATCATTTGGTTTGTCTATCATTTTCTTACTAATTTTTGGAACTTCTGTAAATATCCTGGATATGAGTGCTTGGTTTGATATGTATTGCAAATATCTCTTTCTCTGTGGCTTGTCTTTCACTCTCTTAATGGTGTCTTTTAATGAAAAAAGTCCTTAATTTTATTTTATTATTATTTTTTTAACTTATCTTTATTGCTGAATGTATTACAGATGTTCCTCATTTTTCCCCCATTGTCCCCCTCCTCCCCATTCCCACCTCCCTCCTGCCTTTCCCCACACTGTTGTCTGTGTCCATTGGTTATGCATATATACATATAAGTTCTTTGGTTTATCTCTCCCCCCTCCCCCCCTTCCCTTTGAGGTTTGTCAGTCTAACAACCAATTTGTACTTCTTAATCCCTTCACTTTTTCACCCATTCCCCCAACCCTCCTCCCATCTGGTAACCAACAAAAGTTCTCTGTATCTCTGTATCTTTGAGAATGTTTCTGTTCTGCTTGTTCATTTTGTTTGTAGATTCAACTGTTGATAGATATGTATTCATTGCCATTTTGTTTGTTCATATTTTTTTATCTTTTTCTTCAAGAAGACCCTTCAACATTTCATATAATAATGGTTTGGTGGTGATGAACTCTTTTAGCTTTTCCTTGTCTGGGGAACTCTTTGTATGGCCATCGATTCTAAATGACAGCTTTGCAGGATAGAGTAATCTTGGTTATAGGTTCTTGCTTTTCATCACTCTGAATATTTCTTGCCACTCCCTTCTGGCCTGCAGAGTTTCTTTTGAGAAATCAGCTGACAGTCTGATGGGAACTCCCTTGTAGGTAACTAACTTCTTTTCTCTTACTGCTTTTAAGATTCTCTCTTTGTCTTGAACCTTTTGCATTTTGATGATGATGTGTCTTGGTGTGGGCCTCTTGGGGTTCATCTTGTTTGGGACTGTCTGTGCTTCCTGGACTTGTATGGCTGTTTCCTTCACCAAGTTAGGGAAGTTTTCTACCATCATTGTTTCAAATAGGTTTTCAATTTCTTGTTCTCTCTCTTCTCCTCTGGCACCCCCAAGATGCGAATGTTGGCATGCTTGAAGTTGTCCCATAGGCTCCTTACACTATCCTCATTTTTTTGGATTCTTTTTCTTTTTGCTGTTCTGATTGGGTGTTTTTTTGCTTCCTTATATTCCAAATCAATGGTTTGCTTCTTGGCTTTATCTACTCTACTATTGAACCTGTGTACATTATTCTTTATTTCAGTTAGTGCCTCCTTCATTTCTGACTGTGCATCCATCATTTCTGACTGGTCCTTTTTTATGGTTGAGGCTCTCACTAAGTTCACTGAGGTTCTCACTAAGTCCATTGAGCATCCTTATAAGTGTTTTGAACTCAGCATCTGTTAGGTTGCTTATCTCCATTTCGCTTGGTTCTTTTCCTGGAGTTTTGTTCTGTTCTTTCATTTGGGACCTGTTTCTTTGTCTCCTCATTTTGGCTGCCTCCCTGTGTTTGTTTCTATGTATTACTTAGCGAGAGGTATGGGGCTCGCTGGGACCAGATGCTGCTTGTTTGAAAGAATTTAGGAAAACCTGAAGCAGGATCCAAGACAGGCCAATCCTATGGTAAAGCCACTGGCAACAGCTTGGGTGGGCCTGGAAGTTGGGTGGGGCGGGGGCCTCAGGGCATCACCGGGGCGGGGCCAACAGTGTGAGCCAGGTTGCTGGAGTCCCAGATATGGCGGTGTCTGCCGGCCCAGGGAAGGGCTCACCAAAGGAACAAAGGCCTCTGATAGCACGTCTGTCCAGGAGAAAGCTGCCTCTCCAGCCCTCACCCCAATGCCAAACAGCTCAGTTCTTCCCCATATGACTCTGGTGCCTTTCAAGCTGCCTTCCGCACGCTGGAGCCTGGAGGGTGTGAGTCCGAGTAAGTCTGTGTGCGGGCCCTTTAAGAGGAGCTGCGGGGGCTCCAGCCGCCTCAGCCTCAGTTCCCGCTGGTTTTCCAGCCAGAAGTGATGGGGATTCTCTTCCTGGCACTGGGACCCTGAGCTGGGCGCCTGGTGTGGGATGGGGACCCGAATGTTGGCAGCTATAAAAAAGGATTATGCTAAGTGAAATAAGCCAGTGAGAGAAAGACAAGTTTCACATGATCTCACTTATATGTAGAATCTAATGAACAAAATAAACTGATAAATAAAATAGAACCACAGACATGGAAGCAGGAAACAGGCTGATAAATCAGAAGGAAGGGGTTAGGGGGACAGGAAGAGATTAACTGAAGAACTTACTTGCATATATGCATTGCCCATAGGTGCAGACACTGGGGTGGTGAAGGCCTGGGGTTGGGAGGTAACCGGGTGGAGGGGGGCAATGGGGGATAGAAGTGGGGGGGCATCTGTAATATTCTCAACAATAAAGATAAAAAAGAAAACAAAAGAAAATGTCTATTTCAAGTTTGCTAAGTTTTCTTTTATCATAAACAGGTATTGAATTTTATCAAATGCCTTTTCTGCATTGTTTGAGATAGGTGTGATGTGTACATTTTTTATTAGTTTAGTGAATTATACTGATTTTCAAATGTGGAACCATTCTTGTATTTCTGGAATCCTATCTAGTCTTAGATTCATTCCCGTTCCAATCTGGCTTTCATCTCTTACTTCCCTTAACGTGGCTGTGTCCCCAGCAGCCTCCATTTTCTTAAACCTCATGGTTCTCAGTCTTCGTCCTACTCGACCTTTTCACAACATTTCAGTTGGACATTATTTCCTTGAAGTGCTGTCTTCAGTTGTATTTTGTGAAGTGTTCTTGTTTCTTTCCTTCCTACCTCCTTGACTCTTTTTATTCTCTCCTAGTAGTTCCTCCCTAAAAGTTCTGAGCTGGCGGGAGATCACATCCTCAACGTAAGGCCAGTGTAGAGAAAGGAGCATTTTATTACACCGGTGGGCTGTTACACCGGCGGGCTGGGGGGGTACAGCTTCCCCAAATCCTCAGCACCGAGCTTCCTTTGTTCTTTGCTTATATAGGCACAAACTACAGAAAAAAAAACTACATTCTCTTGGTGCCGCTTTTGGCACCGTTAAGGGGGCTGATACAGAGAAGGGGGGAGAGGAGCAGGGTAACTATTAATCTTTTTTTTTTCATGGTTCCTCTGAGTTTCTCAAGGCCATCCTCAACCCCTTATCTGTACAGTTTTCTTTGGGTGTCTCAAGGCCCTTATGTTTACAGAAAAGAAACTGCCAGGGTGCGTACGTGCAGTAACTGAGGGTCAGAATGGAGTTTAGTTTTGTTAAAACATTATTAACCCTTTCACTCCCCTTGTTTCTCAATTCTGAAGGTGCTGTTGTCTTGGTACTGAATCCTGGAAACCTTATATACTTGTCTGTCTATCTACAGTGTGAGTTTACCCTTAGCTTTCATCATCCTATAAAATACCAAATATTCTCAAATGTGTATTTCCAGCCACACCTTTCCTTTGACCCTAATCTCTCATGTTCAGCTCCTGATGGATGCTAATAAGCTTTATAAACCTAAACTATCCAAACTGTTACTTTTTATTTTCTCTCTAACCTTTAATCTTCAGTCTTTTCTTAGTTAATACCGTCACCATTCAACAAGTACTTCAGACCAGAAATCTTAATCCTTTTTGACTCTGCTTTTCACACAGTAAATTCATATTTTCAGCAAACTGCTTTTTCCTTTTTAAATCAGCACCCAAGGATATTTTTCTATTTATCTTCAGATAGAGTGGGAAGGAAGGAGGGAGGGAGGGAGGGAGGGAGGGAGAGAGAGAGAGAGAGAAAGAGAGAGAGAGAGAGAGAGAGAAATATCGACGTGAGAGAGACACATCAATTGGTTGCCTCCTCCAGGACCCCAACCAGGGCCAAGGACAAACTGCAACCAAGGTACGTGCCCTTGACCAGAATCGAACCCGCGACTCCTTGGTCCTCAGGCTGATGCTCTAATTGCTGAGCCAAACCAGCCAGGACCATATTCTCAGCAAATTGTATTGCTTAGTATCAAAACATACCCAGAATCAATAACTATTTGCACTTACTATTCCGCTCCTTTCTGTGTCCATTGATACTGTCTTAGTTCACGTTGTCGTCTTTCATTGGTTACCCGTATCCGTGGTTCATGTGCAGCTCTAGCAGACTAGTGCTCCTGCAATGCACCAGATCTCAGAACTCCATCCTTTTATGAGTAAATTTGCAAGTTTCTTACTTCTCTTACCATCTCTTTAACATTCTCCTTTTTGCCTTCTCTTTTGCAGTCATATTGGTCATAAAAAGCCTTTTTGCTTTTCTTGTAAAAACATAAATGGTAATCATGTGCCTGTCTCAGGACCTTTGCATGTCGCCCCATTGTTTTGTTCATTCTTTGCATAGATACCCACATGGCCTGATTGTACACTTTATTCAGGATTTAGCTTATGACACCTCATCAGGGAAGGTTTCCCCAGTCCCTCTCAGTTGAATAGTAATGCTCCGTGACCATCACTAGCTATCTGTCTACCCTGCTAACTTTTTACAGCACTATTCTGATATTTTAAAAAACATGTTTATTTTCTGCTTCCTTTCACTAGAATGTAGGCTTCAGATTCAGGAAAGCAGGGACAGTATCTTTTTCCCCCTCACCTTATTGCTGTATCTTCACTTAAAGGACTGCCTGACTCCATAAATATTTCTTGAATTGAATAAATGGAATGCACTCGCATGTTTGATTACCTAAATAGAATATGCTTTTTGGCTTTCTCAGATGTGTGTTTACACTGTTTTATTTTTAAATAATCAGCTGCCAGGTGAATAGTATGGATAATAAAGATTCCATTTCTGTTTTATCAACTGATAACAAGTTAATGGTTAACTGTCTTAGCTTGATCTTGTCTGAGAAGGTGTGAGTTAGTTATCAAGGAAGGCAGTCTGATGAGCGCCTTTGATGTTCATCACATTTAGACTGTTTCATGAACATCTTTTAAGGTGTTTTGTTTTGTTTTGTTTTGCCAAAATATGAGTGTTCTTGAAACGATTATTACTGAATAAAATAGAATATATTATATAAGCTATGTGCATTTAAAACTAGTGAAGGTACTGGCTGAAGCTTTAAGTAACCATTGATCTTACTTAATTGTATTCCCCTATCCATGAATAATATTTTAGAATTTAAAAGTATTGTATTCATTAACGTACCTTTAAAATGAGTGCCCAATCTTTGCTATTTTGTTTTTACTCAAATATTTGTTTTTGCCCCCCTAATCTTACCCTTTAGTAACTCAGTGATTTGTTAGCACCATTTCTTTATCTTCTTAAAAACTTCTCATGTGAAGTTATGCTCTAAGGCTTGTTTTGAATCTTGTAGGACTGTTGCTTATCTACCCATCGTTGGTGTTTTGTCAAACACACAAGCCTACTAGTGCAGAATCATTGCAGGGTTGTCGTACTTCTGCCTAATTGAATACCACCTTCACCGCAATGCCCTTCTTTGACCACCTTGTATAAATTTCCTATCCACTTCCTGTTTTCTTCATTCACTTATGAACATTTAACATGTCTCATATTTTACCTTTTTATTTTATTTATTGTATATCTCTACCTTCTTTTCTCTGACAGTGTAAGTTCTATGAGGGCAGTCTTTTTTTCCTTCAGTTTTCTTGACTGTTCTTTCCACAGTGCCGAGGAGAATACCTAGAAAATAGTAAACATTCAACATCTGTATTTTCTGAGTGGCTAAATGAGAAGTATCATGCTCTACCTTTACGGCAGAGGAAATGGATATAAGGGTTTTACAAGTTGAGGGAGCATGATAGAGAAAGCAGGTGAAACAAACTGGTGTTAGATAGGTGGAATTGGGCCAAATACAGACTTGTTTGGTTCAATGACAAGTTTTTTAGTTTTGAATTTTATTTCCTTTAGATACTTTGAGCACTCTTCACTACTCCCATTGTCTCCTACCCTAATTCATACATTGTTGTTTACCGCTTGCATGTTGTACTCATTGGAGTTTGTGAGTCCTTATGTAGAAGAATGAAAATGCATGGCATGCTTACGTCAAATTGATTGAGTTCTCCTTGTTACGAGCATGACGAATGTAGGTAATACTACACTTTAATAGCGCCATACTGATAGTCGGACTGTAATCAGTAGATAATGGAGTAAAGACATAATATGACCTGTGCTTCACGGTTGAGCGGTAGGTGATTCTTAACCCTGGGAGGCTGGTGATGCTACAGAAATGATTACTAGACGAGGAAAAAGAGATTTGGGTGGGAAGATACATTTTTTGACATTTGAGTATGAATTATTAGCTTTTATGAACACTTTTCTCTATATATTATTTTCTACTGAAATTATACTCTAGGATAGCATTGTCCATTGAAAATATAATGCAGGTTTCATATACTTCATATACTGTTTAAATTTTTCCAGTAAAAAGTAATTAGTGAAACTACTCTATTGGACAGTGAAACTTTAAGGTTTGATTTGAATTTTGGAAGAGCCATCATTTATGTAAATGCCATTGGTAACAGTTTATGTATTGGTGATGGTAGATGAAAATTATTGATGGGAGTACTCAGCACAGAGACAGTGTTATGTGAAGCTGTGGAAGCCTAAAATATCCGAGGAGAGTGTATTTATGGCGGAGAGAGGACCAAATAAAAATCCTCAGCAGTTCCCATCTTTTAAGCAGATTACTGAGGACTAATGTGAGGGTCATGAATGCCAAAGTAGGACATTATTTTCAAGGGAACAAGGTCTGCGTTCCAGGTGCTGTGGGCAGGTACACAGTTCAAGCTGCGGGAGGTGCATCGCCGTTGTCAGTGTGCAGCTTGTTCCTAACGTCCTGAGGACAGGGTTCAGCAGAGTGGTGGGGTCCATTCATTTTCCCTTTAGCTGGGATTTAGTAAAAGCACTTTTCCTTCCTAATGTCTTTATTTTTGTAGGTGTGTGTATTGTCATATTAATTTTAGTTCATTTTTAATTTTGTCTAAAATCTTTTTTTCATCAATTTCTACAAAAGTTGAATAAAACCATTTATTTTTCATAACTTATTTTATTTCTTCTTGAGTTAATAGTGGCATTTTTTAAACTGAGATATTTATTTGCAATTGTCCTAGAAAGAGCTTCAGATAACAAAGTATAATGCAGAGAATTAACTTAAAATTCTAAGTTTCTAATTATAATTAAATTTTGAATAGCAAAGAAAATATAAAGGTTTTTAAATTTTATATTTAAAATATTAAGAATAACATATGAAAAATGAATATGTACTTATGTTAAGTCAACACATTTCCACTTGGATATCTGCATGGTTTTGGCTTGAATTTCTGTTTTCTTCTCCAGTCCTCACGAGTTCACATAACCAGAGCTGTCCTAGAGCAGTTCTTATCCTTTGCCAAGTACCTGGATGGTTTGTCTCATGGAGCGCCTTTGCTGAAGCAGCTTTGTGATCACATTTTGTTCAACCCAGCCATCTGGATACACACACCTGCAAAGGTGAGAATTTATTCTCATTTATTTCATTTTAGTGTAGTGTTATAAATAACACTTATTGGATCTAAACTGTCCAGTAGAAGACATTTGTAATTTTCAGCTTATTTGGTAGTCAATATGAAGCAGTTCTATTAAGCAGTATCAGAAATCAAAATATTAAATATGTAAATATTAATATAAATGAAACTATAATTAAAAATTAAGCTTGATGTAATAACATTCTGAAATCATTTGGATGTGATTTATACTTTTCCAAGAAAGTGAATTTAGTACACTAATTATTAGAAGACTGAGAAAAGAGAAAATAACAGGTAACCAACTGTATTATGATAATTGTGATCACATGACTGGAAAATTGCTTGTATTGTAAATATAGAGTTTATATTATGATGTAAATATAATTTGTTTTAAAATAAATATATACACAAGACATTTTTTTCTAGATATCAACATAAATTTTTACCATTTTGCAAACCTGCCCTTAGCCCTGTTACAGTCTAGTGGGAGTCAGTGAGGGACATATTTTATGAATCTGACCTGCCTTTTGCAATTTTCAAATCTTTCACTAACTTTGTGTAAAGAATGGTTAAGTTCTGACTTTTACTGCAGTTGATCATGTTCATTGTAGTGCTAATCTCAACTTTGAAGTCTGTTTGCTATTTCAACAAGGTGTTGGACTTATTTCCCTATTACATGCCTAGGCCCCGATGTTGTGTCAGTGGGTTACGATCTTTTGAAATTACATGAACTTTTAAGATACGTGACAACAGGACGTATTTTTTGCAAATATGACATAGCTGTCTGATGTTAGTTCTGTTCTTTTGAGCTGCTGAAATGTACTTTGATTTAAGGCTTTAGTCTAGTTGACTTTTTGTTTTTTTTTAATCCTCACCCAAGGATATTTTTCTGTTTATCATCAGACAGTGTGGGAGGAAGGGAGAGGAAGGGAAGGAGGGAGGAAGGAAGGGAGAGAGAGGAAGGGAGGGAGGGAGGGAGGAAGGGGGAAGAAGAGAAAGAGAGAGAGAAACATCAATGTGAGAGAAACACATCGACTGGCTGCCATCCCGACTAGGGCCTGGGATGAACTGAGACTGAAGTGCGTGCCCTTGACTGGAATTGAACCTGCGATGCATTGGTCCACAGGCTGATGCTCTAACCGTTGACCCAAACTGGCCAGGACTAGTCTAGTTGACTTTTTAAAAAATTTTATCATTCTTTCAGATACTTTCAATGGATTTATTGATTTACTTAAAACTATTTCATGGTTGCCCGGCCGGTGTGGCTCAGTGGTTGAGCATCAACCCATGCACCAAGAGGTCGCCAGTTCTATTCCTGGTCAGGGCACATGCCCCGATTGTGGACCTGATGCCAGTGGGGGGCATGCAGGAGGCGGCCTGTTGATGTTCTCTCTCATTAATGTTTCTATCTCTTTCTCTCTCTCCCTTCCTCTCTCTTTCTCTAAAATCAATAAAGAAAAAAAAATTAAAAAACTGTGTCCTGGTTAATAGCTATTACATTACCTTTATTAAAATAAATGTTATTAGAATGTGTTTTTGCAGGTTGTTTTTTAATATGAATAATATTTAATAAATATTTATTTTTAACCACATAATATATGCTATTTTCTTGGCCTTTACTAATTTTCATTTAAGTTAGAATAGAATGTATATGTATAGCATAAACATTTGAAACATTTTAAATTTGTTTTAATGCTCTGTTAATGTTTTGTATATTAGGTTCAGCTTTCTCTATATACTTATTTGTCTGCTGAATTTATTGGAACTGCTACCATTTACACCACCATACGGAGAGTAGGAACAGTATTACAGCTAATGCACACATTAAAATATTATTACTGGGTCATTAATCCTGCTGACAGTAGTGGCATTACACCTAAAGGATTAGGTAAGTGTAACACTGAACTCTACATGACACTGTACTTGATTGTTCTATATTTTGAGTGCTGTTATAGTAAACAGATATGCATGGTTATGAAAAATCACTGAACTTTTGTCTTATGTAGTAAACTGGTATATTGAGAATTTTTTGTGGTAAAGAAGTTTAAAGTTTTGCAATACTAATTTTTTGAAGAAACTCTACACTGCTTTCCATAATGGTTGCCCCAGTCTGCATTCCCACCAGCAGTGCACTAGGGTTCCCTTTTCTCCCATTCTTACCAGCACTTGTTTGGTGATTTGTTGATGGCAGTTGTTCTGGCAGGTATGAGGTGATACCTTATTATCGTTTTAATTTGCACCTCTCTGATGATTAGTGATGTTGAGCATTTTATCATATGTCTATTGGCTATCTGTATGTCCTCTTTGGAGAAGTGTCTACTCAGGTCCTCTGCTCTTTTTTAAAAAAAAAAATCTCACCTGAGGATATTTTTTCCATTTATCCTCAGATACAATGGGAGAGGGAGAGAGAGGGAGAGAGAAACATCGATGTGAGAGAGACACATCAATTGGTTGCTTCTGTATGACCCTGCACAGGGCCAGGGACCAACTGCAACTGAGATCTGTGCCTTTGACAGGAATAGAGCCTGTGACTCTTTGGTCCATGGGCCGATGCTCTAACCGTTGAGCTAAACTGGCCTGGGCTGCCATTTTTTAATTGGATGGTTTATCTTCCTTTTGTTCAGTTGTATGAGTACTTTATATATTTTGGAAATTAACCCTTTATCCGATGTATCATTGGCAAATATGTTCTCCGATACAGTGGGTTCCCTTTTTATTTTGATGCTTGTTTCTTTTGCTGTGCAGAAGCTTTTTAGTTTGATGTAGTCCCATGTGTTTATTTTTGCCTGTTTCTCTTTCCTTGTATTGGTGTAAATTATGCTAGGTGAGATGTCTGAGATTTTGCTGCATATATTTTCTTCTAGGATTTTTATGGTTTCACACTTTACATTTAAGTCTTTTTCTCATTTTGAGTTTATTCTTGTGTATGATGTAAGTTAGTGGTCTAGTTTTATTTTTTTGCATGTAGCTGTCCATTTTCCCCAGCATCATTTATTGAGGAGACTGTCTTTACTCCACTGTATGCTCTTGCCTCCTTTGTCAAAACTGTCATTATCATTTATTTTTATGTTCAAGTGGTCTCAGGTTTGGCTAGTAGGAGCCCCTTCACTTGAGTTCTGTGTTTTTATGACCCATGTCCATACTTTTTTAGTATTTCTTTGCCTTCTGGTATAAGATGTCCTTGGTTCATCTCATACTTTCCTTATCACAGTCCGGACTTACCCATTTCTTTAGGAGCCCTGGATTGTGAATATGGTTTCTAGAAACCAGGATGTGGGTGTTAAGTGTGCTTGTTGTACTTACTCCTCTTTGGGTGTCATGCTTCTGGGCATTCTTAGTGGAAAGAATGTAGAAATACAAGTATATATATGATACATCTGTGCATTTAAACTGATCTATCTGTATTAAGAACTTTGAGTTCATACCAATACCTTCAATTCTAGCCCAAAACGACATGGTTCAATCTAACTTCAAACATATATTTTAGCTGCTTTCTTCCTTTTATAGCAAGAAGTCTGACTCACATCATCTTTAACATATTTACATATTTGCATGTTCTACATTAATTAAGAAACCAGTGTTCTCACACCTGCACCGTCGCCTCCTCAGCACCGACATGCCCATCGGCCCGACCCTCTGCGCAGCTCTGACTCTGGATGGTCCTTGTGGCCTCCTTGACCACTGCACACTGCTCGCCTCTGTTCTTTTCTCGCCTCACCCTGAAGATGTGCCTCCTGGTCCATGCCAGCCTCTGGTGTCTCCTTGGCCTCTCCTGCCTCCGGACCCTTAGGCCCTGTGGCTCTGGCCACTGAAAAGAGAGGGGAGGGGAAAACAAATAACCATATTTAATTTTATTTTTAAAATTTTATCTTTATTGTTAGTATTATAGATATCCCCCTTCCTTTTTCCTCATTGACCCCCTCCTCCATGACCCTGCCCCTTTCACCGCACTGTTGTCTGTGTCTATTGGTTATGCATGAAAACCAAATAATAACTGTATTTTTATTTATTTTTATTTTATTTTATTTTTTTTTATCCTCACCCGAGGACATTTTTTCATTTTTTGTTCAGATAGAGTGGGAGGGAGAGAGAGGAAGAGAGAGAGAGAGAAACATCGACGTGAAAGGGATACATCAAGTGGCTGCCACCCGCACAACCAACCAGGGCCGGGGACAAACTGCAACCGAGGTACATGCCCTTAGCGGGAACCGAACCCGGGTCTCTCCGGACCGCAGGCCGACGCTCCAACCGCTGAGCCAAACCGACCAGGGCAATAACTGTATTTTTTAAAAGTGGAAGAGCGTTTCTTTTTCTTTATGCTTCAATTTATTCTTTTCAATCTATATGTTTATTAATTTATTCTTTTAAACATCTTTTTAATCCATCTGAAATTTTGTTATTCAGTGAAATGTGAAGTTCTGACTTTTACTTACAATTTTCTAAATGACAACTTCTATCAATACTGTTTTAAGCTAAAATACTTTAAGGACACAGTAAAGATAATTTGTACTTTATTAGCTTTTTGTTGAACTATTTGAGAAATAGGATCTTTTTGTTTTGACTCTGATTAGCATTTTTTCCCTTAAATTATTATTTTATATGGTTCACTGTAAAAACATTCATCTGTATTGCAGATATCATAGAAATACATGAACTTGCTAGCAAGTGAAATAATAGAAAGGTTTATGAATAAAAACAATATTCTCCCAAGGAGCCTGTATTACCAATCTTACATAGCTTTTGCCTCTTTTTTAATGCTCATGCATGTACATAGCTGTTTCAAATTATAGGTGTTTAAAGATTTATTTTGAATATGTTATAAACACAAAGTCGTGTCATATTTGCAAATATAAAATGAGCTGCATGTAAATAAGTACTGCTAAGCTTAAGCAATAGAGCATCAGCAGAGCCTGTTGAAGGTGTGCACAGCTTCCTGCCACGTGCAGCCAGAGAGCTCCATCTTCAGTGCAGTGTGTACGACGCCTTCACTGTATTGTAGTGCTTCTTACTTTTTACTGTGCTCGGCTCTGCTATTTATGTATGTATTCCTAAACAATTGATAGTTGAGCTTCTGTATTTTACATAAATGGTATTATTTATGGTTTGTTTTGTCATCCAGTTTTATATTTGTAAGATAAATTTATTTGTATTTTATAAAATATGAATTCATATTATACACCTACACAAAATTTCCACATATTTCTCACAACTTGCTTTTTTTTTATCCTCACCCGAGGACATTTTTGCATTTATCTTCAGATAGAGCATGAGGTAGAGAGAGGGGAAGAGAGAGAGAGAAACATCGATGTGAGAGAGACACATCAACTGGTTGCCACCCACATGACCCCAACCAGGGCTGGGGACACACTGCAAACGAGGTACGTGCCCTTAGTGGGAACCGAACCCGGGACTCTCTGGCCCGCAGGCCGACACTCTAATCGCTGAGCCAAACCGGCCAGGGCTCTACAACCTGCTTTTTATTTTATTTTTTATCTTTTTATCCTCACCCAAGGACATTTTTTTTTGCATTTATCTTCAGATAGAGTAGGAGGGAGAGCGGGAGAAAGAGAAGGAGAGAAACATCGATGTTGAAAGAGACACATTGACTGGCTGCCACCCACACGACCCCAACCAGGGCCGAGGTACGTGCCATTAGCGGGAACTGAACCCAGGACTCTCTGGTCCGTAGGCTGATGCTCTAACTGCTGAGCCAAACCAGCCAGCGCTACAACCTGCTTTTTGCATTGTGTAATATGTGACAGTAATAATTAATGCAACATTTAGTGAGTGCTTACCATTAAAATGGACCAGGCACTGTTCTGATATCTTTACATATGTCAATCCATTTAATTCTCACAAATACCCTATGACATAAGCACTATTATTATCCTTATCCTAACAATTAAAAACATTGATGTATTAAGGTAATATAAAACTTGTCCAATATCATTAAGTAGTGGCAACATGATAAGTACAAGAAAGATAATTTACTAAGACAGAGGCTCTCTCTACTGGTATGGGGTGGGGGATGTGCTCTGGGAGGCAGTGGGGCTCAGAGCCCAGGCCTGTGGTGGGTGAGGGTCCTGTTGTTCTGTGCCACAGCCAATGTTTAAGTACTTGGGGAGTTTATGAACTGGCAGTTAAACCATTGGTAGATTGAACTTGAAATCAATCATGGTGGGAGTATTTACATAACGGAAATAGAAATCTGAAAATGACGTGAATCAAGACCTCACCCCTCCACCAGTTTCTTTACCTGCACACCAGGCTGCTGTCAGTGTTCAGTTTCTTCACCTAAGGTTATACAGGTGTTCATTTTATAATAATTAGTTAAATTGTACATTTATATCTTCTGTTTCTGTGCTGTTTTTCACAATGAAAAATATTTTTTTAAGAAAATGTAATACCAAGTATTGGTAGGGAGGGGAAGGGTACTTTGTACTATTTGCAAGAATGGGGCAAACATGTAGAGAGCAGTCTGGGAAATGGGAAAGAGATTTCTTTTCCAAGAGTAGACAGAGCGGATTTTTTTAATGTTAAGTTGATTTGAGATATAATAATCTGCATGCTAATTTCTGGTGAGTAAATAAGAGATGTTAGAAATTATACATAAAGAAATTGAAATTATAGTTTTAAAACTTACAGAGAAGCTGTATGATCTTGATTGCATTAAGAAATTTGATGTTTAAGGACTTTTATGGTTCTAGATGCATACCTTAAAGGTATAATTTAATTATTGTATATTATAAATATTACATGTATATTCTCATTTTTTGGTAATTAAATATTTGCAATTAATTTCTGAAATTTAGATGATGTGATGGAAGTAATATCTATACTTTAATTGTTCCTGTCATTTTTATTTGACTCATAAGCAATTATTGAGTGTCCACTATGATATGTATTTGGTATATACTGGAGATATGGAAGAAAAAAGCTGCAAAACAAATCATTACAATAGAGTGTCACTTTTTCTATGCTTTATTTTATAATGTGTGGTGTGAAAATAGAGACAATGTTTAAATGAAGACAGGTTTGAGGATGGAAGAAGTATTGGGAAAACTTGGATTTCAGGGGGAAAAGGGAACCAACCTATTAGGTTAAAAAAAGTAGAGAAAAGTGTCTGTGTAACCACTTGATGCATATATGTTTGTGAGTGTATAGTAATATAACTTTTAAAAATTGTTTCCCCCAGTGTGACTATTAGTGAATAATTTGCAATCACCAAAAACCTGAAACTGTTTAGATTCTCTGATATAATTGAAATTTCACAGCATTAATAGTAATAAATATTATAATTATAATCAATAGAACTATTAAAGAATTCTATAGTATCCTAACATTATTGCATTAAGCTTATTTAATATCATGATTTTTTTCCCTGTTTTGTTTTTTTTTTGTTCTGTTTCAGATGGTCCGCGACCATCACAAAAAGAAATTATATCACTACGGGCATTTATGCTACTTTTTCTGAAACAGCTCATACTGAAGGTAAAATAATTTTATGTAATTCAGAACTGCAATATATTAGGTGAAAAGGGGTTTTTGGCATAGTTTAAAATCATTATTGTTAAATTAGTACAAACTGTTTAATTCATGAATTGCTTTCAAAATTTTATACATCTTGGTATTAACTTTTGTTGAATTTTACTTTTTGTTAAATATTCTTTGAGATCTCTGTACTACGGGATATAGTGGAGATGGCAGGAACATGTGAATAAGAAACAAGCATAAAGACTGTATTCCAGAAAATGGTCTGTGTCCCTTTTTGATAAGGCTTACATTATTGTATTTTATCAAAGTAGGGTTTGTTAAAGATTAAGATTTAAAAAATAGAAAATAAAGATAAAATACACAGTATTGTGAAGTTTTGAAGTAATTTGCATTGCATTAACAAGAGTACACAGTTTAAATTAGTGACATTAATACAAATAGATGATAAAAATATACTAACTCCTTTAGGGAAGGTCAATCAAATATTAGCAACTTCCTAGAATAGATAACGCATTTCTAAATATTTACTTATTTAACCTGAAGTCATATAGTTTATTGATTATGAAGTATCTAGATGTTTTAACTAAAACATTACTTGTCACAAGTTTTTATTTTCTTTTAAAATGATCATTTTATGCCATTCTTTAATTAAAGTTTTAATTTTAGATTTAAATTAAGTAATACTTTTTTTTAAACATCAGGATCGAGGCGTCAAAGAAGATGAACTTCAGAGTATATTAAATTACCTACTTACAATGCATGAGGTAGGCCATTGTCTGTGTCTTCAATTGTCATTATTTCATTCAAAGCATTAGAATACAATTTTAACTAATGAAATATTGGTGTCTCTTATTATCCAGGATGAAAATATTCATGATGTGTTACAGTTACTAGTGGCTTTAATGTCAGAACATCCAGCCTCGATGATACCAGCATTTGATCAAAGAAATGGAATAAGGTATGAGTATAATGTTAGTATTTTTAATGGACTTTAATTGAGTACAGTTGTGCTTTCTAGAATAGCCCCGATTCCATGAACTTTTGAATAAATACAGCAAAGTCTTACATGTTAGAAGGGAATCACTGGAGAAAGCTTCTGTTAATCCTCTAATACTCACCTGATGAAGTGTGTAGAAAATGGATGTCAGGTCTCAAGGAGAGTAATTACATTGTTACTATTCTGAAGACATTTCAAGTAGTCGGAAGAGCTTTTTTTTTTTGGCAGGAAGATGAGAGAGTGTGGTATAATTCAGCAAAGGAGAGAGCACAAGAAAATGACGAGCTTAGACTCAAGAGCTAGATAATTGGGGAGGTCCATAGAATGGCAAGTTTAGATTTTGTTCTGTTGTTAATGAAAATTAAAGAATTTTTAATGGGGAACTGATATGCTCAGATTTTCATTTTGTAAAATACATAGTCGGCTGTGTGGAAAAGAGTTGGAGAGGGACAAAACTGAGGTAGTCAGATCAGAAGAGATTATTGTACTCGTCAGTGTCAGGGATGATGAGTTAGGCAGTGGCGATGATGCAGATGAAAAATGCTTTAGCACGAGAGGACAAAACCAAGAGAACTTGGAGACTAACTTCAGTTATGAAGATTGTAAAGCAGTTATGTATACAAGTGAAACATAGTTCTTTGATTAGTATTCTTATGAACTTCAATCTACAACTTAGCCCCTTAGAGATTTTCCCTTTTTATTTTTCTGGAGTCTAGGTTATTGGAATGAAGAAGAAATCTAGGTTACTCTATGTGCAACTCAATGGAAAAATAGATTAATTTTAATAATTAATATTAACCACAGAGCAGATGAATTAGGATTCACTTATTATATTACAAGCAAACTTTCATTAACTGCTTTGGCAGTAAATTTTCTATTAATGTTGTATTGCAATCCTTTGTATCTTGTTTATAAAAACACGTGTAATTGTGAAGAAAATCCTAGATGTTTTCATGTGTCAAATGTTGATCGTAATTTCTGTTGGTCCAGGATAGATCTTACACCTTTTTCCCCCCTTTAATTCAAAGTTATTCCTAGAAAATAGGAATTCTGTGGAGTTATTGATTTCATATCTGAGTATAGACACATTTTTAGGCTTTGAGCTTTTCCTTTGGATCTCAAGATTATTTTTGCTGTTGAATGTGTTTTCTTAGGATTTCCTGAATATTTCTTAGTTGACATGTATAACTTTCCTAATTCTTGTACTTGTTTTTTTCATTACCGATCTTGGTCCTTAAAAGTTCTAAAAATAGATTTCAGTGTAAATACATTTAGGAACTTGAAAGAAAAATCTTCCAAGGGAAATAATCACTGTATAGTAAAAGAAGCAATGTCAGCAATATGTTTTTAAATAGTATAAGCTACTGTGAAACATAAAATTGATGTCACTCTATTTAAGTTATTGGTTCCACTTTGTTAATGTTACTGAAATGATATGCGAATTATACTGCATCTTTTATTACCAGCTTTTTGGTTTAGCCTAGATTACTTCACATTCAAAATATAGAATGACATTTGTCTGACCTTGGGGCAAAGGTGTGATGGTCACCATAATGAGAAGGTATCTTAAGACAGACAAATGAGGCAGGAGTTCCGTAGAATGTAACAGAATTTATTATAGGGAAATTTGCTTACAGGAAGACCTGGTCTGAGCAGAAGAGATGACCCAGAAGTTCTGCCCAGATTATTCTCCACTACAGACTTCTGTTACTGTACATTTTTAAATCAGTGTATCTCAGGTACTAAAAATTGACAAGACAAAGACAAAGAATGTAGTAGTGCCAGGAACTATACCTCCTAATGGTCAATACTGTCACCAGTGTGATATGCATCTAGGTTGTCATCCTAGCCATTACTAAGAAAGGTGTTTATGGTCACACATTAAGGAACACAGATCATCTTTAACTGGAAGGCTTTTGATATGCTTACTAAGGTCAGTGAGGTTGGTCAAATGTTAAAGCATGAAAGGACATAGAGGTGGAGATAGTGTTTGTTCAAATCTACACCTATACAACATTTTATTTAAAAAAGATATTTAATACAATAAAGCAGACTGTATTTTTATATTCAGAGTTGCTACTGCCATCCTCAGAGAACCTTAGTAAATTCTAGGATAAGATTTAAAAGAATAAAGTTGTTATTGCCCCTGCTACCTTTTAGAAAAAGTATTTACTTTTATTTTTTGAATAGATTATGGGATAAAATTTCTAAAGTACCTACAAATATTATAATGAATATGACCCAGCTATTATATAGTATTTGAAGTGACTGTATAGGTTAGGTAAGGTTATGTGTTACTAGAGCCTATTTTGCTCCAAGTAACAGAAAACTTTTCGAATTAATTTAGGTAAAAAGAATAATGTGTTTGTTGTAGACATCTCATTAGGGTAGGAACCAGAAACTGGAAAACTGTAAGGGAAATAAGTTACTTCCTCGGCTACTTCCTGTGTATAGACTGTGTAGACAAAGCAAGGCTGTCCTAGTGTTTCTGTGTTAAATCACTTCCTATTTCAAGAGCCCAACAAAGACTAGATATCATTTGTTCAATCTCATTCCGAATTCTGGAAAAGGATAAATAATTGGGCAGGTCCAAGGTCCCAAGGTCATCAAGTTCAAATGTCAAGGGCAAGTCTGACAGAAGAGGAAATGTGGCTTCACTGAGCATGTGTCTTCAAGTAGAGCATGTTATCGAGCGTGCTGGGAGTCAGTACTTATGCACAACCAATCATGTGGCCCTTTTTGTTACACGTCTGAACGTTAAGTTTGAAGAAAAGGTAATAAAATGTGCTAATTTTTTCTAAGAATTTGAAATCCTGAGAGGTATTTTAAGTATGTGTAATTTCATTGTAAAGTATACAGTGCTTATATTTTCAATATTTGTAGAAGTTTAAAAAATCATTGATTTCTCTATTTTTAGGGTAATCTACAAATTATTGGCTTCAAAAAGTGAAAGTATTTGGGTTCAAGCTCTGAAGGTTCTTGGATACTTTCTGAAACATTTAGGTCACAAGTAAGTAGATATTTTTTATAATGAATTGTAGACATATCTACTGAAATTGTATTTTTATTACTTTTCGATGTAATGTAACATGAAATTTGACTGAAAAAATCTTAAAATGGAAAGTAATAGCTTTCTGTGGTAAAAGTTACAAAAATATTTTATAAAATAATTTTTATTAATAGTAGATTATAGAATAAAATCACAATTTCAGTAATATAGTATGTTCCTATTTGCTTGCTGAAAAGAAAATATTGTTCATTTTAAGGATATAATAAAATATTTTATCAAATAAAAATAAAGCAAATATGGATATGATTTCAGTGAAAGCTTAATCGACACAGGGAAAACCATGTATATTGAGGTCTCCTTAGAGCTGTTTCTTTGCTTACATGCTAAGTCAGTATTTTATTGTTTGTTGTATTCTTTTCTAACATTGGATCTTTTTGATAACCTTTGTGATTTGAAAATCCTAGAATATCATTTTCCCCAAAGTCCAGAAGTCAGATACTTTAAAAAATCACCTGCTGGTAGAGTGTTTTTGATACTGTTTGTACAGTACATGATAACTCTTATTTAAAATCCATTTTCTATACAAATGAGCCCAAGACATTAGTGCTTTTATTTAAGTATTGCTGCATGGGTTCCTCCCAGAAACTTACTATTGTCAGTTCTTTTTGGTGTTTAAATTTACCAAGAGTTTATTGATAACATGGATGAAAACTGCACGAAATCCAGATAAATAGTCTAGAAGAACAGATATTTTTTCATTTTGATGCCAAAGCAATAGTTAAGTAAGGGAGAATAGAGCTATTAAAGATGTAGAGACTGATTCCGTGTAGCCAGGATTGTGGAGGGAAGTTACCCAGGGATGAGGAACTGTAGGTGTACTAGTAGATAGAACTCCGGGAGTGAGAAACACATATACTTTTAATATTAAGAGATAAGGATAGCTATTTAGAGAAATTGATTAGGAGATATTAGTAAATGATTCTAGCCAAGATGCATGTCTTAAAACTTTTCATGAAAGCACATTTAAAAATATAGAAATGTGAAAAATAGTGCTATGGAGTACATAACTGTGATAAAAATTTACCGTAAGTTAAAAAAAGTAAGAAATAAATTATTTGCTTCTGAAGAAGGACAGCTACTAAACAGAATTTCAAGAAGTTAAAATTCATGAGCTATTGAATGGCAGTACTGAAACATGAGCTAACGTAACTTTGGGGGAAAAAGTTGAAGGAAAAAACTTTCACACAAATAAAAATGAAATGAGAAGAATCTCAAAGGAAGATACACAGAAGGTAAAATTGGAAACAGAGCAAATAATATGTATTGATCAGAATATAACACTTGATACAGATCACAGAGAAGACCATTAATATAGAAAGCACAGAAGTTCCAATAATGGCATAAATGGAGTTTTCAAATAAGAAAAGTGGAACACTGGATGAAACAAATATATAAAGCTGTAATTCATTGAAACCCTAATATAAGGTTTTGCCATTTGTATGAAAGGTCATACCGTGTACCAGGGAAAATTTCTTGAATGATCAGAACACAAGTACGATATTAGATTTAAATAGAGGTAATGACCCTGTGTTTGGCAGTATTTAGCAGTGTGATCTGGCCTTCACTTTCTATAGCAGCCTTCAGATAGGAGACGTAGAGCACCAACCCTAGGATACTGAAATGAAGAAAATGGGGCCCAAGGTGTCCTTTAAGTAAAAAGGGTGCTGACAAACAATTTTTAACCATACAAGGACTTTTTTTTTTCCTGAATAATTATTGAGAAAAGTGCTGGGGATGAATTGGAGTTTAGCCAGTCAGGTCAACTACACAGACTACAGCTAAGGACCACTGAAGAACAGGGCACCCACTCAACAGTGAAACTGAGACCAAGACAAATGTTGGGATCGGAGGTGCAGACCAGAATGCACTCTTTATATGCCCTAATGAGGAAGAAATGGTACAATTATTATACGTCTGGAAAGGACTAGGAAAGACGGAAAGTGGAGTAGGTCCAGAGTCGAATGTTATCCATGTAAGCTGACAAAGGAAATAGTAGAACTATAGGCCTATTAACTAAAACTTGATGGTAGGAGAGAAGAAAAATTAAGAGTAAATATGCTGATTTATCAGTGCTCATGTTAGGAAAATAATTTGCTAAACATATAGAGGACTTCTTGTTCCTTTATGGTTATAAAGATAAGCAGTTCAATAAAATTATAAAGCTTTCAAAATATTAAAGAAAAAATCTTTATTTTTCCTCATTTAGTTCTGTGTTTAAGAAACACACTAAAAACAACGTGAATAAGAAATACTGAAAATGAAAGGATGAGTAAAGATATACCACATAAATACAAATTTTAAAAAAAGCAGAAATCATGAATTAATATTGGACAAAATAGAATTTAAGACAAAAAGCAATAAACAACATAAAGAAGAATACTTGATTATATCAAAGGGTAAAACCTTCATGAAACAGAAATTAAAGGAGAAAGACAAACACTAATAGTTTAAAATATTAAAACAAACTTTTAATTTATTGCTCTTGTTTCGAAACCAGTCAAGAGAGAAAATAATCTGAATAACAACATAAATCTGATTAAGGTAGTTTGAACTCTGCACCTTGTTAATAAAGAATACAATTTTAAGTGCCCAAGGAGTATTTGTGAAAATGTGGTGGTGTAGTAAATATTAGAGGAAAATTTCAAGACATAGAAACAAAGCAGAAAAGATTCTCTTGTTAATATGCAATAAAATTAGAAAATAGTAACAAAATCAGAAACTAAAGAATCTTCTACCTAGAAATTTAAAATGTATTAAACAGTGTTTGTGTCAAAGAGAAAATACACACTGAAATTGCAGAAGTTTTAGAAAATAACTTCAAAAAGCTAAAATATATAGCTGGAGACTTAGCAATATATTTTCTTAGTGGTCTTGGAAACATCCATAAGGCTCATTTTTTACCCTATAAATGAACAAAACCACACTGCTTTCCTTATTTAGTTTTTTGGATAAATGATAGAGTAGATATAAAGTGGTTAATTACAGTATAATGCCATGTGATAATTTGAATAGTTAGCAAAAAGGTAATAGGTACAATTTAACACGTAGTTCTGATAAAATCAGAACATTTCTTATATATGATAAAATGTTGATCTTAAATAGCTGACATCAAATAAATATGAAATACTGGCACCATTCAGAACAGCAGTGAGATCATTGTTCATTCAGTAATCTAATCAAGATTTGAAACAAAACACCCAATTATTAGGGAGGAGAGAATAGGTATCATTATTTATAGATGATTTTATTATATATCTAAAAACCTAAAAAGAATAATCTTTAAAACTGTTAATAAAGGAGATACTACTCAAACTCACATTTTAGTTGTGTATGGAGGAGTTGTTTGTCTAATAGCAAATCTGACTGGGATCCAGAATGAAGCTAAACTGAAGTCTGGGTGGGTTGATCCCTTGTAACACATAGTGTATGTATAATTTCTGCCAAGTACCTGGAATACAGGTTGTGAGATGATCCATACACTTTGTTGGCTGAACTAGAAATAGGTTTGGCATCTATCATTGAAATTGAGAAGTGTAGTCCAATTAATATATGCTACAAATCCTCCCTCCTGAAGAGAGAACTTAAATCTTCTCATGAGTGTAGGATCGACTTACTGGCTCCCTTTCAAAGAATAACAAAACCTGGCAGTGATTTTCACCACTGATTAAGGCTAATATCAACAGTCAAACACTTCACCTTTGTGTTATTCTAAAAAATAAATAACCCTAATAGAATCCAGAGAAATCCCCATACATCCCCAAATTGAGGTACATTCTATAATGCATTTGACCAGTACTCCTTAAAACTGTTGAAGGGCATGGAAAACAAAGAACAGGAAACTGCCACAGGTCAAGGAGTGTAAGGAGTTATGGTGACTGAGTGAAAGGTGGTATCACGGACTGGATCCTGAACAGAAAACACATGAGGGAAAACTGTTAAAATATGAATAAACCCTGTAGTTTAGTATGAATAAAACCTGATAATATTCTACCTCTTTTGACTTCTTAGTTTTCACATGTGTACCATGATTAGAGAAGATATAAACATTAAGAAATTGGGTGGCTACTGTATAGGAACACTTTGTACTGTTGTTAGCTTTTCTATAAATCTTAAAAGTTCCCCAAACTATATGTGTGTGTGTGTGTGTGTGTGTGTGTGTGTGTGTGTGTGTGTGTGTAATTTAGAACCCTAACTTGGATATATGCTTGACTAGGAAAACAAAATGTTGCTTCAGGGAGATTGCCTGATTGCAATTATCCTCAAAACAGAATTGTAAGAAATGGCTCAAACAAATGATAAAACACCCAAATTCAAAAGCTAAAGGGACATCCGGTAAAGGTGGTGGAGTAGGTGAACTCTGTGCTCTCCTCCTCCCACAACCACATCAAAATTACAACTAAATTGTAGAACAGCCATCACTGAAACCACCTGAGGACTAGCTGAACACAATTTCTATAAGGAGATAAAGAAGAAGCCACTGTGAGACTGGTAGGAAAGGTGGAGACGTGGAATGGAGAGGTCCCACACCCACAGAGTAGTGAGTAGGAATCAGAAGAGCTATCTTGGCTGCAGTGGTTTCACCTGAGAAATGGGTGGTTCAGCCCCACATGGGGCTCTTCAGCCCAGGACAGCAGTGTTGGGAAGAGGAGTCCCATGTCATCTGAATGAAAACCAGTGGGGATTGCATCCGAGTGAGAGTGAAGGCCGCTGGAGACCAGGTCGCTCCCCTTGAGGGGCCCACACCTGGACTCTCACTCACACCTCACTCACTGTGAGCTCAGGCTCAGAGGCAGCTTGAAAGGCACCAGGGACATCCAGGGAGGAACTGAATTGAGAAGTTCATGTGAAGCCTGGAGAGCCAGGAGTTGGGGCAGCTTTCTTCAGGGACAGCAGTGTGGACAGGCATCGTATTACTTTGTTGAACTTCCCCCCACACCCTACTCGTGGGCTCAGGCTAACACCCTTTATCTTGTCATGGTGATTCCCTGAGACCCCGCCCTACACAACTCATGCTCCCAGGCCAGACCTCTTCCAGTGGCTTTTCCACACAAGCAGCCTGCCTCAGCTCATGCTGTGGCTTTCCCACAATCTCTCAAAGGTCCACAAATCCTGAAGAAGCAGCAGCTAGCCTGGGCATGCCCTGTACCTCTTGCTAAGAGGCCCCAAGCCAGGCCCAAAGTGGCCACTGGTCTCAACTTGCATTGTAACTCCCATCAAGTGGCCCCACTCCTGGCATAAGTGGCAGCTGGCCTTGGCTTGGAACCTAGCCTCAACTAAGCAGTGACAAGCTTGACAAACGTGGCAGCTGGTCTCAGGTCACATCATGGTGCCCACCAAAGGGCCCAAAGCTCTGCACTAGTGGCAGCCTAACTTGGTCCACAGCATAGCCTCTCACAGGTGTCTCCAAGCCCTGCACAAGTGGCAACCAAACACAGATCCCTTTGCAGTTCCTACTAAGCAGCCTGCAGGTGGGCACAAGTGGCGGCTGACCTTGGACTGCACTGGAGCTTCTCAACAACACACATGGTGGCTGGCATCTCATCACACTATAGCACCACCCAGCTAGGCCCACAAATGACACATCTGAAAGGTGATCTCGGCCCAGCCAGTATGGCTCAGTGGTTGAGCGTCAACCCATGCATCAAGAGGTTGCTGGTTTAGTTCCAGGTCAGGGCACATGCCCAGGTTGTGGGCCCAATCCCCAGTGGGGGGCATGCAGGAGGCGGCCAATCGATGTTCTATCTCATAGATGCTTCTATCTCTCCTTTCCTCTGTCTCTCTTAAAAAAAAAAAAAATCAATAAAGAAAAAAATTTAAAAGGCGGACTAGGCCCTGGCCGGTTTGGCTCAGTGGTTAGAGCGTCGGCCCACGGACCAGAGAGTCCCAGGTTCGGTTCCCGCTAAGGGGTTGTACCTCGGTTGCAGTTTGTCCCCGGCCCCAGTTGGGGTCATGTGGGTGGCAGCCACTCGATGTGTCTCTCTCACATCAATGTTTCTCTCTCTCTTCCTCCCTCCCACTCTGTCTGAAGATAAATGCAAAAATGTCCTCGGGTGAGGATAAAAAACAACAACAACAAAAGGCGGACTAGGCTGGCACCCTGCTAAAGTGACTTCTACTTTATTGAGTCAGGCCCCACACAACATCTTGTCCACTGTAGTCTTGGCTAGCCCTCACAGCCAGTAAGCTTGAAGGTCAGTTCTACCCACTGATGTGCCAACAGCAGTCATGGCTTACCTAAACAGGAGAGCACACACAACTCACGCAGGGGACACTTCTGGAGCCCTGGCTCAGGTGATCACGGAGACTGTGCCACTGGGCCCCACAGAACTCCTACTGTACATGGCCAGTTTGCCAAGACTAGGAGACATAACAGATCTACCGAATACATAGAAACAAACACAAGGAGACAGCCAAAATGAGGAGAGGAAGAAACATGTCTTAAATGAAAGAGCAAGACAAAACTCCAGAAATAGAAGTAAGTGAAATGGAGACAAGCAGTCTTCTTGATACAGAGTTGAAAACACTGGTTACAAGGATGCTCAATGAACTTAGGGGAAGAATAGATGAACTCTGTGATAATTTCAAGATAGAAAAAACATAAAAAAGGAGATAACATAAAAAAGATCCAATCAGGAATGAAGAATACTGAAATGAAATATATATTAGAGGGAATCAATATCAGATTACATGAAGCAAAGTTTCTAATCAACAATCTGGAAGACAGCATAGCAGAAAGTATCCAATCAACACAGAAGAAAAATAATTAAAAAATGAGGATAGCTTAAGGGGCCTCTGTGATAACATCAAGTGTACCAATATTTGCATCATAGGAGTACCAGGAGGAAAAGAGAGAGGCCATTGTACCTGATGAACCTAGTAGATGCAAAAATACTCAACAAAATATTAGCAATTCGAATTCAGCAATATATTAAAAAGAACATACATCATAATCAAGAAAGAATTATTCCCAGGGTGCAAGGTTGGTTCAATATCCACAAATCAATTAGTGTGATACACAACATTAACAAAATGAAGTATACAAAATCATGTGATCATATTAGTAGATGCAGAAAAAATATTTTACTATATTCAATATCTATTTACAGTAAAAACTCACAGAAAAGTGGAGCTGTAGGGAATGTACCTCAACATAATAAAGGCCATATATGACATATCTGCAGCTAAGATCATATTCTGTGGTGAAAAGTTGAAAGCTATTTCTTTAAGATAAGGAACGAGACTAGGATGTCCACTTTCACCATCTAGCAATAGCAATCATAAAAGGAAAAGAAATAAAAGGCATTAGGATTTAAAAGAAGAAGTAAAACACCCATTATTTGCAGATGTTATGATACTGGTATAGAGAGAATTCTAAAGATTCCACCAAAAACCCGTTAGAACTAAAAAATTAATTCAGTAAAGTAGCAGGATACAGTTGCATTTTTATACACCAATACACTATCAGAGATCCGGAGAAAGCAACCCCATTTATAATTTCATCAAAAAGAGTAAAATACCTAGGAATAAATTTAACAAAGGAGGTAAAAGACCTGTACTCAGAAAACTATAAGATATTGAAGAAAGAAATTGAAAAAGCTACGAATAAATGGAAGTATATATGTTCATGGATAGGAAGACTTAACATCATTAAAATGTCCATACTACCTAAAGCAATATATAGATTCAGTGCAATTCCTATTAAGATACCAATGGCATATTTCACTGATCTAGAATAAATATTCCAAAAATTTATGTGGAACTGTAGAAGACCCTGAATAGTCACACCAATGCTGGGAAGGGTAAAATTGGAGGAATCACACTACCTGATATCAAACTATACTACAAGGCCATAGTAATAAAAATAGCATGGTACTTGCCTAAAAACAGACATGTAGATTATTGGAACAGACTAGAGAAATAAACCCACACCTTTATGATCAATTAACGTATGGCAGAGGAGGCAAGAGTAGATAATGGGGTGAAGACAGTCACTTTAATAAGTGGTATTGGGAAAACTGGACAGATATGTGCAAAAAAATAATAAAACTAGATCACTTTCTTATACCATATACAAAAATAAACTCAAAATGGATTAAAGGCTTAAATGTAAACCTGAAACCATAAAACACCTAATAGAAATCGTAGGCGGTACATTCTTTGTCATTTCTATCAGTAATATGTTTTAGAATATCTTTTCTTGGTCAAGGGAAACAAGAAGAAAGTAAGTGGGATTACATGAAACTAAGTTTTGCATATAGATGGAAATCATTAAAAAATGAAAATACTTCCTACAGAATGTGAGAAGATATTTGCCATTGGTGCATCCATTAAGGGGTTAAAATCCAAAATATATAAGGAATGGATACAACTTAACACCAAAAAACAAACAGTTCAATTAAAAAATGGGCAGATGAAATTAGTAGGACTTTCAAAAGTAGAACTTCATACAGATGGCCAAAAGACATGAAAAAATGCTCACAGTCACTCGCTATCAGGAAAATGGAAATTAAAACCACAATCAGGTATTACCTTACACTTGTCACAATGGCCATTATCAGTAAATCAACAACACAAATTGTTGGGGAGGATGTGGACCAAAGAGAACCCTTGGGCATTGTAGGTGGGATTGTAAATTGGTGCAGGTGCTACAGAGAACAATATGGAGGTTCATAAAAAAAAAATTAAAAATGGAACTATCATATGACCCAGCAATTCCACTTCTAGGTATTTACCCAAAGAGATTCAAAATAGAAATTCAAAAGATCCATGCACTCCTATCTTCATTGCAGCATTATTTATAATAGCCAAGATATGGGTGCAACCCAAGTATCAATTGACAGATGAATAGATAAAGAAGTGGTGTGTGTGTGTAATGGAATATTACCAGCCATAAAAAATAATGGAATCTTGCCATTTGTGACAACATGGATGAACCTAGAGGGTATTTACTATTCTAAGTGAAATAAATCATATATAGAAGACAAATAATATATTATTTTACTATATGTAGACTCTAAAAAACAACATAAACGAAGAAACAAGACAGACAGACCCATAGAAACAGGACAGATGGATGGCTGCTAGATGAGAGGTGCTTTGGGGGATTGTGTGAAAAAAGGTGAAGAGATTAAGAAGTACAAATTGGTAGTTAGATAATAGTCTCGGGCATGTAAAATACAGCATGAAGGATATAGTCAGTAATATTGTAGTAACTATGGATGGTGTCAGGAGGGTACTGGACATTGGGGTGGTCACTTTGTAACTTACAGAAATGTCTAATCACTATGTTCTACACCTGAAACTGTTATAATACTCTATGTCAACTGCAATTGAAAATTAAAAAATTTTAAACTTCCCTAATGCTGTATTGTAATACAGCTGTGATACTTTTGTTTTATACCAATTTAAACACCTTACTGAATTTTCACTGAGGAAATAAAAATTTTCAACCAAATATATTTGTCTAA
The DNA here is from genome assembly GCA_030848825.1 of Tadarida brasiliensis. NCBI lineage: Eukaryota > Metazoa > Chordata > Mammalia > Chiroptera > Molossidae > Tadarida > Tadarida brasiliensis. Next base: position 100,945,443 of record CM061266.1, read on the forward strand.
AGTCTTAACTACAAACACTTTAATTTCTGGGTGAATTCTTTAGTATAATCACACTATAAAGTGTACTTTTCCCTGGCCTGTCTGGCTCAGCTGGTTGGATGTTGTCCCGTGCATCTAAGGTTGCCCAGTTTGATTCCCGTCAGGGCACACGCCCGGGTTGCGGGCTCGACCCCTGGTAGGTGGTGTGCAGCAGGCAGCCCATCGATGTTTCGCTCTCACATCAATCTTTCTCTCTCTCTCTCCCTTCCTCTTTCTCTAAAAATAAAAAGAAATTTTTTTAAAAATTTAAAATGTACTGTTGATTGTTAAATGAATCAGCTTGCTGTCTGTATTTGTTAGCATAGGCCTGCTATATCTTGACATTTGTTTAACCTAATGGGGTATTTTTTCTTTTTTTTTGACTAGTTGAGATTAGTTTAGTTTTTGGCAGTTGTCTGTTAACAAAAAGTAATGATGTAGATTCTGGGAATTTGACAGTTGGGATGAAGCTTTCTTCCCACCTACTCTCAACTTCAAGCTGTTGGCCGTCTTTAGGCAGATGTTGGTTCCTGTGTGTTCCTGGTACAAGTGAGTTTTGGCGTTCAGTCAGGGTGCTAGCAAAGGGAACAGGACAACCGGTGAGGACTCTTCTCTCCCATGGGATTCACAAGCAGTAAGAAGTGTGGCAGAGGCCTGAGGTAAAGACTGGAACAGTAAATCTTGAGAGTTTTGCTCTCAGAGATCTCTGCTCCCGTTTTTGTCTTCTCTGCTTCGTCCTCTTCCCCATGATGTTGACGTTGGCTTCTGTGTAAGTGACCTCCAGAAAGCTGAGATGTCACCTGAAATGATGGGGTGCATCTTCCCTGTCCTTCAGCCCGGTGGGGCACAGTGACATTGGAGTGCCGGCATGTTGGTGCCAGGGCTCATGGCATGCTAGGTTTTCTACCACGGCTCACGGTGGGCAGAGGGCCTCTGCCTTACAAACCTGCAGGGATCCCGTCATGCAACATTCATAGCCGTGGATTTGACCTGAACTGTGTGAAAATGAAATAACAGCTCATTAAAGGGCCTAACAGCCGGAGCCAGGAGGAAAGGGAGAATCATCAGACTATGTACTCAGTGAAATAGAACCAGTGGTGAAGGCTGTGGTGGAACCTTTGCATTTTATTTTTAAAAAGAGGATTTGAGATCAGGTAGGGCACCAAGGTCACATTCTGCTGCTTTAGCGCAGCGTTAATTCACTCAGGTAGTAGGGTGGAAGATCTACACATGTGAATCAAAATACAAAGCGAGAGGAGAGAGAAAATTGTAGACAACAGGCGACTGAATGTGTGACTAATACGAATTAATGGACAAAAATGATGAGTAAAACCTGATATCCTGAAACACTTTGTACTACCGAAAACTTAGACATGTTGGATAAAATAGACCAAAAATTCTTTTAGAAGTATACCTGACCACACAAAAGTAAGGAAAATTCTCATATGCCAAAAAATGAAGATTAAGCATAATAGGAGAAATTATTCTTAAGCATCAAGGTAATATTAAAACATCATGAAGCTTAAAAATAATCAAAAGTAGCTTCTGAAATAAAAAGGTGTAGTTATTAAAATGAACAACTTCATGGCCATATCAAACACATTCATAAAACTTAAATAATTGGTGAACTTGAAGCTAGAAAGGAAGAGATGACCTAGAATACAGCACCAAGAGACAAAGTTCAAAAATAGGACATGAAAATGAGAGCGATGGAGAAAGACTGAGTGGTTTGATAGAACAAAGTACTGAGGAATAAATTTAACCAAAGTGGGTGAATGATCTGTACACTGAAAACTATAAAACGTTGACAAGAAAAAATTGAAGAAGATACAAATAAGTGGAAAGATGTTATATTTCCATTGGTAGACGAACTGATTAACATAGTTCATACCACCGGGAGTGATCCACAGATTGAATACATTCATAATTGCAGTGGCATTTTTCAAAGAAATAGAACGAACAGTCCTAAAATTTGGATGCGATCATAGAAGACCTTGAATAGCCGAAGCTGTCTTGAAAAAGACCAAAGCTGAAGCTTTCATATTTCATGATTTTAAACCACAGGGCGGGCAAAGTAGGTTTACGGTTGTGAGTATGCGAAACAGTTTCTTCTTGTGTTATTTATTAATCATTGTATTGTTTTCTATACAAACAGTTCTAAACCCACTTTCACCTCTTCTGGTATATTGCAGAGCTGTAGAATCAAACAGTGTGGTACTGGCATGAAAACAGACAGACACAGATCAGTGGAACAGAACAGAGAGTCCAGAAATAAATCCATGCGTGCATATTTGGTCAGTTATATTACACAGGAGCCAAGACTACACAGTGGGGAAAGGATAGTCTAGTCAATAAATGGTGTAGTGGAAATTGGACTCCTGTTTTACACCACACAGAAAAATCAATTTAAAATGGATTAAAGACTAGAACAAACATAAAAATGAAACTAGAACACTCCCAGAGGAAAACATAGGTGGTAAGCTTCTGTCTTGGCAATGAATTTTTGGATTTGCCAACAAAAGCAAAAGTAAACAAGTGAGACTACATCAAACTAAAAAACTTCACAGCAAATGAAACCATCAACACAATGAAAAGGCAACCTATGGCACGGGAGAAAATACTTGCAAATCATATATCTAATTAGGGGTTAAATGCAAAATACATAAATAATTTATGCAACTCAGCACACAAGGATCTTATTCGGAAATGGGCAGAGGCTATGAGTAGACACTTTTCTAAAGAAATCATACAGCTGTGGCTGGTGTGGCTCGTTGACTGGTTGAGTGGAGCACTGTCTCATGCACCAAAGGTTCGCGGGCTCTTCCCCATCAGGGCATTTCCGGTCAGGCATGTACCATTCTCTTCTTCTCTCTCCCACTTCCTGTCTCTAAAATTACTAAAACATAGTTTAAAACAATCATACTAATGGCCAATAAGTACATGAAAAGGTGTCACAGAAAGGCAAGTCAAAACCAAAATGAGATGATGCGATGTCACCTCACACCTCTTTGAATGGCTGTCATGCAAAAGTCAACAAATGACAAGTGTTGATGAGGACGTGGAGAAGGGAACCCTGTGCCCTGTTGATGAGAATGTACATGGGGCTGCCATTATGGAACACAGTGTGGAGTTCCCTCAAAAAATTTAAAAGAAAGCTACCATATCATCTCGCAATTCCACTTCTGGAAATATATCCCAAGGAAATGAAATCACTACCTCAAAGAGATATATGCACCTCCAAGTTCATTGCAGCATTACTCACAAATAGCCAAAGACATGGACGCAACCTAAGAGTCTACATTTTCTCATGCATTCATCCGTCAGTGGCCACAGCATTTGTTTTCATGTCTTCCCTATATGGTGCAGTGAACTTGGAGGTACAAGTATCTCTCTATAAAAATGGATTATTATTTGGCCTTAAAAACTAATGAAATCCTGCTATCTGTGACAATGTGGATGGACCTTGAGGGCACTAAGCTAAGTGAAATAAGTCAGAGAAAAATGGTTTCTAGAGGCAGGAAGTGGGGTGTTGAGGAAATGAGTTAATGTGGTCAAAATGTACAGTCTCTCAGTTATAAGGTAAATGCATTCTGGAGATACAGTGTTCAGCATGGTGACTATAGTTAAGAATACTGTGTTGTATATTTAAAAGTTGCTAAGAGAGTAGACTTTTTAAAGTTTTTATCATGAGAAAAGGCAATTCTAACTATGTGCGGTGATGGATGTTCACTAAACTTACTGTGGTCAGCATTTTGTGATATACATACATGTCAAAGTATGATGCTGTACACCTTGAAAACTGGGGGGGTGTGGAAGCCATGAGCACATGGAACACGTGAGTCCAGGGTATATATGGGAACTCTCTTTGTCCTTCTGCTCAAGTTTGCTATAGCCCTAAAATACCCTAAAAAACAAAATCAATGTTAAAGGGTGTGTGGAGCAGAGAAGCTGATAGGCAAATAAGAAACCAAGAAACATGTTTACCTATTTGGGGTGTGGGGGGGAATAAGTGAGTGTATGAGTTGGCTGTGGAACCTCTCTGCACCTTTTGATTGTCCTTATTTAAATTTTATGTTTATTTTAAAATTACAGTTGACATACAATGTTATATTAGTTTTAGGTGTACAACATACAACATAGTTATTAGACATTATATAACTAATGAAGTGATCGCTCCAGTAGGCCTGGTACCCATCTGACTCCATACACAGTTATTACAATATTATTGACTATACTTCCTATGCTGTATTTTATGTCCCAGTTACTGCTTTTATAACTGGCAATTTGTACATTCTAATTCCTTCGTTCTTCACACATTCCCCAAACTTCCCCTTCCCATCTGGCAATCATCATTTTGTTCTATGTGTCTATGGTTTCTCTTAACCCACTAAAAGTATTAAATATTTTTAAAACTAAGTAATAAAAAATGGTAGACCAATATTTAAATCAACCAAAATAAACTTTAAGACAAAAAAGTCAGTGAGGCTAAAGAGGGGCACCATGTAATGGTAAAGGTACTAGGAAGATCAAACAATTCAAGTGCAAATGCACTTAGCAACATAGGTGAGATACAGAAAGCAAAGTTGGCTAAATTTGGAGGGGAAATCACAATAATTTTTAAAGTTTAACATGTTCCTTCTTTTAAAAGAGCAATAATAAAAAATTAAAAAATAAAAATGGTATAAATTTGAAAAAACATCCAATGGCTTGATTAACATATATGTTTTCTCAAGTACAAGCAAAACTGCAAAAAATATTCAAATTAATCCATAAGAATGTCTCCATAAATTTAAATAAATTATTATCATCCAGATGACTTCTCACTCACAGTGTAATTAAACAAATCAGTGATAAAAACTCATAGACACAAACAACAGTATGGTGGTGACCAGAGGGCAGGGCTTGGGGTAGGAAAGGTGAGGGGCCCGAATGTGTGGTGACAGAAAACGATTCGACTTCGGGTGGTGGGCACATAATTCGGTATACAGGTCATATGTCATAGAAATCTATGTACACTTGAAACCTATATAATGTTATTAACCAATATCAACCCAATAAAATTTTTAAAATATGTTTTTATTGATTTGAGAGCAAGAAAGAGAAACATCGATGTGGGAGAGAAACATGAAACAGCAGCCTCCTGCCCACGCTCCCACTGGGGATCCAGTATGCAGCCTGGGCACGTCCTGAGCAGGAGGCAAACTGACAGCCCTTCCGTGCACGGGACAACGCTCAGCCCACTGAGCCGCACCAGCCAGGGCCCCCAGTGAAAGAAGTTTCGTTTAATGCCTAGTAGGGTGTTGAACTTTAAAATTTTGACAACATCAAGTGTTGGTAAGGATGTGAATAAGAGAAGCTTTCAAATCACTGGTAGAATTGTATAATTGATACAGTCGGAGAACACGAATAATTGTGAAGTAGGTGAAAATGCTCATACTCTGTGACTCAGCAGTTCTCTTTAATATAGAGAAGCTCTTCCGTGTGTGCACAAAAGTTCAATGCAGTTGGTGATAACGAAAAATTGGAAAAAAATGTAAAAATATCGTAGGCTAACCGATAAATCAATTGGGTATCTTCATGCAATTGGAACTTGAAAATTAATTACCGAAAGTTAACTTTTACAAACCTAATATGAAGCAATAAAACAAGTTATAGAAGGATATAGAGTAATTTAAACTTTAAAAATACGAAAAATGTATAATAACAGCACAGACACTATATCTGTTTCAGAATTGGACCAGTGGCATAGATAATATATAATGATATACAGAAGTTGAGTATATATCCATATAACTTAGTAGATATATGTTCGATTTGACATTTTTTTGAGAATATATTTTTTATTGGCTCTGGAACACTTACTTAAAAAAAATAATTCTGTCCTTGGTCATAAAATGAACAATGTAGACAAGTAGATATTTTATTGGCCACCATTTTCTGACCATAATGTAATAATATTAGAAATTTTAAAAAGTTAAAAAAAATCTCAAATTCGTGTTTTTGTTTTTTTTTACTTTTTTTTCTTTATTGATTTTAGAGAGAGAAGAAGGGAGAGGGAGAGAGAGATAGAAACATCGATGAGAGAGAACATCGATTGGCCACCTCTTGGGGATGTGGCCCACAACCTGGGCATGTGCCCTGACTGGGAATTGAACTGGTGACCTCTTGGTACATGGGTTGACGCTCAACCACTGAGTCACACTGGCCAGGACCAAAGCTAATTTTTTTGAAGAAACTGATAAAATGGAGAACACTTTTCCATACTTCATTAAGATAAAATGGGAAGATTTGGAATGAAGAAGGACTTTTAGAATTATAGAGCAGATTATAAAATTTTTAAGAAAATAAAGAAAACTTTGACAACATAGAAGAGACCATCTTCTGGTTCTTGATAACAACATCATTTTGTTCCAAGTATTTTTAAGTGGTCATTTTATGGCTTCTCCATACATATACATGCTACTACTTCCATCAAATAAAAGGTGGAAAGAGTAATACCAGATTATTAATAAATAAGGTAAATGTACAGGAGCCCGAAACATACTGTGTTTTGCTTCAATAGTAATCACTGTCTGATATTTCAGCAGACCTATCCTGTGGTCTCTTAATTCATAGCTGTGTTTGATCCAGTTTCCCCGTAAACACTGACAGGTATATACATTGTTGAATCCGTACAGCTTATTCAATTTTAGCCTCAAAGGAAAAGTTGAGGAAATGTAGGTTAAAACTTCAATCTTCTGATTGTCCTGATACATTGAAGGAGATTAGAAAAGCATAATAGTGTCTAATAGTTGAATAAATAATGATTTTTACTGTATTATAATATATAGAATAGTAGCCCAAGATGTTATTTTCAATTTATTAGAAAAGAAATAGAAAAATAAATTTATAAATTATTTCCTGAAAACCATACAAAATGTTTAATAACTATAGTAAATGAAGAACTATATATATCATGTACTTTATTTATTTTTATCCTCACTTGAGGAAATTTTTTTCCCCATTTTTGTTTAGATAGAGTGGGCAGGAGAGAGAGAGAGAGAAACATCGACGTGAAAGGGACACATCGAGTGGTTGCCTCCCGCACGACCCCAACCAGGGCTGGGGGCTAATTGCAGCCGAGGTGCATGCCCTTGACCAGAATCGAACCTGTGACTCATTGGTCCGCGGGCCGACGCTCTACCGCTGAGCCAAACCGACCAGGCTATATCATGTACTTTAAAGGAAAGACTTAGTTATATAAAGATAGAATGATAATAAGTTAATTTGTTAACATAACACAGCTTTGGAAAAAAATCTTAAGTTTTATTAAAATTTCAAAAAAAACTTCTATAAAGCTAACTCAGATGAACAAATGAGTAAAAATGTCAATGAAAGATTAAATAATGAGTGTCTATTGTGATAAGTCTAATAGACTTTATACCGAGGCAAGAGATAAGACAGAGGTGAACAGAAATCCCAGGAACATATGCTAATTAATGCACGTATGCTTAGATACTGGAAACATGATTAAAATGTGAATTACCTAATAATTGCGAATGGGAAATTTGTTGCAGAAGAGTCTTACCCCAAATCATGTCTCCTCTCTCTTCTTCTCCTCCCATACGCTCTCCACCCTCCAAACAAAAGAACGGATCAGAGAAGGTAAACATTTGGAATTGTAGATTTCAAGGTCAACTTGAAGAGAGAGATGAAAGAATTTCTCTTGTCCAAACCTATTAAAATAGATAGTAAATAATAAAATAGAGACTTCTCCCTCAAATAAATAAATAAAAAATCTGATGTACCCAAATTAAGAAAGCGATGCACTTAAAAAACAGCTGAAGAAAGACCAGATTTTTTGTGTATGACTTCATATGTATCCTTACGCCATTCTCATGCCTGCATAGTCAGTAGAATTCCCGGATTTCTCCTCCAGTGGAGTGATAGGAATTTATTAAGTATCCCTTGTTTTCTTTTGCTTCTGACCCAGGGTGGGTGGAAATAGTTGCTGGGAGAGGTATGAAGAAGGAACAACTAAGGTGGACATTCTGCGTTGAGAGTTGAAGTTCCAAGTCTTTCTATATTAAATATGGGGATCAGTCCAGAGCCTGAGACAGTTTCTCTGTGAGAAAGAGGTGTAGCCCCTTAAGTAGACTGAACTGTAGTCGAGAATATTTTTTAAAGAATTGTGTCAGGAGAGTGGTACTGATGCTCTAATAACATCTCCACACAGCCTCAGCTGTTCCTCTTTCTGTCCAATGAAAGCCTTCAGACCTCAGAAAAAAACAGAACAGGAAATGCTTAGCCTTGAAAATCATCTCAGATGACAAAGTAAACGAATTTCAGTGTTGGTAAAGAGAGAAAGTGAGAAGTACACAAATTATACAATAACTAAGAATAAATACTACGTAAGAAAATGTACAAGCATAAATAAGATGAAAAAAACATGGCAGAGAAATGACTACCAAAGGAGAAAGAAAAGGAAACGAATAAAGGACGGAAGAATTAGTCCAGAAGAACACATGTAATGAGGAAAAGAAGGTAATCATGTTTTGACGTGTAAAATAAACTGCAAGAATGTAAATTCAATAAGCTCTCAAAGGTAAGATAGTAGAGAGCAAAACGAGGTGAACAGGAACTTGAAGAGTTAATTCAACATACTGATGAGCCGGTGAAATACAGAGGACAGCGTATCTAAAGATGACTGGAGTCTTTGGAGAGGAGAACCAAACATGATGCAGAAGTACTCCCCTGGAATAAAGAAAGAGCTCATGGTGTATCCAAGAAGCATACGATCTAGGAGAATGTGACACAGAGTGATCAATACTGAATACAGCACATGAACTGAACTGGAGAGATTGAAAAGAATCCTATAATAATCTAGGCAAGCCCTGGCCGGTTTGGCTCAGCGGTTAGAGCGTCGCCCGCGGACAGGAGAGTCCCGGGTTCGGTTCCCGCTAAGGGTGCGTATCTCGGTTGCGGTTTGTCCCTGGCCCCCGTTGGGGTTGTGTGGGTGGCACCCACTCGATGTGTCTCTCTCACATCGATGTTTCTCTCTCTCTCTCTTCCTTCCTCTCTCCCTCCCGTTCTGTCTGAAGATAAATGCAAAAAAATGTCCTCGGGTGAGGATAAAAAAAAAAATAATCTAGGCAATAAAGAAAGACAACTTCATCTGGTTAAACATAGACTGGCCTCAGACTTCTCTCTATATATAGTTAAATTCCGTGCCAAAAGAAATAACTCAATGTCTGTAAGTTCCAAGAGAACATGCAACCCAAGAATGTTATACCCTCCCTGCCAGGTTGGTAAGTAGATAGACAGAAAAGTCAAAATTCAGAAGACAGACTTCTTGATCTCTTGAAGAACATCTATCCATTTGAGAGAGGAGTAAAAGAATGAAACCAGAAATGATGAAGACAGGGTCAAGGAACTCAATTTAAAGTAGACCAAGACCTAATAACTGATATATAACAATGTTAAAATGAACATAATTTAAGTGTTTTAAACTTTGATGGTGTTAAAATAGCAGTGTAGGTCACAAAAATAAAACGTAGGAGTGCTAATGGTCTGTTTTTATTTTAAAGCAGAAATTAATACTTTCCAAAACTGAAATATTTAGTCAAAATACGTGATCATTTCACTCTTTTGTTCATAATTTTTTTAAAACTTCATAAATATTTTTTAAAAATCATCTTTTTTTTTTTTTTTATCCTCACCTGAGGACATTTTTTCATTTTTTGTTCAGATAGAGTGGGGAGGGAGAGAGGGGAAGAGAGAGAGAGAGAAACATCGACGTGAAAGGTTCACATCGAGTAGCTGCCACCCGCACGACCAACCAGGGCCGGGGACAAATTGCAACCGAGGTACGTGCCCTTAGCGGGAAACAAACCCGGGTCTCTCTGGACCGCAGGTGGACGCTCTAACCGCTGAGCCAAACTGGCCAGGGCTAAAAAAATCATCTTTTTTTTTTTTTTGGTGAAGAAAGTCACCTTAAACTCATAAGGTTTTTAAAAACGCTTTTTAGTTTTATGTCCATTTCTTTCCTTTTCTTAAATATTAGTAAAATTATATTTGCTGCCTTTTATTGAAAACAACATTTAGTATGGTCCCATTAGTATGCATTGCTCCTGTAATTCCTTTTTATTTGCTGTCCTTCCCCTTCCTCTCCTCCTCTTCTCCAGGAGTGATTTCTGATGTTCATCGTTATTATATTACCTCTGGAGGGTGGAATTCCAAAGCTTTGTACTTTATGTTCCTCTACTGCTTGCATTTCTGTGTTGTGTTTTATTTAATAAAACCGGTGGAATTGAAACCAGACAACGAACAGGTCTGGGCCGCCTGTCACTACTTGAGCCAATTAGCAGAGACACGGTTGATCGTATACGAGCATTTATTCCAGTGTTGCCGGCAGTGTGGGGCAGTGGGTCATCCATAACATCTGCTCTGCCCCCCTCGCTGCTCTTAAAGGTAGAGAAGCAGTGACAGGCAAGGAGGAGTGTGGACTGGGGGCTGCAGGGGCTGGTCACCAGCAAGTCACAGGTCCAGGGTCCAGTGTTCTGATAATCAGGTTGTCAATCCTTCTGTGGGGTCAGGTAGTCCCCTTGTCCTCAGCATTCCTGGGTCAGCTCCCGAGGCGCACACTTCCCAGGTCAGAGTGGGCTTTTCTTTCATCAGAACATAGCAACCACGATTAACAGTGTAAAGGGTGATTAACGTATTTAACTATGGCTAGTGCCCCACTATGACTAGTTTATTACTTTCTAATATTTTCTATAAATGCTAATATTCTTTTCCTGCCCCTTTCAGAATTATTATGAAAAATGAGGTAAAATAAAAATTGCTCTAGGAGAAAAAATATGGAATATTAACAGATCACTAGATGAAGATGGTCTTTCCAGCATTAACTCCAAGTGAAGATATGACAGGGTTAAAATTTGATAGATTTTAAGACTATTGAAAACCACCTCTATGCCCCCCCCAAATAATAATAATAATAATAATCATAATCATAATAATCATAATAACCCTTGAAATTCAAAGTCTGGAAAATATTTGTCAATTATTGGGTGAAAGAATAATGTCCTTTATATTTTAAAATCAGTAAGAAAAAGGTGCCCACACCGAGAAAACAGTTGTCAGAGGATGACATCAGGCAGTGCTTGGAAGTGATGTGAATGGTCAGAAGACTTGTGAACGTTTGTCAGCATTTCTTGTAAATTGAATAAGTTCTATTTTTTGCATATCACAGTGGCTATTTTTAGATATTATAAGATTAATAATTGTTGAAGCTCCTGGTAAAATGCATTTATACTTTGATGGTGGAAGTTTGAATGCACATATTTCTTTTTTTTTCCTTCTCTTTTTTAATCCTCATCTGAGGACATTTGTGCATTTATCTTCAGATAGAGCGAGAGGGGGAGAGAGAGGAAGAGAGAGAGAAACATAGATGTGAGAGAGACACATCGAGTAGTTGCCACCCACACGACCCCAACCAGGGCGGGGGCAAACTGCAACCGAGGTACGTGCCCTTAGCAGGAACTGAACCCAGGACTCCCTGGTCCGCGGGCCGACGCTCTAACCGCTGAGCCAAACTGGCCAGGGCTGAATGCACATATTTCAAGAGATTTTAAACTGCAAAGTTTCATACAATAAAATGAAATACAATGGCTTTTATCACATTTCAGTTACAAGAATTTATCCTAAGGAAATAATCATGGATATGCCCAAAGAAAGAGATAAAGGCACAAAGTTTTGGGTAGAAGATAATTGTAAATAACATAAATGGCCAACAGGAGTGAATAGATTATTATGCTACTTTCTTATTATCAATTATATTTAATGACAATAAGTCTTTAAGACACAATATATTGATTAATAGGAAACAGAGTACAAATTATCTTATACAGAATTATTTTCATTGTATTTGTATCATTATATGTGTGTTCTCTTCATAGTAATGTGGAATAACAAAAACTGATATTTAAAATTATTATCTCTGAGTTACAGAATTATATGTTTCTTTTTTTTTCTTTTTCCTGTTCCAACATGTTCTTAGAATTTATTCAAGAATTATTTCTTTGACCATCCAAAAAAAGAGTCTAGTTTGTTTTGTGGAGAAGAAAATTAGAGTGTGTCTCCAGTGGCATGTGTAGTAAGCTATTACAGTGCGACCGCGCTTTTCAAACTTGATTCGTTCCAGAAGGCTGCTCGAGAAGCGATTTGTTCCAAAACTGCATCATTGTTTCCCTAGACATAATGTAAATTGAATTAATTTATTCCAGACCCCCAAATGATTCCGTTTCACCTTTCTTATATACAGTACATGACTAATGTGCTGTTTAATCTGTAAACAGACACTTCCGTCCTTAAAGTTCCAGAACCAGCCCCTACCAGCCTTAAGCAGGCACTTCAGCACTCCTTCCAGGGTGCCTTACAGGTCAGCATGCGCATCTTTGCTTTCCACATGTCACTGCCTCCGGGATGCTGTCACCAGCCAACTGCTTTTCCTTTACCCAAACCAACAACAGTTTCTCTACCTCTGCAATTGCCTGTGATCACTGTTTCTTTCAAACCCTTAGCAACATCAGCACTCTTGATGGCCTCTTTATGTTCTAAAATTGTGCTAATTGCCCGTTTTGCCAGCAACAAAAGCAAAAAACAAATAAACAAAATACAAAACAAAAAAACCCCCACAGAAATATTGACAGCACAATTTCCTGAGATGTCAACAATGTGAGGTTTAGCAGTAAACTGACTAGCATTCTTTTCTTTGTTTGTGGCCTGAGAGATGCTTTTTGTCGTGCTGATGTATCAGCATGAAAGGGTTGTCAAGTCTAGAATGACCAAGACAACTTTTTTTCACTGAACAAGTTGGTTGAGAACCAAATTGTTAGAGATGGGAGACATTCAGGAACCAAGGTTTGACTATAATAGTATAATTTGTATGAGAATAAATGTTACTTTTTTTTTCTTTTTAAAAAGATTACACTCTTAATCTAAGTGGGCAGAAATCCTATAAAATTAGAAGATAAAGCAAATAGTCCCTAAAACCCGAAGTCTGTTTAGGTCTTAAAGTTAAGCTGGCTCAGTATGATAGTTTCTCCAGTGTGTGCCCTTGGAGCCTCCCTGAGCAGAATGCCTGGAGGTGGGTTTTAAAGAGGGTCCAGAAAACAATCACTTGACATGCAGGGCCCACACACCCACTCTTCGTGAGAGATGGATGACAGTTCGACTCCTGGGCGGAAACATTTCCTGGTAAACATTGTTTTAGAACAAACTTCAGGAGGAAGCAGAGCCCTCTCTTCTCTGGTGCATGCATAGCATTCTTCCGGCTCCCCGAGAGGCCTGAATTCAGCTGCTCTGTGCACACTGCATTGTAGGAGAGCATCAGGAGAACAGGGATTTGTTTAGTAGAGGAAATTGTGGTTAAGAGATGAGTCTGAATTCCTGATAGCCTGATTTAGATAACTTTTACAGCTCTGTGTATGAGAGGGATTATATCACAGGACAGGATTGTCACTTGTTCTTCCTGATTAGGAGCAAATGAATCTTTCAGCCCTCCTTTCCGTGAGTGTGGCTGGAGTTGTGAAAGACTAAAGACCCTCTATAATCCCACAATATCTGTTAGCCCTGATTCTTTTCTTTTAACGACCACTTGACCTTTTTCACTTTTTTTTAAGTGTTTTACAAATTCAGCCACAGGACAACGGCCCAAGCTCCTCAGGGGTTTGGGTAGTTTGCTGCTTCCCTTCTGGCCTGAGGAGGGTCGGGTGTGGGGACACAGCTCCCTCTGTCATTGACATTGTGGAGCTCGGAGGCGACGTTTCGGAAAAGGGGTTTCCAGGTGATTGGTATCTAGAACAGTGGTTTATTTTTTTAGATTTCTGTATTAATTAAGGTGGCAGTAGCTGCTGTAACAGACAAACAATGTAATTATAGCCACTTATAAAACTAGTAATTTCTTTCTTATTCACATAAAATCCGAGAGGGTGTTCTTCAGCAGGCAGCCTTTTCCCACGCTGAGTCAGTGGCTCAGGCCCTGCTTCCATCTGTGTCCGTGCTTTCGTCCTGTGGCTCCTGTGTTTCTGCCTTGGGGAAGGAGCCTGGCAGACACGCTCGAGTGCTGCTTGTATGGGCCAGTGTCCAGTCGGTGCACACCTAGTCGTGGTGTAGCTGTGAACTCGGACTCAGGAAGAGAGGAGCCAGAGTTCAGTGCTTCCCCAGCCAGTTCATGTCGTAGTTGCCAAGTCCAACCAGGGAACCATAGACAGTCCTGGTGAGAAATGAAATGTATGGGGCTGGGGCCCAGAGCATCCAGACCTTGGATTCTAAGAGAGTGATGGGAATGAGAGGCTTGTAATAATTCCCCAAGCGCGAGCTAAGTGTTCTAGGAGGCCTCCAGCAGAGCCCTCATTATGGATTTGGTGTAGGGGGCAGTTTAATGAGCCAACAGTAGTAACTATATAGAACATTTTTAAAAGATTAATTAATTTACTAATTTATTTGGTTTTTAATCCAGTGGCAGACTACGGATACAAGCAATAATGAATCTCCTTCATTTCTGTCTTTCTTTCTTTTTTTTTTTGCTTTGTAATCCCAACTTTAAGATAGAATACTAACTTTTAACTATAATTTTAAATTCTTGATATTAAACTTTGTCATAGACTATTTGAACTCTGTGGTCTCTGTGTTAGGGGGAACCAAAAATCTTAGCCTAATAAAAATAGCTGCTAAATAGTTATTAGAAATTTGAAAACAATAGCTGGCAACGTTTATATAATGTTTTATAATTTGTATACTTCACATTTTAATTTGCCCAGGTATTTTATTTGAGAAGGGTTTAAATAGTATTCTTGGAATTTTAGGAGATATCTGTGCTATAAACTCATTTCTTTTTGTAGATGGAAGTTAGTAAAAGTAATTTCTTATATGATTCTGTGTCTGCTTATAGATTGTACTTTTTTTTCCCCTCAAAGTCATGAGAATAGAAAATTCAATGCATTTCATAGTGTTTTGTTTTTGTACCTTTTTCTCCAGGAGAAAAGTCGAAATTATGCATACCCACAGTCTTTTCACCCTCCTTGGGGAAAGGCTGATGCTGCACACGAACACCGTGACTGTCACCACCTACAACACGCTTTACGAGGTACGTGCTCAGAAAGGCTTGGAGACAGCTGTAGCTGTGCGCAGCGCCTGCTCTAGGAAATGCGGGTCAGTCTCGGTCAGTTAACCTAGAAAGTCGGCCATCATTTAAAACAGTCAACAGTTACAGTTTTACATTTCGTTTAGAAACATATCCACGGATATTATTTGCCAATTTTTATGTTTGTCCGAGGGCTTTTCTTTGAGTAGGGGTTGGGTGATTGGCTTTGCACAGAGTTTTTCTTGCACAAACCACATACCCATTATGTATTATATATTAGTTCTCCCCCACCTCTTTCTCTGATATCCAGCAGTTTCCAGCATTAACGTAGGATTGATGCCATGGTGAGTTTGTAGGTGAGAATTATCTGTAAAAATGGTATCTGCAAGAAACTTTGTATCTCAGCCTTTCAATTCAGAAATCCGTTCTTCATCATTTCTAGCAGATGGCCATCTATGTTTGGTTCACTGTTTTCTATGAAATGCATGTGCTGCATCCCAAAGTAAACATTATTTTTAAGCTCGAGTAGAATATTTGGAAAGCTCTCTTACGTTAACCTTGATTCTGCTTTGCTGCAGTTGATCATCGGTGTCTGGTTCTCTTGTCTAGTGCAAAGATGAGCCAACTGCCAAGACCTGTCTTTGTGTGGCCACACGCTCAGGAGTTTTTATATTTTTAAGTAGTTGGAAATAACTAAAAGAAAAATAATATATGACATAAAAATCATTTGAAATTCAAAAATCAGTCTTGGTCCGTGCGTAGTTTTGTCGGGATACGGCCACGTTCATTTCTTTATAGATCGCTCATGGTTAGTTTTGCTTCACAGATCACAGTGATGCTATAACTCGACAGTGTTTCACTTAACACATTGCTGACCCTGGCGTTAAAAAATAATACTAGTGTGTACTCATCCATGTGAAAACAAGGAAAGTGGACTTCAGCTCTCACCCTTTTTAAGTACAGTGGAGTATGGATGCTTTTCATATAGACTTAGATGGCAGAATATTGTGTCTGTTATAACAGGTTGCTGTAATTGTGCTCACACAGTATACTTTGGCATTACTAGATTAAAGACTCATAATAATATTCCTAACTCAGAAAAACAGTGGTCAGAAAGTACAAAACAACATCTCATCACAAAAATGAAAAAGTGAAATGAGAGGCGTTGAGGAGGGCAGATGCTGAGACTCAGTGGAATTGTACTACAATTTAAAATTCATATGGAACATACTCAACTTCTCTAATACTGTTTTCCTTTTTTCATCTAAACACAGGCCTGATTTAACGCGATTCTAGTTTTTGCATGGCCCACAGGTAGAGGATAGTTTTTACAACTTTAAATGATGGGGGAAAAGTATTTTTGATGTGAAATCAAATTTTAGTGTCCATAAATGAAGGGTTTTTGGAACATAGCCATGCTTATTCATTTAAATACAGCTATGAGTGACTTCATACCATAATGGCAGAATTGAGTAGTTGTGAGAGAGATCATAGGACCCACAAATTCTTAACTATTTACTATCTTACCTTTCTGTAAGGACTTTGCTTCAAAGTTAAAATTCTGAAGGGAAATGTATCTGCCTTCGTTTTTTTTAAAGTTACATTTTTATCTGATACCAGAATTATATGCATTCATTATAGAAGTTTGGCAAATACAGAAAATCATCAAAATAAAATTTATCCATAGTGTCTTCATTCCTACTTAAGTTAAAAGCATGTACATAATTTTTCAACTCACACACACAGACACTCCTCTTAGGAACTGTCGTCCTGCACAGAGTTTTCTGTCTTGATTTTTCCACTTAACAATAGACCACAAATGTTTTTATTACAAAATGTTCATCTGAGTTGGGGAGGTCAAACTTTTCTGATAAAGGGACTGGTAACAAAATAAATATTTTAGGCTTTGTGGTTGTGTTAGTGCGTTTGGGCTGCTCTTAAGGGAACACTGTAGATTGGGTAGCTGATGCACTGTAGTCAGGGAGTCCAGACAGATGGTCTCTTCTCTGAGTCCTCACCTGGCATGAAGGGCAAGAGAGCTCTCTGGGGTCTTTTAGGGGAGCACCAACCCTGACCCTAACCCTAACCTCTTCACAGGAGGGATATCTAATCCTAAGCACCTCCCAAAGGCCCCCCTCCTGATACGCTTACACTGGGGGTTAGGTTCTAACCCAGGAATTTGAGGGAGACACATTCATTCAGTCTGAAGCCTCGGGATATGTGTGTCTATTGTAACTACTCAGCTCTTCCTAGTGGCTCGGAAGCGCCGTGGCCAATAGGAACCAAATGCATGTGGTTTTCCAATAAAACTACTTATGAAGATACTGGTTTTTAGCTGTTTTCATCTTTTTTCCCCGTTTTATATTCTCATCACTAAATTTAAAAGTGGATGCCCTTTAGATAAATGAAGAAAACTCCTTTGATTACTCTGTTTTATTGTTCCTAAGATGAATATTAGAACTTTGTATCAGTCATTCCTCAAATTACATGATTTATAAATTCTGCTCTCTAGAGTCTTGCTCTTTTGAATTATAGTATTTTTTTTATTGCTCCAATATTTGACGTATAGAGCTGAATAAGCACTAATAGACACGCTATGTAGCACATCTTGATTGTGATATTATATTTTCCTAATAATGATATCTTTTTTGGGTACTTCCTATGACAATTACCTTAGCAAGTACTTTATAACATTATTTTAGATCCTTGCAACAACCCTATGAAACTGGTATTTTTATTGCCTTTTTAAACAGAAAAACTTAGACTCATAGTTTATTTGCTCTATGCCTTATCACTAATAAATGGTCATACAGTAGGCAGTTGCCATAGTGTATGTGTATAAGGCAAAAATGTCAGAATATACTCTCAAGGTGACAGCATTCAGTCCTCATTTGAATCAGAACCTTGCTAAAATATCAGAGTTCTGAATGCTAGTGTCTAATATTGATGAACTTGTATTTCTGTCTTGGCATTCTTGCTAATTGCTTTGGTTGATGATGCCTATATATGTTTTTAATAATTTTTTTGGCCTACGTGGATTTCTGACCTGCTTGTTTTGACCTATATTGTGTCAATAGAGTAGAAAGTCTTTGTAAACAATGAAACTTTATATTACAATAAAAGTGAAGCTTAACAATATAATGTGTTGAATTTGAACACTCATTGGATACTCCTAACCTGAATAAGAAAAGGTCCTGTGTGTGTAGACAGACATACACATGTGTGTCTGTCCATCTTCCTGGAAAGCGGCTGCTGTCTGCTCATATGCACGCTCTCAGCATCCAGTGAGAGGGCGCACGAAGCGCAGCCCAGGTGTTGCTCGTTTCACATCTTAGCTAGAAACCGCCAGGATAAGGTGGGATCTTCTGATACTGGATATTGGATTTCACAGAGGTTCTGCAGGGATAAAGTAACTGCCTTACTGTATGATCCATTTGGCAATAATATATGCTTTTAACGTAGAATAATAATTATGGTTAATTGGAGTGAAGGACTCTGAGTTAATGGATACTCTAAAAAGGAAAGTTACAGTACATGTACAAAAAGTCCAAAGAAACCCCCCAAAAACGGTTATTGTGTGATTGGACCCAGTGTTGATCTCACAAACGTGTAGAAGGTTCTTCAACATAAACTTGAATACAACTAATACATCAGACTGTATTATCAGACAAACAGGATGGTGGATGACTAACTCTGGATCACCAAAGTTTAAAGATAGTCATCTATTTCATAATGTTAAAATTTATATGATAGGTTTGAACTTAAATTCTAATTAATATAGTAAGTGAAATTTAACTGAAAAAAGAAAAATTGGCCTCAAACCTGCAACTGGACTTGATTCACCGTGTAAGTACCAGCCTGGGTCCGCCCCTAGAGAGAATCAGCTGGTTGATGATCTGCGGTCGGAAAGCTCATTTATCTCATTCTCTTTCTCAGTTTTGGGACATTCCCTTAACCCCAAGCAGTGTATCACAATCAATATCACCACAACTGTAGGGAGGTATAGAAACAAGTACAGAAATAATAAAGAACTGTGTCAAACCTGTGGTGTGAGGATATTTTAGAACGTGTGGTTTTCACAGAGTGGGAGTCCAGTTAGGATAGGACCATGTCTGTGGTCTTTAAAATTCTAAATCAGTAGGATACCTGTAATAGAATAAATAATGAATGTTAAAGGACAAAGTAAACTAGACTTTCAGCAGGATATGTCAGCCAGCATGACTTAAGTTATGAAAATGTAGGAATCTACCTTGATTATTCTGAAAACTAAAAAAATCATTGAGAAACCGTCCGTCTCCTAGTTTTCTGAGAATTTATTCTTATATCTCATATACTAAGAAGTGAGTTAGCTTTAATGGATTCCTCTTTGAAATTATGCAAAGCTATTTTTTATACAAATATTTTTTGAGAATTATAATAATTGCAAAATATATCCTAAATTTCATTTGCTTTATATTAACATGATCACTCCATCCATAAATTATGGATAATTACATTTTCTTCACTTAATGATTTGTAGCACACTTAAGAATTATGTTAGATTTTAGAATATGTCTTCTAAAGACAAAATTAGATTCTTTTTAATATATTTGTAGATCTCAACAATATTGATACATTATTTTATTAAATGTTGTGATATTAATGTCTCTTCATAGGTTTGGGTAAAATACTTCTTTACATACGACTCCTATAATTCAGTCAGAGGGTACGGAGGCCTCTGGGTGTGGAATCTTGAAGAGCTCAGTTTCTTAAAGAATAATTAATTGATTTTTTAAATGTATAGTTTTAGTTAGTCTTTTTCTATAAGGGTGTAATGGTTATTGAGCACACATTTTTATAAGGTGGTATTCAACTTTAAATCGTTAAGTACCTCATAATAAAACCTTTTTCTCAAAGTTATAGAATCTCAGAGGGGAACAGTATGTTAAACATATTATTCAAATGTTCTTTTTACAGATAAAGAAACTAAGAGTAGAAACAGTGTTATCGCTTGTCCAAATGCAAAGGTGCAAGGCCCTCTGAGCGCAGGGACCTCAGTGCAGGTAGATGTGCTGGGCCCTTGGCCGTCGCAGGGCGTGCGCGAGCACTGCTCCTGTGTCCGCAGCCAGCCCGACCGACTGAAGGGGAGTTACGGAGACGGCCGCGGAGCCTGTCGCAGAGGAAGCCCCAGTAGCTCTTGCTTGAGCACAGATTCGTCTCTGTGACCCATGAACTAGGAAATAATTCCATTTATAAAATAAAATTTAAATATCTAATGCTAGGCTCCAATCTCTCTCTATAAGTAGCATATTTATTTGGCTACCTCAATGCTTATAGCCCATTCTCGTTTCCCAGCCCACTCTAATATAGTCACTGGTCCCACGTAGCTGTTAAACACTTAGAATGTGACTAATGTGACTTGGGATGTGCCGTTAAGTGTTCAGTACACATTGGATTTTACGTTTACATCTCACACCGAACCATCTTCTTTTGGTTGGGGGCAGGGGTTAACGTCCTCCGCACAACTCTCACCACGGCCGTCAAACATTTAATTAAATGCTCATGTCTACATCCGTCTCTCCTTATTTATGTCTTATGGCCCTCCCCCCTTTTAAAACTCACATAAGTTCTAATGATAGTCTCCCATGTTTTATTATGTAACAGGGCCATGGTTTTATGCCTCTCTCCAGAATATGAAGTACTTGATTCTAGAAATATATTTCCACCTAGTAACTGTTTCCATTCCAAACGTGTAGCAGAGTATGGACACATACTGGTTCTTAATAAATACATGCTGAATTAAGTTTCTAAATATATTTTTATAATTAAAAAACTCTTCACCCCCCACCTGCCAGAATGGCTACCATCAACAAATCATCAAACAAGTGCTGGTAAGGGTGTGGAGAAAAGGGGACTCTAGTACACTGCTGGTGGGAATGCAGACTGGTGCAGCCACTATGGAAAACACTAAGGTGTTACCTCAAAACATTAAAAATGAAATTGCCATGTGACCCAGTGATCCCACTTCTAGGAATATATGCCAAGAATCCTGAAACACCAGTCAGAATACATGTACCCCTTTGTTCAAGCAGAGCATACACTAGCTAAGACCTGGAAACAGCCCAAGCGTCCATCAGTAGATGAGTGGATAAAAAAGCTGTGGTACATATACACAATGGAGTACTATGCAGCTGTAAAAAAAAAACAACAAAAAACAAAACAATACACATCTTTTACCCTTTAACAGCATGGAGGGACCTGGAGAGGATCATGGTTAGTGAAACAAGCCAGTCAGAAAAAGAGAAGTGTCACATGATCTCATTTGTATGTGGAATCTAATGAACAAAATAAACTGATCAACAAAATAGATTCAAAGACATGAAAGCAGGGAACCAACTCATGAACCTCAGAGGGAAGGAGGGGTTGGGAAGAGATAAACCAAAGAACTTAATGTGCATATATGCACAACCAGTGGACACAGACAAGAGTCTGGTGAAGGTGGGAGGCGGGAATGGGGAGGAGCGGGATCAACGGAGGGAAAAAAGGGGACATCTGTAATACTTTCAACAATAAAAATAAAACTCATATTTGAATATATTAGTTTTCAAAGCACTTTCACATATAGAACCTTATTTAATCTTCCTAGCAGTATTTTTAGATGGGTAACACAGTTATTACTCTCATTGTTAAATGATCATGTAGGGACTTAAAAAGCACAACAGTATAAAACTGCAGATTGTTTGAGATAAACTTGGTTTTCTGTGCAATGAGGTTTCTTCTTTGGGGGATGAGAAAAATTTGACTGTTCACTGTCATTGAAGATTATGGCCTAATCTTTTCCAAGTATGTCTGCAGTTACTAGGGGGACCGGAAAGTAATGTGGTTTTACAACATTAATTCAAACAGATAAATTTTTAACAAGTTTTATTTTTAATCAATGATGTAATCACCCTCGTTATCAACAACCTTTTGCCATCTAGTGTGCAAATTTTCAATGCCAGATCGAAAAAAATCAATTGTTTTTTGAGCAAAATATCTGGAGATGGCATTTTGGACATCATCCAAATTTTCAAATTTTTTGCCACTTAGACAATGTTGTAGCGATCGGAATAAATGGAAATCCGATGGCACAATATCGGGCGAGTATGGTGGGTGAGGCAGTACCTCCCACTCCAATTCATTAATTTTTCCAGGGTTCGTCTTGCACAGTGCGGTCTTGCATTATCATGTTGTAGAATAACGCCTTTTCTGTTGACAGTTGCTGGGCACTTTTCAATTAAAGATTGATTTACTCGGTCCAGTTGTTCACAGTAAAGGTCTGCATTCAGTTTGTCCAGGTTTCAGCACTTCAAAATGAACGACCCCGCGAATACTCCACCAAACACACAAAAGTGCCTTTTTGGGGTGTAAACCTGGCTTAGCTGTACTTTGTGGCAATTCATTCAGAGAGAGCTACTGCCTTTTGCATTTTGGATTATCATAGAGGACCCATTTTTCAGCTCCAGTGATCAAGCGATCAAAAAACGCTTCTGTATTGTGCCCCTGAAGCAATAAGTTGCATGCGGTGGACCGGTTAGCTTTGTTTTCTTCGGACAGATTATGCGGGACCCAAACACCTGCTCTGCTTACTTCACCAATCTGCTGCAAATGTTCTTGGATGGTTGACCAAGGTTGGTTAAGAGTGTTTGACAGTTCCTCGGTTGTCTGACACGGATTTGCTTCCACTTCTACCCTTAACACGTCATTGTCTAAAGTTGTTGGTCTTCCTGATCGATATGAGTCGGAAAGATCAAAATTACCGGATATGAACTTAGAAAACCGCCTTTGGCATTTACGAACGTCTAATGCACTTGGATAAACATCGCAAATGTTTTTGGTAGCAACTGTTGCGTTACTACCCTTGTGAAACTCAAAAAGCGTACAATGCCGGATATATACCTTTTCTGGTATTTGGCTGGCCATTTCACTATAAATTGAAAAAAAAATTAAGATTTAATTATTTATGAGTTAACAAGTCCCTCTAACCTTAAAATGTCTTTGGCACGATTTTGAAATACATAATGAGCTGATAAATGACAACCGAATATCGAAACGTGCAGAAACAACATTACTTTCCGGTCCCCCTAATACTTGGAATCTCTTTGTAATCAGAATTCTCAGGATCTTGTCCACTGGACCATAGGTTTACACCAGGTCTTTTTGAGTAGATTGGTATGAAAACTCCTTGTAAACATGTACCAAACACTGACTGTTCTGTGGTATGTAGTTTGCAAAGGACTTTTTCCCGCACGTGTCAGTTCCATTTGGTGAGTAGTGCATTTCTGGAGTGCTCTGTTCAGAAAATTCCCAGGCACTGTTCACTGTCAACAAAGGTATGAGTGAAGGGAAGAGCGTTATTTATGCCCTCTGTCATTTTACTAAGAGTAGGTTAGTTTTTATTTTAAGTTAATACCTTTTTATTTATTAGTTTGTTCCTTACCCAAGAACATTTTTCCATTTTTTTTTCTTTCTTTGTTTTTAGAGAAAGAGGAAGGGAGAAGGAGAGAGAGCTAGAAACATCAATGAGAGAGAACATCGATTGGCCACCTCCTGCATGCCCCCCACTGGGGGTTTGGCCCACAACCTGGGCATGTGCCCGACTGGGAATCGAACTGACGACCTCTAGGTGCATGGGTTGATGCTCAACCACTGAGCCACACCGGCTGGGCTCCATTTTTGTTCAGATAGAGTGGGAGGGAGAGAGAGAAACATTGATGTGAAAGGGATACATCGAGTGGCTGCCTCCCACATGACCCCAACCAAGGCCGGGGACAAATCGCAGCCAAGATTCCTTGACCAGAATCAAACCCGCGACTCATTGGTCCGCGGGCCCACGCTCTAACCGCTGAGCTAAACCGGCCAGGGCTCTTTCTTTATGTTTTTTAATTGTAACTGCCTTTTCACACTTTCTGTAACATAAGCTGTTTCCCATGTTATTACATTTTTTTAGGTGAACATTATTTTTGATAGCTGCATAATATTCCATTTATAAAAATAATGGTTACCATTTATCATTATTTTTTAATTTATATTTATTGTTGAATGTATTAGAGATGTCCCCCAGTTTTTCCCCCATTGACACCTCCACCCTGCTCCAATCCCTCCCGGGCCTTCTTCACCACACTATTATCTGTGTCTATGAGTTATGCATATATGTATATAAGTCTTTGGTTGATCTCTTCCCGCCCCCTTCTCTCTTCCCTCTGAGAATCTTTTAGTCTGTTCCATGCTTCCACGTCTCTGGATCTATTTTGTTTGTCAGTTTATTTTGTTCCTTAGATTCCACATGTAAGTGAGATCATGTGATACTTGTCTTTCTCTGACTGGCTTATTTCACTTAGCATAATACTCTCCAGGTCCCTCCATGCTGTCTCAAAGGATAAGAAATCCTTCTTTTTTACAGCTGCATGGTATTCCATGGTGTAAATGTACCACAGCTTTTTTATCTACTGATTGGCAGTTGGGCTGTTTCCAGATCTTAGCAATTGTAAATAGTGCTGCTATGAACATACGGGTGCATAGTCTTTCTGATTGGTGTTTCAGGCTTCTTAGGGTATATTCCTAGAAGTGGGATCACTGGGTCAAATGACAGTTCCAATTTTAATTTTTTGAGGAAAGTCCACACTGTTTTCCATAGTGGCTGCACCAGTCTGCATTCCTACCAGCAGTGTCAATACCTTTTTTATATACATTCCTAATAAACTAAGTAATTTCCTATATTTTTCTTCTTTTTAAAAAAAAGTCTGAGCAGAAAGGTGAGAAAAATGCGACTTTTATTTATTTATTTTTTTAATCCTCACCCGAGGACATTTTTTCATTTTTTGCTCAGATAGAGTAGGAGGGAGAGAGAGGAAGAGAGAGAGAGAGAAACATCGACGTGAAAGGGCCACATCGAGTGGCTGCCACCCGCACGACCAACCAGGGCCGGGGACAAACTGCAACCGAGGTACGTGCCCTTAGTGGGAACCGAACCCGGGTCTCTCCAGACCGCAGGCCGACGCTCTAACCGCTGAGCCAAACCGGCCAGGGCGAAAAATGCGACTTTTAGATGTCATGGTTTTTATCTGTTCAGAAGGGACCATCCGTGTCTCTCTTTAATTTACTTTCTTTATCCCCCCTTTTACAACATGGCTGTGTACAACTAGGATTTCAACTCACTTTTATAGTTTCCCCGGAGTTTTTGTATCACGGTATAGGTTGAATTATTTTTATTGGTTCATTTAGAACTTAGCATATTAAGCAAAACAGGAAGTTAAATCACTAGTATAAAATACCTTTACTCAGTAAATAAATGAAAATAAATGTGGGAGCTGGGGGAGAATCCTTTACTCACCAAGATTGTTTAGTGCAAAAATTAGTAAATGTTTTAAAATTGTCTTTCCTTTATTTGTTCAACTTTTGTCATTTTTTGTTGTTTGAAAGAGGTTTTTGAGAAGCTTTTTAGTAAGTTACAGTGAGCCACATGTTTTGTGAAGAGTTTTTCCTTATGACACTTCATTTTGAGTTGAGACCCAAGCTTCAGACTTTATTTTTTTTACTTGTTTTCTAAGTTTTCAAAATTAATGTTGACATTGAGTCAGATGTTTACAATTCACAGCATAAGTATATTAAGGATCTATGCTGGAAAGGTATTTCAAAAAGAATAAATTCTTGCATTTCCTAATTAAGCTGTCCTATAGATACTGGTCTTGGTTTTGTCTTTATCTATAATAAAAAAAAATGGAAGACTCTGGAGGTTTGAAGTATGTGGAATTCACTAGAAGACCCTTTAGAAGAGATATTTCTTTTGATTTGAACAGAATTGACATGTACTTGAAATTCTTTGTATGCATATGTTTTGCAATCATGTTTTAAATTATTTTGTAAATGAAATTAAAATTCTTTATCTTTCAGATATTGACAGAGCAAGTATGTACTCAAGTTGTACACAAACCACACCCAGAGCCAGATTCTACAGTGAAAATCCAAAATCCAAGTGAGCAAACAGCATTTCTTTACTGTATCGCAGTAGTAACTCGGCACTACGTCAGACTGAGTCAGAACTTCCCCCACCTCCTAACGTCATTACCTTATTTATGTGGCTTATAACACTTAAAAATCACCCTCCATGGTGCCAAGCCTTTAGTTGATAAATCAGTAAATATTTTTTGAGTGGAATATATGATACAGTTATAAATCCAAACTATACCTTTTTTTGTTCTTTTATAGTGATTCTTAAGGTGGTGGCAACTTTGTTAAAAAACTCTACACCAAGCGCAGAACTGATGGAAGTCCGTCGTTTATTTTTATCTGACATGATAAAACTTTTCAGCAACAGCCGTGAAAATAGAAGGTAAGCCATTGGAATACTATAACAAAACTTTATTCCATAATTAATCTTTCTTTTCTGTGTTTTCAGTCTCTTTCATAGAAAAAAATTTCAAATCTCTCTCATATTGCTAAGTATTTTTAATCATTAGAGGGCATTGTATGTTTCTTTGATACAATCTGCATTTATTATACTTCTGTTAATTTTATGTTTTTACTCATATGGGCATTATATTATAATGGAATATATGAATATATATGCACAAAGCATCATCTAAAATGCATTGTTCCTTTGGATGCTACCTCTCTATCACCAATGGTAATTTAAGTTGTAATTGTGTTGAATTTGTTCATATTCATCTATGCTTTTCCAGAATTTGTCTGACAACTGATTGTTGTCATGCATTTTTAAGCTTATGACCTAGGACCTGGGGTATATTCTGGAGCCACGGTTGCTGTCCGAGTCATTAATTTAACAAATATTTATTGAGTTTCTGGTGTGTATAAAGCACCTTGCTGCACAGGTTGTCTTAGTATTCAGTCTTAGTACAGTTTAGAGGGAAATGTAACAATGAAACAGTGGTTACTTTACAATGTATCAACTGAATTGTGAATACTACATGTGATGAGGGAATAGAGAAATAATAACTAAATCTGCCTGGGAAAGTTAGGCAAGCCATTTTAAATGATAATTGCATTTTCCAGGTAGTAAAATGGTAGAACGCCATTCCAGGTATAGAATAGAGAACATGCAGAATGATTGCAGCTTGGTTTACCTAGGTGCTGTTGTCATTATTTATCTAAGTTTCAAAATAGAAACAGAGTATCATTTAGGTATTTTTAATGAATATATTTCTCCCACTAGATGTTTATTGCAGTGTTCAGTATGGCAGGATTGGATGTTTTCCCTTGGCTATATCAATCCTAAAAATTCTGAAGAACAGAAGATTACTGAGATGGTCTATAATATCTTCCGGATTTTGTTGTATCATGCAATAAAATATGAATGGGGAGGCTGGAGAGTATGGGTGGATACACTCTCAATAGCCCATTCCAAGGTAACCGATTTTGCTGTTTTATCACCAGGGCTTCCTCTGTGGGTTAATTAAAGGGCTGTGAACTCTCATTTAGTGCCCTCTAGTGGGCATCTTCCACTATGGCTGACTCCTCTTTCCCAGTGTTCTCTGCTGGCTGTTTCCCTTCAGCTCCTACACGGTTAGATCTTGAAGTATTTGTAGGTCATTTGAGCGCAACCTCAAGTTTATAAATTAGGAATTGTAGATCCAGAAGGTGACCCCACATATATAGCAGATCGGAGAACTTGAGTCTGAACCAGTTGCCTTTTAAAAACTAAAACATACCTACTGATTCTTATAAGAATATTTTATGTAATAGACTCTGAAATATACTTTTTAAGGGTTTTAAAAAATAGTCAGAAATTATTTTTGTT
Source organism: Tadarida brasiliensis (assembly GCA_030848825.1). NCBI lineage: Eukaryota > Metazoa > Chordata > Mammalia > Chiroptera > Molossidae > Tadarida > Tadarida brasiliensis. The sequence goes on from CM061266.1 coordinate 100,973,360, forward strand.
TCCAAGTGAATCATAAATATATTTAAAGTGTTTAATTTTAGTGATATTTTCTATTGCATTATCTTTTCTTTATTTTTAATCCTAGAAATTTGTATATTTATATTTTAAATATTATCTATTCTTTGGTAGAAGGAGGACGTAGTTTGCCAAACCTCGCTTTTGGGACCTGATTTCATCTTCTGTGAAATGAAAGGTTTTTGTATCGAGATAATCTCCAAAGGAAGGTCCATCACAAACTTAAGTGTTGTTATCCTATGACTTAAATAGAAATTAATATCATGTGTGCCTCTAAGGAAAAATTTCAACTTATTTTTAATTTTAGAAGAGCTTTTATTACTGTTAATAACTTAAATTTTGTAATATTGGCACCTTACTTTTATTACATTAACAAATTGGAGAATAGTGTTTTGTAGGTAAAGACACTGCATTTTTTTATTGTGACAGTATTACAGATGTCCCCCAATACCCCCTTTGCCCCCTCCACACAAGACATTGCATTTTTTATGTAAGACATATACATATATATCTCTCCTAAACAGCCCTATATAAAGTAACAAATTAAAGTAGGCTGTGTAAAGATAAAATTGTGGTGTTTTAACAGTTTATAAACCTCATTGGCTACGATACTGCCACTGCGCAAAGCTAACAGTTTATAAATGTGTGTATTTATAGATGTGTGTGGGTGTTTTAAAAATCAGTTGTTGAGCCCGGCCAATGTGGTTCAGTGGTTGAGCGTCGACCCATGCACCAAGAGGTCACCGGTTCAATTCCCGATCAGGGCACATGTCCAGGTTGTGGGCCCCATCCCCAGTGGGGGGCATGCAGGAGGCGGCCAATCAATGTTCTCTCTCATTGATGTTTCTGTCTCTCTCTCCCTCTCACTTCCTCTCTGTCTAAAATCAATAAAGGAAAAAAATTTTAAAAATGATTTAAAAAAAATCAGTGGTTGAAATGGGCGCACACATGAGTGCTGGATGGTGACCCCTGACGTGGTCCTGGTACTTGGGGACCCCACGGTAGCCACTCGTTTGAGCTCAGATCCCTCAGATACGTAGCTGTCCACCTGACCACTGGGCAGGGTAACGTGGAGTACTTACCCTGATAGAAAAGATCCCTGTTTAAAACTTTAATTTTGTTAGTTTATCTCACTGTTTGTCTTTACACATGTAAAAATTCATAAATAACTACTTTTGATGATTACTTTCAATTACTTGATGAAACTAAGCATTTGCCTTAGTATTAATACCTGCTGTGTTTGATATCTTAAAATTCCCGGCACAATTTTGATATTTCCATAATTTTATTTGTATCTTTTTTTTCTTCTCGATATATCTAAAATGCCTCAATATTTTTCCCTCCTTGCTAAGGTCACTTACGAAGCGCATAAGGAATACCTGGCCAAGATGTACGAAGAGTATCAGAGGCAAGAGGAGGAAAACATTAAAAAGGGAAAGAAAGGGAATGTGAGCACCATCTCTGGCCTTTCCTCACAGACGACGGGGGCGAAGGGAGGGATGGAGATTCGAGAGATCGAGGACCTCTCCCAAAGCCAGAGCCCGGAAAGTGAGACCGATTACCCTGTGAGCACAGACACCAGGGACCTGCTCATGGCCACAAAAGTGTCGGACGGCATCCTGGGGAGCGCCGCCCGGCCGGGGGGCGGCGTGCACGTGGAGGTGCACGACCTCCTGGTGGACATCAAGGCGGAGAAGGTGGAAGCCACCGAGGTGAAGCTGGACGACATGGACTTGTCGCCCGAGACGCTCGTGGGCGGGGAGAGCGCAGCCCTGGTGGAGGTGGACTCCCTGCTGGACAACGTGTACAGCGCTGCTGTGGAGAAACTGCAGAACAACGTGCACGGGAGCGTGGGCATCATAAAGAAAAACGAGGAGAAGGACAACGGTCCGTTGATAACTTTAGCAGATGAGAAAGATGATCTTCCTAACAGTACCTCATTCCTCTTTGATAAAATACCCAAGCAGGAGGAGAAGCTCCTTCCCGAGCTTTCCAGCAATCACATCATCCCACATATCCAAGACACGCAGCTGCACCTCGGCGTGAGCGACGACCTCGGGCTGCTTGCCCACGTGGCCGGCAGTGTGGACCTCACCTGCGCGAGGGTCATGGAGGAAAAGGAGTTCACGGTGCACACGACGGCAGGGGGCGTGAGCGGCGCTGCGCACAGAGACCTGGCGGCGCCCTGCAAAGGGCTGGAGTACGACGTGACCGCCACGGCCCTGGAGGCGGAGCCCTCTGCCGGCAAGGTCGTCCCGAGTGTCGATGCGGGAAGTATCATTTCTGATACCGAGCGATCGGACGATGGCAAAGAATCCGGAAAGGAAATCCGAAAAATTCAGACCACGACCACAACGCAAGTATGTTATCCTACAAGTGTTCTCAAAAGGCACTGAGTATGTAGATGTTGCCCTGCCGGAGCAAGGCAGGTCACTTCTTCCCAGGGACACTGTGCTGCTGTGTGATTATTGGCTAGAGTATTCTATGGAATTGAATGGTATGGTAGGACATATAAAAGAAACTTAAAATATCTGAATTATGTTTCCAAGTCTACCACATTCTGTCTGTGTAACTTGGCTCAGCCTCTCTGGGCCTGAACTTTCTTGTACAGGACAGCGGATTGTACTGGCTTAAAACGTGGCCATTAAGGGCCCTCCCAGATCTAACGTTTTATAACTGACTACATTTACACATTTTGTATTCAAGATTGTCACTCTGAATAGGTCATTACTTTTAACTTTTTAAGCTTCAGGCCCAACCGTGTTCTGTGGATTGTGGGAAGGAAGACTCGGAGCCCAGGTTGAGCTGATGAATGGAATGAAGGGGAGGGAGAAGGGCGCTGTTATTTGTCAGGTGCCGGCTGTGTCCCGGCACTGTGCGTGTGTTCCCAGGGCGAACCCTCACAGCAGCCCCCGAGGCAGGGGATGTGGCTGAGAACATTTGGAACTGTTGGCAGTGAGAATTTTTTTTTTTTCTTTTGCAAACACATGGATAGGAATTTATTCTGAGAAACATAAAGACGCTAAGGCCGGGTGGTGAGGAAGTGTTAGAGCTGCAGTTTTGGCCTTACCATAGTAAAGCTAAACATGGATGCTGTGTTCTGGATTTGGATTGTTGAGTTATGTTTTAAGACCACATTCTCGCCCTGGCTGGTTTGGCTCAGCGGTTAGAGCGTCGGCCCGCAGACCAGAGAGACCCGGGTTCGGTTCCCGCTAAGGGCACGTACCTCAGTTGCAGTTTGTCCCCGGCCCCAGTTGGGGTCGTGTGGGTGGCAGCCAGTCGATGTGTCTCTCTCACATCCATGTTTCTCTCTCTCTCTTCCTCCCTCTCTCCCTCTCGCTCTATCTGAAGATGAATGCAAACATGTCCTCAGGTGAGGGGGGAAAAAAAGACCACGTTCTTATTTTCTAGGCTAAATAATGCCCTATAATTAAGAGTTGAAGAGAACTTTTACCCTCAATGCTTTGTTTTGTTGTTGTTCTCTGAGTTCTCACTCACCTTTTAATGCCATCGAAAATGAATTTCAGGTATTCTGTTATGAAGAGTAAACCATACACCTAACTGGTGGCTTTGCAGTCTAAGAACCCGTAATAATAGGTTCTGTGTGTGGGAAAGTGTTTTTACCTTTTCTCGGTTAACTGCCAGTTTCCATTTTTGTGGCTTGTACTATAGTGATAATTGGCAGGGGATGGGGAGATTGAACTAGGTACAGATTTAAAGCAGAGGAAAGCAAGGTGCAGTGTTCATTGAACATAATAGTCGCTAGGCGTGTCTGGTTTTCATTTAGAATGCAGCGGCATTTCTCTGGTTTTCTAAGTTACCAAATGCATTTGTTTTTCTAAATTGAAGTATTGTGAGTGAAATAGACTTTGAAGTTAACTTGAATTTGTTCAAGCGATATTTTTTAATCTTGGGTTTTCATTACAATTAGTTGATGACATATATCCAGTGTACTCCACTTTGACTATATGCTCACTTTCATAAGGAAGAAATATGGTTGAATGTAAAGCTTCCAAAGTGGGTTCAGAGGATCTGGGTTTCAATGTGAGCGTTGTTATTAAACTCAGGCATTTGATTTTCTTGCTCAGTTTCTGAAACTGCAAACAAAGTAGTAAGAGGAGCCTTTTTGGCTCCGAAAGGCCCTGTGCCAGGGATCGCCAGGTGAACACCATATGTGAATACACAGCCTACTTTAGTCACAAGCAGTAAGTTATAAGTCATAAGTGTAAGTTATACTTACTGTTTTCATTTTGAAATCAGGAATTTCTTTTGCACTCTACAAAAGTTCACCTTTTACTTCTCCAGGCCGTTCAGGGTCGGTCTGTTACACAACAAGACAGAGATCTCCGCGTTGACCTAGGCTTCCGAGGAATGCCCATGACCGAGGAGCAGCGGCGCCAGTTCAGCCCCGGCCCGCGCACCACGATGTTCCGGATCCCCGAGTTCAAGTGGTCTCCCATGCACCAGCGGCTGCTCACCGACTTGCTGTTTGCACTGGAAACAGATGTACATGTTTGGAGGAGGTAGAACTATTTCTTTTCTATAAATAAGACAACTTTCACTTACGAAAATGAGTATTTTAAATTACCAGCATCAACTGATCCATAAGTGAATTATATCATTGAATAAATCTCACAAATTAAATTTATTAAAATTATGAAACTGAAATTTTTTATAGTCATAAATATGTTTGTAAAAGTTATAAAGCCTGGGCAGCATATTGAAAGGTATCCAAGAACTTAGGCTTAAATCAATTAAAAAGCAAAATTATGAAATCTGTCATTACCGGTTCCACATAGAATAGATTTAACAAAATTATGTTCAGTTTTGGTTCAAAGAAAATTACTAAATGTATTCCTGTTAATAAAGTTATAACATATATGCACTGTTAAAATAAAAATTTAAATCACCCTATGCCGTCTGTTTTTAGAGACTATACCATCTAGGTCAGTGGGTTCAAATGTGATCACTTAATGGAAACAAGTCTGCATGAATTAAATCATTACCTTGCCTCACTTTAAATTTAATTTTCTAATAGCAAGTTTACAACAGATTAGTTAATTATTAATTAATACTAGCAAGTACACAACAAATTAATCAAAGTTATTTAAATTAATAACAATGTGTACATGCAAGCATACAGATTAGGAATTCGATGGCTCTCTGGAAGAGTACGCCACAACCAATGAGAGTCAGTGGCACAGTATTCTCAAGACTCAAATGGGCTTCTCTGCTTCTCCTGGTTTTTCTTCTATGATTCAAGGTGGTTGCTTCAGGTCCCAGCATCGAATCCGTGTAGGAAACTTGCCCAAACTAGAGGGCGTGGGTGGGGGCCCTTCTTCATCTTCCTCCTCCTCCTTTTTTCCTCCTCCACTCTTCCCCTTTCTCTTTTTCTCCTCTTCTTTTCTTCTCCTTCTTCGTTATTCTTCTTTTTCTTCCTCCTCCTCCTCCTTCTCTTTCTCCTTTTGTAAAAAAAAACTGAAGCCCCTCAAGAAATGTCCCCCTTATATCTCACTTGCTAGCAGAATGACGTGCTCTTCCAGAGTCGATCACCAGCAGAAGGGAATGGGGTTGTAATGGCCGGCCTGTAGAGAGCAGCATTGGTCAGTCACCGAGGGCTGGGGCGAAGCCCCTTTCTTTCCCGTACCCGATCTCGTTCAATAATAGAACAAGGTCTAGATTGTGTTAGCATGGAGGAAGGAATATGGACAGAGTCAAGGTCTGCCACAGAGTGTTTTACTTCTGATGTTATTGATCAGTGTGTCCGTAGTCTACTAATGTGTAGAAACAAAGGTCTTTTCATGGCTCGTGTTGTTATGTTAAATCACCTAGAGATGATAAACAAGGAACCCGGAATATCTTGAAATACAGTGCTGTTAACATGAATGTCAGTGTATGGAAATATATAGTGTAATTTCCTAATTACAATGTTAGTAGCTTCTAAGTGCGTGATACTCAGTTTTCTTTTCTTTGACATATTGTGTATCTTTGTTTCCTTTCAAGGGCTCTCAAAAAATTTCCCAAACAGAATTTTATGCAATTAAAGTTTTTAAAAGATAAAACTTTATATTTAGGATGGGAAAACATCTTGAGATAAGATATAACACATGATATTTTACAATTCTAAAAAGTTGAGAATCATTGATTTAAATTTGATTATGGAGTAGTCTCTTTTTTTCCCCATTAGAAAATTGTTCATATTCTTGACTGACACCAAACTAAAGCAGTGTATTTCTCTGAATATCTACATTGCATGGTTTTTATGGGGAAGCGGCACCACCAACCTTTGAGATCTTTTCTCTTTTTATTCAATAAGTCCTTGAATTTTTTCAGATTTTATACTCACCGACTGCGTCACTTCTGTGGCTAACAATGTGTTTTCAGGGTGGCTGGTAGGTGGGCTGCAGTCTGGCGAAGCAGCAGACTGAGAGGCGTAAGAGGCAGGAAGATGCTCTTAGCGGCCCAGTTCTGCTTGGCAGCACAGTGAACTTCTCAGCTGCATTCATTGATCGAGTCCCATGTCTTTGAATCAAGCTAGTACACTGTATTTCTTAAGCAGAATCAAGACACAAGCTTAATACACTTAGACACACAGTAACTGTAGAGATGAATGCTAAATGTTTGGTAATAAAGTATCTCAATTTTAAATTATATTGTTTTCTAATAACTCCATTTTAAATTTGCTGAACTCTTTATTATTTGTCACCTAAAAAATGTTTTAAATAAGCTGTCTAAATTTCTTATTCTTAAGCCAAGGAGGTATTCATTTGTGTTTTGTCTTTCTGCTCTTTCAGCCATTCCACAAAGTCTGTAATGGATTTTGTCAATAGCAATGAAAACATTATTTTTGTACATAACACAATTCACCTCATTTCCCAGATGGTAGACAACATCATCATTGCTTGTGGGGGGATTCTACCTCTGCTCTCCGCTGCCACGTCACCAACTGTAAGTACTTTGCCTCCCTCTAGTGGTTATATTGTGTAATTACATGACCAGAGCACGTCAGTGGTGTTCAAGTTGTAAACAGGTTTCTAAGGCCTGGGCCGAGTATCAGAAGGCTTCCAAAATCGTAGGCTCTGTGAACGGAAGGATTTTAAAACATGTTCATCTGAGGGAACTTTTAACCATATAAAGTCATATTTATAAATGCATATTTATGTTTATTTGTCAGTGTTGGGTTCTAGCTATAGTTTATGAAAATATTTCTCTGGTAATTCTGATGGATACTTCTTAGAAAGAGTCATAACTAGAAATGATTTGCTTTTCTACATGTTGTTTAGCCCTTCAAATGTATATTATAACAAACTGTTAACATCCTTATTCTAAATACAAGTTCATACTTACTGTATCGTAATTACAGACATGAATATAAATTTAGAAAAAAATCATCATTATAAATGCCATCTTATATGGTTCACTCGAAGTGGTATTTCTAAACTTAATACTATTCTAAAATACATCCGGGAGGGTTACTGTCCTGCTTGCTGAGACTGACCTTGAAGCAGTTTGCTTCCAAAGGAACCAAATTAATAAATTCTAAGAGCGTTTCTTACTTAAAACTTAGGCATGTAGATAGAAAAAGTACAAAATATACCATTTTTATGCTATCTTTAAAATGTCACAATCATTGAAAACCTCAGAAAACTTTATGTTACTCACATGGTCTTTAATAGCATTTTTGTCTGACTTTATTTGCTGGTTCAATATTTATTTAAAAAAATATAGCTTTTTCTCTATATAAAACATTGAAATGTATTAATATAATAAGGTTGAAAGGCATTCAGTGTTAATTGTGTCATTTCAAATATAGTAGGTCAATGCCAACTTCATATTTTAGTTATCAGTTTAAAAAATGTCTGTGATCCATATAAAAACATCTTGCCTCCATAGCTGCCTGCTGAGAATGGGAAGAACAGGGAGTGATGCTTCCCAGGTTACCTGTGTTCTTGCTACCATATTGGAAACTCATCTCTCAGCCTGAAAATTACATTTTTTCAGAGAGAAACCTATTTTGTTAAGATGTCTTTTACTTGGGGGAGGCAGTGTTTTGAAAGTGATCTCTGGCTTTATTGCATCATTAACAAGCTTTTTCTACAAGGCCCTTTTGTCATTACGGCCACTCCCAAAGCAACTTTGCATCTTAAATATTAGCAACAAAAGATTGTATTCTCAAACCCCTTTCTTTCACAGGCACATGCTCATGAATTTATTCAGGAAGTCTACAGACAAGCAGCAGTTCAGGAGGGTGCAGCAGAGCACACCCTCGTGGGGCTTTCAGGGAGCTGGGGGCTGGCCGGGGCGAGCCAGGGGAAGGTGGTGTGCAGAGTGCAGGCGTCCTGGAGACTAGGGCACATCCCTTCTTTTAGGCTGGTTCCCTCTGGTGACTGCTATCAAAGGCCAGCAAGTTGAGAATTGTGTATGAATTTTTTTAAAAAGCATTATAATACTGAGGCAGGGAGAATTGTTTTCTTTTTCCTTTATACATTAAAAACTGAATAAACCAATGTTTTTCTCCTGGCATTTTTTATTGTCATATAAATTTTGTTTTATGTCTTATAAATTATTATTTGTTGTCAAGAATTTTAAAAGTGTGCATTGAAATTCACTTTAGTATATTGTTTTAAAATTCTTCAGAACAAAAAATTGGCTTTATATAAAGTTAGTAGTTGGTGCTAAACTTTTCAAAGGTTTCAGATATTCACATTGCTAAATAGTCTTCCAAATTTTAAAGCTAAAAGGTCACTATCAAGGCAGGGAAAATATGAAATTAATGAAGTATATTACTGATAAACATTATGATGTATATACTGTTTCACTGCCCAAATTTGCTTATTTTTAGTTTATAATGAATGCACAATAAAGACTGACATTTTGAGGTTTGATTTCCAAATTTATTACCTGTTCAGTTTTGACCAATATGGTTTGAATTTGAAATTACTTAAAGCTTAAACTGTTTTCGAAGGACTTGGAAATTCATTTGGTTGTAGAAACTTTTTTTCATTGTCTTACTTTTGTTATTTTAGTCCATTAACTGATTGTACCTGTGCCTGGTTATACAACATAGCTTATTTTATGTTCTTTGAATAAATTGTTTCCTTAGAAGAAACAGCCAGACCGCTTTCCCCATTTTATACTGGTAGAACTGTGATGGCTGCCAATTGCCGAGTACTGTTTCCTTTAACTTGACTGTGTAATGTTCTTGCTGAAAAGTATAATGTAGTAGAGGGGGAAAGTTAGGAAGGAGGAGATTAAATAAAGAGGGAAATTAGAACTAAAGTAGGAAGCTGTTTGACTTAGATTTAAAATGTGTAAAGCCAAGAGCGCTCTTTGGAAGGAATAAGTGAAAAACGAAGCGTTGACAACATCAGATTTCCAAAGGGAAACATTCTCATGTAGATGCCATTGGAATTTTTATATATATATATATATATATATATTTTTTTTTTATCCTCACCCGAGGACATTTTTTCATTTTTTGTTCAGATAGAGTGGGAGGGAGAGAGAGGAAGAGAGAGAGAGATAAACATCGACGTGAAAGTGACACATCGAGTGGCTGCCACCCGCACGACCAACCAGGGCCGGGGACAAACTGCAACCGAAGTACATGCCCCTAGCGGAAACCGAACCCGGGTCTCTCTGGACCGCAGGCCGACGCTCTAACCGCTGAGCCAAACTGGCCAGGGCGCCATTGGGATTTTAAACCTAGACATAAAGAGAATCGAAACATTTGAAACTAATGCTTGAGTGATCTGATCATTTTACCTAGGTTTGTGGAGTTTTTCAAAATATTCATGCATTATATGCAGATGTGTATTTAATGAAAAATTATGAGAAACGATGATATGGCCATGATTTTCAGTTTTGTGGGCTGTATGGTCTCCGTCCCATCTACTCAGCTCTGCTTTTGTTGTACGAAACTAGCCATAGACAGTTACATAAAGGAACGGGTGTATGTGTGTCTCAGTAAAACTTTATTTATAAAAACAGCCAGTGGGGCAGATTTGACCTATGGGTCATAGTTTGTTATGATGTTCAAATAAAAACAAGTGTCATAGTAATGTTTCAGTGTGAAAATTTTATTACTTATTACCGACCATCGAAAATTCAGTAGTTAGAGCTTAAGATAAATTCATTCTTTCCTGTTAAACAAGGACTTAAATTTGGCTTATTAAAGTTAAGTTTTTTAAAAACAATTTTATTGAATATATTACATTCTACTATGAGATGTGTAACTTTTCACACCCAGTCATACTAATTTTTTTAGCATTTGACATGTCTAATGTTGAAATTGTATTTAATTTGGAGGGAGTAAGTGGAATGCTAAGTATTCTGCATAGTTCTCCATTTGAAAAACATGACTCAAATAAATGTAGAACAGGACGCAAAGATCAACATACGACTGTGTCTTTCCCGTCAGTATTAGTGTGGATCTCAGATAATTTACTTCTTAGTATTGAAAACAAACTTGTTTTCTATTATCAGTGAGACTCAGAAATGGTCTTGAAGATATGATTTAATAGAGTGTATATGAGTTTTAGCATAAGATAAATCTTGTGTTAACATGGATTCTACCACTTGCAGGATATGACTTCAGCTGCGGCTTCTTCATTTACGGAAAGGTGTTTGTCGTGCTGATCCAGAAGGGAGTTTGTTGGGAAATTGTTAGGTGTATATGTGAAGTACTCTAGAGGGACTGTTACTGAGTGTTTCCTTCCATTAGTTCCTTTTGCAACTCTTTATTCAGAATTGTATCATGATGGAATAATGTTCCCATTTATGAAACAAGGCTGTCATACTCAGAATTCTAAAGTTTAAAATAGGATAAATTTAAGACAAATTTAGTTATTACAGGGTTTGATGGCAAAAGACTAAGATGGTGTAATATTTTTGTTTGCCGTTTCCATGGGATTGGCACAGTGTTAGTTTGGTTTATGCCCTGGGACCTTATAGGAATACAGTAATCTGTGCTAAGGATAACATTTGTGTATTGCTTTTGCAGTATCATCTTGTGAGAAAATAGGAGCTGTTTATATTAATCTTACTTATAAGAAGATATCTTAATGAAAACTTTAAGGAGAAAGGAGTATAGTTATACAATATTTATATTACAGTGAACACCTTGAGCTTAATATTTGTGGAAGAATAGGACTTTATTGGAGATTCAGTTTTGCCTATATTATTTAAAATCATATGTGGCATAGAGTATAAATTACAAAAATAATTTCAAGTCTCTAAATAAGACCAGGGGGAAAATTTAGACCTCTCAGTATGTGTGTTGACTAGTCTTTGTTTTGAGGAAGAAACATAATTTTTGTTGATTTTTTGGAGTTAATGTTTCATGACTAGTTAGTTGAATCCTCTCATTTATTCTCCATACATTGTACAAGTTGGTCATAAATGAAAGCAAGAAATAGGAGGAAAAAACTAAGAGAAGCAAGGAACATGGATCAGCTACAAGTTGCACAATCCCTTTACGATTTTAGGTTGACCATTTTGGTCAGCCATCCAGAACTCTGAATGCTTAGAATTTAATTCAGTGTCATCTATGGTTTTATTCTGGCTGTTACAGAAAAATAATAGATCTGGTATTTCTGGCTTTCCTAATAGTTTCAAAGGCATAAGAAAGAAGAACAAACTTTTCAGTTAAAAAATGATGACAAAGTCTTAATTTTAATTTATGTTTTCTTACCATTATAAGAATATTTAGTTAATAGATTCATAAATATTATTAATTTTTTTGTTTTAGCTCATAACACTGACTATAGTATTCTCAGGAAGTTTTTGTATGTTTTCCTACACAATGTACCATGTAAATAGTGTATTTTGAAATTTATGCTCACATATTTGTTCCAAAAATTAGAGAATAGGAACAGTTGATTATTTTTATTGTGAACTTAATTCTATCTAAATTTTTCAATATATCGAGTATAATTCTTACAAGATTGTAATTAGGTTAGTTCACACCTCATTTAGTATATTAATAAATTCTCTTCTAGCAAGGAAAAGTAGTCTTTAAGTTAAAATCACTCAAATATTTTATTCTTTTATTAACTTCTGGGAGTTTTGATCTATAGGAAGGGCTCCAAATTATAACATAATTCCTTAAAAAATATTCTAGAACTTTGGTGTGAATAATTTCCTGATTCATTTCTGCCTAAACCAGTGCAAGAACATTATACTAGTTTATTTATTAAATGTTTCCTTAGTCATCTGCTGGAAAAGGATATTTATTTTATTAAATAGATATGCACAATTTCTAATACATCAATTATGTTTACATATATGTTATTTGGGCAGACTTATTCTAATGAAAAAATAAATAGAAGTCTAAATATTTGATATTTGATCTTAATCATTGTAATTTATAAAATGAATACCTCTTATGAGATTTTTGCTTTAAATAAAATACTCAAATATAATTTTTGAATATATTATTTTGTGTTTCAATTTTACATTGTATTTTTATTTAATTTTAATAATTTTTTTTCTTGTACTTTTTGGTCTGTTGTCTGTTTTGTCTAATGCATGTCCAGGGTTCTAAGGTTAGTATTACTTCAGTAATTTTCAGGTGTTTTGTTTTAAATTTTATTTTTACTAATTTATGAAATTTTTGACTTGGTTATATTTTGCGTTTCCATACCATCTTTAACATTAGGCATGTCTTAGGTGTATTTAGAAGATTCATTGAAAGGTTTTTTTTAAAATTTCATTGATGAATTACTGTTTTATTATACAATAATCTTTAGACTAAAGTATTATAATATAATGAATACAACAATATTTCAGTCCAATGTACAATCAGATGTTAACTTGTTCCAATGAAAGGAAATTGGATAGAATATGTTAATTTAAACTAATAATGATCATATGTGTATGCTCTTTATTTTTAAACCTGATATTATTTTTATATAACATTTCATCAAAATTATAAATTATTTTTATGTATAATGTAATAAGAACTCTCTTAGGTTATGGTTTGTGTTAAGAAGCCTTTTTATTTAAAAAATGTTTATCTTGAAAAATTATTTAGAATGTTTAATAGATCTAAGCAATCTTTATTAAAAAGCCTTCCCTTTTAAAATACAAACTTATATTGCTAACTGATTTAAAAGAGATTTTATATAAAATGAATTTCTTTGCTTTTCGTGATCTATTGTGTTGTGGTCACAGATTTTTAATTCATGCTATAAAATAATACTATATATCAATGAAGTTCTAGGAAATAAGGAATTTGCATTTTGAAAATCCAAGTAATAAATTAATCATTTCTTAAGTCCATAGATACTGAATTGGCATAATGTTGTAAATCAACATTTTTGAATATTTTAAAGCTCATTTTAGAAAGGTTGATTTTGCCACTATTTTGATGTTAAATGGAAGGAAGAAAGGTAGTTTATTCTCCATTTAGAATCAAGTTATATAGTGCTTGCAGTAGTCACCTATCATGTTTAATACCCACCTGTACACAAGAAGTTTTTAAAAGTTACTGTTAAAAAAAAAATCATTGTTTTCTGCTGACATTTCCATGTTAATGTGAGAAAGAATATGTTTAAGTGGAATGATGGGTATAAGCAATGTCAGAATGAAGCAATAAATTGGAGCAGATACCTATGCAATATACTTACCTTGTAGTGTAATTTATCATTTGAAGAGCTAAAGTTAATCAACATGGATAGTATGCCTATTTTCAGAAAATGTAAACAGTAGTATTTTTATTTATAAAGCATTCCTTACATTACTCTGCTCTTTGAGACATTGAGAAAATGAGGCCTAGTCATAATGAACCAAAATAACTAAAATGTTATGTGATAAACAATGAAAAATAAAATAAGAAATGTTGCTATTGCTTATAAAATCCAGTTACACATCTTAACAGAACACTTTGTAACATTCCCCTTGAAAGCAGGAAATTATATTTTATTATAGACAATATTTTAATGAAAGTGCAGCTTCACTAATCCACAGTTTTACTGATTCTTCTTTTACGAGTGCTTATATCTGTAGAAGAATTAATGACCTTCTTGATTATTTTTACCTTAGATTTTTACTGTATATTTGAGATACCTACTGGTTTTAGTTTTCCTGCAGTGGATAAGAAATTGTTACACATCTGATTTGACAGTTATCTCATGTTGATGCCAAATACAGTGCCATGTGTCTTCCCTGCTGCCCATCAGACTTCACAGGAAAGGCATTTAGGGAAGAAGTATAAATTGTATATTTCTTAACTAATAAAACGGAACGAGTGTAAATACATGTGCTATTGTTTCTGAATATCTTTGCAAAATGATCTTCAGTTTGGAATGTAGTTTTTACAAGTAATGACCTTAAAATCTAACATAGATTTAAAAAATAGACTTCCTTCATTTAAGGATAATTCATAGGTAAACTAATTGAACTTGATAACCAGCTCTTATGATACATTGACTTAGATTATAATTTATAATTTATTTTGTTTACAGAATATACTAAATACACTAAACTACTCTTCATCTGTAATATGTATGTACATGTATTACATTTCCAAATTTTGACAAGTCTCCATCCTTTTTAAAGACGGAATTGGAAAACATTGAAGTGACACAAGGCATGTCAGCCGAGACGGCAGTGACCTTCCTCGGCCGACTGATGGCTATGGTGGATGTCCTTGTCTTTGCCAGCTCTCTCAATTTCAGTGAGATCGAAGCTGAAAAAAACATGTCCTCTGGAGGTCTAATGCGACAGTGCCTAAGGCTAGGTGAGTCTGTTCAGCGTAAAGGTGTGCATTACATGATTATCTACAGATTTGTTTTCTGACACTGTGGTACATAACGTATTGATGATACAAGTTGATGACTATGTCATGTAGAGATTATTGCAGTAAGTTTCAGAAGATTATAGTATCTTCACATTGGAGATTTATAGAATGGATTATAATTTGAAATAGAATTAAATGTATTTTGAATTATTTAAAAAATAATAGGAGTGTAACATTTTTCATTGAGTGATTTTAACATATATTCATTTATTGATTCTTTTTTGGTACACTAATACAGAGGGCAGCCCTGAGCTCACACGTATATCAGAAAATTCACGACCTAGTTTCATACACAAAATGCTGAAGGATCAGTTGACTGTGCCAGTCTCACTGTTTCTCGGAGTGAGCTGTTGACGCTGATCAACATCACTGCCTGTGCAGCTCACCTCTGTCGTGCTGGAGAAACTTAGCACTACCAGAAAATTGTACGTCAACAACGATTGAAAAATGTAAAAAATATTTTAATCTGTAGATATTCAGGGAATGAAAAATGAAAAATAAAACAGGATGGCACATGGCTACTTCCAAATATTAAAAAAAGAAAAGGAACAAAAGAAAACTTAGCACTGACAACTCTCAGTCATTTAAACCAGCTGCATGTGGGAACTGTCTTTACCGCCCATACCTTTCCTAAAGGGGAAATTCATTTATACTACTTAGACTTTACAAAGAACCAGAAAGCTGCTGTTTACACAATTGCCTTAGAGCATGAGCAGAATGTAAGAAAGCAAGACATTAGATAGGGAGGAAATTCCCGATGTGCACTCCTTGTACCCACCATTGTAAAAAATCATGTAAAATTCTACATGTGTATAATTTCGGGGGAGAAGTTGTTTTTGATCTAAGGAAGGAATAAGAACTGCTTTAATAATGATATGTTAATTAACATGTTATGGTTGTCATTTCACAATGTATTTACATACGTGTCAAGTATGTACACTTTAAATACATATAATTTGTCAATCATAACTAAATTTTAAAAGGTATGATGGAATGAAACCTTTTTTGTTTTGTGTTTTTTAAAGAGGGACAGGCTGAGAAGAATCATTCCATGTCTGGTATAACTAGAGAGACTGAGCACACCCAGGCGCTCTCTAACAGTGAGAGGTGTGGGGATTTAGTGTGGCCATCGTGGACATTGCCACTCACACTGAACAGTAGCTGATAGATCGAACACTCTGAGAGTGTCTTCAAACCAGCATTTCTTTGTTATTGTGAAGTTTTTATTTCTGAATATATTCCAAGGCTTAAGTGCTGATTTGATTTTTATCCTAATAATTCCTAGCAGATATGTTTTTTAGCCGTAGGGATGTTTTATAAGTGAATAATGATAAGCAAACAATTATATATCAATATGTGCTGTTTACTGTTCTAAGCACTTTACATATGTTAATTCAGTTATTCCTTACGAGGATTCTCTAAGGAAGTATGCTTATACTCATTTACATATGAGGAAAATAAGGCACAGATGGTTTAGTTAGCTGGCCCAAGATCACACAGGTCTGAAGTGGCAGAGCCAGGGTTCAAACTCCGGTGGAACTCCAAAATCGGTACTGTTTATTGCTGTACTTCACTGCTTCTTTAAAAAAGTAAATAAATAGAAAGCTTGTGTTTGTTGAATGTTTATTGACAGAGGCCACCACTATGAGGAAAGGTGGATGCTGGGATTTGTGAGAGTCACCAAGGTAGTCAAATTATGGGGAAACTCTTACTATCCAAAGAATTGATCAAATTTGAATATTAAAATTTTTAAAAATGTTTGTTGATTCATAAAATTCAGAATTTTGAATGATGGAGGGTGAAGGACTATAGAAGAGTGTATTGGGAGCTTCAGAGACCCTGGTGATATTCTGGTTCTTTAGCCAGTTGGTAGCACTTGGGTATTTTGTTTAAAATTTTTAACTACACGTATGTTTTATATGCACTTTTCATTACTATGTTCCATAATTATCAAAAATATTTATTGATCTTGTTGATATAAGAATAATAACGGGATGGAAGAATGGGAAAGAAAGAAAAAAAGAACATAGCAACTTTTTTTCAACATGTCAAAGTCAACAATTTATATTAATAATAAAGCTTTTGGTTTTTTAAATAGTTTGTTGTGTTGCTGTGAGAAACTGTCTGGAATGTCGGCAGAGACAGAGAGACAGAGGGAATAAGCCTTCCCATGGAAGCAGCAAGCCTCAAGAAGCTCCCCAGAGTCTGACTGCCACAGCAGCTTCAAAGGTGATCCATGTTTCCCATGTTACGTGTAACTGACCTGAATTTCCTTTAAGTTTATGAGGACAAAACTGCGTGGCATTGCTTAGTGAAAGACCAGGGGTGTGGTAATCAGACATCACCGGGCTCCAGGGCTGGCTCCTCCCCTTCGTAATGGTGCTGCAAGATTATGTAACTGCTCTGAGATGTGAATTTTTGGTTTTACAGGAAGATACTAATAATTTAACTTCATAGGTTCCTATAAGGATTATAACATACATAGATCTGAAAAGTTCTTAGTTATAACTGTTTTTAATACATATATTTTCAGAATTCAATATATATTAAATAATGAATAAAATGAATGAATAATGTAATAAAGATTGCATAAGTGAATAATGTTCTTTTTAAATGGATGTGGTTTTGGTGATAGGCAGTCTCATATGTTTAAGTGATCTGCAGCTCGTCCCCTTACCCTTGCTTTTACCATTTCAGTCCCACTGTAGACTTCATTCATTTCATCAGAAGATCCTTTTTTTCTTTATTTGCCCACTTTTACATGGGCTCCCTTTCCCTGAAGTTTGCATCCTTATTCTTCACCCAGCTCAAACCTATTCAGTTCTTGGCTATAACTTAGGAGCTACTCTGAGGAAATTGTTTTGAGATCCCCTCACTGCCACCCTGCTAGGATAGATATTTGTTTGATATTTTCATAAAACCCTGTATGTCTCTTAACACTCATTACACTTGTAATTAGATGTCTGATAGTGACACATATTTATTTTTGCTCAATAAGTAAAGGCATGAAATAGAAGTTTAATTCATTTAAAAAGTTCTATGGCTTCAGCTCAGTTGGTGTGGCTCAGTGCTTGAACGCAGTCCCATGGACTGAGAGGTCCTGGGTCGATTCCCGGTCAGGGCACATGCCTGGGTTATGAGCTTGATCCACAGTAGGGGGCGTGCAGGAGGCTGTTGATGGATGTTTCTCTCTCACATCAATGTTTCTGTCCCTCTGACTTTCTCTAAAAAATCAGTAAAAACTCATTAAAAAAAATTCTGTGGCTTCAAACTTCTGCAGTTTTTTAATCAGAACAACCACATATTTAGTGTATCTGTACCACAGCGTCTTTCTTTCTCACTGCACTGAGAGAACATGCCCAGAGGAGTTAGACTGTTACTTCACAGCTCACACGTCTCCATCCAGCTCTCCGCTGCTTAGGAAATTAAATGCAAATGCATTCGCAGTAATGCCTCACGTTATTGTGTGGGCATAGTAAGTAACTGTAGGTTACTTGAGAGCATTCCATGTCTTGTACATCTTTGTAATTCCAGAGCTTCTATAACACTGTTAGTTCTTTATCAAAAGAGCACAAACTCTAGAATCCGACAATTCTGAGTTTGTATCCTGGCTTAGTGGTTTTGTGACCTACAACAAATTTCTTAATCTCCTGTGCCTGTTTTTCAGTCTTTAAAATGGATCAAATCTTAACTTAAAAGGTGTTTGTATGACTTAAATGAACAGCAATAATGTAAAAAACTTAATTCCTGACCTACAGTGACAATTCAGTTAATACTAATTCCCTTCCTCTTTCTAGCAGTTAACCACTCTTGTATGAACTCATGAAATGAATAAATATGATAGTATTTTTTGAGGCCTTTAATCTTAATGGTGTCTGTCCTTAATTCAGGAGGCGATAGGGAGCTTTTCAAGGGTCTCAAGCCAAGTACTGCTCTGACTGTAGAATCTATACAGAAAAGCTCAATTAGAAGGAACTTTATAGTATTTTAGTTGAGGTAATCCGTGTCTCTAGCAAGAACCTTGGCAATGAAAAATGGATAATAAGTGATGAATACAGAAATATTAGGGGAAAGGTTGACTTAGTAAGATAACACATTTCAGGACAGAGAATCAATAGACTTGGTTGGCAAGCATTTTTTGTGTTGTTTTTTTAAATCCCTGTTTTTATGCATTTTTTATGTGCCTCTTTATTAAGTAAACCATAGTTAATTTGGGGGTGCTACTGACCTGTGTAGGTTTGCATGAGTCACACATCTTCATTGAGTCTCATTTTTTATATTTTCTAAGAAGGAGTGATGATACAAACTTTTTAATAAAAATTTCTTTATCAGGATAAATTACATTATGGATACAGAAACACTTTGTAAAATAGTATATACATTAAAAAGAAAATTTTTCATTTATGCTATAAATTATGTACTTCTCATTTATGCTGTCAATGTGTTATTTTCTTTCATTGTCCTCTGATAAATATTATTAGCCTATTATTTAGATAATATCTCTGAGGTTTATAGAGGTTAGATATCTCACCTAAGGTCATGTTGCTGGTAAAATTTGGAATTGCAATGGAAACCAGATAACCATCAACCTTCAGGTATGGTGCTCTTTTCACCACCTGTGCTGCAGGGGATTTGGGCATCTTAATTTAAAGACTGAAATAAATAATTGAGGTCTATAGAAAATTAGAAGAAGACCAATTTATTTTATTTACAGGGATTATATTTTATACATCAGATATATTATCTAATTTAATCAATTAAATATTTTTATTTGTTGAATTGAGAGAGTGAGAGGAAGGGAAAGAGAGAGGGAGGGGGAGAGAGAGAGAGAAAGAGGGAGAGACACATTTATTTGTTGTTCCACTCGTGTGTGCCTTCATTGGTTGCTTCTTGTACGTGCCCTGATTGAACTCCACAACCTTGGTGTATCAGGATTACTCTCTAATCAACTGAGCTACCAGGCCAGGGCTAATTCATGCAATTCTTTTGTTTTTTATCCTCACCTGAGGACATTTTTGCATTTATGTTCAGATAGAGTGGGAGGGAGAGAGGGAGGAAGAGAGACAGAGACACATCGAGTGATTGCCACCCACACAACCCCAACCAGGGCCGGGGACAAACTGCAACTGAGGTCCGTGCCCTTAGCGGGAACCAAACCCAGGCCTCTCTGGTCCGTGGACCGACACTCTAACCGCTGAGCCAAACCGGCCAGGGCTAAGTCATGCAATTCTTAACATGTTATGTAAGTGAAAAAATACTAAGTTGAGTTTCAGGGAAATTGACTCTGTTATTGGGTTGCTATGTGACACATTACAATAAAATTTGCCAATTTTTGTATCTTCAACTGTAAAAAGAATTTCGATGATAGTGATCTTAAATGTCTTTCAGCTCTAATAAGGCTATGTTTGTATATTTTTAAGTTAATCTTTTCTAACTTTGTAGCTCATGAAATGTTTACACATATAAAATCTCATATAATAATGTAATATAATAATCTTGCATTATAAAAAGCATGATGGCTAAATGAAACCCAGTAACTCAGAGATTCATTAACTGGATAGGGAATTGAGGCTCAGAAAAGTTTAGTAATAAGCTCTAGGTCACACAGCAGAGATTAGAAGTCCAAAATCACTATTTTTTCTACCACAATCTTACCTACTTTTCTAAGTCTATATTGGTAGCTTTGGTAATAAAAAACAAGAGCACTAGTAAAGGAAATTGACAAGATAGAGGAGAACAGAAAAAATGTCTTATAATAGAGTGTTGTTGTCATTAAATGCTATCCAGTGATGGGGAGATAAAGAACACGGGCAACCTAATGCCTGAATTAGAAATATTAGAAATTGCACTGCTATATAAGTTTATATTTTATGCTACTTTTTAAGAAAAATAATCTTCTATCTTTTTTTAGAATTCACTAGAAAATGTTCCAGGTAACCTTTCTCCTATTAAGGACCCTGATAGACTTCTCCAGGATGTTGATATCAATCGCCTTCGTGCTGTTGTCTTTCGGGATGTGGTGAGTTGTGCCTGCTTGATTTCCCGGGAAAAGAACTTCCACTGTCATTTGTGTAAAATAGTTTAAATTTCAGAAGAAAGCTGGTATTAAAACTAAAGACCCCAATGTTAGGACTTATGGGCTTTGTAACATACTTCTGTTTATAAAACGGTTGAGCCTTAGCTTTCTCTGAAAGCTTATTGGTGTTATTTTTTAAAATATGTGAAATTTTGTTATAAGTTGTATATATACTAAAAAAATCGTAGGTCATTTTATCTTGAATCACCTACTCCTTTAGTATCCCTGCTCCCTGTGTAGGTACTGAATAGTTTGTCATTAGCCACGTTCCTTGTATGGCAGATAAAAGGGATTAACTCATTATGGGATTACTGGCAATTACTTTTTTTGGGGGAGCAATTACTTTTGAAAGAATTTGCATTTAAAAAATATAGATATCTATGGGAAATTGAGTTAGAAAGGTAGCTTAATATAGCTTAAGGGAAAGATAGCTTAAGAAGACAGTTTCATGGAATACTTCAATTATATCATCACTTACTCGGAATAAGTAAGAATAAAATTGGCCTTTGCACATATTGTGTAGAAACATATATAGTACTTCAGAACAGATTCAGTATTGACAGTACTGCTTATTATAGTTATTATTATTAGTATTATTTAAAAGTGTATTGATTTTTAGAGAGAGAGGAAGGGAGAGGGAGAGAGAGATAGAAACATCGATGAGAGAGAACATCAATTGGCTGCCTCCTGCATGCCCCCCACTGGGGACTGGGCCCACAACCTGGGCATGTGCTCTGACGGGGAATCGAACTGATGACCTCTTGGTGCATGAGTCGACGCTCAACCACTGACCGGGCTATAGTTATTATTTATCAGCCCTGTTGGATTTTATTTTTCTTTTCTTTCTATTTTTTATTATTTTTTTTTCATTGCAGTTTACATTCAGTATTATTTAGTATTAGTTTCAGGTGTACAGCATTATTTTAGTTAATGGTTTATGAAGCAAAGAAGAAAGTATATGTTTTAAATTTACACTTAATAAATTGGGTGGAGTACTTTAGAAAATGGTTGAAGTATATTTAAGTCATATAGTGTAATACTACATGGTAGGAATATACAGTAGAAAAATCATCCCTGTAATATATATCAGTTCTTATAAATCACTGAGAAAATTATAGATATACTAACACAGAAATAGGCAGTGGACATAAAATATGAGAGATAAGGTAACAGACATGTCATAAAAATGTATTATCACCAGTAGTCAAAAGAATGCAAATCAAAACAAAAGTGAGATGTTTTTACTATTAAATAAACTAAAATGTAAAATTAATAATACCAGCATTGCAAGGGTACATTGAAATATGCTATCATGTCTCTCTCTCTCTCTCTCCATATATATATAAAATCTGGTAGGAATAGACATTGGATAACCTTTTTGAATAGCTGTTAACCAATATGTGTTAAAACTTTTATAAATATCGATGCCGTAAGATCCAGTGGTGTTACTCAGAAGTTATTTCACCCCATGTGCTCATCAGAGATTCCTACAGGAAATTTGGCAACATTATAAATATCTAACAATAGAGTTTCAGCCCAATAAATCATAGTATATTTATTCAGTGGGAATCTATACAGCCATTAAAATGACACCTTTGAGGGAAATTTAGTGACATGGAAAAACGCTTATGGTATGTGAAGGGAAAGCAGCAGTGTACAGAAGTACTTGCATTGCACAGATATTGCATGTGTGTGCAGAGTGTGTGTTAGGCACATCGCTGTTTACAGAGAAGACTAGAAAACACCAAAATACTAGCAGTGCTTATCACTAGGTAAACAGCTTTTATTTTGTGCTTCATTCTTTTATACTTTTTTGCATTTTCAAATTTGCTATGATAAACCCATATTGCTTTATATATAATTAATAAATGATAAAGGAATTTTTTAAAAATAGGAGATAAAACACATGATAGTATAAAAACTATGATGTGAGAATCTTGCCATAATCTGATTTGTAATTTAGGCATGGAAAAAAAAAATCTCTTACTAACAATTTGACCATTTAGAAATGGAAATTACTCATCTTGAAAAAAATATTTAATGAAAAGAATGCTTTTTAAAATGAAGAGTGATTAAAACATGGAGCATATCTTTATATCAAGAGGCACAGTCAGGCATAAAAAGTGTGACACTGTTTAAATAGTAAATTCTGCATTAGGTTATTATGATAGATTATGATAATTTTTCTAAGAATTATAGATGTTTTATAAATATGTTGGATAACCGATAACCAATCAGTGGTGCTTAGCTTTCTTTCTGCAGAATAGGAATTAGGTGTTCCCAGGTAGGTCTTACAGGAATGTAACTTGTGTTCACTGAGTTCATAATGTGTATCCCACAATTAATTATATTAATATATCCTAAGCAATTAAGACTCAGAAAGATTAAAATCACACAGCTAGTATGAGGTAGAGTTAGAAGCCCAAGGTAGATCTTTCCAAAGTGTTTTCTTTTTTATCACCATATGTCATAGATTTTAAGGCACTTTTTTTCTGACTTATAAATAATCTGTGAAATTTGAAAATGTTTTACAAATAATACATTAATTATATTGCAATATGGATACTATGCTAAGAATTCTACTTGACTTTAAAATTTTTATGAGTCAATAGTCATTTTATTTGCCTTAATCTCAAAAACAAATTAGATAAACAATAAAGTTTTTAAAAGTCTGTGTACATTATTTATATCATATATATAGCGCAGATAACTAAGTGAAAGAATATAACCTTGGGTTGGAAAAATTTCATTTTTTCCATTGTCTTTGTCATTCATTTTACCATTTTTCTTTTTCTTTATTGTTTAGAGAAAGAGGAAGGGAGAGGGAGAGAGAGATAGAAACATTGATGAGAGAGAAAGAACATTGATTGGGCTTGGCTGGTGTTGCTCAGTGGTTGAGCGTCGACCTATGCACCAAGAGGTCGCCAGTTCGATTCCTGGTCAGGGCACATGCCCAGGTTGTGGGCCAAATCCCCAGTGGGGGGCATGCAGGAGGGGGGCAATTGATGTTCTCTCTCATCACTGTTTCCATCTCTCTCCTTCTTCCTTCCTCTCTCTCTAAAATCAATAAAGAAAAAAAAAACTTAAAAGGAAAAAAAGAAAAGGAACATTGATTGGCCACCTCCTGCATGCCCCCCACTTGGGATTTGGCCCACAACCTGGGCATGTGCCCTGACCAGGAATCGAACCGGCGACCTCTTGGTGCATGGGTGGACGCTCAACCACTGAGCCACACCGGCCGGGCCATCTGTTTTATTTTTTAAGCCTATAATTTTCTTAGTAAGACCTCTCTCTCTCTCTCTCTCTCTCAAATTTAGAGATTAAGGATTTTCATGTTTCTCAAGGATTTCTAAGTTTGGTTGACTGTGAAAGAAAGTGAACACTGGCTATAGTGGCAGGAGGAAAATTTGATAAAATGTCAAAGAATAAATTCCTTTCTTGTTCACATTTGTTTTCAATGATGAAGACATTGCTGATTTTTTTTTTTATCCTCACCTGAGGACATTCTTGCATTTATCTTCAGATAGAGTGAGAGGGAGAGAGGGAGGGAGAGAGAGAGAGAGAAATATCGACTGGTTGCCACCCACACGACCCCAACCAGGGCCGGGGACAAACTGCAACGGAGGTACATGCCCTTAGCGGGAACCGAACCCGGAACTCTCCAGTCTGTGGGCTGACGCTCTAACCGCTGAGCCAGACTGACCAGGGCAACATTGCTGATTTTTTAAATTTAAATTTTCATTGTTGACACCATTGCAGTTATCCCCAGTTTTCACTCCTTTGCCCACCTTTACCCAGCCCTGAACTGCCCCCACCCTCCCTCTTGGCCCTCATCACACTGTTGTCAGTGTCCATGGGTAATCCCTTCACCTTCCTTTATCTAGTCTCCCCACCCACTCCCCTCTGACATTTGTCAGTCTGTTTCCTATATCCATGCCTCTGGTTCTATTTTGTTCGTCAGTTTATTTTGTTCATTGGATTTCAAATATAAGTGTGATCATGTGGTATTTGTCTTTCTCTGACTGGCTTATTTTGCTCAGCATAATAATCTCTAGGATCATCCATGTTGTCTCAAAGAGTAAGTGTTCTTCTCTTTTAAGCCGTGTTGTAGTCCATTGTGTAAATGTACCACAGGTTTTTTTATCCACTCATCTGCTGATGTGCACTTGGGCTGTTTCTAGATCTTAGCAATTGTAAATAGTGCTACTATGAACATAGGGGTGCATTTTTGCTTTCTGATTGGTGTTTCCAGATTCATAGGATATATCCCCAGAAGTGGGATCGCTGAGTCAAAAGGGAGTTCCATTTTTAAATTTTTGAGTAAACTCCATACTGTTTTCCGCAGTGGCTGCCCCAGTCTGCATTTCCCCCAGCAGTGTACTAGAGCTCCCTTTTCTCTACACCCTCGCCAGCACTTGTTATTTGTTGATTTATTGATGGTAGCCATTCTGGCAGGTGTGACGTGGTACCTCATTGACATTTTAATTTTCATCTCTCTGATGATTAGTGACGTTGAGCATTTTTTCATATGTCTATTGGCCATCTGTATGTCATCTTTGGAGAAGTGTCCATTTTTTAATAGGATTGTTTGTCTTCCTGGTGTTGAGTTGTATAAGTTCTTTATATATTTTGGAGATTAAACCCTTATCAGACGAATCACTGGTGAATATGCTCTCCCATAGGATGGGTTCCTTTTTTGTTTTGTTGATGATTTCTTTTGCCATGCAGAAGCTTTTTAGTTTGATGTGGTCACAGTAAATTTCTTCCTGTGTTTCCCTTACTCTCAGAGATATATTGACAAAAATATTGCTCTGAGAGATGTCTGAGATTTTACTGCCAGTGTTCTAGGATTTTTATGGTTTTATGACTTATATTTAAGTCTTTTATTCATTTTCAGTTTATTCTCGTGTATGATGTAAGTTGGTGGTCTAGTTTCATTTTTTGCGTGTACCTGTTCAGTTTTCCCATCACCATTTATCATAAAAAGTGTATTGGGCCCATTGTATGCTCCTGCTTCCTTTGCTGAATATTAATCGATCTGGAAGGCATAGGTTGATTTCTGGGCTCTCTGTTCTGTTCCATTGATCTATGTGCTTGTTCTTGTACCAGTATCATGCGGGTTTGATTACAGTAGCTTTGTAGTTAAGTTTGATATCTAGTATTGTGATCCCTCCAACTTTTTTCTTCTTTCTCAAGATTACTGAGGCTATTCAGAGTCATTTTTGGTTTCATATAAATTTTTGGAATATTTGTTCTAGATCTGTGAAATATGTCATTGGTAGGTCTTTTTAATAGGGATTGCACTGAATCTGTAGATTGCTTTGGGTAGTATGGACATTTTAATGATGTTAATTCTTCCAGTCCATGAACATGGGATATGCTTCCACTTGTGCATCTTTCTCTGTTTCTTTCATCAATGTCTTATTGTTTTCCGAGTACAGGTGTTTTTTTCCTAAGTACCTTATGTATTTATTTATTTTTGCAATGGTAAATGGGATTTTTTCTTAGTTTCTCTTTCTGAGAGTTTATTATTGGTGTATAAAAATGTAACTGAGTTCTGTATAGTAATTGTATACCCTGCTACTTTGCATAATTTATATATTAGATCTAGTAGTTTTTGGTAGAGTCTTTAGGGATTTCTATGCACAGTATCATGTCATTTGTGAATAGTGACCGTTTTACTTCTTCCTTTCCATTTGGATGCCTTTTATTTCTTTCTCTTGTCTGATTGCTGTAGGTAGGATAATGCTGGCCTCGTAAAAAGAATTTGGAAGTCTTCCTTCCTCTTGAATTTTTTGAAATAGTCTGGGAAGAATCAATGTTAGTTCTTCTGAATGTTTGCCAAAATCCTCCAGTGAAGGCATTGGTCCAGGAATTTTGTTTGCTGGGAGTTTTTTGATAACTACTTCAATTTCATTAGTTGTTATCAGTCTATTCAGTTTTTCTGACTTATCCTGATTGAGTTTTGGTAGATTGTATGTTTCTAGGAATTTAACCATTTTGCCCAATTTATTGGCATATAATTGTTCATGATACTGTCTTATAATCCTTTTTATTTCTTTGATGTTAGTTGTTACTTTGCCTCTTTCATTTCTGATTTTATTTATTTGGGTCTTTTCTCTGTATTTCTTGATGGGTCTTGGTAAAGATTAATCAATCTTTTTTATCTTTTCAAAGAACCAACTCCTGGTTTCCTTGCGTGCATGTGAGTTACCCTATGTCACTTTTTCTGCTTTTATCTTTATTATTTCTTTCCTCTGCTTACTCTGGGCTTGTTTTATTTTTTCTAGTTCTTTTAGGTGTAGGGTTAGATTATTTATATGAGATTTTTCTTGTTTCTTGAGGTATGACCTTCTTGCTCAGAACTGCTTTCGTTGTGTCCCATAGATTTTTGGTTGTTGTGTGTTCATTTTCATATGTTTCCTCGAAGTTGTTTATTTCTTCCTTGATTTACTTGGTAATCAATTCATAGTTTAAAAACATGCTTTTCTGCCTCCATGTGTTTTAGTGTTTTTTAGTATTTTTATTTTAGTTGATTTCTAGTTTCATGCCATTGTGATTTGAGAAGATGCTTTATATGATCTCAATCTTCTTGAATTTGTTAAGACTTATTTTGTGTCCTAACATGTGGTCTGTCTTTGAGAATGCTCCATGTGCACTTGAGAAGAATGTATATTTTGCTGCTTTGGGATGAAATATTCTGTAAATATCAACTGAATCAATCAGATCCAATGTGTCATTTAAGGTCACTGTTTCCTTGTTGGTTTTTTGTCTGGAATATCTATCCAGTGATAATAGTGGGGTGTTAAAGTCCCCTACTGTGACTTTATTTCAGCTGATCTCTCTTAAAATCCACTGAGAGTTTTCTAAAATATATTTTGATGTTCCTATATTGGGTGCATATATATTTACCAGAGTTATGTCCTCTTGTTGGATTGATCCTTTTAGTATTATGTAGTGACCTTTTTTGTCTCATGTTACGGCCTTTGTTTTGAAGTTTATTTTGTCAGATACGAGTATTGTTACACCACCTTTTATTTTTCATTTCCATGTGCATGGAATATTTTATTCCATCCCTTCACTTTCACTCTGTGTGCATCTTTTGTTATGAGGTGGGTTTCTTGTAGGTGGCATATATATGGATCATGTTTTCTCAGCTACACTATACCTTTTAATTTGAGACTTTAATCCATTGACATTTAAGGTTATTTTTGGTAGGTACTTATTTATTGCTATTTTTTCATTTTTACCCCTGTTTCTTTCTATGTATATTTCTTCTTCTTCTTAAAGCAGTCCCTTTAACATTTATTGCAATGCTGGTTTGGTGGTAATGTACTCCTTCAGCCTTTTTTTTTTTTTTTTTTTTGGTCTGGGAAGCTCTTTATTTTGCCTTCAATTTTGAATGATAGTCTTGCTGGATAGAGTAGTCTTGGTTTCAGTTTCTTGCTTTGAATTCTTCATCTTATTCACTTCTGGCCTGAAGTGTTTCTGTTGAAAAATCTGCTGGAAGCCTCATGGAAACTCCCTTGTAGGTAACTATTTCTCTCTTGCTGCCTTTAAGATTATATCTTTGTCTTTAATCTTTGTTATTTTAATTATGATGTTTCCTATTGTGGGTCTGTTTGGTTTCATCTTAATTGGGACTCTCATTGCTTCCTGATCTTGTCTGACTTTTTTCTTTACCAGGTTAGGGAAGTTTTCTGTCATTATTTCTTCAAACGAGTTTTCTATCCCTTTCTCACTTTCTTCTCCTTCTGGTACCCCTGTGATGCGGCTATTGTTATGTTTCATGTTGTCTAACTGTTCCTTTAAACTATCCTCATTTTTTATTAATTTTTATTGCTCCAATTTTGTGTTTTTATCTACCTTGTCTCCAAGTCACTGATTTGATCCACTGCTTCACCCAGCCTACTTTTCATTCTTTCAGTGTTTCTTGATGTCAGTTATGGTATTCTTTATTCTCAACTGGTTCTTGTTTATGCTTTCTATGACCTTTTTCATGCTATTAAGAGTTCCCACTAAGTTCCTTGTAATTCCCATTAAGCTCCTAGTAGTTCTCACTAAGTTCATTGAACATCCTTATAACCATTGCTTTGAAGTCTCTGTCTGATAAATTGCTTTACTTCATTTAATTTAGCTCTTTTTCTGGAGATTCCTCCTTTTTCTCATTTGGGTGTTGTTTGTCTCTCCATTTTAGCTGTCTCTTTGTGCTATGACTCCCAGTCTTAATGGGGTGGCCTTATTAGTGGGTGTCCTGTGGGACCCAGTGGAGCAGTCTGCTTGAAGTTCTGAGCTGGATGCTCCAGGAAATGTTCCTTGTGTGGGTTATGTATGTCCTCTGCTGTAATTAGATCTTGATTGTTTTTGTCCAGAAGATATTGCTGATTTACACTCAAATGAACTGTTTAAATCCAAGTAAAATATTTTTTGGCAAAATTTTATATGTAGTAAAAATAAAAATGTGTGCCTTTAAAAAAACAACTTTGTTTTTAGTGTTCCCTAGTAAGCAAAATTTGAAAGGAAACTTATTGTCCTAGGTCACCTGTATCCCATATTATATAAACCAAAGTAACTTTCCTTAGAAATTGAATTGAAAATTTTCCAACATTCTGGGTGAAGCATTACAATTTTTAATGGATTTCAGAGTTATTTAATTATATTACTAATTTAAGATTGAATAGTGGAGAACACCATCTCTTAAGTCAATGAGAGAAACATAATAAAGTCCATGTGTTCATAACAATAAAATACCTAAGAGAGTCAATTAATCTGTATAAATTTTAGTCATTCTCCAGATGTTTAGCCTCTAAGTATATTGTTGTTCTTTTTCAAAGATAGAACTGGGAATAAGCTGCACAATTACTTTGCACATCTGGATTTGAAAAGAAATGGCAACTATTTGCATGCCATATATAAGGGAGATTTTTAGCTTGGCTAGGACAACAGTGTCTGTTATATGCAGTTCTACAACTTGGTGGTTGATATTCATTTGTTTCACACATATTTGTTAAATGCCTTCTAATTGCCTGGTACTGAGTTTCCAATGGTGGAAATAAAAAGTGTTGTAGGATATTATGGTCTATAAAAGCTTGAGCTGCATTTGCATTTATTCTTGGTCAATGTCTTTTGTTAGTTTGATTGTACTAATATCCTTTATAATAACCGTTTAAGCTTTGATTTTTTTTTTCCCCTTTCTCTTTATATTTATTCCATTGGCATTGTAATGCAAGGAGTGTGCATTTTAAACACTTCATAAGAAACTGCATCCCTAGAAAAGCTGTCACCCACAGAGTCTGAAATACTAAATTCATAATCCAGAACAAATTCAATCTATTTTGGTCATTTTCTCCATTAGCTATACTGATTTTGTTCCACAGTACTAAATCATCAATAAATATTTCTTGTTTACTTTCTGTTCTGAAAAGTGCACATAAATTTTGAATTTTGTTCATATTGTACTTAAGTGAAGTAATAAATATAAATAACCCATTAATAGAGTTATTAGACTTTAATGCATGTTTGTTTTTCTTATTTTTATGACACTTATTTTTATTTGTTATCTTTGGTATGAAGTATCACTTTTCCCTAGCTTAGAGAAAGACTTTCTCATCATTTACGTTTAATTCTTTAGATATCAAATAACTTGGAAGTGGTCATACAGGTCATAAAATTTGCCTTTTTCTTAGTCTTTTTTTTTTTTTGGTAATTTTTCTTCTTAACAGTTTTTCCCTAGAAGATGGTTATCTAGGCTTTTTGGATAGCAGCGCTCTCAAGGTGATATGCAGCTCTTAAATTTTTGCAAAGCATACTTTCTATAAAGTTATCTTCTCTACCAGACTGCAAGCTGCTTTTTTAAAACTAGTATCTCTATATCCTAACTAGGCTGATCTTTTTCAGACCTTTTACTGTTTGACTCTTTTCCTCTGGAAGAATTCCATTTTGTTTTTGAACTTTTGAAATTAGGGCCAATACTGGCAGTGTTTTAGTGGTTATTTGTCCAGTGCAGGATAATGGGGTTGTTACTTCTTTTTAATCTGTTTATGCGGGTAAAGATTTCATTGGTTTTCTCCTAAGCTACCATGCCACCCTTCTAGCTCATATTGGCCTTGTATAAAATTTGTTTTATGCTCCACCATTGTTTATATCTCCCATTGTGTATTAATAGTGCCCTGCTCAAATAGTAACATTTCAGAATTGTAAATGTATTTCAATTGTAATTTTACTCTGTTGATTTTTTAGTAACCTCATTTGAAACTGTTTTTATAATTGAGGCGTTCAATTACTCTTTTTAACCTCATGCATATTTTAATATACATATTACATATTTTAATATACATACTACATACTGCATATATCTGTATATTTTTCATATACATACTCTGTTATGAAAGTAACATAATAATGGTGAAAAGGACAAAGTATAAGTTTTTGGCATATTCAGCAAAACTTTAACATTCTTGTTTTTTGAAATTACACTTCAACCTATAACTCAGATGATATATTCCTGGAATTTGTATTTATACTTAAATGATACTTACTGAATAACTCTATACACTTAGCAAGTTTTAATAGAAGTTAAATATATTTTACCTTCATAAATAAAATGAAATAGGAATAGTTTTCTTGTATTCTAAGAATTTCACTTTAAAAATTTTGAATGTCA
Source organism: Tadarida brasiliensis (assembly GCA_030848825.1). NCBI lineage: Eukaryota > Metazoa > Chordata > Mammalia > Chiroptera > Molossidae > Tadarida > Tadarida brasiliensis. The sequence goes on from CM061266.1 coordinate 101,004,914, forward strand.
AAACTGCCTTTTCATTTTACACAGGATGATAGCAAGCAGGCACAGTTCTTAGCTCTAGCTGTTGTTTACTTCATTTCGGTTCTGATGGTTTCCAAGTATCGTGACATATTAGAACCCCAGCGAGAGACTGCAAGGACTGGAAGCCAGCCAGGTAGAAACATCAGACAGGAAATAAATTCACCAACAAGTACAGGTATTTCATGTTTTTTTAAATTATTTGAATTTCCATTATCTCTTACCTCCTTTTATTTTCATTTGTACATCCAGATTTAAACTGATTCTATTCATAATCACCTCAAATATTTAAAAGTAGATGGTATATAAAGGCCAATTTAATATTCTTTTGATTCCTCAAAAATGTATGAATGGCTTTCCATGATATTTGCTCTATTTTCATTTATCAGTGCAGTTTGGGTTTTAATGTTTTACATTTATTAATAAAATCATTTATATACTACTATTTTATATGCAAGTAACTCATTGATTTTAAATGTATTAATTCTAACTTTTATAAACATGAAATTAGGAGGTGCTCACAGAGTAGTGCAAGAACAAGACTCAGCTGAACTATAAATCTTATAGCCTTGGTCAGAGATGGCCTTCCTTCCTGCCTTCCTTCCTGCCTGCCTGCCTTCCTGCCTTCCTTCCTTCCTGCCTTCCTGCCTTCCTTCCTGCCTGCCTTCCTTCCTGCCTGCCTGCCTTCCTTCCTGCCTTCCTTCCTGCCTGCCTGCCTTCCTGCCTTCCTTCCTTCCTGCCTTCCTTCCTGCCTTCCTTCCTTCCTGCCTGCCTGCCTTCCTGCCTGCCTGCCTTCCTGCCTTCCTTCCTGCCTGCCTTCCTTCCTGCCTGCCTGCCTTCCTTCCTGCCTTCCTTCCTGCCTGCCTGCCTTCCTGCCTTCCTTCCTTCCTGCCTTCCTGCCTTCCTTCCTGCCTTCCTTCCTTCCTGCCTTCCTGCCTTCCTTCCTGCCTTCCTTCCTGCCTTCCTTCCTGCCTTCCTTCCTTCCTGCCTGCCTGCCTTCCTGCCTTCCTGCCTTCTGTCCTTCCTTCCTCCCTCCCTTCCTTCCTTCCTCTCTCTCCCCCTCTGTCTGTTTCTTTTCCCTCCCTCCCTCCCTTCCTTTATTTGTTTTGCTATGTAGTTATTTCAGTATCTAAATATCAATATCCTATATTCAGTATATTCTATATTCAAAACATCCTATATTCAATATCAGTATTCTGTCAGATTCATAATAAGCAAACATACATTCTAAACTTTATACTAAAATAGCTTCAACTAAAATGAAAGACTCGTAGACCACAGTGAACATCTCAGCTCACGTTGTCTTTCTGATCTATAGGAGATACTCATGCTGTAGGAGTTCTTGCATTATCAGCTTTGTCAACTCTGCTTGAAAATAATAAACACATTTTCTGGCAACTAATATTTTAACCTGATGGGATTCCTCCTATCAATTGCATTTCAGGCCAGGTGTTTATATCAAGGTTGTTTCTCTGTTGTTTGCAGTATAACCTTGGTAATCCTGTGGTTATTTCATGTATCACACTGGATTAATTTGTAGTTGAAATTTCTTTCCTGAATAAATGTATATGACATATAAATAAAATGGATATTTTAAAAAGTGCATAGAAATTAGTGGTCAAATCTCTGCATCTTGTTTTCAGTAGCATATCATATCTCATTTATCTTTTATTGCTGTTGTGGACGTATGGGTTATGTTTAATACTTTGCTGTTGCATGCTTTTTTAAAACTCATAAACATGATATTATTTCATTTAGTATACTCTTTTTAACTTTGTTCTTCACATTAAACATGATTTTACCATTGCAGTTTGTCTTTTTTACCATTTAAAATACTAAGACTTTAGTGTCTTAATCAACTCTTTTTCTTTCTTTTAATGCATTCCTATCAGTCATATATGTATAAAATAAGCAATGTATTCGTGAATTGCCAGTTCATTAAAACCAGTTCTGATTTTTGTGTGCATTTGTACGTGTCTGTGTCTGTTGCTATAATTGCTTAAGTGTATTATTTCCTTTCTCTTAATATATAACCACTGTCCTTCCCTCAGAGATGCACTTTGTTGCTAGTACTGTTTGCCTGCTGCAGCAGTGTGACATTCCCGTGTTTCGCCATTGGACCGTGTTGCAGGTTGTTACATGCTGCCTCAACTTTGACTCCGTGGTTTTTTTCACAGTTGTGGTCGTACCATCCATCCCTCATCCAACTTTGAACCACGGATTCCTTGCCAAGTTAATTCCTGAGCAGAGCTTTGCCCACTCATTTTACAAAGGTAATACTGACCTCACCTCCTGACCTGTTTGGGTATTCTTATTTCGTCATGTTATAGAAAAAATAACCCATAATACTGTTGTTACAAAGTATGCACCTCAGGTTTCATGGAGAAATACATTGTATGTATACCTGGCTAGTGAGAGCAAATATAGCTCTTATATTTATTTTCTATTACATTTTTGAAGTACCATCTGCAAATTAAGGATACCTAATTTTATGTATAGTAATATGCACAGTGGTGTCATTTATTAGAGAATGCAGAAGAGTCACAGCTTAGTAGAGGGACTAAAGTAGCCCTAAAACAAAGGCTACTCCAGAGTCACAAGAGAAATGCTTAAGACAAGCCTTGAAAGCGTTGAACCAATGTAAAGTTAAATAACTTTCTGTCAGAACAAAGTTCCGACTCTCTTTAAAGCAGTGGTTCTCAGCCTTCCTCATGCCGCGACCCTTTAATCCAGTTCCTCATGTTGTGGTGACCCCAAACCATAAAATGATTTTCGTTGCTACTTCATAACTGTAATTTTGCTACTGTTATGTTTTAGGCGACCCCTGTGAAAGGGTCATTTGACCCCCAAAGGTGTCGCGACCCACAGCTTGAGAACTGCTGCTTTAAAAGAATATAAGAAAATTCTTCAAAAAGCAACATAAAAGTCAATATTAAACATCTAATAAAAAGTATTAGACATGAAAAGAAGCAGGAAAATGTGATGCAGAAGCAGGAGGAAAAAGGTCAAGAGGAACAGATTAAAACATGACAGACGTTAGAATTACTAGGTGAGGACTTTCAAACAGCTATTAGTATGTATGTACAAGACATTTTCAATCTAAAAGAAAAAGTGAACATAATGAGAAAAATAAAGAGTTTTAGAAAGAATTGGAAGTTTTAGAGATGAAAAATTAAATAGCCACAATGATGTCTGGGTAAGATGAACATGAGAATTGTCTCCGCGGAGCACAGGATTGCAGTAGGCTGAATTATGCGCCCCCACATCTCATCCCCAAGATTTCCTGTGTACACACACTGCATAATTCCTCAGACACTTAGCCTGGTGGGTTTACTCCTGTGACTAGGTCGTTTTCCATAGGATAATATCCAAGTAGCCCTGACCCAAACGTAGGAGCCCTGTGAAGGCAGAGGCTTTTCTCTGGCTGTCTGCAGAACAGTGTGAGAGGGATGTGGCTTTGCTGAGATGGAGATGACCATGGGACAGAGACATGGCCTCACCGCGCAGGAGCTGAGAGCACTGCCTGGCTAACGGTCAGCAGAGAAGTGGGGACGTTAGCCTACAGCAGCAGGGAACAGCTGAGTGAGTGTGCAGAGGACCTGAGCTCCGGATGACACCTACTTCTATTTATTCATTTTCCTTATTGATGTTAGGGAGAGAGGAAGGGGGAGGGAGAGAGAGACAGAAACATCGGTGAGAGAGAACACCGATTGGCCGCCTCCTGCATGCCCCCCACTGGGGATCTGGCCCCCAGCCTGGGCATGTGCCCTGACCTCTTGTGCATGGGTCGACGCTCAACCACTCAGCCACACTGGCCGGGCTGCCATGGCTTTTGAAAGGAAAAGTCTGTTGATGATGTTGGAACAGCAAAGTCAACTCTTAGTGTTTTCACAGGATAAAAAATCAGTTGGATTTTACTCTTTAAAGATTAATAGGACTGGCTTCTTTGTAAGGCGTGTAGATATTTTTAATGAATGCAGTACTTCCAAACAAAGAAGGATTGCAACTTTTTTTACTGACAGAAAGTGTCAGAGGACAAAAGTTAAAGTTAGAATCTTAGAAGTACACAATTTCTATGACATGTTTCATCATTTAATAATAATTATCAGTGAACTATCTTGATCTTTAAGAATAAACTTGAGCCCTGGCCAGTTTGGCTCAACAGTTGGAGCATAGGCCTGCGGACCGATGAGTTGTGGGTTCGATTCTAGTCAAGGGCACATACCTCGGTTGCGATTCTTCCCCGGCCCTGGTCGGGGTTGTGTGGGAGGCGACCAGTTGGTGTCTCTCTCTCACGTCAATGTGTGTCTGTCTCTCTCCCTCTCTCCCTTCCTCCCTCCTACTCTATTTCAAGATACACAGAAAAAATATCCTCAGGTGAAAATTAAATAAATAAGTAAAAAAGAATAAACTTGATTTTGTTCATCCTTGAAAAGTTAGCTCTTGTCATTTTATGTATTTGATAGAAAGTTTTGAGTTTTATTTTCTGTTAGATTAATACCTAAGAAATTCATGGAACTGGAACTATTTCAGTGAAGCAATTTATATGTGATTATAACTATGCAGGATAAATTACTGGAACTGGGTATTGAACATTAATGGTATGTTTTAAAGATACAGCATTTCTAATTTCATTTTGGATAAAAGTTTGAAGTAAATATTCTAAGCTGAGTTTTAATGCCATCAACATATCTCTATGACATTGCTTTCTCCACTCTGAATGTCATTAAAATAAAAACAGGTTAGCTATATGTTATTCCCTTGAGTAACATGTTGCTGGTTCAACTTGGATTAAATTAATTGTAACAAGCAAAAAGCTCAAAGTCACATAATAAACTTTAAATATTTATGTTCTCAATGTTTGTTAAAAGTGTTTACATAATCGTTTCTTTTGGGAGATCACCCTTTGCTTAAAACTTTTTGTTTAGTTACGATGTATAATGAAAACTTACAAGTATAAAAACATTTGTGTACATACATGCACTTTCAGTGAACAGCGTGGACAGGTTCGGCAATTATTTTCTTTTTCCCAATGTTATCTTTATTCAGATTACATTTATTGAAGTAGTTTTATGTTTATGAGTCAAATAAAACTCTTTGTGCTTTACTTTGTGTACTTAGGAAATGTGTGTTTGTCACAGATGGTTTGAGAAGCACTGACCTGCTCTCCTGGCCATTGCCTTCGCCCTTCACTCCCTTCCTTCAGCTCGTCCCTGACCCTGTCACTTTCTCCTAAACTAGCTCTCTGGCCTCTCTTCTTTTCAGTCTTAGGTAATCTCTCATTTCAAGGTCTTATCCCTTCTTTGAGTATTTCCAGTTTCTTCATTTGATTTGTCTCTAGTCATTTAGTCTCTTAACTGATGAGAAATTTTAAAATAACACCAATATGTAATTTAAAAAATAATGTAACGAAATTTCTATTTAATATATGTTCATATAATAAATATTTGATAATATGTAACATAACAAATATAATAAAATAATTTTTCTTTATAAAGGCTTTCTATACTTTTGGGACAAAGTTAAAATGTCTAAACTTACAGTGGCAAGACTACTTCAGTTCTAATTTACCTGGATTACTTTATTAAAATTGCTTCCAAAATGTTTTTCTTACCTCTTCTCTTACTGATCATCATTCTCCTCCTCCTCCTTTTCCTCCTTCTCCTTATTTTCTTTTTAGTTTTGCTGCATTTTGCTTTAAAGTATAAATGAGATTATGTCTCATTATGACTTAAAAATTTCTAGTAGAATTTAGAGTAAAATATCACTTGGGTTCTGGATAGTCTGCCTGCTGACTGCCTTTTCAACTTTATCGTATGCTATTCTTCCGTTTGCTCACTATGTTGCAATCAGATTCCTTTTCAGTTCTTTAATCATCCCGAGAGCTTTTCTGCCTTGTGATCTTTGTGTTTTGTTCCTGGTGTTTGGCTCTCTCTTTTCCCTATTTTGTGGTATGATTTTCTTACTTATTCTTCAGGTATCTGCTTAAAGGTCACCTCCTCACAGAGGTCTTCCCTGACTAATGTAGCTAAGTAGCTTCCTCCTCGACCACCCTATTCTCTTTTCTTTAATTAATCTTGGTTGTTGAAGGGTATTACAGATGTCCCCTTTTTTCTCTCATTTACCCTGTCCCCCCCACTCCCATCTCCCCCAGGCCTTCCAACCACCCTATCATAGCATCTTCTTTATTTTTTAGTTGTAGTTATGCAATTTATTTATGTCTAATTGTTTATTAAAATGTGTTCTTCAAGGAGGTAGTCCCTTTCACCTCGCCTGGCACTTGGAAGTAGATATAGTAAATATTTGTTAATGAGTTAAGTCAGTGAGAAAGCTAAACAACTTTTTGAAAAGTTAAGTATTGATGATAGCCATAAAATGTATGTTAAAACATTAACTTTTATTGATAACGTGTCATGGAAGCTGTAGAAGCTTTATATTAATTATTTCACTTTAGGTTTAATATTAATTAAGTTAATATCTAGGTGAACTTATAAAGAAATGTATTATGTTTTTCATCTAACAATTTATAATCAGAAAAAGATTAAAACAGAAAATAAAATAACTAAGAGAATACGATACTGTTACAAGAATTAGACATATGACATGAACACTATAAATAGACTGGAATTTGTATATGTTATTATTATAAATATAGCTTCTTTGATCAAATGGATGAGGAAGCATCATTTGGCAAATGGTATGGGGATCACTAAACGGGGTCACCATTTGAAAAAATTTATATCCTTGTTTTATAATATGTCAAATGAATTTAAAATGTATTAAAATTTAAAGGAAAAAAATTACACTGAACATTATTTAAGAAAATTAATATTTATATAAGAAAAGATGTTTAAAACATAACATCCAAGGCTAAAGTTCTAAGTAAAATATGTGACTAAATAAAAATTTTATGTATCTGAATATACTAGCAAAATTAAAGGACAAACGCAAACAGGAAAAACTGTACATTTATATGATAAAAGTGAATAGCCTTAATTAATTTAAAAAGCTCTTACATATCAGTTAAATTAATACATCACAATAATGGAAAAATGCAGAAAATACCTAACAGCTAACAACAGAAAGGCAATGTACAGTACAAATAAGAAAAATTTATTTAACTCTACCAGTAATCAGATACATTTGTATTGAAACAAAAATGTTCCATAATTTGAAAATTGGGCAAAATTTTGAAAAATGGAAATATAAGTATGTGTACTTTACATAGCATAAAAATATCCATAACACATGATCTAGTAATTTAACTTTCAGAATTGCATCTCATTGAAAAATATGATAGACCAATAATTTATTTACAAATGTTTTCACTGCTCAGTTTTTATTTGTTGCATACTTAAAAATAAAGTTAATATTTACTAAACAATTTTCATATTTTTATAATCCAACACTAAGGTTTTCAATATTGCAAGTTTGTTATTTTCTCTTGCTTTTGGAATTATATTTAATGGGTCCATTGTAATCTGTTATGTAGGCGCATTATAATTTATTTCACAAGTACTCTTTAACACTATCATTAATATAATAAAGAATTTTTATTGAATAGTGATGTTAAACATATTATAATATATATTTCAGTTATTTACTGTTGAAAATCATGTCCAGTTACTCATAGCACATATTTTTTAAAATTTTAACTCCTAAATGTCTGTTTTTAGTATTACTAAAGGTACCAAGAAAAGTCTTTCTTTCTCTTTGTTCCTTTCCTTCCTTCCTTTTCTCTTTCCCTCTCTCTGTCTTCTAATTTTGCCTTTCTTTCCATTTACTTTACAATTCCTTCATTATATCTTAGATGAACAAATGAATGATTTACTGTTACATCCTAGGTACTTGGGATATATAATGGTGTGCAAGAAGTTGCTGTCCTTCTGAAGCTAACATTCTAGCAAGGGAGATACATTTTTAGAAAGCACATGCTTAAATATGTGATTGCAAGGTATGTGCATTCTAAGAAATAAAATTACAGACTATTATGAGTAAGTAGAAAAGAGTAAACCTAATTTGATTTGGGGTTGGGAAAGACATCATAGAAATGACATTTAGCTGGGAACCCGAAGATAAATTCAGTTAATTTGGGGAAAGAATGGGGACAATGGAAGCATATTCATGAAAAGGTTAACACAGATTTTGAGAAATTCCTGGAAATATTTGGGTACATATGTGACTAAATAAAAGAATCAAGGAAATGAGAAGCATTCCATGAGCTTAAGCTAGATAGGCAGGAACCAAATTATGTAGGGCTTGTAAACTGTATTAGGGATCTGGTTTTTAAACTAAGCAGAGGAGTATTAGTGTTCTACTGCTGCCATATCAAATTGCCACAGACTTACTGCCTAAAACAGCACAAATTTAATATCTTACACTTCTGCAGATCAGAACTCTAGCATGGATTTTGCTGCTTGTACAATCACAGAGGTTTAGAGATGATGGTGCTGGGGCAGGGTTGAAGGATAAGATGTATCTCCTACATGAGGCTACTCCTTCCATATTAGGTGAGATGTTTATTTTGCCCACTGAATAGAAACAAACACAGAGTGTCAAGCAAAATGAAGAAAGGGAGGAATATGTTCCAAATGGAAGAACAAGATAAAACCTTTGAAGAAAGCCTTAATGAAATGGAGATAAGTAATTCACCTGATAAAGAGTTCAAAGTATTGGTCATAACGGTGCTTACTGAAGTGGTGAGAAGAATGGATGAACACAGTGGGAACTTAAACAGAGAAAATGAAAATATAAGAAAGTACCAAATAGAAGTGACAGAGCTGAAGAATAAGATAATTGAACTGAAAAATATACTACAGAGGTTCAACAGCACAGTATATGAAGCAGACTAAAGGATCAGGGGAACTCGCCCAACACAGCAGCAAAAAGAAAAATGAATTTTTAAAAAGTGAAGGTAGCTTTAGAGACTTAGGGGACAACATTGAGCAAAATAACATTTTCATTATAGGCCTCCCAGGAGGAAAGGAGAAAGAGAGAAAGGGGTAGAAATCGTCTTTGAGGAAAAAATGGCTGAAAACTTGACTAACCTGCAGAAAGAAAAATAAATCTAGATGTGTTAATTTTGAGGTGTCTGTGGAAATCTAATTCTTTGGAAAACTGAATCTAGCAAGGACAGTACAGATGATAGCCTGATAAGTTTCTTAATCTTCATAGCATACTTAAGATCTACATTTTTCAAGTGCAGTTCCTGCAACTCTGAATGCGTAACTAATTTGTCTAAGCAACATGGAAAACTAGTAAGTTGTGGAGCCCAAATTGGAACTTTGATCAATTTGATTATATTCTGATGATATTTCCATTATAACATAGTCCCTTCAGAAAGGAAGGAGAAATACCCAAAGTAGCTGAAGGCTTAGACTTTATAAGAGAGGTGGGGTTGAGAGGTCATTTTTTAAGGGTAGGGTATATTGATCTACAGTTAAAGGAGCCAAAGCTAGGGAAAAGAGACAAATTAATGATGAGTAGAGAGAATAATGATAGAGGGGTTGGACTCTGTATTTTCTTATAGGATATGATTATGGTGGTGGTGATGGTAGTGATGATGACAGTAAAATCCATAGTGACAACAGGTACAAGAACTTACAGTGGCATTACTTTATGTTAGATACCATTCATGAATTATATTCTTTAATCATCATGACAACTGCATATCGTATGTACTGTTATTATGCTTATTTTACAGGTAAAAGAAAGGCTGAGAAAAGTTAAATGGCTCATGCTACATCACAAATCATGAATAAATCTTAATTGAAAGTAAACAGTCTTCATTTCAAAGCCTAAATTCCTAATCATATATGGGGGTGGGCAAAAGCAGGTTTACTGCTGTGAGTATGTGAATCACAGTTTATTCTTGTATTATTATTTTAATTATTGTATTTATTGTGTAACAACTGTAAACCTACCTTTACCCACCCCTATATAAAATGCAATTTGATTATATTCTGTGGATTTTAGTGACCTGTTGTCACTATGGATTTTACTGTCATCATCACTACCATCACCACCACCATAATGTGTCTTTTCTAATAGATATTAAGAGTGTTGTACCATATTTGGTTGTTTTTGTGTGTCTGCAGCTCAAGAAAACTTTTAGACATATATGCTGGCATTTTGTTATTAGTGTTATTCATTGCCTTCATTACATTAGAGAAATGCATGATGTATTTTTTTCTTTAAGAAGAGAAAAAGAGTACAGACAAGCTAAGGCAAGAGAAGAGCAAAACATGTAAATATGAATATTTTATAATTTCTCTTTGATAGAAATATACAAATTGGACCTGTCTTAAAATTTGGAGTGGAAACATCATGTAGAGGCAGTACTTTTGAAAGAGTAGAGTGGGGACCTCCAAAAAACTCCTCCTCCGTAAAAGCAATGAGAACACTGGCAAACATTGTCAACATCCCTTTCGCAGTTCTCTGAAAGTAATCAAAAGCTTGCAACAATCCAAAAATTGTTAAATCAAGAAAACCTGCAGATTTTTATGAGAATGGCAAGCTTTGTAGTGACTGAACTTGCCCCCTTGCCATCTCCTTCTCCCCAGCTCTGCAGTAACCTTGACAACCAGCAGCCAGTCAGCCATGGCAACAGTGGTACCAGTAGCCTAGTAGCCACTGGAAGGAGGCCAGTTAGGTTTAGAGGTTTCTGAAAGTCCCATTTTAGGACATTGTCACTGTTTGACCCACTGGCAGCTCCCTCTGGTGAAGCTCCATTTACAGGGCTTGTTTTTATTGACTTGATGGGTGCTTGCTTGGTGAGTAAAGACCTATTTCCAAGGTATTTGTCAAAATAATTATCAGCAACTTTTATTTTTTAACATTGCAACTGCCTGAGGTCGCAATGCTAGCCATGGCTAACAAGAACCTTACCAAAAACCTTAAAAGGAAGATCTGAGAACAAGATGTTCATATTCCTGGGGCTTTACTCAGGTCCAGGAAAGACCTGAGAAGGCCCCAGTCACTTACCTCTGGATGGCTTTTAGGCCGTGTGCAAGCAGGAAGTAGAGGGAAAGGAGAGCTGTAAACAGGTAAGTGTTGAAAGTGTGCTCCAGCGTACACATAGAGCCTCTGCAACGAGTAAAATGTCTCATTGGCTCAGGACACCAAAGGCAGTCTTGGTCTCATCATGAGCTGACGACTGCACTGAGTAGACTTCAGTGGCTGCAGATGACAAGGAATGAAGATTTTACAGAATTAGTTCAGGACAGTCAATAAACAAACAGAGCAACAGCAAACCCCTTTGGAGGGGTCTGATTTCCAGGAATGGCACATCATATGTTTTAAATGTCTGATTGTCAACAAGAAAGTATGAAACATGAAAAGAAACAGGAAAGTATGGCCAACACACAGAGTGAAAAAAAGAACAGTCCATAGGAACTGCCTCTGTGACGCCCTGATGTTGGCCTTACTAGACAGTTACTTTAAACCGGCTAGTCCACATATGCTCAAGTAATTAAAGGAAATCTTTTCTAAAGAATTAAAAGTATGAGTGTGATGTCTCACCAAAGAGAATATCAGTAAAGAAATATAGAAAAGAACCAAGTAGAAATTTGGGAGTTGAAAATTTAATAACTAAAATGTAAAATTCATTAGAGGGACTTCACAAAGGTTTGACTTGGCAGGAGAAAGAATCAGCTACTTTAAGAAAGGTCCATTGCAATGATCATACTCAGGTTCAGAATAAAAATTTTAAAAAAAGAATGAAGAAAAGTGAAGAGAGCCTCAGAGACCTGTGAGATCCCATCCAGTGAACCAACACACACATATGGGAGTTCCAGAAGAGAGGAGAGACAGAGAAAGGGCAGAAGGAATATTTGAAGAAATATTGACCCGAAAACATCTCAATTTGATGAAAATCATTACTATGCAATCCAAGGAGCTCAATGCTTCCTGTGTAGGATAAACTCAAACAAATGTACACACCATAGTCAAAGAATCGATTGGAAGTACCTTTCTGGCTCTTAATTGTTTCTTCTAAATTATAAATTTTGTCTACTACGGTCATATTTTTGGTAATAATGTTGAATTCCTGAAGTTGTATTCTTTTTATACATTTAGTGTAGCAAACAAAAAATTTGAGTCATATGTAATTAATTGCAAATAATTACTCAATGCTTATTGCATTCTTTTGTTGTATAAAATGAAATTTAATGATTTTTAAACATTTTATCTGTTTTTTCTTTGGAAGTCAGGTTAATTTTTATGCAACTTGGCATTTTTGAGTTTAATATAAACAAAATATACATGGTTATTATACAAATTTTAATGTTTCATTTTAAATCACTCTAACGTGACTTGGTTTCCTTTATATTACTATTGCCAGAGGAAATAATTAATGTTACTATGATATTTAGTGCCCTACTTACAAGGAGCTGAATGTTCCTTTCATGTTATTCCTTATTTAGTTTGGAAAACAGCAATATGAATAATTTAATAGGTAAGACATATTGAAACACTTACTCATTCATTGTACAGCAGGGTTTTTGGAGGAAGGAATGTGATAAACGAGGTCACCATATAGAAATCATGTCATTTGCTGAACTTAACCCCATAATTTCCCCAAAATATATTCTCAATTACTCTCAATGAAACAGTACGACAGAGAGGCATCTGGCTTCCAACTGTCTGTTTCTGACGAAGTTGAGATGGCTTAGGCTAGTGACGTACTGTTCTGTGTACTGACATGGCACATTGATTGGTATGTAAACTGATGCGAGCTACTGAAAGGTTACAAGTCTGCTGTTGTCATGTAATCTTCATGCATACAGACGTGTACACTTTCTGTGCTGCTCTCGCTCACCTCCCTGTTGAAGTCTGGGGCCAGATCCTCACAGCACTTCAGTGTCACAGTAAAACATGTGAGTTGTCTAAGCTGATGTTTACACTATCAAGTAAGAGTGTGTACCGCAGAAGATGTTAATGCACAATAGGAAATTAAGATTTTTGACTACTGATCTATTTTTATTTACAACTACTATTATAAAATTTTCCATTGGTGTTTATTTTTATTTCTATGTAACATGATCGCAGGGTGCTCTTTACAAAATTATTTGGATAGAATTCTTTTTTTTTAATACTTACCCAGGGATATTTTTTTCCATTGATTTTTTTTAAAAAGTGGAAGGGAGGGAGAGAGAGAGAGAAACATCGATGTGAGAGAGACACATTGATTAGTTGCCTCCCACAGGCTCCCCGAATGAGGCCTGGATCAAACCTGCAGCCCAGGTATGTGCCCTTAACTGGGAATCAAACCCACGACCCTTTGGTGCACAGGCCAAAGCTCTAACCACTGAGCACCACCAGCCAGGGCTTGAGTAGAATTCTTATTGAAATATTAAATTTACTGACTTCTCTTTTGAAATCTTTTTTTTTATTAGTCTGTGTAAATATTTTGATGATTCATTTGGAAGTTCTGTAATGTTCAATTTTAATGAAATTGTAATTGTGTTTTATAATCGAGAGGTTAACATTTATATTGGAGTTTCAAGTATCTAGGTAGTGAGTTATGGATTTTAATTGTCCATTGAGAGTCAGTTGAACAGAAAAGCAAAAAATTACATATGGTGTATAAATATTTTTATATGGTACCTTGTATGTACCAAATTAAAGACTTTATTTCCTTCAATATTTTGTTTGCTAGCAAAATGCTTATATTTATACTAATAAAACTTGAAAGGTCTACATTTTTGTGTGTACCTCTTGATGTAAAACACACCATAAATCGAGATATTGAAACATCATATTAGGGTGAAGCAAGAACTCTAGGCCAGATCTATAAATCAGTTACATTCAGACTAAGTGGTAGTCTTTATTATACACCTTTTGGTAATTAGACTCTGTAAGAAAAGTTAGCCTGTGCTAATAGCTGTGATACTGATTTTTTTCTTGATGTTCGGGTTCTTATTTTGTGTCTGTGTTAACATTCTCTGTCCTGTTGTCACAGAAATATTGCTCCTAATTAGTTCTTTTTGTCTCCAAAAATATATAATCTCGATGCACACATATATTAAATAAAGTCAGTCGTATCACTGATGGTGGCAATAACTTCCTTTGACATTTCATCTTCTCCTTTTGATTAGCACCTCAGTTTAAATGATCCCAAAATATATAATTATATTTCTTTTTTAATTATACTTATCTTGACCTGCAGATATAAATATCCCAGAAATTCTTTAGACTTCACTGATTCAAAATGTAATTCGTTATTTTTCTGAACAGCTCCACTCCTCTTTTGCTTCCTTCCTCAGAGCGCCGTTCTTCTTCAGTTAGCTAGATATCCACACGCCTCTTGAGTCTTTTCCTTCCTCTTTATTCCTGATGCTATTATCTAGGTCTTAATCTTCTGTCACAAGGTTTTATAAAAAGCCAAACTGTTATTTTCACCTCTTAACTTTTTCTTTCTGTAGTGCTTTGCCAGTAGTTTTATTGAACTCATTTGTCTTCTCAAAACTTTTGTAAAGTTATTTTAAGTTTTAGTCTTGGGATCAATAAAGAATAGGTCTACCCTATTCTTCATGTTAGTCACCCACTTTAAAAATGTTATTATCATGTCATACTAGTTAATATTTTCTTATTTCAATTTTAGCATCCAGACAATCATACAAAACTAAAACCTATTTAATAAATGTGAGGGAAAGTATAATATAACACTGAATGGTGAGAGATGTATATTTTAGTCAATTTAACTAAATATCATATATTAGGAATATTGAATAATATGAACACATTATTTATTTCAAAATAGCTAACATTTACTAAGAATCTGAGGAACTGCAAATCATTCACATGTATTATGTTTTCTTCAATATGACTTTATTAAGTGAGGATCTGTTATTATCTTCATCATATCCTAGATCAGATAAACTTTGTAAGGTCATTTACAACTTGATAATATTTTATTATGTTAACCTTTGTATAATAAGATTTAATATGAATTTAATAGTTTAAAGATATTTTTCTTTTTACCTATTTTAATTAGTCATGCTATATGTGTATTTCATATCTGTATTTTTTCTGATTAACTTTTCATAAATTGAAGTTTATACTTATTCACAAAAAGTAAGTGTTCTAGAATGTTTATTCTTAAAGAAAGGCACATGTAGGCTAAATTCTTGAGAAACATTGTCTTGTTACTAAACTATTGTTTTGAACTAATCATTGGACATGTTTTTTAAATTAACTCTTCAGAATTTTATGTATTATGTTCATGGGACTTTAAAATGATGTCTTCAGCTAGTTTAAATATTCCAGTTATGTAGAAGCTTTTATGAAAAGCTGTATAGAAACTTTGTGTTTTTAAAGACATCAGTTTTGAAATGCCACATGATTTATAAAAGACACAGGTTCTGATGATGGTTACTGAACAGAATGACAGGTATATATGGATATGTTTTAACCCAGTTGTCTGTCCCATACATCCAGACTCCAGGTTTTTTGTTTTTTGCAGGTTTTATGTTCTCTAATATGTGAGAATATTTTATTAGTATTACTGGATTTCCACTGATTAAGCTTTTTATTTAAGCCATTTTTCTTTATTACAGAAACGCCCGCTGCCTTTCCAGACACTGTGAAGGAAAAAGAAGCCCCGACCCCGGGTGAGGAGGTTCAGCTGGAGAGCGCCATCCCTCATACAGACTCGGGGATTGGGGAGGAGCAGGTGGCTGGCATCTTGAACGGGGCCGAGTTAGAGCCGAGCCCAGGCCCCGACGCCATGAGTGAACTGTTGTCCACGTTGTCGTCTGAAGTGAAAAAATCACAAGAAAGCCTGACTGAGAACCCCAGTGAGATGTTGAAGCCCGCACCATCCATCTCGAGCATCAGCCAAACCAAAGGCATCAATGTCAAGGAGATACTGAAAAGTCTGGTGGCGGCCCCCGTCGACATTGCAGACTGCGGCCCGGACCCCGTCCCGTACCCCGACCCGGCCCTGAAGCGAGAGGCGCAGGCCATTCTGCCCATGCAGTTCCATTCCTTCGACAGGTGGGTGCCGGCGCCACCTCGTGCTGCGCGTGGAGGGACAGGCGCGTCTGTCCACCGCAGTGTCGGGGGTCCTGAAAACACGTTTGTTCATGCACATTCATACTGCAGGTGATGTCTAAGTGACAGACCAACTATCTCATAGTAAGTCATTTTAATAATGTATTTGCCCGGCCCATGTGGCTCAGTGGGCTGAGCGTTGTCCCATGGACTGAGAGGTCCTGGTTCGATTCCCAGGGCACCTGCCCACTGGGGTCTCAATCCCGGGGGGTGGGGGGGCATGCAGGAGGCAGCTGATTGATGTATTTCTCTCACGTCGATGTTTCTCTCTCTCCCTAAAAAATCAATACAACATATTTAAAAAATAATAATAATATATCTCAGAAAAGGGGTTTCAATATGATGTGGAGGATATCACATTGAATTAGAAATACAGAAACTCAGATTCTGATTATAATGAATATCAAGTGACTACACTACACTGGGGAAGTCGTTATATCTTTTTGGACTTTAATGTTTCATGGGTATAGATGGGGAGGGGATAGGCCAGATTTTTCCAAGGTCTAGTCGGGCTCTGAATTCCATTATAATATTAATGAAAACTATAATAATTGTTGGATATTAAGTAGCCTGCTTTAAGTAATAAAATTCAAATTTGAGTTTTAAATGCAGGTATAGGGGGTAAAAATTAAGTGTGTGATCATCTTCCTTATGGAATTGACATTATCTGTGTAAAAGCCATATTTTGAGTCATCTATAGGAAAATAAATATTGCTGAAAGGCATTTTAGGGTTCTAAACAATTTATAACATGGCCCCATATATCTGTCTACATTCAGATGTTAATCATACAAGGAACTTTTAGTTGAAAACCAAGAATTTCTTTTCTGTTCCATTATACATACCAAAAAATTGATAGTTCACAGAAGAATAAAATATTTTAGAACCAAAGAACTTGTGCGTATAATATATTCTACTGTTTAAAAATATGTGCAGTATTAGAAGGCATTGGAAAGATAATTTAGGATAGTTATTCTAACAATATTACATAACTTTGATATTGTTTGATGCATATTCCAAATTATGTTTACATTTTTTTTTACCTTCTAAATGTTCAGAACACTTTTTCCTACAAAATAAAAGTATATATGTGTATGAAATGATTGGCAAGCAATTTTTTATTAGATAGAAAAGATCAAATTAGGAAATCAAATGTTTCTTAACCTTTAATGTCAAAATAAACATATAGTCAAAATATAATATCTATTCCATATTGCTTTTTCTGAAATAGTCAAACTGCTTTGTCTGAATTAGAAACAGTTTTCTGGTGTTTAGGGGTCCAGGAGTGGCAGTAAGCCATTTTCAGTTAGGACAGATTATCATTTTTATATATAAATATAGTTTAAACATTGCTGATATACATTTTAACCAGTGTCCTATAGATATTTCTTGGAAATCTAAATTGTGAAAATATAAATGACATTAGTCATTATGTAGGATAGAAAGATGAATAAAATCTTTTGTCTTTTATGTACTTAAGAGTAATAAAAGAAGATAGAAATGTTTGCAAATTTCAAATAATATAAAATGTGTTAAGTGTCAACAACTTAAAACACTGTAAGAAGGAGAGGTCTGTAAATGCAGAAAGATCTTCCTTTTAAACAAGTTTGTGTTAATATTTGGATTTTCATTCATGTGGCTTCTTGGAGGTCCCTGAGCCGTTTCAGGGCGATGTTCTCTGTCTCACCCGTGTGGCTTGTGGTCCAGGACATCTGGGCGTGTGTGTTTATTATGAGTGCATATCAATATGCATGTATGTATGTTTAATTATATAGTTCTATAAACAAATGTTATGATAATTTAGTTTAGAGTAATGAAAGTTTGTGTTCCATTTAAGTTATATATTTAAATTCTGTTAAAATAAAAAGCAACAAATACAGATCATTATATTAACTTGCGTAAGAGAATCTAACAAAGTAAAGATTAAGTAAAGCGTTTTTATTTCAATTTGAATTATTGTTAGAACAATTGTTTTCTATAAACCTTAACAAAGCAATCACCTGAATGCCAATATTCTCAGCTACTCAAAATATATTACCCTTTTGAGAATATACTGCTTTAAAAAAAATAGAACTTTTGGTTTGTTCTTGGTAGCTTTTGTGCAAAATGCAATGGGAGTGGAATCATTCTTCTAAATTTTATAAGTAGAAATGAAATTGAAGTGCACAAAGCATATTTTAATTCTTTTTAGGAAAGGGGTCTCCAGTGTAGCTAATACATGCAGTAGCTCAAGTACCATCAAATGTAAATGATGAGGTGATATTGATGAAAGGAGGGATTGGGGTCTCAGGGGGCGCTGATGAAGGATTGAACAGAAGCGGCCTTGCTCTGCCCGTACCTCAAGTCTGTCGTCTTCACTGCTCAAAGCCATAATGGGAGGTGGCAGTCTGAAATGAGTTGCCACGGCAAAGAGTATTATTTTTGAAATGCTTTCACACAAATCACTAGGCCCTGCATACAACTTAGTTTCATGCTTTAATGTCATCAGGAGGCACAGATTGGTGTGTCTAATTGTTTGCCACCTGCCAGCAAAATGAGCTGCCAGCCAGCCAGAAGGGTTTGATTGTCTGTCAGCCATTCAATAGATTGAGAGTGACAACATCAAAATTTAACTTCAAACTCTGGCGCTTCGAGCAGCTTTTCAGAGACATCAGACCCACAAGTGCTTCTGGACAACTGCATTTTTCAATTACGTTTCCAAAATATCGCTACCGTTTGCCTCATCTGTCTTAAGATAGCTGTAATTATCATATGAAGTATGTAAACACATTTCTGAAAAATCAAATTCTGAAACCCAAGTTATGACATATCTTTTAACATCAGATTGAATTTTTGAAAATAGGATCGATGGCAGGCTTTCAAAGCAAAGTCCTGAATACTACCAGTATCAAACACAGAATTTCCGGGGGTCTTCTTGTAATAGTAATGTATTTATCAAATTATATTTAGTTGAAAATAGCTATAAACTCAGTTATTTATTTCTAACTAAATCATACTGAATAATATCGTACTATCCCCATGGAAATCAGTTAAGGTTTTACTTTTGTTAGCCAACAGTTTATTTGTTCTATTGCAAACATGTATTTTTTATACTTATTCTAGATTATAAATTTGGAAATACATTCCTGAAACAGCTAATGTGATTTGAGTTTTGTTAACGTAGGTTCTGCATAGGGTGTTTCTCACCACTTAGGAGTGGTTGGAGCACTGATGGATTTCAGTGTTTTGAAGTTTATTGTTTATTTTTGAAGTTCACTGTCATTTGGTAAGCTGCAGTATCAAATTTTAGGAACATTTAGAACTAACTAAACTAACCCTTTTTTCTTTTAGTTTTAAATCTTTCATCAGATTGTATTCTGAAATGTAGAAATATTCTTATCTGCATATATGGAAAGAGCTGATTCTTTTTTCTTTCATTTCCTCTTTCATCATCTGTGCCGATTTAGGTGTGTCTTTGAGTGGACTGAGTGGCCCTAACACATGTGTATGTATGAACTGGAAGGCACTGGAAATGCTGGAGATCCTCTAGTACTGTTGTATAGTGAGAAAACACTGTACGGATAGTGGAGCTCTAACAGATTTTCTAGTGTTCTGTTACCATGGAGCAAAGAGAAATATTTATTATGGTTTTGTTTTTAACAGAAGTGCTTAATGATCTCACCATAGAACTCATAAATCCAGTTGTAAAGTTTCCCCAAATACTCTCTCTTTTGATAGATTTCTATATAGGCCTGTGCTTGATAAAATATTCTAGCTGGCCAGTATTTTTTATGAATTAGTAACCTTGTAACTTTTAGGTTGTGGCAATGCTTTTCTCCTAACCCACCTTCCTATCTTCTATACTAAAATTGTAATCTTATATATCCACATGTTTTTTAGTCTTTTGAGAATTTGAGAATATGTCAGTCTTAGGTTCCCCGGGGTTCTTGAGGTAGATTCTCTTTAGTTTGGACAAAAGACCAAAAAAACAAAAAAAATGTGGAGGACAATATGCTTCTCCATACATTTTAACTGTTACTGTGTTTAGAAAATTGTTTTAAGTCTGAGATTTTACCAATAGCGGTTGTTGCCTCTCTGGCTAATAAACATTTCTCTTACACAATTATACTTCATCCATTAGGATTTTGCAAATCTGCTTATATTCAAATTCCTGGATTTGATATGTTCAGGCAAAGTAATCTGCATTTTTTTCCTTTGAACTTCCATTTGTTTGCTTCCAAGATTTATTCTCTGAGAAAGAAAATATCTAAAATTTAAAAAAATAGTTTGTTAATATTATAGGACTAAAAAATCAATACAGATAGTCTTCATATTATCAAACCCAAAGTACAAGCTGAGACTAGGTATTTCTCTCTAATTTTTTAACATTAACAAATTTAAATTAGTGCTGAGGATGACAGTTTAGAGTATATGATAAAGACATGTTTTATAGACTTCACGGAATCCTCCTACATTGATTTCTTTAAGCTTAGAATTAAGTGAGATTATGAAAAATTATAATTTTGCTGAGGATTTTAATTTCTGTTCTTATAGTTTTCTAATTTTTTGAATAAAAAGCGTTGATTATATTAGTTAAAGGATTAATAGGTAAAGATGAGCCAACTTACTAAAAATCTGTCACCCTTTACATTTCAGAGTAGCTGTGATACCTAGCCACTGAAATCCCAGCCATTATTATGCTCCAAGTGTCCTGGGTATAGTATTTTAAGGCCAGTTGCCAGAACACGCAACTCTGGTGATATCCTAATTTGCTCAGTTTTGTTGCCTGTGTCTCCTGGCGTTTATACAGGCAGACAGTGAGTTGAAGAGTGTCTCTCTTCAAAGGGAAAATTCATGAAAGACTCAGTTATTTCTTATATATGTATTTTTTGTTGGTATTCTAAATATAAAATAAGGACTCAGGAAACATGAAAACATCATAGCGGTAACCTTGTGATTTCTCATGAGCATCAGTAAATTGCAGTGTCATCCTAAAATCATTACCAAATTGTTTTTCTCCAAAGTTTACATTTTTTCTTTCTAGATAAATATTTACCATCTATAAGCCTTAGGGAAGAGCGATAATCTGGGAATTAGGAGACTGACTTCTTTTTGTTGTTGTTAATCCTCACCTGAGGATATTTTCCCCCTGGTTTCTAGAAAGAGTGTGAGGGAGGGAGGCCAAGGCTCTCACTGCTGACCCAGAGGGGCCAGGTCAGGAGAGCTGACTGAATGAGGGTCTCCTGGTAATCAGTCCTGCAGCCTTCCTCTGTTGTCTTTGGCTCTCTGGAACCCAGTTTCCCGATGTTCAGAATAATGCATCATTTCTACCAAGTCCCATAAAGTTTCAAAATTCCATGATAAATGAAATGGCGTTATAATTAGTCTCAAATAAGTAGTCGTTGGCTATTTTTGAACTTGGTTGAAAGACCGAATGCCAGAAAAGATAGGACGTGTCCATTCCCAGTGCGGTTATCTCACTTTAGGCCTGGGCCTCTCTCGGGGAGATCCCTCCTGTTCCCTGCTCCTTGGCCTCCCTGTTTCCAGGTGCTCCTCTCCCCACCCATGTGTCTTTCACATTTATGCCAGAGACAGTTTTCTTAAATACAGATCTGAAATAAATTCCTGTTACTACCCAAAAAAGTGTGAACTTCTTAGTTTGGAATGGAAAGTCCTCACCTTTCACCAGTTGTAAGGGTCCCTGTGGGGGTCCTTCAGTCCCCTGTGTTTCTCAATGTCTTTGCCTAAGTATGGTTTTACTATTGAACTTTTCTCCTCTTGGCTAATTCCTATTAACCCTCCTGGATGCAGCTTACTCTTCCCGATAATACACATCTTCTGTGCTCCTGAAAGGTTTTGTGCATGACTTTGATCCAGAGCAGTTACTGAAATACATTGCACAGTTGGTTTGTCTCTTGTGTTTCTTTAAAGCATCTATAAGGCGTGGGTTATGTCTTACTTGTCTTCACAGCCCCCAAGCGTGTCACTGTAGTTCTCTTCCCCTTAACCTGTCAGTGCTCAGTAAGTGTTACAGAACGGGGAGGGGACAGAGATAAGAAAGGGATTTTTACACGGTGCATGAATCATTATGAAATTCACTTACACTAGTTGAAAAGCCCTTTCGTATCTTTAGTATCTCACTTCATACTAAACAAATCTTGAGGTATACAGATAAAGTAGTCATCCTTTTCACAAAATTCACAGAGCTAATTAATGGAGACCCCCAAGATCCTGTCCTTGGACCACTTCTACTCCCTTTGCACCCACTTTTTGGTGGTTGAGTTCATCCACTTACCCAGTATTAAATAGCATTATAGACTGATGACTCCCACATTTATGTCTCAACCCAAAACTCTCCCCTGAGCTGTAGACTTACTCATCCATTTGCTTTTTCAGCACCACTGCTTGGATGATTAGTAAGTTAACAGGTACTGAAAACCCTGCTACAAACATGGCTTTCCCTACGTTAGTTAATGGCAGCTCCGTTCTTTCAGTTGCCTAAGGCAAGTCTTTCCGTCATCTTTGACTTTCTCCCACGCGCAGCCTTCTGCACACGCTGTTTGCTCCGCCTGCCTGATATGGTCGCCGTCTGACCCACTTCCCTCCACTTCCACTCTGCCACCCGACCTGAACAGCTATCATTGCTCACTGGGATTACCGCAGTATTTTCCTAACCACTCTCTTCCCACTCCGTTTGCCTTTTCCCCTTGTGTCTCTCCTTCACGTAACAGCTGGAGTGATCCTCTTGTAGCCAAAGATCACATTCCTTCCCGTTCGTGAGCTCTTCATGGTTTCTGATCCCACTCTGAAAAAGCCAACGGACCACAGGGGCCTGTGACGGGAGCCCTCGCACCTCTCTCATCTCCTCTCATAACTCCTCCCATCACTCAGTCCTCTCGAATGACACAAGCCTTCCTGTGCCCTGCCTGTGCCACACTTCCCAGACACCTCGCATCTGCTCCTCCGCCCCTGCTGTTTCCTCCCGTACGAGCTTTGTGCTGTGCTCCGTCACCATCTCTCCAGTGCTGCTCCTTACGTGTCAGTTTTCTCCCAGCACTTAGCACCTCATGCGCTGTCTTTGCTCTTTGCTGTAATCGAATTATCTTCCTCTCCCTGCTGGAATGGAAGTTCCACGAGGCCGGAGATTTTCGTCTGTTCTATATGTTGCCATATCTAAGAGCTTAGAACAGCCCCTCACACGTGATAGTGCCCAATGAATATTTGTCAAATGAGTGAATGCACCTTAGCGCACACCACAGATCTCTGGCTTGCAGATAGGTCAAATCCATTGATGGAAGAATGGGTGCTGGTGTGTATTATGTATCACTCAGTGGGTTACAAAACATAATCAGTCACTGAGTGGGAATTTTGTTCTTTTTGTTTGTTTTCAGTGGAACATTTTGTTGAAGTGAATTAGATTGCATAATTTCCTGGCTTGTGCCATTTTTAAGATAACCTCTACAATCTTGGAGTAGTGAAGGTTATATGTACATAAGGAAATCACCCACTTTATAGTATGCAGTCTTAAAGGTGTGGGGCAGAAGTGTGAAATAGTGTGGGAAAACATGGAAAGACTGTTTAAGATAGAAAAATGCAATGGATAAATTGTGTGGAATGTAGAGGATTCTAGGATTCCAGCAGTAAATAGCGGGTGTAGACGGAGAACGTAATATATTAATAGTTTAGGTTGGAGGCTCTTAACGTTTGTGTGGCTATATTTTTGAAATCCAGATGCATATTATATGCTCAACCTAGAAAATGTGTATCTACTCCAAACACGTGAGTGTACTTCAGGGAATGTGTGTCCCCTAGTGAGCACCCCAAGTGGGTCCAGTAGACTTCTGGGTGAGCCTTCCAGAGTAGGAGGAATAGGTGACCAGGTGGAAGTGTTGAGTGACAACCTGATAGAAGGTTTTGTAGGAGCCAAAACGGCACCATCAACAAATCAACAAAACAAGTGCTGGGAGGGTGTGGGTGAGAGGGAGCCCTGTACACTGCTGGTGGGAATGCAGACCGGTGCAGCCACTGTGGAAAACTATAGTTTCCTCAAAAAACTGAAAATGGAACTGCCATTTGACCCAGTGATATACTTCTGGGAATATATTCTAAGAAGCCTGAAACACCAATCAGAAAGAATATATGCACCCCTATGTTCATAGCAGCACTATTTAGAATAGCTAAGATCTGGAAACAGCCCAAGTGCCCATCAGTAGATGAGTGGATAAAAAAGCTGTGGTACATTTATACGATGGAATACTATGTGGCTGTGAAAAAGAAGGAGCTCTTACCTTTTGAGACAGCATGGAGGGACCTGGAGAGTATTATGCTAAGTAAAATAAGCCAGTCAGAGAAAGACAAGTATCACATGATTTCACTTATATGTGGGATCTAATGAAGAAAATAAATTGACAAGCAAAATAGGACCAGAGATATGGAAGCAGGGAACAGAATAACAGATCTCATTGGGGGCTGGGAGGAGACAGGAAGAGATTAACCAAAGAACATATATACATATATATATAACCCAGGGACACAGACAATAGTATGGGGAAGGCCTGTGATGGGGTGGGCGTTGGGTGGAGGGGGGCAAAAAGGGAAATAATGGGAGACATCTGTAATACTGTGAGCATTAAAATAAAACAAAAAGGAAATACATAATAACATTCCACAAGATAATGAATGTGTTATCAACGTATACTGATAAGTGTAAACTTTCAAATTATTTGTGAAATAGATTTCTTAGGACATAGAATGGTTTCAGATTTTATGGAATGGATAGTGTTGGTGAAGAAATGATAGTAAGGACAGAAATGTACAGTCCTTTGATCCCAGATAAACAATATGGCCATAATATCAAAGGGGAAATAGTTCTTATAAATGCATACAGTTGTAGATGGAGAAAGAATCTGAAAAAACAGTCAAATACAGCTTCCCCCCCCATCTCAACACATCCCTCTGACGTGATCATCTAAGCCGTTTGAACATGTCAGTGCTTGGAAAATGGAGTTCGTGGAGGTTACTGGAGATGTATTCCTCTCGTGGGTCCTAATCTGGTATTTGGACATACCTGGAAGTCTCACCTTGTTTCCTTATCATATGCCTTCCGGTTTTTAATTGGTAGATTTTTTTCATGTTTTTCTGTAATAGTTTAGTCTCAGCCTTGTCTCACATGACTTGATTTCCAGATTTACTATCATCTCGTTGGTCATTATTCTTGAAACACGGTGCCTAAGTCTGCACGTAGGATTTCGTTTATGAGGCCTGACATCACCAAGTGTATCAGGTTCACTGTCGTTCAGTCTGGGTGCTGACATAGGCCCAGGCTGCATCACCACTTATGGGAGTCATAAAATTACTTATAATAGCTGAAATGTATTGACCACTCACACTGTTCCCGATAAAGTGCTGAGCACTTTATATGCGTTGTATCTTTTTATCTTTATAACAATCTTAGGTTCAAACTACTGAGTCTCATCTTAAAGGTGAGGAGAATGGAGCCTAGAGAGATTTACTTGCCCATTGTAAGACATGCGCACACGTCTCAGTAATTGTTGGAGGTAGAATTCTTACTCAGATTTGCCTGGCATTAATAACTATGCTTTCAGCCGCTGTGCTTCTGTATTTAAACACCTTGTCGTGCCATCAGACTCTGATGAGTTTGCTGTCAGTGAAGTGTCTGGAGACTTTCACATCAAATGTTATTAAATCAGATGCTTTCAGTTTTCTTCTTTTCTTTTTTTAAATTCAATTATTATTATTATTTTTTATTAATTTGTTTTTCTTACAGATGTTTCTCCTTTTCCCCCCACTGACACCCTCCTCCCCATCCCCCCCCGCCCCATCCCCACCTTTGTTGTCTATGTCCATTGGTCATGCATACATGCATATAAGTTCTGTGATTTATCTCTTTCCCCCCCAACCTCCCTCCTCTGAGGTTTGTCAGTCTGTACCCCACCTCTATGTCTCTGGGTCAGTTTTGTTCATCAGTTTGTTTAGTTCATTATATTCCACAAATAAGTGAGGTCATGTGATATTTGTCTTTCTCTGCTTGGTTTGTTTCGCTTAGCATAATGCTCTCCAGGTCCTTCCATGCCATCTCAAAGGATAAGAGATCTTTCTTTCTTACAGCTGCATAGTATTCCATTGTGTACATGTACCACAGCTTTTTTATCCACTCATCTACTGATGGACACTTGGGTTGTTTCCAGATCTTAGCTATTGTAAATAGTGCTGCTATGAACATAGGGGTACATATATTCTTTCTGATTGGTGTTTCAGGCTTCTTAGAGATTCCTAGAAGTGGGATCACTGGGTCAAATGGCAGTTCAATTTTTAACTTTTTTAGGTAACACCATAGTGTTTTCCACAGTGGCTGCACCAGTCTTCATTCCCACCAGCAGTGTACTAGAGTCCCCTTTTCTCCACACCCATGCCAACACTTGTTGTTTGATGATTTGTTGATGGCGGCCATTCTGACAGGTGTGAGTTGATACCTCATAGTTTTAATTTGCATCTCTCTGATGATTAGTGATGTTGAGCATTTTTTCATATGTCTCTTGGCCATTTTTATGTCCTGTTTGGAGAGGTGTCTATTTAGGTCCTCTGCCCATTTTTTAATTGGGTTCTTTGTCTTTTGTTGAGTTGTATGAGCACTCTATATATTTTGGAAATTAACCCCTTATCTGATGCATCATTGACGATTATGGTCTCCCATATAGTGGGTCCCCTTTTCATTTTGATGGTTGTTTCTTTTGCTGTGCAGAAGGTTTTTAGTTTGATGTAGTCCCTTGTGTTCATTTTTTCCTTTGTTTCTGTTGCCTTAGGTGATGTATCAGTGAAAATTCTACTGCATATCATGTCTGAAATTTTGTTGCCTGCATTTTCTTCTAGAATTTTTATGGATTCACGAGTTACATTTAAGTCTTTTATCCATTTTGAGTTTATTCTTGTGTATAACTCATAAACTTGCCAAATTCATTTATTAAGTCTAGTAGATTTTTGATGGAGTCTTTAGGGTTTTCTATGTACAGTATCATGTCATCTGCAAATAATGACAGTTTCTTGTGTAAGTTGGTGGTCTAGCTTTATTTTTTTTTTGCAAGTAGCTGTCCAATTTTCCCAACACCATTTATTGAAGAGACTGTCTTAACTCCACTGTATGCTCTTGCCACCTTTGTCAAATATTAATTGAGCATATTATCTTGGGTCAATTTCTGGGTTCTCTATTGTGTTCCATTGATCTATCTGCCTGTTCTTGTGCCAGTACCAGGCTGTTTTGATTACTGTGGCTTTGTAGTATAACCTGATATCTGGTAATGTGACCCCTCCTACTTTGTTCTTCTTTTTCAAGATTGCTATGGCTATTCGGGGTCTTTTTTGGTTCTATATAAACTTTTGGAGTATTTGTTCTAGTTCTGTGAAATATGTCATTGGTATTTTAATGGGGAATGCATTGAATCTATAGATTGCTTTGGGTAGTATGGACATTTTAATGATGTTAATTATTCCAATTCATGAACAAGGTATATGCTTCCACTTTTTTATATCTTCCTCTATTTCTTTTTTCAATGACCTGTAGTTTTCTGTGAAGAGGTCCTTTACTTCTTTGGTTAAGTTTATTCCTAGATATCTTAATTTTTTTGCTGCAATGGTAAATGGGATTGTTTTTTTGTTTCTCTTTCTGTGAATTCATCATTGGTATATAAGAATGCTGTCGATTTCTTGACGTTAATTTTGTATCCTGCTCCTTTGCCAAATTCATTTATTAAGTCTAGTAGATTTTTGATGGAGTCTTTAGGGTTTTCTATGTACAGTATCATGTCATCTGCAAATAATGACAGTTTCACTTCCTCCTTTCCAATTTGGATTCCTTTTATTTTTTTCTTCATGTCTGATTGCTATGGCTAAAACTTTCAGTACTGTGTTAAATAAGAGTGGCGAATTTGGGCATCCCTGTCTTGTTCTTCTTCTTAAGGGGAATGCTTTTAGTTTTTGCCCATTGAGTATGATGTTGGCTGTAGGTTTTTCATATATGGCCTTTATTATGTTGAGATATGATCCCTCTATTCCCACATTGCTGAGCGTTTTTATCAGAAATGAGTGCTGGATTTTGTCGAATGCTTTTTCAGCATCTATTGATATGATCATATGGTTTTTATCTTTCATTTTGTTTATGTGGGGTATCACATTGATTGATTTGCAAATATTATACCATCCTTGCATGCCTGGGATGAAACCCATTTGGTCATGATGAATAATTTTTTTGATGTATTGCTGGATCCGATTTGCTAATATTTTGTTAAGGATTTTGCATCTATGTTCATCAGGGATATTGGCCTGTAGTTTTCTTTCTTTGTAATGTCTTTATCTGGTTTTGGAATTAGGATTATGCTGGCCTCATAAAATGAGTTTGTAAGTGTTCCATCTTCTTGGATTTTTTGGAATAGTTTGAGGAGAATGAGTATTAGATCTTTAAATGTTCGGTAAAACTCCCCCATGAAGCCCAGATGCTTTCAGTTTTCTAGTAGATAGGCATATAATGTTGTTTGCATTTACTTACAAGCCATCGTTACAGGTTGTTGAGGTTAATTTTTTTTCTGTCATCCATGTAAGTAATTTTTCATAATATAGTTCTCTTAGCACTTCACAAGATGCCTGTACTAGTCTGACAGAGAGTTTTTGCCCAAAGTCGGTCGTGATCTGTTAATCGGAAAGTTTTGATGGTAGTTTTTCTGCTATCTGTAGATTTGTCTCAGGGCACCGTGAATCAGCCTGTCTTTCTTTATTTTATCCATAAGGATGTTAATGAGAGATGTAAAAGGAAAGTATGATAGTTCCACTGATGACTTCAAGTGAAGACTTGATCATTTTGCTTTCTAGAGCGCCAGTGAAATAGTGCATCTCAACATTAGTTTAGAAGTTTAGAGACGAGAAACCCAAAGTATAGGTTGTTCTTTTTTTAATTGGTCTTTATGTAGAGCAGTATAACTTGATACTGTGTATCTTTTAGACAAAGAATTATTTCAGTTTAGATAGTGGTAACGATTGTTAACATAAGATAACTCATAATTGACGTCCTTTTAAACAGTCTTGTTTCATCTCCCCCCTTATATGTGACATACGTGGCATTCATGGTGCCATTTTCACAGTGATAAACAAATGTAAGATCACACAGCTTGAGAATAGTTTGGTTCTCATGACCTGTTCTTCTGACTCTACATCCTATAGTCTTTCTGTGTCACACCGCCTCTCAATGACATCAGTGAAGTCATTAGATAAGCAATGGCCAGTGACAGAACTGAAAATATAATGTGTGATTTTGGTAGTTTAATAAAGTAGTTGAGAGTTAAGGGTGGAGCCTGATGAATTTGAATGTATCCGTAAAGAGAGAAGAACAAAATAGCCAGGTGTAATGAAGAGACGTTTTTGGCATAAGTAAAATTATTTAAGGTTATAATAACTTTTGGTTACAAAAATTAAAGAAGAATAATATTTAATAATCAAATAATGATTCCTAAAATTAAGAATAATAATTCTTACAAATCTAGACTTATGACATTGAAGAAGTCATTGACAACATTAACAAAAGCATTTCTTTGAATAAAATATTGGCAATAAGGAGGTTTAAGTCATAGACTTATTTGAGCATAAGCCATTGATATAGATTCCTTTAGCCAGAGCTTTTCTATGGGAAAACTGTAAAATATCGGTGCATTTAAAGACCCAACCTAGATGAGATATTTTGTACTCTCAGGCACCCTTTCAGGCATTGCACTGGAGCTGGAAACATCTCACGTATCTGCTTTCCAGATCAGCGATTCTCCGCCTGGCACACTGGTGTGCTGCAAGAACTTTTAAAGCATGCAACACCTGACTACTTAGTCAGGGGCAGTGGCCTCGTTTCCCTTACATTGTCAAATAAAAAAGTGACAACAGCCAACACAACAATAATTGTGTGTTGTGAATGAAGCAGAATTACACCTATTTATTTTTGTCAGATGGCCAAAAATATATTTGGGTGTGCTGCAGAGTTTCAGTAATTAGTTTGTGTGCCATAGATGAAAACGATTGAAAATCACTGTTCTAGGAAAATGAGTTCAACCAGTGCCTGAAAGTATGAGTTAAATGAAGTCACAGTGCTGTAAACTTTGAGAAGAATGAAGCTTCCTGCAAAGAAATGCATTTATTATGTTAGAAAAAGAGCTTATCTTTTAAATTGACTAATATTCCTATTCATTTAAAATTGAAGGTTGACACAATGTCACATTCAGACATTTGTATGAACTTCATTTAAATAGGCTAAAACGATAAGGGAGAAAAGGCTCAGCTCCTGTGTTCAAAAGTCAAGGCTTGAAAGCTAAATAGATTTTCACCAAATGTCTGGTGTATACTTTCAGTTCTTTTTTATTATATTAACGTTTCTACTGTGAAAAAGAATTCAATTTTGTTCATAAGAATAAACTGTAAACTTATTTAATATCAAATTTCTTGATTTAATTTTTGCTTTACCATGAAGATTTAGAATTTGACTTTCAAAGTTTTTGTGACTGTTTCACTCATGGAGAATATAATATAGGTAAGATGGACATTTTATGTGTACTTAAAAAACAAAAAGCCCTGTGAGCATATACAAAGTATTCTTATACGAGCACACATTTCCCCAAAGTCATGATTATCCCCACATGCCATCTTGAGGAATGTTTGCAAACTCCAGATTCTACGTAGATGTTTGCCACATGAGTTACAGTGGTCAACACACTTCACACGTCCTTAACATCCACAGTGTTTGCAACAATGAAGTCGTCTCGAGAGTTTTTAAAAAAGGAGAAAGAAAGAAAAGAGCACGTTGCCTGTGTGTGCGCCGTGGTGGGGCTGGAAGTCACCTGACACCTGTGTCTTTCCCACCGTCTGTTTGCAGGAGCGTGGTGGTGCCGGTGAAGAAGCCGCCCGGCAGTCTAGCGGTGACCACGGTGGGGGCCCCCGCCGCGGGGGGCGGGCTGCCGGCGGGCAGCACTTCCAATATACTCGCTGCCACGGGAGCCACACCAAAAAGTATGATTAATACAACAGGTATCGTCCTTATATATTTTTGTGATACCTCATCTTTTTCTTTCTGTTTTCTGTATCTTCATTTTCTGCTTTTTTGATCTTAAAGTCTAAAGTACCCCGATCATTTAAGGGTATCTTAATCTTTAGGAAGGTTCTATTTTATGTCCCGCCTTTCAGAATGTGTCTGTAGTTCCAGGGTGTTAATTTCACGGGCGTTTTAAAGGACACTCTGAGTTTTTGTTCTGAGTCTTCTCAAAACATAGTGCTGTTTACTTTCAGAGTGAAGTCAGGTTGCCGAAAGGTATCTGGGGAGCAAAACCTAAGGTAATTTGGACACTGAAGTTTAATATGTAAAAATCCGTCAATTTGATCAAGAATAACAAGGTGTACCAAATATGTTAGTGACAGAAACTAGATTTAGTGATATTTACTGGTTGAATCCTAATCTACATGTGTTGCTAAACCCTCTGAGGGAAGGCAGAGCTGCCCTAAGCACCTGGATGAGATGATACCCAAGAGCTTCATCTCGATGGAAGATGCGTGTCACTAAGGGCCGTGCTGTGACATTGAGTACTATGTATGCCTAGGAACAGCTGTACCAGTTCATTTCCAACAGTTTTCTGATGATTCCAGGGACAGAAAATGCCAAATCACTACAAATTTTAAAAACCTGCCTAAAATAGCCTCTTTTTTATTTTTATTTTTTTATGAATTTCCAGAAATGTTCCTGTTGATTAATAGCTAAATAAATCCTTACCCAAATCTTTGTGATTCCATTTTAGGTATTTATACAACGCAAGATGATCCCTGACTTTCCTCCCCTGACTATAGTAGCGTTCTCCTCTCCAAACTGTATAGCCTTGAACTTTTCCACCTGTTATCGTTACTTAGATTCTTCCCATTTTTATTGATTTCATAGCTCTTCTTTGTGCTGTCTGTATCTATCTTGTTTATCACGCCACCAGAGTGACATTTCATGAACAACACATTTATGGGGTTGTAGTAAGTAGAATGTACTCTGACATTTATGTGAGCAAATAAACATCATTGATGACATTGTGTTAAACAACATAACATCTTTGATTTACCTATATTGTAAATAAATATTGATATCTGGCTTTTCTGAAGACTTTATATAAATTGTATTCAGTTTACAATCTTACTCTTTATATTCATTTTGCTTTCTAGAAATAGGAATGAAAATGTTTTTCTTTTACCAAAATATATACCAGAAAAAGTGTTAAGGTTTCAAAAATATGCCAATGTAGTAGAAAAAAATCAGAATTTGGTATTTATTGAATAAGTCCTTATTTTTAAAATATAGGTAAATGAAAACTTAAATTACCTTTTTATCTTTATATGGAACACGTTATTTTGTTCTCATTTCTATTTTATGAATTAATAAGATATAAGAAGTGATGGCAGTAAGAGGTCCACTGATAGTATAAAGAATATAATGTTACAATGAAAAATAAAGTGGAAGTGACAGACCTCCTTGGGGGTTTCGTTGGCCCACAGAATGTGTGTGCACCCATTTGGTGGGCCAGCCTCTAAAGGGAGCCCATTGCCCAGTGCACATAGATGATTGCATAGCTTGGCCATTTGGCACATAGATGATGTGTAACTTTCAGAATGGAAATCCCAGCAAGCAGTCCCGTTTTATGGGAATTAATGTCAGATAAGATAATATTTAGGAACACTAGATGTCTCTCAACTCCACAGCTATTTCATATACTTACTTACATGGTGAATTATAGAAAAGTCTGTTCTAAAATGGCTTCTTCATATGGTTGAGGAGAGTTCATTTTAAATCAGGTATAATTATACTCATTATAGCCCTTCTTACGCAATCATTCTATCAAAATAAACATTTGATGCTCCAGTGCCACAAATTTATGCTCAATTTATTGTAAGTTGTATCTTGGATTATGGAAACTAAGAATATTACAGCATAGCCATAAAACAGATAAATTTTCCACATCTAAATTCACATGGTTTTATCAGCCTCATTTATCTAAAATTATTTTCATTTGTTGATGTCTTTTATTTATACCCCATTTGTAATATGTAGTTTTGTTAGATTCATATAAGTAAATCAACTGGAATTTAATGCAACATTAATTATAATTATAAATAATTATTAGTGTACTAATAGCCAATGATTTTTTAATTGTTAAATTCTGTTTTGGAATTCAGATGAGTAATTATTCAAAGTCAGATAGCAATGACATAATGAAAATTATTTTGTTAAATAAATTATGTTTAAGGCTAAAAATTATTATTTTGGAAACAGGTGCAGTGGATTCAGGGTCCTCCTCCTCTTCCTCCTCTTCTAGTTTTGTGAATGGTGCTACCAGCAAAAACCTCCCAGCTGTGCAGACTGTTGCTCCCATGCCGGAGGACTCGGCTGAAAACATGAGGTATACATTGCAGCTGGCTTGTCCTTGTACTCATGCGACTCCCTCGGTGTCCTTTCGAGCTTAGTGAAGCAGTACACAGTGAACACAGACAGAGTTAAGAATTTCTGAGTATGGTCAATTATGTATTTTGTGACTACATTTCATATTTGCATTGTTTTCATGCTTTTAGCTTGTTATTCATTATACAAAAACCTGTTATTATAATTAAGCATCCAGAGATCTTGAATAATTTCAAACATTGACTCTCCTGAGTTTATAATCCATGGTCATATAGCACGTTACAGTATCCAATAAAATAAAAACGTGCACACATGGGAACATGATAAAATTGGGTATCTTTGGGGTGGTGATGAAAAGTTTAAATACAGACTTTCAAAATAAATGTTCAAATTATAGATAACACACATAATTGGAACTTGAGTAACCAAACACTTTTTATTGTGATGAATACATATGAATGTTTTTTAGCCCTGGCCGTTGCGGCTCAGTTGGTTGGGCATCGTCCAGTGCGTTGAAAAGTTGCCTGTTCGTTCCTGGTCAGGGCACATGCCTGGGTTGTGGGCTCGATCTCCAGTAGGGGGCGTGCAGGAGGCAGCCAGCTGATGTCTTGCTCTCACACTGATGTTTCTCTTTATCTCTCCCCCTCTCCTTTCCTCTCTCTAAAAATCAATGAAAAATGAAGAGATTAACCAAAGAACTTATATGCATGTCTGTATAACCCATGGACACAGGCAGTAGTGCGGTGAAGGCCTGGAGGGCGGCGGGGGCGAGGTGGAGGGGTCACTGTGGGGAAAGGGATAACTGCAATACTTTCAACAATAAAGATAAATTTAAAAAAATGGTTTTTAGTAGCATTTCAAAGAGCACTCCTAGAAGAGACTGGCCCACATTCTTGGAGTTAAATACCGCACACACACACATACACACAGTGTATTCACATTTTTAATTCCAGTATCACACAAATGCAGATTGAAAAAGCTCATGAACAAATGAACGCGCGCGTGTTCTCATCACTGAGGTCAGGAGGTCGAATGTTACTGGTCCCCCAGAGGCCCCCACGCTGTGCTCCTTTTGTTGACACTAATTCACCACCCTGGCTTTTAATACTAGGTTAGGTTGGTCTTTTTTGTATTTGATATGAATGGGATTGTACAGTATGTGTTCTTTTGTATCTGACTTTTGTTCAACATTATGTTTATGAGAGTCATCCATGTTATATGTAGCAAGTTTCTTTTTATTCCATTTTTATTCATTTGTGGGTGTATATTATAATTTATTAATCTATCTTACTGATAATAGTCATTGGAATTGTCTAGTTTGGGGCTGCTACAAATAATGGTACATTTCACATAGCAACGCTGCTTGTGCATTGCTCTTAGGTGTGCTGCACATTTGTATGGATATCTTTTTGGGTAAAAAACGTGGAGTGGAATTTCTGAGTCACAGTGTTTGTGAAAGTTCAGTTGTACTAAATAATGCCAGTAGGTTTTCTAAAGTGCTTATGTAAGTTTACTGGCTAGCAACACATAAGAGTTCGTATTTTTTCATATCTTTAACAATACTTAGTATTGTCAATTTTATATTTTAGCCGTTTTGGTAGAAGTATGGTGGTGTTCCTTTGTGTTACTGATGGTTAATGAAGTTGAGCACCCTCTTATACTTACTGGTCTTTTGGTTTTCCTCTTTTGTAATTTGCCTGTTGAAATCCTTTGCTGATTTTATTTATTTGTTTGTAATTTTTTTTTCCTTTATTGATTTTTAGAGAGAGAGGAAGGGAGAGGGAGAGAGAGATAGAAACATGGATGAGAGAGAACATTGATTGGCCGCCTCCTGCATGCCCCCACTGAGGACTGGGCCCACAACCTGGCCGTGTTCCCTGACCGGGAATACGAACCGGCGACCTCTTGGTGCATGGGTCGATGCTCAACCACTGAGCCACACCGGCCGGACTCCTTTGTTGTATTTTAAAAAATTGAGTTGCTTGTCTTCTTCATATTAATTTTTCAAGGTTCTTTTATACATTTTTAAATTGAGCCCTATGATGATTGTTTCTCTTTCCATATGTGTGTGTGTGTGTGTGTGTGTGTGTGTGTGTGTGTGTGTATTATATCTTCTATTCTGTGGCTTTTCTTGTCATCTATATGATCTATTTTGATCAATGGAAATTGTAAATTTTTAAAAAATTATCTTTATTGTTGAGAGTATTACCGATGGCTCCCCTTACCTTACCCCCATTGACCCCCTCCACCCTTCTTCTGACCCCCAGACCCAAGCCTTCACCACGCTGTTGTCTGTGTCCATGGGTTATGCATATATGCATATAAATTCTTTGGTTAATCTCTTCCAGACCCCTCTTCCCTTCCTCTGAGATTCCTCAGTCTGTTGAAATAGTTTGTCTACTTTTGTTTGCTGGTGCTCTTTCTGTTGTAGGTGATATCTTTGCCTACATTTTTCCTACCTTATCTTCTGGCTACATTATTTTCTGCTTGAGTTTTGTGAATTTAATGATGATGGGAGTAATATGGATGTCAAGAATATCCAGCACCATTTATTTGAAAAACTCTCTTTCTCCCATACTTCGCCCCTTTTGTCACAAATCCAGTGCCCTATATGCTGGATTCTTATTTGGCAGTCAGTTCCACCCCATGTGTCTGTTTGTCTATCCTTGTGCCATAGTGTCATCATTACTTTTAGTATTTAATAAGGATCAGTATCTTACTGAGTAAGGTCTTTCCAACCTTGACCTTAATCTCAATAAGTCTAAGCTGTTCTTGATTCTTTGCATTTCTATTTAGATTTTAGGCTTAATTTGATAATATACAAATTAAAAACAACTTGCTGTAGTTTTGGCAAGGAATGGAATTCATTGATCTGTTGTAACTGGTGTTATATTGCATCTATAGATCTCCCTCAAGATTGTGACCTCCAAACTGTGAACATCAGATACGCCTTCCATTTTTTTAGTTTTTCTTAAATTTTTTTCAGAAACCATTTTTACTGTTGAAGTCTTATGTTTCTTATTTGATATACCCTGAGAATTTAAACATTTTCTATTTGTATCTTTTTCTGTATTTAGTTTTCAGATGAACTTTGTTGAGACCATTTGTTGATACTGTTTGAATACAGTTGCCTTTGCCGTTGGTAGGCATCAGCAGTCCTGCATGACGTAATGAATCCAGGCCAAGGCCACAGGGCACGTACTTTCCTGGATCACCACTACTCCAGGGTGTAATTCTGCAGAGTCCCACCTTGAAGCTTAAGGTTTTTCTAAGCGCTCCCTCCTTTTTTCCCCATATGTGTGTTAAAAATTTTATTCAACTGCTATGACGTTGAACTGCTTCTTTCAAAAACATGTCCATATGAGAAACATGGCCCAAATGCCACTTCTCTTTTAGGATCGTGGTCAGACAAAGGGTCTCTGCCTTAACTCTCCACCGCCCACCCTGGAAGAGGAGACTTGGTTTTGTTTTGGTTTTTGTCCTTCTAGGCAGGAGGATCAGAATATGAAAGATGGGAATCCAAATGGGTTTTTTTTTTTAAATGCGTTTTTATTGATTTTTAGATAGAGAGGAAGGGAGAGGGAGAGAGAGATAGAAACATCGATGAAGGAGAAACATTGGTCAGCTGCCTCTTGCATGCCCCCTACTGGGGATCAAGCCCGCAACCCAGGCTTGTGCCCTGACTGGGAATCGAACCAGTGACCTCTTGGTGCATGGGACGATGCCCAAGGCACTGGGCCACACCGGCCGGGCCACATTGTTTTTATATAGCCAGTTTGTATTTTCAGTCTGAATTAGATTGATTATAAGCATTGAATGGCGTAGTTTTCTTGAATCACTTCTTTCAACGGATTATGTCACATCCATTCTTTCTGTCCCTTAATCATATCATTGGCAAATTTAATTTCCTTGTATCTGTAACTTATACAAAAATAGTCCAGTATGATGTAAGCTCTAATATCACATCCAATTAAACATTTTCAGCTCCTGACTCTGACTTTCTTTATATTAGGCTTTTAATCATATTTCTTTTTCATTCCTTTTCTTTAAACTTACCTATCTTTTTATTTATCTTAAATATTTTTTCTTTATTGATATTTTAGAGAGAGGAAAGGAGAGGGAGAGAGAGAGAGAAACATCGATGAGAGAGAACATCGATTGGCCGCCTCCTGCATGCCCCCCACTGGGGATCGGGCCCACAGCCTGGGCATGTGCCCTAACTGGGAATCGAACTGGCAACCTCTTGGTACGTGGGTCGATGCTTAACCACTGAGCCACACCTGCTGGGCTATCTTATTATTTTTAAAGCAGGATTTTCTTAGACAGCATATCAGTGGACCCTGAATTTAATTTTTGAATCAACTTGACAATTTATATTTTCATTAATGTTTTGCATAATTTACATTTAATGGAATTACTGATATGGTTAGATTAATATCTGTCGGTTTTTTTCTAAAAACTGTTGTTTTCCATGTCTTTTACTTTCTATTTTCTCTTACTGTGCCTTCTCTTGTGTTAATGGAGTATTTTTTGTTCAATTTTTCCCTAATATTGGCTTTTTATTTATTTATCTTTCAAATATTTTTAGGGGTTATCCTAGGGTTTACACTGTAAGTCTTTAAGCTATCACAGTTATCTTTAGTAGTATTTACTGTTTCATGTGTAGGAGTATGCGATTCTTACAATGGTTCACTCTTCAACAGTCTTTCTCATCCTTTGGTGTTCGTGCTACCATACATTCTGCTTTTACATGTCTCAGTGAGAAACAGTGCATCACTGCTGTTTTTGTTCTGGGTGGTCAATTCATTCTCTATACAGCAACTAAAAATTCATCTTATATTTACTTTTTATCAGTACGTTTTATCTAGTACGTTTAATATGGTTGTATAATAGAAGTTTATGTCAGGTATCATAGTTCTTATACTTGAATAACTTCCTTTAAATGTTCTTGTAATGTAAGTCAACTGCATGAATTCTTTCAGTTTTTCTTTGTTTGAAAAAACGTTCTTATTTTACTGTAATTTTTGAAAGATATCTTTGGCTAGGAAGAGAATTTTTAAGGTGACATTTTTTATGTAAGTATAGTTGGTATACAACATTATATGTGTTTCAGGTGTACAATATAGTGATTCGATATTTATATACCTTACACGTGTAATTGCCACACTGATTCTAGTAATCTGTCACTGTGCACGCTTATCACACTATTATTGACTGTATTTTCCTTCACCTTTTCACCCACCCTCAATCCCCACCCCTCTGGCAACTATCAGTTAGATCTGTGTTTGCATGAACCTGTTTTCTTTTGTTTATTTGTTTATTTTGTTTTTAGATTTCACATATGTGAAATAATACGATATCTATCTTTCTCTGTCTGACTTATTTCACTTAGCATAATACTCTCTAGGTCTATCCTTGTTGTTTCAAATGGCAAGACGTCAATTTTTTTTTTAAATTTCTGAGTGATACCTTCTTTATCCACTCCTGATGGACACCTAGGTTGCTTTCATATCTTGGCTATTGTAAATAATGCTTCAGTGAACATAGGCGTGCATATGTCTTTTCGAGTTAGTGTTTGATTTTTCTGACAATAAGTACCTAGAAGAAAAATTGCTGGGTCTTCTGTTAATTGTAGTTTTTGTTTTTGGAGGAATTTCCGTGCTGTTTTCTGTAGTGACTGCAGCAGTTTGAAGACCCATCAATACTACACAATGGTTTCCTTTTTCTTCTCGTCCTCGCCAACACATATTAGTTGACTTTTTCATAATAGCCATTCTGACAGGTGTGAGGTGATACTTCACTATGGTTTTGACTTGAATTTTACTGATGATTAGTGGTGTTGATCATTTTTCATGTCTGTTGATAATTGTATGTCTTCCTTGGAGAAATGTCTCTTTATGTCCTCTTCCCAGTTTTGATCAAATTATTTATTTTTTTGTTATTGAGTTGTATGAATTCCTTATAAATTTTGTGTATCAGCTCCTGATTTTACATGTCATTTGTGAATATATTCTCCCATATGGTAGCTTATCTTTTTGTTTCGTTGATGGTTTCCTTTACTGAACAGAAACTTTTCAGTTTGAGGAAGTTCTATTTGTTTATTTGTTGCTTTTGTTTCCCATGCTTGAGGGGACAAATCCAAAAAGATATTACTAAGACTTATGTCAAATAGTTTATTACTACCTGTTTTCTTCTAGGAGTTTTTTGGTTTCAGGTTCTTACATTTAAATCTTTCATCAATTTTTAATTTATTTTTATATACAGTGTAAGAGTGTGGTTTAGTTTCATTTTCTTGTATATATCTGTCCAATTTTTCCAATACCATTTATTGAAAAGACTGTAATTTCTCCTTAGTATTTTTGCATTCTTTTTTTGAGGATTAAGTGACCATAGAAGCAAGAATTTATTTCTGGGTGCTCTATTCTGTTCCTTTGATCTATGTGTCTTTTTGTGTGCAAGTACTATACTGTTTTGATTATTATAGATTTGTAGTATATAAATCAGGGAATGTGATACCTCTGACTTTGTTCTTCTTTCTCAAGATTGCTTAGGCTATTTGTGGTCTTTTGTGATTGCATAAATTTTGAATATTTATTCTAGTTCTGAAAAGAATGTCATTGGTATTTTGATAGGGATTGCATTTGAGCTGTAGGTTGATTTCGGTAGTATGGTCATTTTAATGATATTAATTTTTTTAATCCATGATCTCTTTTAACCATACCCTATGGTATAGCCTTCCATTTATTTGTGTCCTCTTCATTTTTTATTTTTATAGTCTTATAGTATTCAGAGTACAGGATTTTTACCTCCTTGGTTAAATTTATTTCTAGGTATTTTATTCTTTTTGATACAATTGTCAATGATACTGTTTTCATACTATCTCCTTCTGATCATTTATTATTAGTGTATAGAAATGTAATGGATTTCTGTACATTAATTTTGTATCCTGTTACTTTACTGAGTATATTATGTTAATATCTTGATGGATTCATTAGAGTTTTTCATTTATACTACCATGCCATCTGCAAATATTGACAATTTTTCTTCTTAAGAACCCTTCCAATTTGGATGCCTTTTATTTATTTTCCTTGTCTTATTGTGGAGGTCTTCCAAAAACATATTGAATAATAGTGGGGAGAGTGGAATAGCTTTCAGCTTTTCACCATTGACTATGATGTTAGCTGTGGGTTTGTCATATTGATGTAAGTTCCTCTACAACCACTTTTTTGACAGTATTTTAAAAAATCATAACTGGATGTTGAATTTGTTAAATGGTTTTCTGCATGTATTAAGATGGTCATATGGTTTTTCTACTTGGTTATGTTGATGTAATGTATCATACTAATTTTTGTGGATATTGAACCACCCTTGCATTCCTAATATAAATCCCATTTTATCTTCGTGTATTGTGTGTGTGTGTGTGTGTGTTTTTCTTTTACTATATTGCTGAATTTATTTTGCTGAGAAATTTTACATATATGTTCATCAGGGATATTGACCCATAATTTTCTTTATTTTATTTTGTTTGATTTCCTCTTTTATCTGGTTTTGGTAATAGGGTAATGCTGGCCTCGTAGAATGAGTTAGGAAGCATTTCTTCATCTTCTTTTTTTGGGATAGTTTGAGGATAGGTATTAATTTTTCTTCAAATGTCTGCTAGAATTCACCCCTAAAATCTGCCTGTTCTCGGGCTTTTATTTTTGGGGATTTTTTTTAGTTTTATTACTGTTTCAGTTTCACTGCCAGTAATCAGTCTGCTCAGATTCTCTGTTTCTTCCTGGTTTAGTCTTGGAAGGTTGTATGTTTCTAGAAATGTATCCATTTCTTCTAGATTGTCGAATTTGTTGACATATAATTATTCATAGTATTATCTTTTGTATTTCTGTGATATCAGTTGTAACTTCTCCTTTGTGATTTTATTTATTTGGGCCCCAGCCCCCCCCTTTTTTTTCTTGCTGGGTCTTGCTAGTGAGTTGTTAATTTTAT
The DNA here is from genome assembly GCA_030848825.1 of Tadarida brasiliensis. NCBI lineage: Eukaryota > Metazoa > Chordata > Mammalia > Chiroptera > Molossidae > Tadarida > Tadarida brasiliensis. Next base: position 101,046,413 of record CM061266.1, read on the forward strand.
TTATCCTTTTAAAGCACCAGCTTTTAGTTTCAGTGATTTTTTTCTAGTGCTTTTTTAGTTTGTATTTATTTTATTTTCACTCTGATATTTATTATTTTTTTCCTTCTACTTACTTTTGTTTTTGTTTTTGTTTTTCCCTTTCCTAGTTCCTTTAGGTAGAAAGTTAGGTTAGTTTATTTACTTGAATTTTTTTGTTTCTTGAGGTGGACCTGTATATTTATCAGCTTTCCTGTATAACTGCTGTTGCTATATTTCATACATATTGTAAAGTTATGTTTTCATTTTCATTTTTCTCAAGGTAGTTTTTTATTTTGTTTAATTTCCTCTTTGATCTATTGGTTGTTCAGTAGCATGCTGTGTAATTTCCATATATTTGTGTTTTAGTCCAGTTTTCTTAATATAGTTGATTTCTAATTTAATGTCGTGGTGGTGAGAAAATAAATGTGTTAAAATTTCAATCTTCTTGAATTTTGAGTCTAGTTTTGTGGCCCAATATGTGGTCTATCCTGGAAAATGGTTCTTGTGTACTTGAGAAAAATGTGTCATCTGCAATTTGGGGGTGAAATGTTCTATAAATATCTATTGAGTCCATCTAGTGTAATTAGCATTTAAGGCCATTATTTCCTTATCGGTTTTCTGTCTAGATGATGTATTCATTGAGGTAAGTGGGGTTGTAGGTCCCAACTGTTATTGTATTACTGTTCATTTTTGGCTTTATGTCCATTAATATTTGCTTTATGTACTTGGGTGCTCCTACATTGGGTGCGTAGATGTTTACAATTTAAATCCTCCTCTTGGACTGACTCCTTTATTGTTATGTAATGTCCTTTTTTGTCTCTTTTTAGATTATTTGTTCTAAAGTCTCTTTTGTCTGATATGAGTATTGCTGCCTCAGCTTCCTTTCTGTTTCTGTTTGCGTGGACTGTCTTCTTCTATCTCTTCACTTTTAGTCTGTGTGTCTCTCAATCCAGAGTGAGTCTTTCATAGCCAACATGTAGGTGGATCTTTTTGTAAATCCATTCTGCCACCCTATACCTTTCGATTGGAGCATTTAGTTGGTTTACATTTAGAGTAATTATTGATAGGGATGTGCGTATTGCCATTTTGTTCATTGTGTTTGTGGTTGTTGTTGTAGTACTCTGTTCATTTGTTCTTCTCTTGATTTCTTTCCTTTTATTTTGCAGATTTTCTTTAGTGTTTTGATTAGGTTCCTCTATTTTCCTGTATTTTTTGGTAGGTTTTGGTTTGTGGTTACCATGAGGTTCATACATATCCATCTATATTAGCTTTTTGCAGCTGATAGTTGGTTAATTTCAAATACAACAAAAATTACTAAATACTTCTCCTGCCATTCTTTATGTATTTGATGTCATGTTTTAGATCTCTTTGTTTTGTGTATTCCTGGCTATTTATTGTAGTTATAGCTAATTTTGATACTTTTGTTGTTTAACCTTTATAGTAGCTTTTTAAGTGGTTGATTCTTTCCTGTGTCTTATCTATAAGACCTTTTCTTTTCTGCATAAAGAAGACCCTTTAACGTTTCATGTGAAGCCAGTTTGGTGGTGGTGAACTCCGTTAGTGTTCACTTGTCTGGGAAACTCTTACCTCTCCTTCAGTTCTGAATGATAACCTTATGGGATGTATGGTGTACTAGGTCGTAGGTGCCTTTCCTTCAGCACTTTAAATGTTTCCTGCTATTCCCTTTGGCCTGGAAAGCTGCTGCTGAGAAATCAGCTGATAGCCTGATGGATTTCCCTGGTACATGACTTTTCCCTTCCTGTGCTTCCTGGACATGGATGTCTGTTCCTCCCTCAGATAAAGAATGCTTTCAGGCCCTGGCCGGTTTGGTTCAGTGGTTAGAGCGTCGGCCTGTGGACTAGTGAGTCACAGGTTCGATTCTGGTCAAGGGCACATACCTAGGTTGCGGTTTGTCCCTGGCCCTGGTTGGGGTCATGCAGGAGGCAACCAGTCGATGTGTCCCTCTCACATCGATGTTTCTCTCTCTCTCTCCCTCTCTCTTTCCCTTCCTCCCACTCTATCTGAAGATAAATTAAAAAAAAAAATGTCCTCAGGTGAGGATTGAAAAAAAAGAATGCTTTCAAGCATTATTTCTTCAAATGTACTTTCTGCTGGATGGTTTTGTCAGGCCAGTTGTAGCTGGGGAAGCCGCATGCATTGCTTGGTGTGCCACCTGGTCAGGAGTGGGGTCCATGTGGATCTGTGAGCATTTCCTTGCCCTTTGGATCAGGCGGGCTGCCTGGTGAGCATGAGGTGTGCCTTGCTGCTTTAGTTGTTTGCATCCTGAGCCAGGTCCAGGCAGGGCTGCTCTGACTGCACTCTCTGCCGAGCCTTGCCGGTTCCCCCTTCCTCCGGACCGGCAGTACCGTGTGCACACACCATCATACTGGACTAGTTCCGCACCCTTGCCAGGCTGGCAACCCCGTCCTTGTGTGCGCACAGCAGCACCCCACTATTTCTGCACAGGGCAGCCCTGCCTTTGGGTGCCACAGCACTTCGTTATTCTCTCACTTTGCCAGGGTGGGGCAGCCCACTGTGTACATCACTGCACTTTGCCAGGGTGGGGCAGCCCACTGTGTACATCACTGCACTGTGCCAGCGTGGGGCAGCCCCGCTGTGTACATCACTGCACTGTGCCAGGGTGGGGCAGCCCCGCTGTGTACATCACTGCACTTTGCCAGGGTGGGGCAGCCCCGCTGTGTACATCACTGCACTGTGCCAGCGTGGGGCAGCCCGCTGTGTACATCACTGCACTGTGCCAGCGTGGGGCAGCCCGCTGTGTACATCACTGCACTGTGCCAGCGTGGGGCAGCCTGCTGTGTACATCACTGCACTGTGCCAGGGTGGGGCAGCCCGCTGTGTACAACACTATGGGGCAGCGCGCTGTGTACATCACTGCAGTGTGCCAGCGTGGGGCAGCCCTCTGTGTACATCACTGCACTGTGCCAGCATGGGGTAGCCCGCTGTGTACATCACTGCACTGTGCTTGTTCTGCACCCTCTTGGGCAGGGCAGCCCCACGTGCGAGTGCTGAAGGGTCCACTGCCTTCCGCTTTCCCTGAGAAGGCAGATCTGTGTGTATGTGCCATAGCAGTGTGCTAGCTCCCGGCTCACTTCAGGAGGGGAGCCATGCGCACACAGGCCGCCCACTGGGCGCACACGCAGTGCCCTTGGTCCCTGCTGGGTCCGTCTCTGCGTCGCAGAGCCCCTTATGCACAAGCGGTGCCCTCCTGCTCCTGCAAGATCCAGCTGAGAGGGGCAGCTGAGGACGAGCTCCGGCAGTCCTGCAGGGCGACCAGAGAAGGATTGAGCGTCCACCCACCACCCAGGTGTAGGGACATGTAGACAGTGGCGCTCACTGGTTCTTCGGTCCTGGATCGTCCCTTCAGCTCCCAGACAGCGCTGTGGCTACCCAGCCTTCCCTGTGCGGTCTCGCTTGTTTGCTGTGCAGAAGCTGCCGGTTGGCCCTCAGCGGTCTCGGGAGCCGTGCTCTCAGTAGAGGTGTGCACGCGAGCTGGTCCTGGGAGGGGTGGGCAGTGTCCTCCGACGGTCATCGTGGACCTGCTTCTTGTGCTGACATGGGTATGAGATGGCTTTGCTTCATTATCTTCTGGCCTGCATGGTTTCTACTGAGAATGTCCTTCTTACCATTGTTCATTGTTATATTCTGTCTTTATTTTCTGACAGCCTTCTTGAATGTTTCACTTTATATTTGTGTTTCACAGTTTATTATGACAAATCTAGGTGATTTCATTAATTTTTATTTTGCTTGGTTTTTTTTCTGTGCTTTTTGTATCCATGGGTGAAGGGCCTTTATAATTTTGGGGAAATTCTCATTCATTATATGTTCACATTTCTTCCACTCTATCTTCTCTTTCCCTGTATTAGTTTTCTGTTGCTGTCATAATAGATTGCCACAAATTGTGCAGCTGAAAACAATGCCCAGTCATTATATAATGTCCTGTTGGTTAAAAGTATAACAGAGGTCACACTGGGCTAAAATCCTGGTAGTTGTGTCCTTATTACGTTCCTTATGCGAGGCTTTGGGAGTTAATCAGGCCCATTGCGAGTCAGGTTCATTCCGAGTGCATTTTCACACAGCTGAAGGACTTACGGCTGTAATTCTTTGCTGACTGTCAGTCTGGGGTGGCCCTTCGCTCCAGGGTCTCGTTTCCTGCCTCTGCACGTGGCCTGCACTCGGAACTGTGGCACTGTGTCACGTCCTTTCCATGTTGGGGTCCCCCGACTCCCCTGCTGACACGCCTGTCCTGCCGTCCTCTCTGAGCACCGTAGAGCTTTCTGCTTTCAGGGCTCCTGGGGTCAGACTGGGCCCACCCGCATAACACAGGACCGGCTCCTGTCGTGATTTACGTGACCCGTTGTCATTGGCCGAGCACCTTTCCCCGTGTGACACAGCCTGTCCAGTCCCAGGGACCTGGTCCGGCCCTCCTCGGGCAGCCGTCACTTCTCCTTCCGGACTGTGACCCGTGGGTGCCAGGCTGTCGTGCTGCGCATAGCTCTGGCATACACCTGTCCTCTCTCTCTCCCCTTCTCGTTACATATATACATATATTCTCTCTTTTCTATTTAATTTTTATTGTTGACAGTATTACAGGTGCCTCCCATGCTCCCCCAACCTTTGCCCCTCTCCACCCAGCCCCACCCCACCCCAGGCTCCACCACACTATTGTCTGTGTCCATGGGCTATGCGTGTATGTGTATAAATTCTTTGGTTAGTCTCTACCTGTTGGAATATGTCTTTTTTTATTGACCTATTTTCTAATTCACTGATTCTTTCCGTGGTGCTATTAAGTCTATTGATAAGCCCATTGAAGGTATTACTGTCTTTTTGTGTATTTTTCATTGGTAGCATTGTTTCTTTTTACAGTTTCTTACTTTGTGCTGAAATTCCCCATCTCTTTATGCATGTTGACTCTCTTTCAACTATTAATTAACCTTAAAATGTTAATTATAGTTATTCTAAATTCTTCATCTGGTAGTTCCAATAGCTGATTTATCTGTGATTGATTCTGTTGCCTTGTGATTCTGACTGCATTGATTTTTCTTCTCTATGTCTTATGTTTTTTGGATGAAATCTGGACATTGTGTGTAGGGCAGTGGTGACTGCCATTCATAGTATTTATGCTGGAAAAGGGCCTGCTTTTTTACGATAGGCCTTTCGTGTTGCGATTGAAGACAGTGTACTCGGGAGCTGAGGTCGTTTGTGGCTCCTTGTTTTAGTCTCTCAGTGCTTTTCATCCCTCTCCCTTTTCCCTGTGTCAGTCTAGGGGCTGCTTTGTCAGCGTGTCTTACTCAGCGTTCCTTTGTCACCCTCACGTGCAGGCTCCCTGTCAGCGCCCACTTCTGGGCAGGTTCTGCTGCTGTTGCTGGACACCTGCAGGCCTGCTGTTCGTGGGCTTGTTTCTGTGTTCTGGTTCAGACTTGGTTTTAGGCAGGTGCTGCTCTGGGTCTTGGGAGTAGGGCTTTTCCACCCTTCCGGCCCATTCCCAAGTGGTTGGAGAATATCTAAATATCAGGACTCAAGATAAAATCCTGCCCCTCCTCAGAGCGGCTTTTCCTCTGTTCCCGTTCTCCGGCGGCAGTAGGCTTTCTCCTGCAGCCTGGACGGGAGGGGCTCTGCTGTCCTTTTCTACGATGTAAAGACTGTGTCATAGAGGGTATGGAGGAGAAGGACCTGAGCCGTGGTTACGGCTTCGTGCCTTGCCTGCAGCCCCGAAGGCCCTCAGTCTCCCGTGCGGGCCCAGCCGTGCGGGCTGTGGAGCAGGGCCCACGGGTGACTGCAAACTGTCTGCAGTCTGCAGACCTCCTTCCCTCACACGAGCTCGCACTTGCACTTCAGCCGTTCATTCAAAACTTTATCTGTTTCTTTCTCCTCCTTCTCCTTCTCCTTCTCCCTTTTCTGCTTTATCTGTTTCTTACAAGCTTATATGCTACCCAGTGTTTCTTCTTCCTAGGCTCCGGCATCCCTCCCAGGTCTCCTTGGAGGCTCAGGTCTCTCTTCGTATTTCTAGGTTAGCTGGTTGGCCTGCAGCCTCGCTCTGACACGTTCTAACAGCCTTCCACCTCTGTAGATGATCTGGTTGTCTCTGTGATGAGTGTGACAGTGACCCTTCACAGCTTTCTACAAGCAAAATGGAAGGTCCCTATTTCTCTTCAGAACTTCGTATTTCTAATCAATGATGTTCCAGTTTGTAGTTTCAAAAACTATTATGTGAACCAAGAACTATACTAAAAAACCCTCGTTAACCGACTGCTACCCCAGGAAGCAAATTGGTGGATGAGCACTGCATGCAGGGGGCTGACGGGGAATGCTTCGTCACACCACCTGCAATGGGGTGAGGAGGGAGGACTGGTCAGGAAGAGGGGATGCGGTCGTGAGGGGGACCTCAGGCCACTCCACGGGAGCGCCCCGCACGCGCACTGGCTCTGAGACAGGTCCTCGTGAGGCAAGGGACCCGCTTCTCATCTCCTGAACACCAGGGTCTGGGGCAGATGCTCCTGCTTCTGCTGAGGGGACGTCGCCTGGGTGGCAGGCTCCTTCCGGGAGGCGCTCAGCCGGGAGCCATAACCCGTAGTCCTTGAACTCTGCGGGGAATGACAGTCTCCATCCCAGAGGGGTTTGTACGATCCTCCACAGTATCTTCTACACTGACTTATTTTTTTATAATATATTAAAATTGTTGTTCAGTAGGAAAAGTTTTACTTCTTCAGTTTTTATATCACTTATTTAAAACACAGCCTTCTTTATATTACGAAGTTTGGTGTTTTGTCTCAGTTAAATGACATATATTAGTTTTAAAATTTATTTTATGTTATTTTTCCAACACCATTTATCCCCTCTATTCCCTCTTCCCCTCCGCCTGACCCCCTCCATCCCCTCTGTCACGACACTGTTGCCCATGAGTTCTCTCTTCTTTTCTGTTTTTTCTTTTTTGCTCAAATTGACATATGTTCTGCACCTTACATTTTTATTTCATTATAGTTAATTTTAATGTCATTTAATTTGATTGTTTGTCTAGAAAGTAGAGAGTTGTTCCATTTCCGTTTCGTTCATTTTCTTTCTCCCTACAAAACATGCAATTAGCAGTTTTCAAAAAATGTACTCCAAAGAAGCTTTCATAATTATCTCAAGACATCCCAGCATTACATTTCCTGACCTAAAAAATGTGTATTTCAAATTTAGTTTACCATGCAAAAGAGCAAACTCACGTACAAAGGAATTCTAGTTAGGCTTAATTTCTTAGTCTTTTGTAATTTTATCTGCTTTCTTAACCAGTACATCATGCACTTGAAAATGTACAGTTGGCCCTCGTTTATCGCGGTTAATCAGTTCCAGACTCTACTGTGATAAATGAATTTCCGCGAAGTAGAATTCTTTATTTATTTATTTTTTTTATTTGAGTAATGGCAGTATCTTTATTAAACTAAGCATAGCTTTTTTAAAAAAATTAATTTATTTTTGTTACAGATGTTTCTCCTTTTTCCCCCCACTGATACCCTCTTCCCCATCTCCTCCCCACCCCATCCCCAGCTTTGTTGTCTATGTCCATTGGTTATGCATACATGCATATAAGTTCTGTGATTTATCCCTTCCCTGCCCCCCTCCCCCTCTTCTGAGGATTGTCAGTCTGTACCCTACTTCCATGACTCTGGGTCTGTTTTGTTCATCAGTTTGTTTAGTTCATTATATCCCAGCAATAAGTGAGATCATGTGATATTTGTCTTTCTCTGCTTGGCTTGTTTTGCTTAGCATAATACTCTCCAGGTCCCTCCATGTCATCTCAAAGGATAAGATATCTTTCTTTCTTACAGCTGTATAGTACTCCATTGTGTATATGTACCACAGCTTTTTTATCCACTCGTCTACTGATGGACACTTGGGCTGTTTCCAGATCTTAGCTATTGTAAATAGTGCTGCTATGAACATGGGGGTACATGTATTCTTTCTGATTGGTGTTTCAGGCTTCTTAGGGTGTATTTCTGGAAGTGGGATCACTGGGTCAGATGGCAGTTCAATTTTTAACTTTTTGAGGTAACACCATAGTGTTTTCCACAGTGGCTGCACCAGTCTGCATTCCCACCAGCAGTGTACTAGAGTCCCCTTTTCTCCACATCCATGCCAACACTTGTTGTTTGATGATTTGTTGATGACGGCCATTCTGACAGGTGTGAGGTGATACCTCATAGTTTTAATTTGCATCTCTCTGATGATTAGTGATGTTGAGCATTTCTTCATATGTCTCTTAGCCATTTGTATGTCCTGTTTGGAGAGGTGTCTATTTAGGTCCTCTGCCCATTTTTTAATTGGATTCTTTGTCTTCCTTTTGTTGAGTTGTATGAGTACTCTATTTTGGAAATTAACCCCTTATCTGATGTATCATTGGCAATTATGCTCTCCCATATAGTGGGTTCCCTTTCCATTTTGATGGTTGTTTCTTTTGCTGTGCAGAAGCTTTTTAGTTTGATGGATTATTTATACAGTCATCCCTCGCCACTTCGTGCTTCGACTTTCGCGGCTTCACTCTATCATGATTTTTCAAGTATAGTATAGTATAGTATAGTATAGTATAGTATAGACACTATAGTATAGTACAGTACAGTACAGTACAGTACAGTGTAGTATAGTATAGTATTTGAAAAAACCGCGATAGAGTGAAGCCGCGAAAGTCGAAGTGCGAAGTGGCGAGGGACGACTGTATATGATTCTGCTAAGAAAGAATGAGGAGAAAGTGTCAATTTTTGTTTTAAAGGATGATGGGGAAATAAAATAAGCAAGAATTTTTTCAGCTTCATGTTTTGCCTAGTGGCTGCAAAAAAGTTACAGTTTAGGCGACTGTTTATCAGTAAGTTCTAGCCTCACAGAACTGATCTGTAGGGTGCACTTGACTCATCGCTGTCTGGGTTGTTTACGCTTTATACTAGAAAGTGAAATATGAACAGAATATTTAAAGTCAGTGTTTGTCCATTACTAGTCACAATAAGTAACTGCTTGAGAATTTAACTTTACAGCATATGGTTTTGCTGTCATTAATACTTCCTAATCTTTCCTTTGTATCAGTCTCAGACAAATCAGTCCACTTATCTCTGCCTGCATTTCCCAATTTACATAGGAGCATTTGATTAATAAAACTCTGAGATTCACTAATGGAATACTTCCCCTTATATCTGAGCCATATCTCTTAGGTACATCGCTTGAGGGTACATGATTACTCATTTTCATTCCAGATTTTATTTTTATGTATACCTATTATTTTATATGACTTAAGAAATAAATGACAAAATTTAAGAATTTTAACATACAAAATTGAATTATTAAGTGTCTATTATAAGTTAACATTATGCTAGGGACCTAGGAGAAGACAGAAAGTTAAAATCAGAAGTACATAAAAATTGTAACCTTATGAAGTGGTGCAAACACAAGACTGTTCATTAAAATGCAGTTCACAGTGTCCTAAGTAAAACTAGAATTACTATATCTTTCTAGAATTATAAAATATATGACATTTGAAAATAATCAACACTTGTGAAAGCAGACTTTAGAAACCAGGAGACATAAATCTTACTTTTTTCTGTTGATTCGTGTATTTATAATCACCTCGGCCTTGGATATGTCTCCAGGTCAGTTACATTTGGTAAGGTTTGATAATAATTGCAGCCATGAGTTTTCATAACATTTTCTCTCCCATGAGTTAATTATATCTTTAGTCAAATAAATTTCTTAAAATCTATACATTTCTGTAAATGAAATTTTCTTAATATAGGAAAAAACCAATAAATAGTTGTTGTTTTTTTAAAACCAGAATAATAAACTTATGTTTTAAGTCATATTGTTTTAATCCAGGCATTGGATCTATAGAATTTCATTTAAAACATTATTATATTCTTTGAATGTTTTGTTTTCCTATACTTGGTAATTTTGTTAGACTACTTGATAAATTTCTCATCTTGTAACAGATTTTCTTCACGGAAATCAGTAACTCTCTCTCTTAAACAAGTTTGCTTTTACTATCAAGAAATATAGCCAAAGTGAAAAAACATCCCAGCCTCATTGGTGTGACTGAGGGATGAAAAGCGTGGGGTGGGAGAGAAGCTGGCAGCCAGGGGCGTGCACATCAGCCTGGTCTGACAGTCCACAGCAGGGCTCAAGAACTGTCCCAAACACTGAGAATTTACTACAGGGTTACGATTATAACCTCACTCGAGACTGTGTAGGGCAGATTCCCTTCCAGTGCACCCTTGTGTTATTTCTGTGTATGAAATGCCGGAGACTGAATGTTTTTTTGAAGAAATGAAAATAAACTTTCAAATAAAACTGTAAAGTTACTACTTAGTCTTTTCCCTGAACTGTGCTAATTTTTGTTACAAAATAATTTTTCACAGAACTTTGTTGTTGTTTTTCTGGCGTATTTTTAAAGTAAAATTATACTGAAAATGAAGTGAATGACTCATTTATTTGTATAGTACACAAGGCCAAGGGTATTCCCTTGTTCAATTAAAAAAAAAGATTTTTTTTTTACATGTTATTAGATAAATTTTTCACATATGCCTTGCAATTGGGAAAAGGGAATTTTCTATTGTGTTTCTCTCAGATGAGAATTGAAATAACACTATAGGCACAATATCTGTTTAAAACTAGTTGGGGTTATTTGCTAGGTTTCTAGAGGTGGGTATAAAGCTGAGATTTGTGTTTATACCATTTCCTTTGAGAATTTAAATTATGTGAGGATGAAGATCACATACAGTGTTTACTTTCCTTTAAAATACATTGAGTGATCCATCAATATTAACAACGACAAAGAGAACTGTGTTCTTCATGTGAAAAAGTGGAGAGACGTCTCCACGTAGATTCTGTTATTGTTTGATAGAGAAATCTGGTTGTAATATTTGATAATGATTTTTTGTGCTTAAAAGCTTTGGTCTCTTGGTGGGTAAAATGTTACATTGTTTGTCTCCTATTAGAAAATTAAAATTATGGTTGCAGGATGATATGTATAAACATCATTTAATATTCTATTAAATTTTATAACGAAAGAGTGGCAAAAAATCTTATTATAGGAATTCACTCTCTGAGAGATGTCTGTTTTTATCCTTAAGTCAAGGTAATTAATACATACTATTTACATACACACAAGTGATTAGTTGCTTTAATTAGTTTCCATTTGATATTTAACTAATCTCCAAGAACAGTATTTTTGCTATTTTGAAGTCTCTAAATCATACATAAACCTGTTGGATATGGAAAAAGTTTTAAACTACAGTTGGCCTTCGTTTGTCGCGGTTAATCAATTCCATACTCTACTGTGATAAATGAATTTCTGTGAAGTAGGATTCTTTCTTTATACACAGTCGTCCCTCGCCACTTCGCGCTTTGACTTTCGCGGCTTCACTCTATCGCGGTTTTTTCAAATACAGTATAGTATAGTATAGTATAGTATAGTATAGTATAGTATAGTATAGTATAGTATAGTATACTATAGTGTAGTGTAGTGTAGTGTAGTATAGTATAGTATAGTATAGTATAGTATAGTATAGTATAGTATAGTATAGTATAGTATATATAATATAGTATTAGAAAAAACCACGATAGAGTGAAGCCACAAAAGTCGAAGCGTGAAGTGGCGAAGGACGACTGTAGGGAAAAAATGTTCCTGGATTTAATTAAATAATTACAGTATACTACAATCCAATACTATAACTATGATGTGAACCATTATAAATCTAGAATTTTTGTAACGTAATTTTACTCTCACTAATGAATCTTAAATAAAAATAAATGATTTGCTCAGAATTCAGCTGCAGAAAAAAACAAGAATAATTATATCTAGATTTGTCTCCTTTTCATAGATTTGTGCTTACCATTCTTACTTACGTTTCCTTAGTGGAGGGGATCACTTTAGCTGGGAAGAATCATAGGAAATGGTCATGAAGAAGTAGAAGAAATGAATGAAATAGTAGATCCAAAAAAGAACACATCTACATTCACTAAAAGTCAGAAATAACTTGGAATTATTCTATGACTTTGGGTAGCCTTTCTTTTGCTAACTCTTTTGTACAATGTACTGAGATTAAATCCTTGCATTGAAAGTTACCCTGGAAGTGTGTTTCCTAGATTTAGCAGTATTAGACTACCTTAGAATGTGTTACAAGCGCAAATGCTCACAGTACACCCAGACCTGCTGAATCAGGAACTCTAGGGTGGGGTTCTAGGAGTCTGTGTTTAAACAAGCCTTGCAGGTGATTCTGATCTAAAGTCTGAGAGTCATCATCTTAAAGTAGGGCTTGCTTAGGGAGTAACAGAGTAGGGAAGAATATAGAAAACTCTTTATCTTCAATGAGTCTGCGAAGGCCCACCCAAACTCTTTTTTTCTGCCTAAAGCTGGTCCTCCAGAATATTGTCTCTAAGTGATTGTGCAGGTACTTACATCTGAGTTTCCTCTCTGAGTTCTCCTTTCTCTGAGGCTGTCAACTCAGAGGAAATAGCATTAAATACAAGTGTTATTGGTAGGGCTGTATGTACACAAAGGATTCAGATCATTTTGTCTTCAAAATAGGAAAGAAGGCATCCTAGATTGTTTTCTAATCCCTATTTAATCATTTAATTGCTTTTAAAAAGATGCAGTGGTTTAGTTTTAAATATTCGTAATATGTTGCACATTATTCTATGATTAATTACGTTTTTGTCATTATATTTTCCTCACGTGTAACAAAAATGTTACCTAGTGTTGTGGCAGAACTTTTATTATTTTGAAGCATTATTTAATTCCTTACTGTATATGTTTTCTGTGTGGGAGAAGGGAGTGGTTATCTAATATCATATTTAAACTTAATTTTAAAATTATATGAGAGTCACATTTTGTAAGAGTAAATATAGGTGTTTTTTATTCCAAGCAGCAGTTATATGAGCTACTACTATTGATCTCTCACTGTGTCCATGTACTTTTCTATAGATGTTACATGCCTTGGCTCATTTAATTCTCACTGAGTAGTGACTATGATCATCCTCATTTTTTAGGCATAGGAAGTCAAATGTACGAGATCATCTAGGCAGTATATGATAGAAGTAGCATTCCAGTCCCAGCAGCCTTACTCCAAAACACTGTTTATATTTTCCTGAGCAGGATTACTTTCTTTACCCATGTTTTGTCTTTTACATATACTACTCAAAGTGCTTTTAAGAATGTCAAACAGTGCTTATGTAAGGTCATACAACTTAAAACCTAATAGTCAACAATATAAATAATAATGCAGGGACTGGTAAATAAAACCAAGTGGGCTTATGAAATGGAACATGCCTACTTTATTAAAGCAATTCAGTTGTATTACACTGAATTCCCATTGTCCTCTTCTTTGTTTAGCTTTGGGGAATTTTCATGGAACTCTTGAGATCAAGAGTGAATTCTTTGTAATTGGGACGGTGTAGTTGGTGTTCAAAAACTGTTTTCTCTGAGGGGTAGAGGGATAGACCAAAGACATGCAGGAACTTCTTTTCCTGAAGCTCCTAGAACTATAGGTCACGTCTATGGTCCTGGCAGGTCACTGAACCCCAGCTCCTTTCGCCGTAGACTCATCTGGTTTAGTTGCAGTCTTTGAGCAACTATGATGGTGTGAAATTGTACCATGTCCCTTCTACACGTATTGCTGCTATTCAGTGGGTTCACTTTGGAATTTTATCATTTCAGAGATTTTAATTTAGAAGTAAAGTTTATTTCACTTTTTATTTTGAATTATATTTACTAGTCTTTATGTCTTAATTTTAACAGCATCACTGCAAAACTTGAAAGAGCTTTAGAAAAAGTTGCTCCTCTTCTTCGTGAAATTTTTGTAGACTTTGCCCCATTCCTATCTCGTACACTTCTTGGCAGTCATGGACAAGAGCTATTAATAGAAGGTATGATTTCTTTCTATATTTTAATTATTTTAGTTTCCTATAATGTTTCTATTGCTTGTGGCATAATTTGTAATTCTGGAGGAATATTTATTGCCAAAAGAATATAAAGACATTGCTTCCACAAGTTCTAATAAGATACTCATATATGCTTTCTCCTTGTTCATTTTTTTTAAAAATAACATGTTTGTACAGTCTGTGTCATTGCACAGCTCATCACAGAATGAAGAGCTTGGAGAGTGTGGGAATGGGACGCTCTGGGTCTATGCCTCTAATGTGTCAGGGCCGCTGTACATCCTCCAATGGGATGTGTGTTTCCTCAGCAAGGCTCTCTACCATTCCTTCAAAGGGCCAGGCTTCTGTAAGCGGCTTTTATGATTCACACAACATTTGTTCTATGAGAATCCTTAACTGAGAAAATGTAAAGAAATACTTAAGTGGGAATTGATTAAGCTGTTGTCCTTTATTCAATAGCCACTTAAATGGAGTGAGAAGCAAAGAAGGTCAATTAACTCTTGCAGAGATTTAATTTATACACTTGTATTAGGGGAGTAGCTTTGAAAAAATGTTATCTGGAGCCTTGTTTATTTTTTTAAAGTTTTCTTTTATAAATATTCATGAAATTCAGAGGGGTAATCGATGTCCAGCTGCTCTGAGTGAGGAAGGCTTGGGTACCATTGTTGGATTTACAAGTCTCATGTAATGTGTTTGCTTGTTCCTTTCCTGTTTGCTATAGAAGGTTTCCTGTCCCTGTGCCATCCTTGTCTCAGCTGCTTTTGCACAGTCTGTCTCTGTTAGAGGGACAGACATATCTAATAACTGGACTGAGTTTAAATCCTCGCTCCACCACTTTCTCAGCTCTAGGACCTTCTGAGACTGCGTTGCCATTTTGTCGTTTAGCTCCTTTCTGTAAGATGTAGCCAGTGATAGACCTCCCTCCCAGGACTCTGGTGAGGGTTAAATTTCATAATGCATGTAAAGCTTTTAGAACACATGGTGAGCTGCTCATTTTTTATTAAACAGACTGAGTTCTTGCTCTAGGTTAAGTGCTATCTTAGGTACTTGGATATACCAGTAACTAACAGACAACGATCCCGGCCTTGTGGAGCTTATGTTTGAAGGAGAGACAATAAGCAAGCATTAACTATAACTATTTAAATCATATAGAATATGAAACGTTGGTAAACGCTATGTAAAAGGATAGGTGCCGCAATAGTGACTGGTGTTCTAGAAATGGCAGGGCTATATTGCAGTTTTGAAAGGGTGATGAATTTTAAATGGGCCAATAGTAAAAGTAACATTTGAGCAGAGATTTAAAGGAGGTGAGCCATGCAGCTCACTGGAGAGTGTTCTCGGGAGAGAAAATAGTCGGTGCACTGACCCCATAACATGGTACATAAGACAAATTTAATAAATATTATTGAAAATATAAATGTAAAAAATTTCCTTACTCTCTAAAAATCTTTTATTTTTCTATATTTATGTGCATCTTTTCCGAAAATGATGTGACACATTTACTGTAGAAATTTATAGTTATCAAGAACATACTAAAATAAGCACAGAACACAGTTAGTGAAACAGCAGTGCTGGTAATGGGTCCTGCATGTGGTTGAAACCGGGGAGCGCAGCCAGCCGGTGTTCCCAGCAGCCACAGCGAAGAAGGATTTATTTTGACTTAGAAGACTCACATTATTGGTTCCTAAGTGACCGTTTATAACACTTTAAAATGTAAGGAGTTGCTGTCAGGTAACTTTCTAACTGCTCCATGTCGGCAACAAAACACCCCACGTGTAGCCCCGTTCGGATGGTCCCTGGCCGGACACCACGCAGTTTCTGGTCTTCCCAGCGCTTGGAGCGAAGGTAGGAGACATGGCTGGGTGATGGAGAGTGGTTTCAGTGGGCTTCTCTGAGTTCACCTCAAACATTCCGAATTGAGTTGAAAGAGCATTAAGATTATGCCACTTGAATTTTTAAAAAGTGACTAGGCTAAAAATGAAACATTGGAACAAGTTATATATTGAAAGTTCACTTTGTGTTCACCGGGCAAAATACAATTTTATTTTATAACTTTTCTGCATCCAAAGATAAAATCTAATTTTACTATATAATATATATATCTTATTTTCAAGACTATGTGGATGTAATGTTCATATTCTTTTTTTGTATTAAAATGATTTTTCTTAATAAAATGATAGTAAATAGTATATCTTAGGTTTTGAGTTTTGTTTTTTAAATACCATTACTTGGCAAAATATAAAATTGACAACCTTAAACTATGGTCCTTCAAATTTCTGCCATTTTATACAATCCAAAAATCTAGAAACCTCTGCTGTACAACAGAACGACATTCGGTCTCCCTCACGATTCATCATAACCATCTTTTCAGCCCCATCCCTAGCCTCTTCCGCAGAAGACATTCCGCACACAGGCAGACAGGTGGGGGTCCTCACAGGGCCCTGTGCTGTGCAGCTGCTCCCGCCGCACGGCCCGTCTCCTCTTCCTGTCCCCAGGTCCGTCTCCTCTTCCTGTCCCCAGGTCCGTCTCCTCTTCCTGTCCCCAGGTTAGTCTCCTCTTCCTGTCCCCAGGTCAGTCTCCTCTTCCTGTCCCCCAGGTTAATCTCCTCTTCCTGTCCCCCAGGTTAATCTCCTCTTCCTGTCCCCAGGTCCGTCTCCTCTTCCTGTCCCCAGGTCAGTCTCCTCTTCCTGTCCCCAGGTCCGTCTCCTCTTCCTGTCCCCCAGGTTAATCTCCTCTTCCTGTCCCCCAGGTTAGTCTCCTCTTCCTGTCCCCAGGTCAATCTCCTCTTCCTGTCCCCCAGGTTAATCTCCTCTTCCTGTCCCCAGGTCAATCTCCTCTTCCTGTCCCCCAAGTCAGTCTCCTCTTCCTGTCCCCCAAGTCAGTCTCCTCTTTCTGTCCCCCACGTCCGTCTCCTCTTCCTGTCCCCCACGTCCGTCTCCTCTTCCTGTCCCCAGGTCAGTCTCCTCTTCCTGTCCCCCAAGTCAGTCTCCTCTTCCTGTCCCCCAAGTCAGTCTCCTCTTTCTGTCCCCCACGTCCGTCTCCTCTTCCTGTCCCCCACGTCCGTCTCCTCTTCCTGTCCCCAGGTCAGTCTCCTCTTCCTGTCCCCCAGGTCAGTCTCCTCTTCCTGTCCCCCAGGTCAGTCTCCTCTTCCTGTCCCCCAGGTTAATCTCCTCTTCCTGTCCCCAGGTCAATCTCCTCTTCCTGTCCCCCAAGTCAGTCTCCTCTTCCTGTCCCCCAAGTCAGTCTCCTCTTCCTGTCCCCCACGTCCGTCTCCTCTTCCTGTCCCCAGGTCAGTCTCCTCTTCCTGTCCCCCAGGTCAGTCTCCTCTTCCTGTCCCCCAGGTTAATCTCCTCTTCCTGTCCCCAGGTCAATCTCCTCTTCCTGTCCCCCAAGTCAGTCTCCTCTTCCTGTCCCCCAAGTCAGTCTCCTCTTTCTGTCCCCCAAGTCAGTCTCCTCTTTCTGTCCCCCACGTCTGTCTCCTCTTCCTGTCCCCCACATCCGTCTCCTCTTCCTGTCCCCAGGTCAGTCTCCTCTTCCTGTCCCCCAGGTCAGTCTCCTCTTCCTGTCTCCCACGTCCGTCTCCTCTTCCTGACCCCCAGGTCAGTCTCCTCTTCCTGTCCCCCAGGTCAGTCTCCTCTTCCTGTCCCCCAGGTCAGTCTCCTCTTCCTGTCCCCCACGTCCGTCTCCTCTTCCTGTCCCCAGGTCAGTCTCCTCTTCCTGTCCCCCAGGTCAGTCTCCTCTTCCTGTCCCCCAGGTCAGTCTCCTCTTCCTGTCCCCCACGTCCGTCTCCTCTTCCTGTCCCCCAGGTCAGTCTCCTCTTCCTGTCCCCCAGGTCAATCTCCTCTTCCTGTCCCCCAGGTCCGTCTCCTCTTCCTGTCCCCCAGGTCAGTCTCCTCTTCCTGTCGCCCACGTCCGTCTCCTCTTCCTGTCCCCCAGGTTAGTCTCCTCTTCCTGTCCCCCAGGTCAGTCTCCTCTTCCTGTCCCCCACGTCCGTCTCCTCTTCCTGTCCCCCAAGTCAGTCTCCTCTTCCTGTCCCCCAGGTTAGTCTTCTCTTTGAGTCCGGCTGTAGGTTTCTTATGCCAAACCAATTATGCCTTCTCTCTGTGGTCCTTTTATTTATTTATTTATTTAAAATAAATAAAATAAGTATTTTATTTATATACTATTAGTAAAATTATTTTTCACTTGTAAATGGAAAGAATCTTATTGTATATATTAACATTGCCTAACTTAGATTCTGGTACGTAATATTCAGGTTTTCTTTTTCTTGTACTTGAATAGAACATTAGATTTTTTGCTAATAATTTTTGGTAAATGTAACTTTGAAAATAAGGCAAGACATTTACATTCTAATAATTTTATCCCATCTTCTCAAAAATTGGGATTCTCATTAAGGAAAGGTGATCAGATGTAAAAGAGAAGCACTGAAGTGCAAACACTGAGTTCGGAATTTAAACTGGACATTATAGATGTGAGATGGTCGTGTACACACATGCATGCCTGAGCGCGTGCGCACGCACACTCACACGTATCCTCCAGCCGTGCCTACTGTTTGCCTAGACACATGACCGAATCAGAAGCAGTGAGCACACCTAAAGTCCAGATTATAGTCCTGAAATATCATTTGCCACTGAAAGAAACCTGAACTTCTTCAACAAATGGGTGATTTCAAAGTTGGGACAGGAAATGTTCATGATTCACCTGCAACGTTTGGTTACACCAAAAACCAAGGAAGATATCAAAGATGGTAAAAGTGGCTAAGGAGCTAACTCGAAGACATTCTTATTGGCCAAAGACGGAGCATTTTGAGCAAAAGTAAGTATCATTATTGCAGTGCATTAACACATAAATACATTTAAATATATGAGTTATAAGAGCGATTTTTAAAATGATTTGGTGGAATTTAGGGAATTATATGGAATGAACACATTTTTTATAAAACTGATAAAGGGAAAAATTTATCTTTTTTTTTAAAATCATGTCATTTGTGTTATCAACTCATTAATGAGAGAAGTTTTCTTTTTATAGGAATGTAAATATATGTGATAAATGATGGAAGGATATTTTAGATTATTACAATTTAGCATCCCCTCAGGAATGAATTGATTTTAGCACAAATTGCTGCTAACACCACAGAAAGAGAAAACTAGACAACCAGATGGGGAAATACCATCACTCATCAAGACTCACTAACTGACCAAATGAAAGCATGAATGAATTAATCAATTAAAATAAAGCTGAGTCTAATTAAGCCTGTGTCCCAGCATTTTAAACTATATCATGGGAATTCCATCATCAAAATTAACAGTGGTAGAAATTCTGCAATACAAATGTCTTGTTGTTTTTTCAAAATAAATTAAATGTAAACAACAAAAAAATGATAGAAAGGGAAACTATAAATTAAAAGAGCTTTAAGAGATATTTGAGATATGTGAAAAATTGGTAAAAGGAAGTTGTTTATAGATATAACTGAATTAGGTAGGTCATAAAATCTAAAGAAAAGCACAGTGATCAAAATGGAGGTTTGTTACTCAGAGGAAAGGTTGAATTAGGACAGGGCACCTGGAAGGCTCTTGAGGTGCTTGGCAAAAGTCTGTTTTTTGAGCTACATAGTGGTTACACAGTGTTCACTGTATTATATTTTACAAAAGTGTCTTTAATGCCCTCTCTGGAAAGAGTTATAAAATTTTAATGACATTAAAGACATAAGTAATGTGGACTACATTATGTTGTTAGTAGGAAGACAGTATCACAGAGAAGTAATTTATGTCCATAAAATGCATTAACTTCAATGAAAGTTTGGTTTCAAACAATCTCAAATTATTTTCATGGAATTTGATGAGTGCTGTCTTACATTTTAACAGTTGAGTGGGGGTTGAATATAGCCAAGATGATTTTAAAGGTGAAGAAGCTATTATAATTTAAACAGCATGGTCGTGGCCCAGAGATGGACGGGTCATGTATCAATCAATATCCAGAACACACATTATGTGGCAGATCTGCTCTTGTTACAGAAGGAGATGATCAGGGAAATGAATGCAGCCAGAGCAATTGGATATCCTTTGTTAATTAAAAAAGAAGGAAAGAAATTGGATCCCTTCCTCATTAAATACACAAAGTCACTACTAATGGGAAAAAGAAAAACATCAAATGTTGCAGAGAAGAATATAGAGAAAAATATTTTTATTGCCAAAGGCAGGAAATATTTCTTTGAACACAAAAGCCTAAAATATAGAGGTTAATAAATTTAAATGTATTAAAATGATTTTAGTATATCAAAAAACACCATTAACTTAAAAGATGGAGCCCTGGCTGGTGTGGCTCAGTTGGTTGGGCGTTGTCCCATGCACTGGAAGTTGCTGGTTCAATTCCCAGTCAGGGTGCATGCCCAGGTAGCGGGTTTGATCCCCAGTTGGGCGCGTGCAGGAGTCAGCCAATCCATGTTTCAACTCTCTCTCTCTCCGTTTCTCTCTCTCAAAGATGAAATTATATAAAGGATGGAGAGTGACATCAGTAAGATGGTGAATGAGAAAGCTCTAGGCTCTCATTTCTCCATGGAAACATGGAATAAACAACAATATGCGAACCAGAGCAGCTTTGTTAAATTCCAGGAGTCATTTAAGAAGCTGCAGCAAATGCTGAGAGTGGTTGGAAAGTTCACGGCATTCTGTTTGCTCTTGTGCCGTCTCCTCCAGTGCAACATGGCATACATGCATACACACCAACATGCATACACACATACACACAGGGCATGCATACATGTATACACACATACAAACATGGCATACATGCATACACACCAACATGCATACACACACACACACACGGCATGCATACACACACACAAGCAAACATGACATACATGCATACACACAAACATGCATACACACAGGACATGCATACATGTACACACAAACATGGCATACACACACAAACATGCACATGCATGCACAGGACACACAAGCACACATGTGCACAACATGCATGTACATGCACACACGGCATGCACACACACACACGTACACAAGCATACATACATACAGGGCATGCATTCATACACACATACATATACCCAAACATGCATGTATATGCATACACACATGCACACAAACATACAGACATCCATACAAATATGACATGCACACCTACAAACATGCATACATACAGACATGCATACAAACATGGCATGCATGCATACATACAAATAAAACATGCATACATTCATACATACAGATATACATACAGATATGCATAAAAGCCTGCATAAAAACACATATGCATGCGTACATACATACAAACATACATACTTGGCAAGGAGGAAATGACTGCACTCCCAGCTTTTCTCCAAGGGATGGAAAGAAGAGAGTGAAACTTCCTTGCAACATTCTGGCCTGCCTGATGGCTGCTCAACGGACTGGTTCCTGTTTAGCCTGTCTCAGAGCCCTGCGGGAAGAGTGCACCGTTTGCTAGAGGGTGAAGGCTCTGAGACCAGTGGTGGTCGTCAGGCATATTAGACATGGTCTGACCTAGGTGCAGTTGAGGGCAAGAGATTATGGGAACAAATTATAATAAATATGCAAGTCTTCTGAGAAGAAACAATTTTGAGACATTTGGGAAATTAAGACACTTAAAAGCAGTGGTCTGTACAGGAACAGCAATATGAAAGGATGTACACAGATGCAGGGAATGCATATACCCCAAAAATGTTTGAGAAGCTAGTAGGTGAAGGTCTTTCCCTACACAGAGGTCGTCCATATACCTGTGAGAGGTGGCTTTTTAAAAAGATGCCCAAATATCAATAAAAATATACAAGTCATACAAAGGATGGGGAAACATGGCTTATCCGCAGGAACAAATAAATCCAGAAAGTAACGCGAAAGGAATGCAGGCCTCTGACTTATTTGACAGATATTTTTAAAACGTGTCTTAAGTATGCTTACTGAGTAAAAAGAAAACCCAGGCTGACAACTAAATAAAAACAAGCAAATATTTTTGAATAAAAAGGGAATATCAACAGACAGACAGAAATTATAAAAAGAACCAAACAAGTTCTGGAGCTGAAAATTCGCTAGAGGGATTTGTTTAAGATCTAACCTGAGCCCTGGCTGGTTTGGCTCAGCGGTTAGAGCGTTGGCCTGCAGACCAAAGGGTCGTGGGTTCGATTCTGGTCAAGGACACGTACCTAGGTTGCAGGTTCAAACCTCAGCCCCAGTCGGCACGCGTGCAGGAGGCCACCAATCGATGTGTCTCTTACGTCGACGTTTCTCTCTTTTTATCTCTCTCTCTCCCTTTCACTCTCTCTCAAAATCAATGGAAAAATATCCTCAGGTGAGAATTAACAACAACAGCAGCAAAAGATCTAACTTGATCAGGCAGAAGAAAGAATCCTTGAATTTGAAAACAGGTTATTTAGAATTTTTAAGTTAGAAGAGCAAGAAGTAAAAAGGAGGAAGAACAAGGAACAGAGCCTAAGGACTGATGCCCACCATTTGGCATTATGGGAACCCAGAGAAGAAAGAATGGGGCAGAAAGCATATTTGAAGAAATAATGGCTGAAAACTTCTCTAATTTGAGTAAAGAAAGAGAAACTCAATTTCAAGAAGTGAAAAGTCCAAGTAGAATAAATCCAAATGGGCATCTACTAAGATACATTATAATCAACTGTGGGAAGTCAAAAGCCAAGGAGAAATCTGAAAGCTGTAAGAGAAAGTGATTGGTTACATATAAGCAAGCTCCTGTAAGATTGTCAGCAGATTTTCAACAGAAGGCCTGCATGTTTGAAAGCAGTTGGATAATATACTTGAAGAAAAAATTAAAACCAAAAACTGTTGACTAAGAATACCATATCCACCACAGCATCCTTAAAAAATGGGAGAGAAATGAAGAATTTCTCAGATAAACAAAAGTTGAGGGAATTCGCCATCCCTAGACCTAATCTAGAAAAAATGATAAAAAGAGTCATTCTAGTTGAAGCAAAAGATTCTAGACAGTAACTTGAAGAGATGGAAATATAAAGTTCTCCAGTAAAGATATGTCTGTGGGAAAAAAACCTGTATTATAATAACTCCACTTTTAATTCTTTTAAAGATTAAAAAAATAAAAGACAAAAGCATAAAAATAACCGTAACTAACTCTATGTTCATAGGTACACGATATACATACATGTAATTTGTGACCACAGTAACAAAATATGGAGAGTGGCAGAGGTGTAAAGGGGTAGTTTTGGTATGCAGTTGGAATTGTTCCGTTTAAAATAGATTCTTAAAACTGTAATGAAAACTACAAAGAATATATCTATAGAATTTACACAAAGGAAAATAAGAAGGGAACCTAAACATATTACTTTAAAAAAATCAACTAAACACAAAGGAAGGCAGTCAGGGAGGAAATTAGGGACAAATGCTATAGGACATACAGAATCAATGCACAAAATGCCAATGGTTAGTTCTTCCCTGTCAAAACTCCTTAAAATATTAAGTGTATTAAATGCTCCAATCAAATGGCATAGATTGGCTGAATGTATTACAACACACACATACACACACACACACACACACACACACACACACACACAAATGTATCCAACTGTATGCTGTTTGCAAGAAATTCACTTTAAATCAAAGTACAGTGAAAGTGAAAGGGTGGGGGGGAAGTAATATACAAATAGTATCCAAAAAAGAGGAGGGATGGCTATACTGATATAAGATAAAATAGACTTTAAGTAAAAAAAAAAAAACTATTGTAAGAGACAAATAAAGACAATACATAAGGGTGAAAGGGTCCATTCACTAGGAAAATATCACCATTATAAATTTATGTGCATCATATATTAGAGTTCCTAAATATATAGAGCAGACTGGCAGAACTGAAGGGAGAGAAGATAGATGGTCTAGAATAATAGTAGGAGATTTCCCCCTAATTCAGTAATGGATAAAAGTCAGACAGAGGTCAGTAAGGAAGTGGATGACTTGAACATCGATTGAAACTGACAAACATGTACAGAACATCACACCCAACAACAGAATAGATATTTTTCTGAAGTGCTTTTGGAGTATTTTCCAGGATAGACTATAGACGAGACCACAAAACAAGTCTTAATACATTTTATATTATTTGAATCATACAAAGTATCATTCATGTTCACGATGGAATGAAACTAGAAATCAGTAGCAGAAGGAAAATCCACAAATATGTGGAAATGAACACTCTAAATAACCATTAGGTCAAAGAAAAAAATCTCTAGGGAAAGTGGAAAAGATCTTGAGACAAATGAAAACTGAAATACAACAAACCATGTGGCAAAAGCAGTGCCAAGAGGGAAATTTGTAGCTATAAAAGTTTACACGAAAAAAGGAAAGATTTGAAATCAGTAACCTGACTGTATAACTTAAGGAACTAGAAAAAGAACAAAGTTAACCCCTAGCTGACAGAAGAAAGTAACAAAGATTAGAGCAAAGATAAACAGAAGAGAGAATAGAAAAACAATAGAGGAAAATCAACAAAACCAAGAGTTCTGTTTTTGTGAAGATTAACCAGATTTGTAAACCCACAGCTACATTAACCAAGAACAGAAGACAGGCCATTTAGATAACTAAAATGTAAAATGGAAGAGGGGTCATTACATCCTGTGTGACAAACATAAAAGGATTATAAGAGAATACTATGACAAATTATATAGATGAAATGAATAAATTCCTAGAAATATACATCTTATTTATAATGAATCATGAAGAAATAGAAAATCTGAACAGACTCAAAATGAGTCCAGAGATTGAATCAATAATAAAAAATCTTCCAAAAAAGAAAAGCCTAGGACTTGATGGCTTCCCTGGTGCATTTTCCCAAATGTTTAATAATTAATACCAGTTCTAAAACTCTTCTGAAAAATTAAAGAGAAGTGCACACTTCCAAAGTCATTGTATTAGGCCATCATTTCTTTGACACCAAAACTAGACGAAGACACTAAAAGAAAATACAGATCCAAATCCTTTATGGATATTGGTATGAAATCCTTAACAAAATACTAGCTATTCAAATTCAGTATCATATTAAAAGAATTATATTCATTACCAAGAGAGATTTATTCCTGAAATGCGAGGATGGTTCATTGATGAAATTTATCAATGTAAGACAAAATGAAGGAGAAATGATTCTATCAATTGATGCAGAAAAAGCATTTGACAAAATTCAACACCCTTTCATGATAAAAACACGTAAACAAGGAGCAGAAAGAAACCACCCCAACATAATAAAGGCTATATATGAAAACCCACAAAAGACGGAAAGTTTTTCCCTTAAGACCAGGAAGAAGATAAGGGTCCCATTTTCACCACTTTTATTCAACATTGAACTGAAAGTCCTAGTTGTAATAATTAGGTAAGAAAAAGAAATGAAAGGCTTTCCAATTAGAAAGGAAAAAGTAAAATCTCTGCATATAATATACATGATGTTATATTTAGAATGCCAAAGATTCTAGAAAATACTTGTTAGAACTATTACATGAATTCAGCAACATTGCAGAATGTAAAATCAATACCCCCAAAATGAGTTGTGTTTCTATATACTAACACTGAAAAATACACAAAGGAAATTAAGAAAATAATTATGTTTATAACAGCATCAAAAAGAATAAATCATTTAGGAATAAACTGAACAAAGAAACTAACAGACTTGTACACTGAAAACTTCAAAACATTGGTGAGAGACATGAAAGAAGACAAATAATTGGAAAGATATCACGTGTACACTGCAGGTGGGAATGCAGACTGGTGCAGCCACTGTGGAAAACAGTATGGAATTTACTCAAAAAATTACAAATAGAACTACCTTTTGACCCAACGACCCACTTCCGGAAATATATCCTAAGAAGCCCGAAACACCAAGCAGAACGAATATATGCACCCCTGTGTTCATTGCAACGTTATTTACATTAGCTAAGATCTGGAAACAGCCCAGGTGCCATCGGGAGATGCGTAGATTAAAAAGCTGTGCATATACACAATGGAACACTACTTGGTCATAAAAAAAAGAAGGCACTTGTGCCTTTGTGACAGTGTGTGTGTACCTGTCGAGTGTTATGCTAAGTGAAATAAGCCAGTGAGAGGAAGATACCATGTGATCTCTCTTGTATGTGGAATCTAATGAAAAAATGAACTGACGAACAAGATAGAACCAGAGTCACGGATACTGGAGCAGAATGGCAACTGTTAGGGGGAGGGAGAGGGGACTGGATGAAGGAAGAGGAAGGGATTAGCCAGAGAACATGTATGCATAACCCACAGACACAGACCACAGTGTGGTGTTGGCCAGGGGGAAGGGTGGGGAGGGTTGGGTGGAGGTGGGGAAAGGGGGGGGTGGGGGAAATGGGGACATCTGTAAAAGTGTAAACAATAAAAATAAAGTTAAAAAAAAGTCAGTAATATACAAAGTAATCTGCAGGTTTAATACAATCCTTGTCCAAATCCCAAAGGTATTTATTCCAAAGATAGCTAAATCTCTACTAATAGAATCTCAAAGGACCCCAAATAGCCAAAATAGTATTGACAAAGAACAAATGTGGAGCTTTCATGCTTCCTGGTTTCAGAATATATTACAAAGCTGTAGTGAGCATAACAGTGTGGTGCTGGGATAAGCGGACATAGACCAGTGGGGTGGAATCGCTAGCCCGGAGATGAACCTTCGTGTCTGTGGCCAAATGGTTTTGACATGGGTGCCAAGACCACTCAGTGGGGAAAGGACAGTCTTGTCAAAAAATCATGTTGCAAAAGCTAAAGTCCAAATGGCAAAAGAACGAAGCTGAACACTTAACATTAGACCGTGAGCAAAAATTAATTTCAGAGCAAAGACCTAAATGTAAGATTTAAAAGTATAATACTCTAGCAGAAAACATAGAGAAACACTCCATGATATTGGATTTGGCAATGATTTCTCGGATATGACAACAAAAGCACAGTCAACAAAAGTAAAAACATAAATTGGACTTCACCAAAATGAAAAGTCCTGCGCATCAAAGAACACAGACAGCAGAGGGAAAAAGGCAGCCTGGAGAGATGGAGAAATATTTGCAAATCATGCATCTGTTAAGGAGTTCATACTGGGAATATGAGGAACTCCCCCAATTCAACAAGATAAATACAAGTAACGTAATTTAAAGATGAAGATACCACCTCACACTCACTATCTTGGTTACTGTCAAAGCTCCAGAAAATAACAGGTTTGCTGAGATGTGGAGGAATTGGAAACCTCGTGCACTGTCGGTGGGGATGGTCAATGTATAACCAGTATGGGAAACAGTATGGTCGTCCTCAGTAACTTAAAAATAGAATGATCACATGAATCAGCAATTTCACTTCCAGCTATATCTCTAAAAGAATTGAAAGTAAGATCTCAAAAAAGTGTTTGCACACTCGTGCATAGCAGCATTCAAAATGGACAAGGGATAGAAGCAACCCAAGGGTCCATCTGTAGATGAATGGATAAACGAAATGTGATGTGTCTTCACACACACACACACACACACACACACACACACACAATTCAGTATTATTTAGGCTAGACAGTAAGAAAATTCAGACACATGCAGCAACATGGATGTACCCTTGACGACATTTTGCTAAGTGAAATAAGCAAGTTACAAAAATAATATATGATTTAAAAAAATATGTTTTATTGATTTTTTTAGAAAGAGGAAGGGAGAGAGATAGAAATATCAATGAGAGAGAACATCGATTGGCCGCCTCCTGCATGGCCCCCACTGGGGATTGGGCCCACAACCTGGGCATGTGCCCTGACCAGGAATCGAATCGGCAACCTCTTGGTGCATGGGTCAGTACTCAACCACTGAGCCACATCAGTCGGGCTATTCCTACTTTTGATAGCAGTGTTAATATAAATAATACTTTTTTTCTGTTCTTGAAATCAGAACTGACAAATCATTTTTCCAAGATTAAAAAAATGACAGTTTACTTAACTGTGCATTACCTCTTTGGTCATAATTGTCGAAATACTACAACTCCAAATTATATTACTTGAATTTTAAAATATTCCAAATTGATACAGCAAATATGTCTTTCATGAAAAGCAAAGTGATTTTGCAGTGGTATGTCCAAAATTTTAAATTGATAAGAATAAATGTACGAGCTGGACTCTATAAATGCTCAGTATGGATTTCTGATATAAAAATATGCCTTTGAGACCCACCGTTCTCAATGTTCAGCTTCAGTCTTGCTAACCATGCCAGCATCTTATGATCTGTTAATTGTATAGCCCTGGCCGGTGTGGCTCAGTTGATTGGGCATCGTCCTGTGTACCAGGAGGTCGCCGGTTCGATTCCAGGTCAGGGTTTTGGCTCTGTCCCCAGTAGGGGGTTCAGGAGGCAGCTGATCGATGCTTCACTCTGGCATTGACGTTTCCCTTTCTCTCTCCCTCTCTCTCTGAAAATCAATGAAAATATTTTAAAAATAAAAGTAATATAAAATATTGTATATGTGATTACTTGCTATACCATTTCTGGGAGAACACCTGGTCCAGTCGCCACATACTTTCAAACACAACTCGTAGCAGTGGGCATGGTCACTGTGATTCTGTTTAGTGGCCTTTTGGGGCGTTTTTAGAAAACTTTACGTGGTTATATTTAACGTTCTAATTTTTACACAATTTGAGTATTTAATGCACAAGATGATGTGACATGTAGCAAAGAGAGGAAGCCAGGTAGGTCTGCTGTAGACACAGATGGATGACCTAGCAGGAACACTTTGAGGGGAGTTGTGTAGAACGGTTAACCATACTAGAAACACACTCTTTAGGGGTAAAGAATATAGTTCCTACTTTTTAAAATGTGACACATTCCAACTTTGCATATTCCATTGAGCTGTTTGACCCAACACTAAGATGGATAATTATCACTTTTTCCTGTTCCACAGAAATCTGATTTAAAAGAAATTTAAATTCTATCATGTAAAAGGAAATCTTAACTTTTTTCCTACTTGAATAAATGATTATAATTGTCTCACATCTGATTGTGAGTTAAAAATCTAACACCAGCCCGGTTGGTGTGGCTCAGTGGTTGAGCGTTGACCCATGCATGCACCAAGAGGTCACCGGTTTGATTCCCGGTCAGGGCACATGCCCAGGTTGTGGGCCTGATCCCCAGTGGGGGGCATGTAGGAGGCAGCCAATGTTTCTATCTCTCTCTCCCTCTCCCTTCTTCTCTCTCTAAAAATAGATAATAATAATAATAATAACAATAATAATAATGTTACACCAATTACCTTATACAAGAAGTTAGATAAACTGTGTATTCACAAGTTTTATTTTTTACAAGATGGAATTATGAAGAACTTTTACGACATTTTTTACTTATAATGAATCCATATTATGCAAACTTTCCTTTTAAGGAATTTAGCATTTCTCTTTGTTCTCTGGATGTATCTTAAATCCAGAGGTACTCTAGAGCAAGGGTTTGCAACCTTTCCTTCAGATGTTTGTGAACCAACAAATAGTCTCTCTCATATTTTCTTTTTTTGCATATGATGTTTTTACAGCCTTTTAAACGTAAATTTGGTTCTTATCATACTGCCCATATAAAATGAAGCTGCAGGCTGGATTTGGCTGTGGTTTGCCAACCCCAATGTAGAGTAAGAGATATTGGCATCATCAAAAGAAAAATTTAAATACTGTCAATATTCTTCACTTAATTGGCTGTGATTATTATACTGTGTGAAGGTGTGGCTTGAAAGTCTCATATAGTATTAGTAGTTTCTGTCTGTACTAAGTACCCACAAGGTTTTCTGTAGTAAATGGTTTCAGAAAGCTATTTTTCTCTGTTTACTTACTACCTGGTATTCTGGATACCTGTTCTTGAAAACTTCACTTAAAAAGATGTTTTATTTCTTTTAGCTGAGAACCAAGCTCAACCGGTATAATTTACTACCAATCACAATTCAGTGCTTAAGACTGGGTTATATGAATTCCAGAAAGCATTTTCTTCCTATTGCTGGTGATGACTTGGTCCCTGTTAACTGACACTTAGCTGCCGTTGTGCATTCTTTGCACAGTCCTGCCTACGCTGTAGTGTGGCCCTTAGTTCCTGGAGTTGTTTCTAGGGATGTTATTTAAGACAATGGCCACCAACATGTTAGCAAAACGTCACAAATACACACCAGTGATATTTTGTGTAAAAGTCCAAGTTTTTGCGAAGGATAGATCCATTTTCACATTAGGGAAAAATATTTCACATATTGTGCTAAACTTCAAAAAATTAGGACTTTATAATCAGTTTTATCAAGTAAAATATTCTGTGTGTAATTTTTAAAAAATTGTTGATCTAAATTATTCTAAAGAGATATTTGCTGATACATGAACAGATGGTCACTTGAATTATTCCAAATATGATAGTTAAGTGACATTATATCAAACAATGTCATACGTTTTCAAGTAGCTACTGAGTCTTTTTGGTACCCGAATTATTTGAGTTGTTGTTATGTCAAGAGATCATAGTATAACATACCTTTAACTAAAGGGAAGATCCTTCAGAAATGGTATCTCTAACAAATGTTTTCATATGAATCAACAAGACGGAGAAAGGGTGCCTGATTGATTAGCTGTGTCAGTTCACTCAGCATTGTGAAGATTGGAGTGGAGTATCTTTGTGTATCTGTTATATAATGTGCTATATATGTTGAAGGATTTTACATTAAATGCATAAGATTCTGTCTTGCCTTCTCTGTGCTTTCAAAAATGGGATAATGAGAATTTTTTAAAAAAATTTTCTTTATTGATTTTAGAGAGAGAAAGGGAGAGGGAGTTAGAAACATTGATGAGAGAGGATACCTATTGGCCACCTCCTATGTGCCCCCCACTGGGGATGGGGCCCACAACCTGGGCATGTGCCCCGACCGGGAATCGCACCGGTGACCTCTTGGTGCATGGGTCAATGCATGAGCCACAGCAGCTGGGCAACAAGGATTTAGTCAAGATTATATCTTCTTAGTAATTGAGGTTGAATATAAGATCCTGCAAAGGACGTTGACAGGAACAGGGAGAAAGCAGCAGTGATATAATGTTTTAAAAAACTCATGGCTAGACCCAGAGGGTATTACACTATGTGAATAAGTCAGAGAAAGACAAATGCTATATCATTTCACTTACATGTGGAATCTAAAAATGAAACGAACCAACCAAAGACTCATAGACACAGAAAACAAACTGAGTTACCAGCTGGTTGGACAGTAAGGGGGATAGGCAAAAAGGTAAAGGGGATTAAGAGGTAAAAACTTACAACATGAATAAGCCAGGGTATGTAAAGTACAGCACAGGGAATGCAGGCAGTGATGTTGCAGTAACTGTGCAGTGACAGGTGGTTGCGAGACTCATGGTGCTCACCTCATACAGTATATAAATACCAACTCACTCTGTGTGCACCTGAAACTAATATAATACTGTAGCCAACTGTACCTTAAAGAGAGATTTACATTCCATACAAAGAAAGGAAAATCCTGGAAGACAGTGTAGTTTCCTCTCTTTGTCATGGTAGGATGATGGGGAGTTGCTGTGTGCTCTGGGTGAAACCAGTGGACATTTTTAGACCTTTGACAGTAGGCCAGAGAGAACTCTCATCCCTGAAAGAATGGAAATTATTGGCATGGGCTCTCTTATTTCCCTGCATTTTCCTGGAGGCGCATTCTGGATTATTGGGAAAGAAGGGGAATTTTGTGTAAAACGCAGCAATCACAGAATTGAGGAGATGGAGGTCAGAGTTCAGGGGTTTGCGAGCCGTGTCCTAGAGGAAGGGGCTACACAGTAGAATAGCTCCAGAAACCTGTGTGTGGCCCTTTAAGTCTTTTCCTAATACTAAACTGCACATATATAGGAAGAAATTCCATCAGACCTGGCAAAATATGACCCAGAGGCTTTGAAATGAATAATTTCCATAGCTCAGAGAGGAAAGGCATTCTGACTGCCCAGCCAGAGTAGCAAGTCCTCACGGATTACTGGGAGCGGGGAGGAGAGAGCCCAGAAGTGAAACAGCAGCAGAGCTAAATTATTTCCAGAGTAAAGGACACTCCAGTCTAAATCCATTCTGTAAAAAAAAAAATCTTTAAAATAAGCCTTCAAAGGATCAGATTGATCTACCGATACTTTAACTGTCAGAAAAATGCTAAACACGTTTTTAAAAGAATACAACAAAATGCAAACACTTAATGTAATAATCTCAATCCCCAGCGTCCAAACAAAATTACTAGACAGGAGGTGAAGCAGTAAAATCTAACACCAATCAAGAAGGAAGATCATTTGATAAAAATGACAGATAATAGGTTTATTGCTGCTATAAAGATGTTTAGGTATTCAAAGGAAAACATGACGACAATGTGGAGAGAAATGAACAATTAAAAAAATGGGACTGAGAAATTAAAAATAAAGTTTTAACTGAAGAATCTATTTGATAGATTGTACGTGGATTAGGGCAATACGAGTGACCCAGAAGACACGGAATAGTAACCTTCCAGACTGAAGCAGGAAGGAAAACAGACGCCAAGGAAAGGGAACAGAGCCCTGGGACCCTGAGAGACACAGGAGGCAGTTTATCACACATGGGATTGGAGTCCAAGGAGAAGGAGGTTAAGACACTATGCTTGTATCTGATGAAATAATCGCCAAATAATTTGAAAACCGGAAATCCTAAGATCCAGGAAGTTCAGCTAGCCAATAGCAGGATCAATACAAAGTAAATTAAACATGGAACACCATAATTAAAATATTCTAAATAAGCATTAAAGAGGACATCTCAAAAAATCAGTCCTCAACAATGAGCCAAGCAACAACTCATTTAATAGTGAATTGAACAAATACTTCTCTAGTGATAACATTAGGATGTCAAATAGGCACATAAAAAGAGTAGTCAGTAGGGTGGTGCAGATTAAAACGCCAGTGACTCAGCACCACCAACCACAGTGACTCAGCACCACCAACCACAGTGACTCAGCACTGCCAACCACAGTGACTCAGCACTACCAACTACACCAACCACAGTGACTCAGCACTGCAGACATAGGAGAATGGGTACAATGAAAAATGCCAGTAACACCGAATGCTGGTGGGAATATGGAGCGTGGGGAGCTGGCATTCATGGCTTGAGAAATGCACATCAGTGGCCACTGTGGGAAAGGTGGGGGCTCTCATTAAGTTAGATGTTCACTTACTGTGTGAACCAGTAATTTATTCCCGGAGAAGTGAAAACTAGTTTTTACAGGAAAACCTGTACGTGAACGCTCATGGCAAATTTACCTGTTATAGCCGAAGCTGGAAAAATGCAGATGTCCTTCAGTGAGTAAAAGAGTGAAGAAACTATGGTGCGTCCAAAGGATGGGATGTAGCAGCAGAAAAAGGAACACATTATTAACAAACCTTACCACTTGGATGGATCTCATAGACGTCGTTGTGAGTGAGAAAGGCTCATCTCCAAGGGCTGTGTGTTTTATGTTTCCATGTCTTTGGGCGTTCTCAGAAGGCCAAACAGTGGTGATGGAAATGAGGTCGGCGGGGCCAGGGTTTGTGGTGGGGAGACGCCTCACTGCAGAGGACCGGCACGGAGATTTCTGGGGTGACAGGACCCTCTGTGCTCTGACTGCTGTGGTGTACACGGATCGGCACAAGTGTTAACGCTCAGAGCAATTTACACGCCAAGTAAAAATGTCAGTTTTAATGTGTGACTATCTAAAATTTAGTTTTTTAAGAGCTGTCAGAGGGAAAACACATTACTTAGAAAAATAAAAAGTATCACCAACTTTTAGTCAGAAATTATGCAAATAAGAAAATAATGGACCATCTTTAAAAGGCTGATATAAAAGACTTCCAGCTGAAATTCTTACTCCATTGAAAATATTCTTCAAAAGTGAAGGGGAAATACGAGACTTTTTTGACAACAGAAGATGATAAAAACCATTTCCAGCACATTTGTGTTATAAGAACTGTCAAAAGAAATTTTTCAAGCTGAGGGCTAGTGATACCGGATGGAAATTTAGATACATGCAAAAGAGAGTGAAAGGAATATGTGACTATCTATGAAATATTGTTTTGTCATTTTTATTTGATGCAGAAAAAGCATTTGCTAAAATTCAACACCCATTTGTGATAAAACCTCCAAGAACAATGGTCCCAAAGGGGACAGACTTAACCTGAAGTGGGTGTCAACGAAAACAGTGCCTCACACTTCCCAGTGAGAACCAGATGAGACTGGGAGGAAGGAGAGACTTTACCTGTCATAACTAGTATTGTACCAGAGGATCTAAGTAGTACAGTAGGGCAAGGAATAAAAATGAAAGACATCAGACTGGAGAGATGGCAGTAGAACCGTCTGCGATTTCAGATGAAATTATAATGTATGAGGACAATTCTCATACATTGCTGATCAGAATGTAAAATGGTGCCACTTTGGAAAACAGTTTAGCAGTGTTTTATAGTTAAACATTCAGTTAAACTTTGGCCCAGCCCTTCCTCTCTAAGTTATTATTCAAGGGAAATGCAAACTTATCCACCTAAAGACATATATAATTTCATAGCAACATTCATAATGACCACAATTTGGGATCAACTACCATATTCATCAAAAAATGAATGAACAAATGCTTGTATATCCATATGATAGATTACTAGTCAGCAAGAAAATGTAATCAATCAATCAATCAGTAAAAGAA
Source organism: Tadarida brasiliensis (assembly GCA_030848825.1). Lineage (NCBI taxonomy): Eukaryota > Metazoa > Chordata > Mammalia > Chiroptera > Molossidae > Tadarida > Tadarida brasiliensis. The sequence continues at coordinate 101,081,044 of CM061266.1, forward strand.
CTGATCCTCGTAGCAAAATGCATAAATTTCAGAAACGTTGTGTAAGAGGAGACTGGCTCAGATAAGTTCATGTTGTGTGATTTTATTTGCATAACACATTAAAACAGGACAGATCTTTTTTTTCTAGTGCAGAGTGCAGAGCCGTGCTTGCCAGGGACTGGGGCATCGATAGGCTTCACTGGGAAGAGGGACACGGGGGCTTTTCAGGCAGCATGTTGCGCTGGTGGCCACGTGGATACATACATTTGTGTGACTCAAGTGTGCATTCAAAATGGACGCATTGCCTGGCCCACGTGGCTCAGTGGATGGAGCGCCGTCCCATGGCCTGAGAGGTCCGGTTCCGTTCCTGGTCAGGGCACACGCCCAGATTGCAGCCTCCACCCAAGTAGGGGGCGTGCAGGAGGCCGCCGATCGATGTGTCTCTCTCACATCGATGTTTCAATCTCTCCCTCCCTTCCTCTTTCTCTAAAAAAAAAAAAATCAATAAAAAAGTAAAAATGGGGACACTGTGTTTTAATTCAATAAGTTTTAATTAAAAATAACTTATTGAACATGGTAGATAATGCGTGGAAGTGGTAAGTATTACACAGAGGTCCAGAGGGGGATTGTTTTTCTTCTCTAAACTTATCATTCTTGTGTACTCAGTGACCAGCTGAGCTGGAGCTGTATTCCAGCAAAGTAATGTAAGGTGGAGTATTGATGGGAAGTTAGAGAAACTATATTTGCTAGAAGAGTTTACTTAAAAATATATTCAGAGGTAACGTATATCCTAGTCTCCCCAGAGAGAAGTCAGAAGAAACATAGAGGAATGCGTCGTATTCACAGAGAGACAGCAAGTGTGAGTAACAACATACGGCCCCTTAAAGTCGCAGAGCGCACATCCGACCTGTCTGCTGCAGAGACTTTGTCATTAGTGGCAGATAAGTTGATTCCTCACCAAGAAATACATCATCTACTTAACATAATAATTGGATAGTATTTTTGTTTCACAAAACACCAGAGTATAGTAGCTATATCATATGTTCCATGATAACAATTTTAAAAGGAAACAATTTCCTCTTTTTTCTAACAAAGTATTCATATAACGCTTTAACACAGATCAGGACAATTCCAAAAGAGAAAGGGCACGTATTCAGAATTATACCCAGGCTACTGTATGAGCTTGGGTTGCCTCGGCAAGTCGGGACCCCTGGACGCTCTAAATACTGTGAATAGGCCCTGGCCAGTTTGGCTCAGCGGTTCGTGTCAGCCCGTGGACGGGTGAGTCGCGGGTTCGATTCTGGTCAAGGGCACGTACCTCACACCTCGGTTGTGGTTCATCCCCGGCCCTGGTCAGGGTCACGTGGGAGGCAACTGGTCGATGTGTCTCTCTCTTGTCGATGTTTTTCTCTCTTTCTCTCCCTCCTTCCCTCCCTCCCACTCTATGTGAAGATAAATAGAAAAATATCCTCGGGTAAGGATTAAACAAAATTAAATACTGTTAATAGCATGAAGACAAGGTCCGTACATTTCATGAAACGCACAGCACTGCATATCAAATCAGTTTTTTGGAGGCTGCATGTATTTCCTGTGTGCAGTTTTAACTGACACAGAGAAGTGTTTTTGTGTGGTGACACACTGCCTGGACACTGGTCTAGATGCAATGTCTGCACATACGGCGAAGTCTGTGGGGTCTTCAGACACTGAGCAGGAGTCAGGATAGGCTGTCCTTATGTACCCTCTGAGATGTTTATGCACATTCGAGAAACAAACACTTGGGAAAGAAAAACTAAAGTGGAAAATGTAAAAGAGGAAACATGTTGCTGAGCAGTTCTATTATACCAAAGTGGTTATATTTTCCGGCCATTTTATATTCTCATTACAGACATAATATAGTTGTAAAATGTGAACATTTTTGTGTTCTCAGTTTATTTAGTAGCTGATGGCTCTCTCTGTCTCTCTTTATGTTACTCTTAGAAAAACCCATACTTTAATTGAATTCTGATTTTTTTTCAGTATAAAATGTTATAATTTAAAAAATCTTTATATTAAATTACATCCTTTTTAAAAACTCCAGAATATTATTCACTCTTTCTGTTTTAATAGATTCGTGGAAAGCATGTTCTCCCAGCAGTCACAGTGGAACCACAGACTGTGGCCCCGGGGACAGGGGTGCGGGAGGGTGGCAGGAGTGTGTGTAGGGCGGCCGGTTGGGGACAGGGCTAAAGGTCAGGACGCGGCAGGTCTGGCACGGGCGGAAGGGCAGCACGTGTGTTTGCCCCGTGTACGTGGTGCTGTGTGCCAGTTGGTAGAGTGATCGATCCAGACAATTTAAGGGTTATTTATGCAATCCTTTAATTTCCATTAATAGTGGAATCAACACACATGAAGCCTTATATGCATTTCAGCGATTCTCTGTATATATAGTAGATAAATTAGAATTTTCTGTTGATTTATGTTTGCACATTATAGCTACAGAGTTCAGCGAAATCAATGTGTTTCTAGTCATTAAGAATACAAGGGATTCAGAAAAATTTCCAAGATTGAATTCTTTTTTAATGACCATAAAATGCTTTCCATTTACCTACATTTGCCTGACTGGCTCCTTTAGATCCTCGTACCATAAACTTCCTCTGAGAAGACTCACGTGATATCCTGGCTCAGCGATTTGCAGCCGGTGTGCTGCAAGAAATTTTAAAACGTTCAGTACCTGACCATTTCATCCGGGGCACTGACCTCTTTCCCTTTGACTGTCAAATAAAAAAGTGACAGCAGCCAGCACAACCATAGCTGTCGGGTGTAAAGGAATCAAAACGATACCTGTTTTTTTGGTCACATTGGCAAAATATATAATACATTTTTTGGTGTGCCGCAGAATTTTAGTAATTATTTTATCTGTGCCATGAGATGAAAAGGGTTGAAAATCACTGTCCTAGACTATGATGTTCCCTTGTTACAGTCTTTCATAGCACAGAGTACTTTTTCTTTTGAGCATGTATTAAAATTGTAATTGGTAACCTATATTTGTGTAATTATTAATACTTGGTAATATCTTTATCACCTGCCACACACTGAGCTCCACAAGGGATCCAGGACCTGCCCGTGTGTCTGACATAAAATACAGATCCCCACAACACTGGGTGGGTATGTGGGCCGTCGAGCCAATGGAGTGGTTTTCTGCAGACAAGTATATTTCAGTAATCGCCCTAAATGATAGCAGAGAAGGGTGTAATTTAACATGAAACAAGCAAAAAGCAAACATTTCTGATTGACTTATTTATTCTAACATTGTCTGAAGATTTCATGAGTGATGGTGATAGTGACCAGTTTTTATTTTTAATTTTTATTTTTTTATCCTCACCCAAGGACATTTTTTCATTTTTTGTTCAGATAGAGTGGGAGGGAGGGAGAGGAAGAGAGAGAGAGAGAAACATCGATGTAAAAGTGACACATCGAGTGGCTGCCACCCGCACGACCAACCAGGGCCGGGGACAAACTGCAACCGAGGTACATGCCCTTAGCGGGAACCGAACCCAGGTCTCTCTGGACCGCAGGCCGACGCTCTAACCGCTGAGCCAAACTGGCCAGGGCGTGACCAGTTTTTAATATTGCCCATGAAATGATATATTTCTGTACAGTGCCTCACTTTGTTTTTATTCTAAAATGTTGATATTTATCCTGATACTGTTTTATTTCCAATTATCTTCCTAAGACAACATTTTATAAAATAATAGCACACAGCATGGATGACCTGCTGGCCAGGTTTCAGCCTGGTGTGGAAACCAGAGCCGGAAAAGCACATCTGTTCGTGATTCCTGTGAAACTGGACAGGCAGGGACAGTGACTGCCAGACACACACCTCGAGAGAAAACTAGTTCTGCTCGTCCTTGGGGGGTTCCGAACAGGGAGGAGCAAAATCAAAATGTGATTACAAAGCAGTCCGTCCATTGCATGCAGCAGGTTTAAGTAGGGTGGTCTGGAGGCAGAAGGAGCAAATGTGTAAGATTTCAGTGGACACGCCCAGGGTTTAGGTTTAGAAGGACAGCTGAAAGAGGCACTCGGGGTGGAGAAGTGGAGAGCAGCCACTGGCTTCATTTTCTGCACCCAGAGCCCGTTGTTCTCATTGTGAAGTTGACGTGTACCTACCAATGCAGTGCAACATAATCAGTCATTTGATCGATTGATTGATTGATTGATTTTAGAGAGAAAGGAAGGGAGAGAGAGAAAAACATCATTTTTTTTGTTCCACCTACATATGCATTCATGGGTTGATTCTTGTATGTGCCCTTCGAGGGACTGAACCCGCGGCCTTGGCATATTGGGACAATACTCCAACCACCGGAGCAGCCGAGCCATGGCCTGACTGGCCGTTCAGTGTTCAAAACGAATTTCTGCTAAAAGTTACCAGCCTTCACGGGGCCCATCATTAAAGCTGCAACCCTCGAGGGTGCAGTTTCCTCCTGTGAGCTCACAGGGCCCGAGTGTGTAAATGTTGACGTTTCTCCTGCCAGTTCACCACTTGTCAGCCTTGGTGTCAGGGCAGAAGCAGGCAGAGACCTGCCGCCCACACACCGGCCGAGAGTGCTGAGCTGGTCCACGCCGCGCCCGTCCACGGCCACGCAGGCTTTGGGCCTGGTGCAGCGGGACAGGAAGGCCGGGCTCGGAGCCGTGGGTCCCCACGGCAGAAAGGGCGGTGGTGTCCTTTAGTGTGGTCAGCAGCGTTTCTCTGGAAGGGGCCGAAAGACAAACTGTAGCCGGTGCGGCCGTGCAGTGTGTCCTAGCTTCTGGACTTGGCCACCGTGCCAGGAGGGTCCCAGGCCATTTGTGAGGGAAGGAGCTTGGCTGTGTTCCAGTAGAGCCTTGTTTACGAACCCTGAAATCTTAATATTACGTAGATCCCACGTGCCATGAAATATTTCTTATAAACCATTTCCAAGTATAAAAACTGCCCTCAGCTTGCAGACCATAGACAAACCGGAGGCAGGCCAGCTGCGGTGACGTTCAGCCTGCAGACTGGGTCACTGACGGCTGGCGGGGCGTCCCCGCGGACAGTGTTTTTGGTGGCATTCCATGACAGTCGAGAGCACAGTGTAGGACACGGGGAGAGGCAGTGCTGCGTGGAGCACTGATCGTGAGGTGAAGGGTATGGCTAGAATGTGACAAATGTGTTTGCAGTCATCCATCTGCGGTTTCCCAGCGAGACGACCAGTGTGGAGTGAGGCACACGTCACGCCCAGGTTTACACAGCTGTTTACTCCACACTCCAGCGCCAGGTCGTCTCGCTTGCAGTTCCGAACTTCCTCGACTTAATTAAAAACTAGATCCAGATTAAAGAATTCTGTAATGCTAATAAAAATGCCTAAATCGGAGACCTCGGGATAAACCCAAATACCAAAATAGAGAGAGGTGTAAGAACTAACCGGTTTGTTCCTGCCATTCAGATAACCAGGGGCACCCACCTGCTGCTGTTAAACACCAGTGTAACTGAAGGGAATACCAGCGCACGATTTCCTGGTGCGTGAGCTCTGCTCTCCAGCGTCTTGTTCCTCGTCTCCAGTTTCAGAGGCTGAGGTCAGGTCCAGGGCATGTCACCCTTGACCATCAGTTAGCAGTCTGTCTTTCTCAGGTATCAAAACACGGTTTTCCACGTTACAGATGCCCCTTAATGAGGCAGAGTGGCCACAGTTTAGGTGGACTCTGGCTCACAGAGAAATAAGCCCTTTCTACAGTAACTCTCCAGAAACCTTCTCAGTTGCCAAATAAGCATCTTTGGTTTCCTGTAATTATTTCCTAGCCCTCCCTTCCTACCTCATGGCATCCTCATATATTCCCTTTAGAAGGATTTCATTTCATTTTGTCCTTCTGAAATCGTAGTACTTCTATAAACAACTACTTCTGCTCCCATTATTGCAAAGTACAGAGAGATCGTACATTATTTCATTTTTACTATACAATCATGCAAACCAAGATTGTGTAAATTTTTTCAGCTCTGCTGAGATTTTGATCAACTAATATTATTTTTATTTCAACTATTCTTAATCTAGTTGGTTATCTGACCTGTCACCTCTGTGGACTTCTCCCAGAGGACTAAGTTTTTCTCCCTGTTCTTTAAAGTTATTTTTCTGTGTAGCTTCTTTGTTTTCACTGCGTTATTTTATGTGCACATTGCCCCTCCTGTGGAATCAGTGCTTTTAATCTGTGTTTGCTTGGTATCCAGCTCACAGAATGTACTGGACTGAATATAAAATAAAGTCTGTTGTGCACAATAGAATCCATGAAAGCTACAGTTCAGACTTGTGATACCGGGTTTTACTGTTAGAGGATTATTTTCTTCTCCATATGGAAATATGACCTGGTGCACAGTGTACATGTTATTATCTGTGCCTAAAATGTTGCTCTCACTGTACTCAGTAGGATTGTTCTAATTACGCTAAGTCCGGCCAAACATTAAGCATATTATTTTAACTTTAAAACTAATTAATTGAAAAGTCTATACATGTAATTTCAGCAGCTGTACATTGCAACATTTAAACTATGAGATATTCTCACAGGAAGTGTTTATTGTTGTCGTCTTGATACAGAGAGGAAATTGGGGCCAGATACACAGTCAGAAGTAGTTGTTTGTATCAAATTAAACTGATTCTCTTCTGCAAACTGAATCATGCCCTTTATGACTGCTGAACTTAGAGTGAGTTCTAAGTCATTTTCCCCAAGAAATTGATAACTGTCTGTTACTTCAAGTTAAATATTTCCAGATGTTATTTCTCAGTTCCACCATTTCTTATATTAACAATAGAAATTGCTTTAATGACGTTCACCTTCCTTACCAAGTTAACATCCTGTAACAGTTCTGAGATGACACTGGGTCTCATCACATAAAGTGATCAGCTGATGGCCTGTGTCCTCGACCACAGTGCGTGCATCTCTAGGACCCGGGACGTATCTGCTTCATGACCATGCGTGAGGCACAGTGAGCACCCAGTGCTGTTCTTGGAGCCGAGTCCGTGAGTGTCTTCCATTCCTCCAGAGGACTAGCTCCCCACTTTTTGACAAACTTTTTTTTTAAATCATCACCTGAGGATATCTTTCTATTTATCATCAGATAGAGTGGGAGGGTGGGAGAGAGAGAGAGAAACATCGATGTGAGAGAGATACCTCGACTGGTTGCCTCCCACACGACCCGACCAGGGCTGGGGACCAAACTGCAACTGAGGTACATGCCCTTGACCAGAATCGAACCCAAGACTCATTGGTCCACGGGCCGATGCACTAACCACTGAGCCAAACCGACAGCACTTGACAAACATTTTTTTGCCATTTATTTGATTTCATTTTTTAGATTTCCCAGTTCATACTGTTTCAAAAGATAATTGTTGCTGTTTATAATAGATCTATTATTGCCAAAAGGAATAGATAAAATGAAAGCACCATTGCTTTTCATTTATAAATAGGTTTAATATTTTATGCTTGAAGTGTGTGTGTGTGTGTGTGTGTGTGTTTTAATTGTAAAACAATTCACACACTGACTTATTTACTGTATCATTATTGGATCATATTCTGGTATCTATCCATAAAATTTGACTCCAAAATATCACTCTGAATTGCAGATAGGTGTGAGTTGGATATAAGATGTAGGCTAAATGATCTTGTTAATGCAGTGACCTTTATTTTTATGTTCATATAAGCTGCAACATGTAATCCCAATAAATTCTTGGATAAGATCAAATGCTTATAATAATTGCTTTGACTTCTGAGAATGTCTTCAGTGTTGTAAAATGTGAGTGCCAGGCACTTCCTGTTTCCTCTCCAAGAATGAGCAAAACTGGGCTCATTACTCACCTCTTTTTAATACTTTGCCTTAAATGGAGAATTCAGTAAAGAAAATTCAGCTTGGGTCAAATTGAAGAATTTATTGTTTTGAGCACAGATGAGGAACTTGGTGAAGGTCTGATATCTTTTTTCATAGTACTTTGGCAACTTCAGCCTATAATTATTGGATAAAGTTAAGGTGCTCTTGAAGATGTGGGGTTCACCTGTTTGATCTCTGTTTGAGCTTACATTAACCTGAAACTTTCTGCTGTATGTCTTTATCACAATTATCAAACAATTTCCTTATACCAGTTATATTACTTAGTTTTTTATCTTTGACTTCATGAATGCATGATCAAGAAAAGCGATACATAGTATTGACATTTTGCATTATTTTTAAGTGCTGAAAGAAAATGAGCCAGTGTTTTTCTGAATCCAAAAATAAGGAACTTAAAGGTGTGTGTGTGTGTGTGTGTGTGTGTGTGTGTGTGTATGCAACTTTAAATTTCTTTGAGTTTGAGAACTTAAAATTATTAAATGTATTTATTGGAGAATATGAATACATGAAAGTCATAATTTGGGTTGTTTGGAACTATAACTATACAAATTATTCATTTATACATAATGTGTTTAAAAGGAGAATCCCATATTTTATAGAATATAAATTGTTCATTTTTAATATAAAGGCATTAGTATAACTATTTTTACTAAACTGTAACTATGCATGTAATTTAATTGTATTACTATTTGAATATTTTTTCTCTTTTGATTATTAATTATTCTTGAAGTGAAATACATGGTTAAAACAAATATATCATTCTTAATAGGTATGGGACCAGAGTCTTTATTTGGTGATGTCAAAATCTGAACCAGACACAGTTTAGCAGTTTTAGAATGTGATTGAGTCTGCCTGTCATTTCAGGGAGCACAGGGAAGTCCTAGGAAAGTCGGAGCAGAGGAGTGATGTGGGATACTCACTGGTTCTAAAATCAGATTTCTCCCAAAGACAGTTGTGGGTCCTTATGATTTGTGATAATGAAAATGTCTCTTGTTTCCCTTATTTCACCTTTATTCATTTCTGTTGTGATTAAATCAGAAGTGAAGAGAAGGGTAAAATACTCAGTTCAGTCATTTCTGTAGTGGAAATTTGAGTCTAATACTATAAATAAGAGTATTTAATAAAAACCTCAAAAATAATTGGTATAAGTTATTTTGAGGCATAGTGTTTTATTGTAATTTTTCCAGTTTAATAACACTAGACTTCTCCATAAATATATTATCTTTGTAACTGGGCTGTTAGCTACTTGAAGTCAAAGATTGTCACCTCTGTGGCTTACTTACAGTTCCTTAAATAAATTATTTAAATTAACATGTCTCAAGAATCAGCTAACTCAAAATTTAAATAATCCCAAGTGATTTGAAAATTGTAATCTATATTTTAGTATGTGTAAATGAAAATGGTATTTCAATGGAATGTGCAAACAGGATTTAAAGTCACTTGGTGACAAGAAAAAAGTGACACTGGAATCAATAATTTGACAGAGGGAACCAGTATGGTGACAAGCAGGACTGGAGTGAGGGTGAGAGTGTTAGGGGGTGGGCGTGTGCAAGAGAGGATGTGTGTGGGTGTGAGTGTGGGTGAGCATCTACATGTCGGTGCGGGGACTCAGGGCAGGCGGTTCGGGCACTCAAGGCTAGGGAGCTGATGGTCGCCACTGCACACTGCTTAGCTGAGTGTTCGCCCACTAAGGATTGGAGAGCACAACATTTTAGAGGAGCTATGGGGTTCTCCGTGGGAGGAGGCTGGGGGAGCATCTGAGACCCAGTGTCATGAGGCCATAGAGAGGCGTGCCCAGCACTGCCGCTGCCACGCCCCACAACCCCCCGCTGCTGCTGGGGCAAGCCACTGGCTCCCACCACCACCACCATCACTGTGACCCAATACCCCTGGATGCATGGAACAGCCACAGCGACCCTGCATGTCTGACCAGGTGCCGCCAGATAGCCAGACAAGATCCGAGACACGGCATGTCGGGAGCATTAAGATCTGAAGCCTCAAGATTCATGGACAAGCCACTGTGACCTGGCACCTAACCTGGAACCACCAGAAGAGCAGACCCACCTGGAAAGACCTGATGTCCCTAGATTCACGGAACAGCCAATGCAACCCTGCCTGCCTCATTCCATGACATGGACTACCGGAAAGCTAAAATAGGGAGACAGAGAAACTATCCCCAAATGAAAGAAAAGGAGGAATTGCCAGAAAAAGGTCTAAATGTAATGGAGGCAAGCAATTTGTCAGATAAAGAATTCAAAGTAATGGTTATAACGTGCTCAAACAACTTAGAATTACAAACAACCTAATGAGAACTATAAAGAACTTTGTGAAAACTACATCAGCATGAAAAAGAAGTAGAAACATGAATAAGAATCTATCAGAAATGAAGAATGGCATAGCTAAATTAAAGAATAATCTGAAAGGAATCAAAAGTAGATTAGAAGAAGCTGAGGACTGAATCAGCAAATTAGATGACAAGGTAGAAAAACCCAATCAGAGCAGCAAACACAGGATGATAGTGTATGGGAGCTTTGGGACATCATGGAACTTAACAACATTGGCATCATACGGGTACCAGAAAGAGAAGAATCTGAGCAAGAAATAGAGAACCTGTTTGAAGAAATAATGACAGAAAATTTCCCTGACCTGATGAAGAAATAAGCCACACAAGTCCAGGGAACACAGACAGACACAAAAAAGATGAACCCAAAAGACCCACACACAGACACATCAAAATTAAAATGACAAACATAAAAGACAAAAAAAGAATCTTCACAGCAGAAAGAGAGAGACAAAGTTACCTCCAAGGTTGCTACCATTACACTGTCAGCTGATTTCTTTTATTTTTTATTTTTCATCCTCACCCAAGGGTATTTTTTCATTTATCGTTAGATAGAGTTGGAGGGAGGGAGAGAGAGAAACATCGATGTGAGAGAGACACATCAACTGGTTGCCTCCTGCACAACCCGACCAGGGCCAGGGATGAACCGCAACTGAGGTATGTGCCCTTGACTGGAATTGAACCTGTGATTCATTGGTCCATGGGCCAACACTCTGTAACACCTGAGCAAAACTGGCCAGGGCAGCTGATTTCTCCATAGAAACACATTATGCCAGAGCGGAGTGGCATGAAGTATAAAAAATAATGAAAACCAAGGTTCGCAGACAAAAAAAAGGCTAAAATAATTTATTACCACCAAACCAGCACTGCAAGAAATGCTATAGGGACTATTTTAAGAACAAGAAGAAATGGAGAGAGAGAGAGAGAGAGGAACACAGGCATAAAGAATAAAAATGGCAACAAATAAATACCTATCAATAATAACCTTAAATGTAAATGTCTTAAATGGTCCAATAAAAAGACATAAGGTAGCTGAATGGATAAGAAAACATGACCCATATATATGCTGTCTACAAGAGACCCAACTCAGAACAAATGACTCTCTCATGATGAAAATGAAGGGATGGAAAAAAAATTTGTGATGCAAATGGAAATGGAAAAAAAAACAAAAAAAACTGAACTCAGCTGATGTGGCTCAGTGGTTGAGCATCAACCCATGCACCAAGAGGTAACTGGTTTGATTCCCAGTCAGGGCACATGCCCAAAGTTGTGGGCCAAAACCCCAGTGAGGGGCATGTAGGAGACAGCCATTCAATGTTCTCTCTCATTGATGTTTCTATCTCTCCCTCTCCCTACCTCTCTCTCTCTAAAATCAATAAAGAAAAAAGAAAAAAGCTGCAGTAGCAATACAAATATCTGACAAACAGGACTTCAAAATGGAGGCCATAATAAGAGACAAAGAAGTTCACTACATAATATTAAATGGATTGATCCAACAAGAGGATATAACCCTGTTAAACATATCACCCAATATAGGAGCACCAAAATATATGAAAAAGAAAAAAACTGCTGGAGGACTTTAAAGAAGAGATCAACAGCAATACAATAATAGTAGGGGACTTTAATGCCCCACTGACATCCCTGGATAGATCTTCTAGACCAGCAGTTCTCAACCTGTGGGTCACGACCCCTTTGGGGGTCGAACGACCCTTTCACAAGAGTTGCCTAAGACCATCGGAAAACACATATTCTTCAATTCTGTTCAAGTTGTAACAATGAAAATACATCCTGCATATCAGATATTTACATTACGATTCATAACAGTAGCAAAATTACAATTATGAAGTAGCAATGAAAATAATTTTATGGTTGGGGGTCACCACAACATGAGGAACTGTATTAAAGGGTCGCAGCATTAGTAAGGTTGAGAACCACTGTTCTAGACCAAAAAATCAACAAGGAAACAGTGACCCTGAACAACACACTAGATCAAATGGATTTAATTGACATTTTCAGAACATTTCACTACAAAGCTGCAGAATATACATTCTTGTCAAGTGCATATGAGTTATTCTCAAAGATAGTTCACATGTTAGGACACAAACTATATCTCTACATGTCCAAAAAGATTGAAATTATATCAAGCATCTTTTGGATCACAATGACATGAAACTAGAAATCAACTACAATAAAAACACTCAAAAACCAATCAAACACATGGAGGCTAAATATCATGGTATTAAACAATGAGTGGGTTACCAAGGAGATCAAGGAAGAAATAAAATATTTCATGGAAAGCTGAAAATGTACACAGACCAACCCATAGTCTATGGGACACAGTGAAAGCAGTCCTGAGAGGGAAATTCATAGCACTACAGGCCTACCTAAAGAAACAAGAAAAACATCTAAGAAACTATCTAACCCTACAACTTAAAGAATTAGAGAACAACAAGAAAAGCTCAGAGAAAGTAAAAGGAAGGAAATAGTAAAGATCAGAGCAGAAATAAATGACATAGAGGCTGAAATAACAATAGAAAAGGTCAATAAAATCAAGAGCTGGTTCTTTGAAAAGATAAACAAGATTGATGAACTTTTAGCCAGACTCATCAAGAAACAAAGAGAGAGGACCCAAATAAATAAAATCCGAAACAAAAGAGGTGAAATAACAACTGCCACCACAGAAATACAAAGGATTGTAAGAAAACACTATGAACAATTATATGCAAACAAATTTGACAACCGTGAAATGGAAAATTTCCTTGAAATGTACAATCTTCCAAAACACAACGGGGAAGATTTAGAAAACCTGAACCAACCAATAACAGGAAATTGAAGTGGTAATCATAAACTCCCAGCAAACAAAAGGCCTGGTCTGGACAGCTCCACAGGGGAGTTTTACTAAACATTCAAAGAACTGACACCTATTCTGCTCAAACTATTTGAAAAAAATCCAAGGGGAAGGAACACTTCCAAGCTCTTTTTATGAGGCCAGCATTATCCTAATTCCAAAACCAGATAAAGGCACTACAAGGAAAGATAATTACCAGCCAATATTCCGAATTTAGATGCTAAAATCTTCAACAAAATATTAGCAAACAGTATCCAGGAACACATTAAAAAATCATACACCATGATCAAGTGGGATTTTTTCCAGGGATGCAAGGCTATTACAATATTCGCAAATCAGTAACTATGGTACATTACATAAACAAAATGAAAGATAAAAATCACATCATATCAGTAGATGCAGAAAAAACATTCAACACAATCCAAAATAACAACTCTCAGCAAAGCAGGTATAGAAGGATCATACCTCAATATAATAAAGGTCATATATGACAAGCCTACAGCCAACATCATATTCAGTGGGCAAAAAATAAAAGAATTTCCCCTAAGAACAGGTACAAGACAGTGATGTCTGTTTTTACCACTTTTATTCAAAATAGTACTGGAAGTCCAAGCCACAGCAATCAAACTAGAAGGAAAAATAAAAGGCAACCAAATTGGAAAGAAGGAGTAAAACTGTCATTATTTGTAGATGACATGATATTGTACATAGAAAACCCTAAAAACTCCACCAAAAAACTACTAGATTTAATAAATGAATTCGGCAATATAGCAGGATGCAAAATTAACATCCAGAAATCGATAGCATTTTTGTACACCAACATGAACTATCAGAAAGAGAAACTTTCTGATAGTTCAGAAAAAAAAATCTCATTTACCATTGCAACAAAAAAATTAAGGTACTTAGGAATGAATTTAACAAAGGAGGTAAAAGCCCTGTTCTCAGAAAACTAGAGGACATTGAAAAAAGAGATAGAGGAAGATATAAACTAGTGGAAGAATATACCATGTTCATGGATTGAACGAATTAAAATCATTAAAATGTCCATGCTACCCAAAGAATCTATAGATTCAATGCAATCCCAATTGCAATTCCAATGGCATATCTCACCGACCTAGAACAAATACTACAAAAATTTATATGGAACCATGTAAGTCCTCACTCAAATAACAATAGCAATCCTGAGTAAGAAGACCAAAGTAGGAAGGATCACAATACTGGATATCAAGTTATACTACAAAGCCATAGTAATCAAAACAGCCTGGTACTGGCACAAGAACAGGCATATAGATTAATGGAGAAGAACAGAGAACCCAGAAATCAAGACATTATGCTCAATTAATGTTTGACAAAGGAGGCAAGGGCATATACAGTGGAGTAAAGACAGTCTATTCAATAAATGGTATTGGGAAAATTAGACAATTACATGCAAAAAAATGAAACTAGACCACCAACATTCACCATGCACAAGAATAATCTCAACATGGGTAAAAGACTTAAATGTGAGTTGTGAAATCATAAAAATCCTAGAAGAAAATGTAGGCAGCAAAATTTCAGACATCTCATGTAGCAGAATTTTCACCGATATATTGCCTAGGACAAGAGAAAAAAGGAAAAATAAACAAATGGGACTACATCAAAATAAAAAAGCTTCTGCACAGCAAAATAAACCAGCATCGAAGTGAAAAGGGAACCAGCTCTCTGGGAGAACATATTTGCCAATAATACATCTGATAAGGGGTTAATTTCCAAAATATATAAAGAACGCATACAACTCAACAAAAGCAAGACAAACAATACAACTTAAAAATGAGCAGAGCACCTGCATAGACACTTCTCCAAAGAGGACTTACAGATGGCCAAGAGACTTACGAAAAAATATCCAATGTCACTAATAATTAGAGAAGTGTAAATTAAAGTGACAATGAAGTATTACCTCACACCTGTCAGAATGGCTGCCATCAATAAATCAACAAGCAACTAGTGCTGGTGAGGGTGTGGAGAAAAGGGGACTCTAGTACACTGCTGGTGGGTATGCAGACTGGTGCAGCCACTATGGAAAAAATTGTGGAGTTTTCTCAAAAAATTAAAAATTGAACTGCTATTTGACCCAGCAATCCCACTTCTAGGAAGATATCCTAAGAATCCCAAAATACAAATTAGAAAGAATATATGTACCCCTATGTTCATAGCAGCGCAATTCACAGTAGCTAAGCTCTGGAAACAGCTCAAGTGCCCATCAGTAGATGAGTGGATAAAAAAAGCTGTGGTACATTTACAAAATGGAACACTATGCAGCTGTAAAAAAGAAAGCTCTCATACCCTTTGAGACAACATGGAGGGACCTGGAGAGTATTATGCTAAGTGAAAAAGCCGGTCAGAGAAAGACAAATATCCCATGATCTCACTTATATGTGAAATCTAACGAACAGAATAATCTAATGAGTAGAAGAGAACCAGAGGCATGGAAACATGTAACAAACTGGTGACTCTCAGAGCCAAGTGGTTAGGGAAGAGATTAACCCAAGAACGCATATGCATATATTCGTCGCCCAGGGACATGGACAATAGGGTTGTGAAGGCCCATGGTGGAGCGGGAGCTGGGAGGATTGGGGCAGCTGGGGAAAAGTGGGGACATCAGTCGTACTCCCAACAATAAAGATTAAAATGAAAAAGAACTTGTTGGAGTATTTCCCTTAACATGATGTGTTTGACAAACCAGCACAAACCTGGTTTCTAAAGCATGTTACGAAAGAGCCACAGTGTTTCACGTGTGATAGGTGTGCTTCCATGAGAATATTTCTTCAGCTTGTCTCATATTACAGTCAGATCACTAGTAAATATTAATGTAAGAACTATCAGTATAGCTTCATTGTAATCTGTCATTTTGTGAAATTATCTCTGAAAAGTGTCTTAGGAACTTCAGCTCTACCACTGCAAAAATTCTAAGCAGAAGCAAAACTATAAAAAAGAAAAAAATATCCAAGTCAGTAAGATTCCTAGTGTATGTCAACACAATGATAACAAAACAAAATAAAAAAAGAAAGAAAAATTACAAGAGAAAAAGAAACACTTTAGAGAAACAATTTAATTTCAGTGAATTAGTCAAAATGGCTATTTGGGTATCACATAACTGCAGTTACAGTTCATTCTGTTTCTGAGCAATCTAAATGGTCTCTGTTTACAATTAAGAAGAGTTTAGCCAAACATTCCCATATAGAAATAGACTTGTATCTTTATTGCTGAGAGTATTACTGATGCCCACCTTCCCCCTTTAAACATATGACATTTCCATGGGGGAAAGTGCAATATCAAATTACTTTGAACTTATAATTAATATTAATAATTAATTTCTTTATGAATCTTTCAAAATACTTCATGTAATAGAGCGTTACTAATTTCTGACTTTTAAAAATCGGAGTCACAATTATTTTAATAAATGCCTGAAATCCCTTATTCACATCCTTAGAGCCAGTTGTGTTTGTAACTCAGATATTTGGGGATGTTAGACAGGTAATAAATGCCTGTATGTATATTTCATACATCTTCAGGGGAATCTGGGACAGCTCGTTAATCAAATACAATGCTATGTTCCGTGTTCCCTGTAATACATAGAAATATTCACAGTAAGTGGAATAAAGATTTTAATAGCATCACATTAGGTGAGATTTTGCTGGTAATTGGGTTTGCAACAATCTTGCAAAAACCTTTTATCAGAGCTTTTTGGGTTTTGGAATTATAAAGTATCATAGACTACCTATAAAATTATTTCCTCCGCAGTTTTAAAAATCTATAGATGTATGCGTACGTGCGTTTGCTTGTGTCCTCTTTCTCTTCCACACATGCACACCCACGCACATGCCCTGGGATGAGTGAATAGTTGTATTGGAAGACGGCCAGGCTCGAATGTTTACGCATTGTCTATGATTCCTTTGCCCTGTAGTGGCGGGGTTGAGGGGCTGTGACAGGAACCCATGGCCGGCCTAAGCCAAAGTATTTTATCTGCATCTCCACAGAAAATGTTTGCTGACTCGATATATATGATAGACCCAGAGACTTCAGTTTTGTTCCTGTTCTAAGGATAGGAAAATTGCCATGAATATACGGTAACTTAGTTTTTAGTGAAATAAAGTAAATCACTGAATGAATGGACTCTCACTGTCTACAGTATTATGAGGGGTTTTTTTTCCAGTTAAAATTTATAATCTAAATATAAAAATAAGCTGTAAATAGTTCAATTACATTTAAAAAGTGTTTTCTTAGTAACTGAATTTAACGTAATTTTAGTTTTGTTAAGGTAATATTACCACTGTTTGCATTTTTAATGCAGTTATAAATTAAAATAAAATCTCTGAAAGAACATAAGGTCAGTCTTAAGATGTCAAGTCAAAACACAAGTCAGTTATACTACATATATATAAATTGTAGCAATAATACAAATTTTAGCCATTACTGTTATTTTAAAGGATGTTTTATATTGATTTTTCTTGTTTGGTTTCAGTTTTTGGTTTTAAATTAGAACGCCAAACTAATTGCTCAGTTTGCTAATTTTAAATTTTAAGTTCAGATGACTTAAGAGCTAATACTGAAAGTAATTTTTTATAGACAGGAGCATATCACAGTGATGAATTAGGAAAATAAATTGCATGTTTCAGATTTTAACAAGAGAATAGTAAAAATCATAAGAAATTGCTAATGTGCCTACAGAGATGTGTAAACACTGCAGAATTCTTAAAAGATGCACACGTCCTGGTTTTGCATTATGTCCAGGATGCTTCATGAGACAGTGTGCAACCCCATGGACAGAGAATCTCAGAGCACCCAGCAGCTGCACGTCTCTGAGGCCAACAGAGGAAGCGTAGTGAGCGTGCAAATTCCTTTCCGAGTCTCTGCTCCTTTGTCAGAAGTTATTACTGAACTAAAACTGTTTCACTATTTCAGCGCCATTAGTCTGTGCTAATTTGGGGATTTAAAAATCCAATCATTGGGAATTTTTTAAAAAACTACATAGTCAAGGGAAGACATGATTTTTAAAATTCAAATTTTCAGAATAGTCATGTCTATTTAATGGAAAAGAACTGAGTATATTTTATTACGAGGAGAAATAGAAAAAACTAAATCTTAAAACTGTACTGGTAAGATTAGTATTAGGATTAGTGAGATTCCTAAAACCTTCACAATTACATTGTCTTCAATACCATGTTATCTGTGACTCATTTATATCTGTGTGTCAGAGGTACCGAAAACATAATCGTGACCTCAAAGTTAAGGTTTTTGCCTGTCTGTAGTTCTAACTTTGTGCAGATTTGAACTCGGCGCTTTCTTTCCACAGACCTGCCCCTCCGCTTGTTCCCTCCTCTCAGTTAAGGTGCCATCACGCACACTTCCACGGCCCCTCCACCTGCCACCCTCTCACCCCACGTTCTGCTGTCGGAAATCTGTCCTGTCTCCGCCCGGCCTGCGTCACCCTGGCCTGTGTCACAGGCTCTTCCTGCCCCGAGGGGCAGCGGCCTCTCCGAAGCTGACTGGACTCTGTCCTGCTTGAAACCCTTCCCGGGCTCCCTCTGCCAGTAGGCAAAAGCGCCATGTAGGCTCTGCTCTGCCCATCTCCTGCCTTCACTCCACCCCTCCCGCACACCCCCAGCAGCAGGCCAGCTATTGTCCTCGCTCTCCCACATTGCTTTGTAGCCCTGACATTTCTCCTCCCCCCAGATGTCTGCTCCTTCTCTCCTCCTTCTGTCCAGACAAGCTCAGCACCACCCAGTTCACATGTCACGATCCTTGTAAGTCCTCACAGCGGAGTTGCTCTGGGCTCTTTCTGCACGCTGTCCCCTGTGTGCCTCTGGGAGTGTGTACAGTGAGTGTGCACACGATCTGTCCCACTGTCCTCGCTTCTTCCTGACTGGTCCCTGGTACGGTGTACATCATAGTACACACACTCAGTAAATGCTTTCTCAATGGCTTAGGCTCTTGTTCTAAAAAAATACTCTTAATTTTCCTCAAAATCTTATCTCTTTTCTGTCAACTGCAGTGTAACTCTGAATGATGGTTTCTAGGTTTATCCATTTACTTGTATTTCTTGAGAATGCCCTCGGAGCACTGCCCTCGCCATAGTGGAGAGGACCCTCGCCGAGGAGCTCTGGCATCATTTAAAACAGGAGTTCCCCCTGAGAACAGGACTCCTTGCTGTCGCGGGAACGCGTACACCCTTCCCCTGCCCCAGGAGCGTCCTGCTGCGGACGGACTTTCTTTGCACCGTTTTAAAGCCTCAAGGCTCTTCAACCTGACTGGCTCCTTCCGTGCACACAGTCAGCCCAGATCCCTGAGCAGAGCCTGGCAGCTCTGTATCCAGAGAGCATCTCTGGACCTTCCAGTGTCCGTTGTATTAAAGAAAGATAGCATGTTCCAAGGTCAGACTTGAACGTCACACTCACTGTACAACTTTTGGGGAGTTTTTTGTTTGTTTGTATTTAATGGTGAAGTATATTCTGACAGTTAAAGTGACTTCTTACCCCTCGTAAGCGTGAACCCAAAGGGGCTGCCAGTGTCCTGGATGACCGTGGACCGGTTCTGCCCGGTCTGCGTTTGCGGCCTGGGTCTGACCCCCGCGGGTGTGGCTGCCTCGGCAAGCATCTCCAGCCTCGTGTCGGCCACTCAGCCCACCTGCTCTGAACAGCCCTGCGTCATCATACGTTCAAAGGCTCGTGCTAGCCAGGTTTCTCTGTGCATGAAGTGTCTCCCGTGTGTGTAGGGCTTCTCCTACATCTTTACTGTCTACACTCCAGGTATTCATTTCACACTGCTAGCCTAGTGTGGAGTACAGTATTGAGTGAGTACTTCTAGTCAGAGTACTTATTCTGTGAGTGTATATTTGTTGGTGAAAATGTTCTACTAATTGGCCAGTGTTCTAATTAGATTTGGTTAGAGAGGCATAAATGTACAGCTCCTTTGGGGGACACTTCTGAACTGACAAGGCTGGAAAAGTCCTGATGGGACAGCAGATCCATAACTGAACTTAGTATCATTTCCCCCATTTTATAAATTGCTCTAAAGGCTTCCTCTTAACTTTCAAAAACATTTATAATATTAGTTCTTTCAATCTTGACCTGTCTTTGAATTTTACCCTAGCCCTCCAGTCCTTCCTTCAGACAGCCCCCTAAACTGTCACCCATCCCGCAAGGAGTCAAGGTCTTTCACACTTTCCTGTTGCCTGCTCCCTCTGTACTTCATGCTGATGGCAGTCTTTTGTCCCCATGTCTGACCAAGATGCGCTCCTTTCGCTAAGAAGACTGTCAAAACCATCCAAGGTGAAATTAAGCAATCTGACCTTTCTCAGTCACATACTCCCATCCTGTTAACGTCCAATGATCGACGTAGTTCTGCAGCAAACATGAAACGAACTCCCGAGTTCGATGACTTGAGTCCGAGTCACAGTGCCAGCCTTACTGAATGAAGCCCCTTGGGCTGGGGCCGGAGTCTTTCCTCTTGTCCGTCACAGGAGCAGTGCTGACTAACTCAGAGTTGGCAAGAGAATTGTGTTAGCAGATATAGAAGGGAGTGCAAATAACAGTGTGCATGTTGGGTGATCTTAGCTGGAATTCATAGATGGAACACATGGGAAGGTGTAGATAATGGCGTGTTCATTACTGCGACTTCCTGAGTGCAAACACTAAGCTTTGCACATATGAGGAAATTTCAAAAAAGTGAATTTGATTATGAAATTCTTGCCAGAGCCAAGAATTTCTTTGAAACATTTGAAACATTTACTTGTAAAATATTTGCCTCATTCATATACAGCCTAAATTATTTATAGCCCCATTAGGCATATTTGGCTATCCAAGTTTATGGTTAAAGTTATACAAGACCATTTTTATAATTACATCTTGAAATTTTCAAGGTGAGTGCTTTTTTATTTAGAAAGTGTACAGGATAGAGTGTCATCAGACAATGCTTTATTTTCAGTATCTCAAAAAACATTGGAGTTTGTTTGTTTTAATAGTACTTTTGTTAATACTTAGAAATAGTTCCAGCCTGGCCGGTGTGGCTCAGTGGATTGAGCGTTGCCCATGGACGGAGAGGTCCCGTGATTCCCGTCAGGGCACATGCCTGGGTTGTGGGCTCGATCCCCAGTAGGGGGCGTGCAGGAGGCAGCTGATCAATGTTTCTCTCACATTGATGTTTCTCTCTCTCTCTCTCAAAAAAAAAAAAAAAAATCAATAGAAAAAAGAAATAGTGCCAAAGTGATTATATAAGTTTTAAAGGTTGGTAAGTCTTCCAAAATTGCCTCTGCTGTGTTCTCATTGTCACGGTTAGGTTTTTGTTTTTTGTTTTTCTCATTTGAAGAGAATCCATTAGTTGATATTGTTTAAAACTAATTGAACAACATAGTCGTGAAGGTGTGAGGGTCTGTGGAGTTGAAATCACAGTGTCCTTTTCAAAGTACTGAGAGTACCGTTTGCAAACTGCAATTTTTCTCTCCGTTTGTTCTCACCGTCTTTGCCCAAAGTGTTGCTTGAGCATTTATTTTCTTATGACAGAATGATAGTATTAGTAAAAATTATGAATGTTTTTAGAATTCTTTTGGATATTCATTTAAAACATTGGTGTGTGAGAAGTGAATGTAATTACATGTTTTTCCTAATTTTTACTTCAAGTTGTTATATATTAAAAAACTCTTAATACACAATATATGGTGAATGATTCTTTATATAGTCATTCAAATAGCCTTGTAGTCAAATCCTTCTTTGTGTAGCCTTATGGTTGTAAATCTAAATTGGTGTGGAGCACATATGTTTACTGTGGTGCTTTTGCTGTGCAGTCCTTTGGCCTTTTGCTTAGTTTTTGGGTCAGGATTTCATAGAGTTGAGTAACCAACAGGTGATAAATGTCCCATTTATCTTCTTCCTGACTCTCTAGCTCCTGAGCGTGAGAATTGCTGATCAATTACAGCAATTGTCTCTTAATGAGCTTTTCACATGTGCCTCTTATTTCATTCGGTAACTGTCTGCCCAAAGAGCTTGTCGGGTGGAATGCTGGTGCCTTTTACAGCATGCTGTGTCTGTGCCTAGGACGGGTCGTCAGCAGAGGGGCACAGAGGGCACTCATCACTCCCGGCAACAAGTACGCTTGTTCGTGTCTAGAGCACAGTTGAGACTGTTTATTGAAATTAGTTTAAGAAGAAAAAAACTACTGTCTTTGCTTCAACTGTCCATTTAGCCACCACTAATATAAGACCATGACATTTCTTGCTATAAAACGCTTTTCCTGATTGTATTTTTCCTTATATAAAAAAGAAAAACCAGGTCTATTAAATTAACTTTTAAAAACAGTGACAAACCGGTAAAAGTATATTTTAAATTAGCAGATATCATGATTCACATACTGCCATCCAGAGATTATTACTTCTGGGCTTATCTTCCTCCATGGCTGGCACTTTAAAAACAGTACCAGTCATGATCTGCTCTGGTATTTGTTACACAGCAGTTATCCTTTCCACTGGAAATGAAGTCTTGATGACTAAGTAATGTTTATACAGTTTATAATGCTTATTCTCTTACCTGTAGAATGGGAATGAAAATAGCATCTAACAAAGTGTGAATGAACATTAAACGAGACCCTGCACAGAAACCACAGAAACGCTGAGCACCCGCTGGTGCTGAGCTGTCAATGAACTTGTAGCCATTATGACGCAAATATTGTTACATTTAATTCTTTCTTCCTGACATCTTTTGGGAGACTTTGGAAGCTGAACATTGGAAGATTTTTTGCGTTGCTTACTTTGTTAATTGCATGAAATTCCATTTTCAATATATTTAAAATTATTAAACACCTGAAAACCTATGTGGAATTACCTCTATGCAAATTATTCTAATTTCATCTTTTGGAAGAAAGTGTAGGTAGATCTTCAGTGATTATTGTTCTGCGCTCCAGGAGAGAATCACGTAACAAATGTCATTGTAATAGGAGCAGGCCTAACTACCTCCTCGATTTTGATAACTACCTCCACCTTATTTAAATATAAGAAATGCCTGGACCAAATAAATAACCCAAGCATGCAGTCAATTTTTAGTATTTTTTACATCTTGAATATCTGAATATTTTCAAATTAATGCTATAATATGTCAGTGGTAAAGGGGGGATAAACGGTGATGAAAGGAGACTTGACTTGGGGTAGTGAACAAAAATACATTATACAGATGGTGTACTGTAGCATTGTACACCTGAAACCTGCATAATTTTATTAACCAATGTCACCCCAATAAGTTCAATTAAAATATGTTAGTGAATGTGTCCATTTATGTTATTCTAGGAGTTCTGAAGAAAGTTTTTGTAAGTTAGTAATATAGAATGAGTTAACCTGGAATGATGCTGTGTCACCGTTGTAATTGCATTTTGTTCTACTCTTCTCTGCTGCAGGTCTCGTTTGCATGAAGTCCAGCACTTCCGTGGTGGAGCTGGTCATGCTGCTTTGTTCTCAGGTACGCAATAGCAGCCCTTGATAGCGCTAAGCAAGCCGCAGGGATGTTTTGTATTCCCCAGCACAGAGTGATTGTGCATATGTATGCATACGCTTGTATATTTAAACTTCCAGCTATTGTCCCACAGATGAAGACAGTAATTTATACTGAGATATATTGTATGTAGATGACCTTACCATGTAAATATTGGTTTAGTCTCCCTCTCCCTTCTGCTCTCTGTAGCTTTCTTTTCCCCCTACCCTTCCCATCCTTCCATTGTTCCCTATTTTTTATCTCCGAATATATATATATATAAAATTTTTATTGACCTTTTGATATCCCATCTTTTAAAGATGATACAGTAGAATTTATAGCTTTAATTTTATTGTTAATTACATGTTTCTTCTCTATTAGATTAGAGATAATGAAAATTAAGTTTTTTCCATGCAATAGCCAAAGTATAAAATGCAGCTCATTAGTGAGTGGTCTTGGATATGATACCTTTCTGTTTTCTTTTTTTTTAATGGAATTTGTATATTTCAGTGTAAATTCTAAAAAATCTAGATATCCTATTTTTCTTTAGTAATCAGAATTAAAAATAGAATTGTAATTGTTGGGTATTGTTTCTTCTTAGCAATTGTAAGAAAACTAAGCATATATATAATTACATTTTTCTGATAATTAAAATAGGGACCTGATGGTCTTTCTTCTCACCAGCTCTTTCAAGTCTCCTAGTGGTTCTGATTTTTATTTAAGTATAAATATTTTTTAATATGAAAATGAGAAAAGAGGTAATGCATGTTTTATAATAAGTAATTATTACATTTATTCCTAGCTTCCTCAATAGAAAGAAGAATACATTTAAAGGGTTTCTCAGCCCTGACCTGAGGTCTGCCTGAAAGCTCGCTCCCCAATGAGAAGCAATATGGCTTCACAGATCCTTAGAAATCAGCAGAAACAGAGCAACCAGAGCTTACCTCTTGACTTCCAGTCTTCAGGTTTACTTCCTTCGAGAACTTGTTCATAGGGAAATCATTAAGTCCATCTCCCCTTTTCAGCCAGGAGGAACTTTAATAAGACCTTAAGGAAAACAGCATCCCCAGAAGGAGTTCATCTTCAAGGCATTTGAAAATTGTTACCTAATACCAGAGTCCTGAGTTCGAGAGACATTCTGAGAGATCCATCTGGACCTTTTAGGGTCTTAACGATGCACATTTTAAAAAATGTTTTTACCAAAAAAAATAGCTTAAAACTCCTTTTTCCTTAGCTCTGGGTTTCACTGCAGTTCAGGAGATAAAGAGGAACAGGGTCTAGTGTCTGTGATGGCCTCATCATCTAATCATAGGTTTAACATTACTCATTTGCTGGCTCCAGGAATTCCTGCCATTAGAGGCCCTAGAGATGAAACTTTGCCTCAGATATTGATTGAAAGGAAGAGTGAGAAATTCAAGCTCTCTGTGCAGTGCACTTTCTGTCAGTGTCTCAGCAAAGCAATTATAAACATGGCTCTCAGTTGATTTTTAAGTTGAGTTTTTTAAATAATTCAGAGTGCATTTAAATATTTCAAGTGGTTAATTGATTAAATACACCTCATTGAAGTGACTTAGAAATGTATGTTTGTTTTTAAAAATGCTCCAATTGTGTTATTTTCTGTTACGCTGAAATCTTGCTTTTCACGATTTTTTTTATATCCTCACTCACCCAAGGATATTTTTCCATTGATTTTTTTAGAGTGGAAGGGAGGAAGGGAGGTGGGGAGAGAGAGAGAAAAACATTGATATGAGAGAGACACATTGATTGGTTGCCTCCTATATGCGCCCCCACCAGGCCAGTGATCAAACCTGCAACCCAGGTACGTGCCCTTGACTGAAATCAAATCTGTGACCACTCTAACCACTGAGCCACACTGGCCAGGGCCACAAAATATTTTTAAAGACGCAAATGAGTAATCTCCCTTATTACAATTCAGGTAGGAGGAGTTTATGTTCTACTTTGAAATTAGCTTATGAAACCATCTTTGTAGGTCATTAATTGTTCAATGGATGTATAAAACCTTGGTTTTAAGGACACAAGAAAATGGACGTCTCTTGAAAGTTTCTAAAAATAATCTACCATTGTTCTTTACTAGTCAAGTTCAACGTGATTTATATCCTAGCTTCAGCCATTAGCAGGGCGTCCATAGCAGTAACAGACTTCTGATGCAGAGAAACAAGTGTAGTCAGTGCTGCTGTGGGAGGGTGCTTGGCTTGGCCCTCTCCGTGGCTGGGTTCTCCTTCAGGCCTTAGTGCATCTCTGGGGTGATGCAGCCGCTCCCTGTGGAATGAGCAGAGTTCTCTGGGCTGTGTTTGTGGCAGGACAGAAGGCAAGCCTATGGAGTCTTTTAAGCTGCAAAGTTCTGCGTTGTGTGTGTGTTTGGTGTTTTTTTTCAGTCCACGTTTTTTAAGTAGCCATAGTTCCATGTTATTATGATGGGCAGTAATTACTACTATTGAAATAGTGGAAAATGTGAATGAATGCTACTGTCCTGCTGCACCGTATATATAATTGTTTTACAGTGAGAATTACAACTAAGGTATTATCCACACTGGGATTCAGTTGTTGGTTAAAATACGTTTTCAATGCCAATGCAATATTACAGTTTATTTATTTGCTTAAAATGTGCTTTACTCTTTTCCAAAGTTAGATAAACCACTGAACGATAAAATTGTGTCTGTAGAGAATGGGTAGGTAAGGATTAAGAAAGGAAAGGAAAATGCAACATTTCTTGCAGCATTTTTTTGTCTTTTATTTGCTACAACACATTAAATGCTTTTATTTTTATGCTTTTCATTTGGGAAATTTCATGTGAACTACTTTAATTATTAAGGATATTGGCTTTCTTTTCCTTTTTATCTGAGCTCTTGATTAAACATACTATTGCCAATGGTTTGCGTGCAAAATATGGTCTAAATTTACATGAGATCACATTACAAGTGTCTGAGGTGCTTGTCAGGGATAATTTGGTTCATGTGGATAGCCTTTTCAACTCCGGGACATGCCATCCCGTCCCCCCGTGGAATGTTCGGTCTCTGTGGAAAACATATTTTATATTTTAAGAAGCTGTTAGCATTAGCATTATATTGCATTTAGTTTTCCACAAATACCCAAAATGCTTTTTTACTGTATTTTGGGTACTCTGCTTTTCCATGTGGAATTTATCACACAAAAGTAAATTTTAATAATTGACTGTTTATTCTTCTTCCCTTTCAATTTGTATTAAAGTTACACTTAGCATGTTTTTGAAAAAAAATGATTTTCTGTCATTTGTAAAATGAACTGAAGTAAAAAAATTAATATATATTATTTTGAAAAAATCATTGTTTAATCATTTAAGTACAAGATTTCCCACAGAGTTCTTCAGTATATCACAGCTCTAATGCTGTCTTCTCTAAACTTGTTTAAGATTTTACAATCAGATGCGATCGAAGTACTTTACATTGTTCTGTATGTGCACCTTATTTTACCATTACCTTATTGTGATTGTGGTGTGTTCTTTGATGAATAGCAGATTTAGTTTTCAAGTAAACTTTTAGGTACTATAATAGTTTCTAATTATTTCCAGACCTTTTCTAGGAAGTCTCCATCAGAGGTACTCCAGGAAGAATGGAGTGATGTTATCCCGCAGGATTTCTTTAAGTTTTCATAAGTAAAGCTTAGCAGATGTCACTAGCATTTTTCTGTGCCTTATCTGTCAATAGAAAGCGTTTTATAAGTTGAGAAACTTTTATGTAAAAAATAATGTCTCTCAGTATTTAAGTACTTGCTGACTTGAAGCACTGATTAAGCAAATGTAGGCTTAATAAATCATTTTTATTCTCATTAAAAACCCAAACATGTATAAGTGACATAAAGTATAAGTCAGCCTTGCAAGTCTCCCTAGGATCTGTGTATGAAGTTACTAGCATGAGTTATTTTGTGGTTTTGTTTGCCTTTCTTCTTTTCTAAATACTTTATATACTTAAATAAAAAAGGATTTTAGTGACTTCACTGATGTGATCAAGGCCATAACCCAGCACTTAAAAAAGAACCACAACTGAAGAACAATCTTCCTTTTTCAAATGATTTGGCCTTTGAACATTTAAATTTTTCATTTTTCTTCAATATGATACAGTTTAGTCAGATGGTATAAAGCAGAAAGTCATACTTTTCTTCTAACTGTAATAAATCTGACATTGGGGCCCAAAGGCAGGATGAATGTGGGGGCCTCGTGAGTGTGAGGCACTGAAAAGGTTGGGGGTGCATAATGAGAATATATGAGTGTAAGGAAGCTAGGGATGACTAAATGCTTTTTCAGAGCATCTTTGGAAATAAATCCTATTTGTCTTGATGGAGCTATATCACATTTAGTTATTTAATTATTTTTGGACTTTTTTTTAGCATTATGATGGTTACTAAAGATTTATTGATATATTCTTCTATTCCTTAATGAATCTAGTGTTCATTTACAAAGTTGCCCATTATGTAGCTTAATTTGAAATCAATAAAAGATAAAAAGTGTGTCATGATAGTTTTAATTGAATATAATTAAATTCTACCTATGTATAGTTCAGAAAATTGACCCTGTGAGCCAAGAATAAGGTTTTGTGAAGGCTTTGCTGAGATAGACTAAAGATAGACCCCGTAAAGCTAACAGGCTTCCCACAAGCATTAGCAGGGAGGGGGCTCAGGCTTAGGAAAGAGTGTGAGCAGAGGTCTGGCAGAAGGGGACCCTGTTCCGTGCTCAGACCAGTGACCAGCCGCATGGGGGCACATCGGAAATTAAGTCACCAGATTATATTTATTTGCACTTGTTGGCTCCGTTGGGAATTACCCATTTCCAGGCAAGGCATGAAGCAGTAGTTACCTGCAGAGTGTTTTTCAGTATAAAATGTTGTTGTGTATTAGTAGGACAAGTTGAAGTTGATAAGAAATTTCTCACTTGAGAAGCGCCCTGAGTGTTGCATGATTTTTGCCTTTACAGTCAGGCCTCTCTTTTCAGAAGGAAGAAAGATACTGTTTCATTCCTGAATCTATCTAACAAATCCCTGGGCGAAACCTGACCCCAACCCTCGTCTGTGGTATAGCATCACATCAAAGAGAAAGGGACAGATTGGGTGTTTAACATTTTTGGAGTTACAGTGATGGTATCATCTCTCTGGCCATGAAGTTTGTAACATGCCCTAAATAGAAATAAAAGTTAAGCAGGAGATTGAGAATGTGGTGATGCATAAATATTGTTGTCAACTTGGGTCATAATAAAGATTTTAAATTATTAGCATAGAGACAGTTACATTCTAAATATGTAGACATTTTAAAGGAAAAAGAAAGAGGTTATAAATATTGAATAATCAGGAAATGTATATTTATTGCATCTGGGGGAGGATGCCGACTGAACGGATACCCCAGGAGGGTAGACTCAGCTATGTGTTAGTTACAGCATCCTTCTGTGAAAGCTTAATCAAAGATGCAAAAAGCATAACATTCAAATTGCTTTTCATCACTTACATGAGGTCTTTTGTTGTTGATTTATTTCAACTGGAGAAGTTAGGAGACACAATAAACTCTGAGTCAGTCACTTTTACGTTGTGAACTATTTTTCCTAAGCTACCTATATGGGATAGTTACGTGATCTAACACTTTCGTTATTGTGTATTCATTAGTTCATATTCAACCCAAAGTGTGAAAAGAGAAGGAAAATGATGGATGAACAAAAGTTCTGAGTTCATCCATGTGAAAGGGTTAAATATAGAAATGAGAAATGACAGTCTTATTCTTATGTCTGGATTCTCATGACTCTACTACAGTTGGGACAAAACGAAATCAGTACGCCTCCACCGCCTGCAGGTCCATGCTCGAGTGCTGGCGTTTCTGCGAGGGGGCATGTAGCATGTTGTAAAGAAACGGGGCCCTGCGTCACGGACCTGACAGCCCTTCCTCTGCTCCGCCACAGTGTGCTCCCCTCTCCTTCTTCCCAGTGATTTTGGTTCCCTTCAGTTTTGTTTTTCTAAGTTTACGTTAGAAAACTCCTTCGAGCATATTACAGGAACTTTGAGAAGTAGTGGAAACAACGTTTATATATTCCACAGTCCTGCTACTACTACACATTCTCTTGTTTTTTGGTGGATTTTTTTTCTTTGTCCTATGTATATTTCAACATACTTTATTTTTATTAGCCATCATGTAATAAGCAACTTTGGTGTCCTCTTTTTCTTCTATTGCACACGTCTTCATGATCATACTGTCTGTGGTTTTGTTGTTATTTCAATAATTATAGATACACAAGAAGTTTTAAAAATAGGACATGGAATCTCATGAACCCTTCCCCCAGCTTCCTCCAGTGCCATCTTATGTAAATGTGTTACAGTATCAAAACCAGGAAACTGATACTGGTACAGCACCGTTAACTGGACTGCAGACATCACCCAGCTTTCAGTATTTTGACATGCGTTCATTTGTGTGTGCATTTAGAGATCAATACAGTTTCATTCCTTATATTGATGTAATTACCACTTATATCAAAACAGAGAATCATTACTTAATTCATGTCTTCCCCATTATTTCAAACTCTTTTCTCTCATGAAGTTTTTCTGGTTTATTATTATATGATTCCAACCACTCCACCATTCCCCTTGGCATCTGAAGTGAATGTATCTAGATAGTAAATATATGCACCTGCTTTACATGTTTACATGTTTTAATTGGATGGCCTCATAGGTGATGAAGGCATGACTTCCTTTATTCTTTGCATTGGAACTTTTAGGATAAGCATCATGTCCAGTATTTCCTCTGTTTTTAAACGATTCCATTCAGCCAATGGAGAAAATACGTATTGTAGAGTCTCATCACCATATTTATTTAACATTTATTGAGAGCTTTTAAATTATAGAATGTTTATTTAAAACTATCCAAAAGGAAACAATACTTAAGGATGACATAAGAGCCTTAAGTCTTCCAAGGTCACTTTATGAATGTTATTTTCTAGAAGTGTGCTGCACATTTCCACCACGACAAAGTTCACTTTTTCTGTTGCCAGTGATGTCGTCTGTTTGTCACTACTGTGTCATCCCCACCTAGCTCAGGGTTCAGCACACAGTATAGATATTCATTGATTACTTACTGAGTTAATTCATGAATAGAAGGAAAATACAGTCCTCAATATGATTTGATTAATTTTTTAATTGTGGTAAAATATGTATAAAATAAAATGTGCCATTTTAACCACATTAATTACATTACAGTGTTGTATAACCATCACCATTATTTATTTCCAAAAATTTTCAACACCCCAAACTAAAACTCTATACCCATTAAGCAGTAAGACCCTGTCTGTCTCTCCCGAGACTCTGGTATCGATAGTCCACTTTTCCTCTATGATTTGCTTATTTGCAGTGTTCGATATAAGTGGAATCATATAATATTTGTCCTTTGTGTCTGGTTTATTTTTGTTAACATGTTTTCAAGGTTAATTCATGTAACTTCATTCCTTTTTATGGTGAATGAATTTCTATTCTTTGTGGAGTTCTACATTTTACACATCCGTTAATCTTTTACTGGACAGGGGTTGTTTCCTCCTTTTGACTGTTGTGAATTATGCTGCTGTTAGCACTGGCCTTCAAGGGTTTCTTTGAGTTTCTTTTATCAGTTCTGTTAGGCTTATACCTAGGAGTGGAATTGCTGAGTCATGTGCTGCTTCTTTAACTTTTCAAACAACTGCCAAACAGTTTTTCACAGTGGTTGCCCCATTTTACATTTTCATGAGAAACGGACACGTTTTCCTATTATTTCACATCATCTCCAACACTTTCTCTCTCTTTTTCTGTTTTAATTTGTTGTTGTTGTTAATTTTGTCGTTCTAGTAAGTGTGAAGTGATATCTTCTGGTTTGATTTGCATTTCCCTAATGACTAAAGCTGCATCTTCTAATGTAACCCTTGGCCACTGTAGGCCCTTTTTGGCAAACTGTCTATTCAGATTCTTTCCCGATTTTTAAATTGGGTTTTTTCTTCTTGAGTTGAAATCCTTTTGAACTTTTTCTGGATAGTAAACCCTTATCAAGTATGTGATATGAAGAGATTGTCTCCCATTGTATGGGTTATTTTCGTCCTCTTGATAGTGTTCTTTGATGCACAAAAGTTTTTCATTTTAATAATGTCCAATTTATCCATTTTTGTTCATGTTGTTGCCCGTGCTTTGGTCTCCTGTTTATTAACTCATGGCCAAATCTAGGCTCGTGAGATTTTCTCTATGTTTTCTCTAGTAGTTTTATAATTTTAACCCCTAAATGTGGGCCTTTGATCATGTGGGCATGTGTGTCGGCTTTCTCAGCACCATTTGCTGCGGACACTAGTCCGTTCCCACCGAGTGGCCTTCGTGCCCTTGTGGAAAACCAGTTGAACACAGATGCCCAAGGCGATTTCTAGTGCAGAACTTGCTCCTGTATATTGAAAGAGGAAGACATTTAAAATATTACAGGGTTAAATAAAATTTCTCCTTACCTCTAGTTTTCAGTACTTATAAGTAATACAGTCACTTGATGTATATACTTTAAAACTATATGTGTACACATAAATGCGAAATTATTTCACCTGTTATTAGCATAAGCAAAATTGCTGTTATAACAGCAATAGTTTACAAATTGCTTTTTCTGATTGATACTCTAAAGCAGCACTGTCTAGTAAAAATGTGTGAGCCATATAATATTTAAAATTTTCTAATAACTACCCTGGCCGGTTTGGCTCAGCGATAGAGCGCTGGCCTGCGGACCAAAGAGTCGCAGGTTTGATTCCGGCCCAGGGCACAGACTTCGGTTGCAATTCGTCCCCGGCCCTGGTCGGGTCGTGCGGGAGGCAACCAGTTGATGTGTCTCTCTCACATCAATGTTTCTCTCTCTCTCCCTTTCTCTACCTCCCACTCTATCTAAAGATAAATAGAATAATATCCTCGGGTGAGGATAAAGTTTTCTAATAACCACATTTAAAAGATTAAAAAAACAGGTGAGATTAATTTTAATGTTATATTTTACTTAACTTAAATATAATGTCAACATATAATCAATATAAAAACTTAATGAGATATTTCAGATCCCTTTTCTTTATTAATTCTTTCAATTCAGTATGTGTTTTATACTTAGAACATATATCAGTTCATACTAGCCACATTTCAAGTGCTTGTATATGCCACATGTGACGGTAGATGCGCTGTTGTCCAGCACAGCCCTGCCCTCTGTTTGAATGTCCACGACTCTCCAGTGTTAGTGTTAATGTAGTCCGAAGTACAGCAGGCTGCTCCGGAAGCCCAGGCTGTTGGAGTCGGCAGGCACAGATCAGGGCGTGTCAGAGATCCTGGCACTGTGTTAAGAAGGTTGACGTCGCAGTTTCTCTACAGAACTGGTATCCTATACCGGCTTGTACATGGATGTATGCGTGATCATTCATGAATTAGTATGAAATACTGACTATAATTCTGCACAGTTCTGCTTCACGCAGTGAAACATAGCAGGGCTGCGGCATCCAAGGTCTAACACTGCAAGTTCCTTGTATTCTTAAGCGGTAACACAGATAAGTGGTATGCAGTAATTTATTATTTTGCTGAGGCATACATTGAAATCATGTGTGCTGCAAGTGGGCTGTGTGGGGGTGAGTCAGCCAAGCAGATGAAGCCTCAGCGCGTGCCGCGTGGTCGTCCCTACTCTTTCTTAGAAACGTAGTTTCAATTATAGTTGATATACAATGCTATATTGGTGTCAGATGTATAACAATGATAACACAGATACATACCTTACAAATAATTACCTTGGGAAGGGCAGTGCCCACCTCTGACCACAGACTGTGACCTATTGGAGGGAAGGGACCACGCCCCACATCTGTGCTCTCGAGCCCTGGTCTGTGGGACACGTCATCACTTGCTTAGTAAATTCTGAAGAGATCATTAGTTTTTTCTGATTACATATAATATTAATCTTGGAAAATTTGAAAAATAAAAAATACGAAGAATCAAATAAAGATAGGTTATTATATTATGACTAGAGGTAATTATCATTACTATTTGGTGTGTTTCCTGCTAGTCGTTTTTTCTATGTGCATATTTACATATAGTTTTTAAAATAGTTGAGAGCATACTTATATAGGATATTGTCATCTGTTTTTTCTTTTATACAAAATTATAATTCTCTGGATTGTTAAATGAATCTTCATAAATCTTTAAATGCTTAAATTTTAATTTTTGATGCATATATTTTTTATTAGTTTGACTTAAACAATATCTGTTCATTGTAAACAAAACAAAAAACACTTTGAAATGTACAGAAAAATATGGCATGAAAAGTAAACATCCTTTCCCCCTCATCTGCTCTTTTTGTCACTTCCTATACCACCTTTTCCCCCACCCCCCCAAATTAATGTATTTTCCAGTTACAGCCAACACACAGAATTATGTTAGTTTCAGGTGTGGCATAGTGGTTAGACATTTGCAATCTATGAAGTGAGCCCCCTGTGCCCCCCTGGCGGCGTGAACAGTTACTGCAGTGTTACTGACTGCACCCCGATGCTGCACTTGCTTTCCCGTGACTGTTCTGTAAGGGACTTGTACTTATTAATCCCTTTAGCTTGTCACCCAGTCCCCTCGCCCCTCTCCTGTCTGGCAGCCAATACTTTGTTCTCTGTATCTGTCACTCTGTTCCTGTTTTGTTTGTTTATTTTGTTCTTTAGATTCCACATCTAATTATGTGAAATCGTGCCATTGGTCTTCCTCTGTCTGACCGCTTTCACTCAGACAATACCCTCCAGGCCCAGCCGCTGTCACAAATACAAGGCTCCCTTGTCTGTGGCTGAGTGATAGTCCGTTGTAGTATGTACCACTTGCCATCCAGTCGTCTGTTTTGTTGTCGTTAATCCTCACCTGAGGAAATGTTTCCATTGGGTTTTAGATAGAGTGAAAGAAAGGGAGAGGGAGAGAGAGAGAAAGAAAGAGAAACGTCGATGTGAGAGAGACATATCGATTGGTTGCCTCCCACATGACCCCAACCAGGGTCAGGGATTGAACCTACAACCCAGGTATGTGCCATTGAGCAGGAATCAAACCCTCAATCCTTTGGTTCACAGGCCGACGCTCTAACCGCTGAACCAAACCAGCCAGGGCATCTAATCATGTATTGATGGGCATGTAGGTTGATTCCATATCTTGGTGAGGATAAATAGAGCTGCAGTGAACACCAGTGCATCGTATCATTTCTAATCAGTGTTCTGAACTTCAGATAAATGCCCTGAGGTGGCGTTGCTGGGTCTTGTGATAGTTGTAGTTCTCATGGTAGTTGGAGATCTGATGGTAGTTCTAGATTTAGTTTTTTGAGGAACCTCCTTGTTGTTTTCCACGGTGGCTGCACCAGTCTGCATTCCCACCAGCAGTGCACGAGGGTCCCCTTTTCTCCACACCTTCGCCAGCACTTGTTTGTTGACTTATTGATGATAGCCATTCTGACAGGTGTGAGTTGATATCTCATTGTGGTATTGTAATGTTCTTTTGCTGTGGGATATAGTATAAACCTAGGTGTTAGTCATAAAATTTGAATATTTACCAAAAGGTTTTGGAATGCAGATCTTGAGAAATATGAAATGTCTATTGTATAGGTTACTTATGAACATTTTTGAGTAGAGTAGCTTCAAAATATCCAGCACTTTGAAGACACAGTTGAATACAGTCTAGAGCTCTTGGTGCTAATGGTGTAATTCTCTTTATACTTGTATTTTACTATCTCTTTTTCTAATGGTATACCTTTTATTCAGTTTTATAGTTATACTGTTTTAAGTTATAATGTTTGAGTATCACTCGACTGATACACCTACTCTTAGCTCTATAAAAAATGGCATTCAAACACCATCATCAAAAGAGTGACACCAACAGTACAATACACCTCAAGACAAAATAGTAGTACCTTGGTCATGACACAGACTTGTACAAGCTCTTAAGAAATATTTCCTGCCCTGGCCAGTTTGGCTCAGTGGTTGGAGCGTCGGCCTGTGGTCCAGAGAGACCCGGGTTCGGTTCCCGCTAAGGGCATGTACCTCGGTTGCAGTTTGTCCCCGGCCCTGGTTGGTCGTGCGGGTGGCAGCCACTTGATGTGTCCCTTTCACGTCTATGTTTCTCTCTCTCTTCCTCTCTCTCCCTCCCACTCTATCTGAACAAAAAATGAAAAAATGTCCTCGGGTGAGGATAAAAAAAAAAAGAAGAAAAAAGAAGTATTTCCTGTGAGCAAATGTAAATTCCGTTTTTCATGATAAATCATAGAAATTAGAGTAAGTCATTGTTATTTCCTGATTACAGACCACTACAGGATTTTGTTTTGTTAAACAGTTTTAAAAGTTCTGCTTCTGCCCGGCTGGTGTGGCTCAGTGGTTGAGTGTCGACCCATGCACCAAGAGGTCGCCAGATCGATTCCCAGTCAGGGCACATGCCCAGGTTGTGGGCCCAATCCCCAGTGGGGGGCATGCAGGAGGCGGCCATTCGATGTTCTCTCTCATCGATGTTTCCATCTCTCTCTCCCTGTCCCTTCCTCTCTCTCTAAAAAAAATCAATAAAGGAAAAATAAATAAATAAATAAAAGTTCTGCTTCTATCAAACTTTAAGAACTAAAGATATTTAAAACCACATTATTATTAAAACTTAAACAGCATGCTTTAATTTGACACTTTTAAAAATGTTTTATATTTATATTTATTTTTTAATTTAAGTTTTTTTTATTTCAAAAGATGCAAATATTGTAAGTTTATTTAAAAAGCCCTATTCTAGCTTTTGTTGTTGTTCTTCTACTCAAGTGTATCTTAAAATCTGAAACATTTTCTCATTTAATAAAAGTTAGTATTCCTTTATTTTTTTTCTGATCATTTTTAGTAGCAGATATTTTTCAAAGAGGGAGTAGTATCCTCAACCACTCAACTTAGCTTATAAATATCCTTATATGTTAGTAACCAACTAGATATATTTTTCTCTTTCCTAATGGTTTTTCTGTGTTTGACCTTCATAACAATAATCTCTTTGATTTGATCACTGATTATTCATTTCTTTCATTCAGTTTTTCCTATAATGCTTCCAGTAAGATGTTCATAAAAATAAACAATGAAAATGAAAGAAGGTACTTTGTATACTTGTATATGTTTTTCTTAGTTTATTTTTTGTATATATTGAAAACACTACTCATCTCTGTTTTTCTCTCTACACATTACGATTTTCTTTCAGCCTTTGTACTAACTTTTCTAGAGTATTGCACAGAATTTATAAGCATGCCAGTTGTAATGAGCATTCATTATGAAAATTTTTGCAGAACATATCCACATCTTTAATGGGAGTTAAAGAAGTAGACATTAAGATACAGGAAGTGGAAAATCAGTTCTGGAGTTCCATAAGACTTGAGATCTCAATTTAATCTACTATTTTTACCTTGAAATATTTTTCATTCTTTGAAAGATTTTGAGATGGATTGAATCTCCAAGGACATTAAATTGCTTTTTTAATTTTATACAAAGCAAAAGGGAATGAGAAATGTGCATTGAGCTGACAGAGACGAGGGAAAACTGGTGGGGAAAGAAATGATGTCCTGGGTCTGAGACTTCCAGTAGGTCGTCTGACTACCCGAGCGTGGTTGTGAAGAGAACATCGGGATTTCATTGTCATCCTTCTGGATCCTATTTGTCTTCAAAGTTTTTAGTTTCAAAGGATCCTTAACTTGATATCCAATTCTCTGAGAAAGTCCTTCATCTTGAGGAAATTTTATGCATCCACGTAGAAGAGTTAAAAATTTGTGACAAAGCTGTCTAAGGCCTTGGCAGTTCTCCGCAGGCCTTTAAACCCAGTTCAGTGTGTTTCCTTGTGAAGATAAGATTGTGATGCCTGTCTGTAACTCACATCTTTTTTTACGGCTGTTTATTTTCTTTGGTAGTGGAGTGAGTTTGCACGTGTGTGTGTTTTCTGAAATGGCAGAAGACTTTCTGGAATGACTTGTAGATAAGATTTTAAAATGTGCTTTTTTTTCCTGTCACTGCCAAGCAGTTATCTTTGTGAAATGACAGTAATTTATTTTGATCTCCTGGTATACATTCTCATATGCATTTTCATTGTTTTAAGTAAATTCTCAAAGCCTACATATAAGAGAATTGTTAGAGAGCTAGAACAGTGATTAAAATAGTCATTCCCAGTCCAGCCATCCCATTTGTTAACTCACATGGTACGTTAGACCTGAGAAACCACAGCAAACAGTCAGACCTCCTCTATGCTGTGTACTTTTCTTGACACAGTTTTACATATCTCCTTTTTCAATGTTTTCCCAAATTATTTTTGAAACTCCTAGAATCACCATATATGCATTTAAGAAATACAAAAGTAAATGTACTTCAGTGTAAAAGAATATGAACATTGCCTAACCTAATTCATTACTCACGTTTTTATTATCTTCGTTGTTGAGTGTATTGCAGAGTATTACAGATATGCTCCCTATATTCCCCCATTGTTCCCCTGTCCCGGTCCCTGCCCCACCCTAGTCCTTTACCACCCTGTTGTCTGTGTCCATGGACAATGCATACATGCATATAAATTCTTTGGTTAATCCTTCCCCTTCCCCTTCCCACTGAGATTCATCAGTCTGTTCCATGTTTCCATACCTCTGGTTCTATTTTATTCATCAGGTTATTTTGTTCATTAGATTCCACATGTAAGTAAGATCATGTGATATTTGTCTTTCTCTGACTGGCTTTTTTTGCTTAGCATAATACTCTCCAGGTCCCTCCATGCTGTCCCAAAGGGTAAGATATCCTTTTTTATAGCTGCATAGTATTCCATTGAGTAAATGTACCACAGCCTTTTTATCCACTCATCTGCTGAAGGACATTTGGGCTGTTTCTAGATCTCAGCTATTGTACATAATGCTGCTATGAACATAGGGGTCCATGTATTCTTTTTGGTAGGTGTTTTGGGATTCTTAGGCTATATTCCTAAAAGTGGGATCACTGGGTCAAACAGCAGTTCAATTTTTAATTCTTTGAGGAAATGCCACACAGTTTTCCATAATGGCTGCACCAGTCTGCATTCCCACCAGAAGTATACTAGAGTTCCTTTTTCTTCACATCTCACCAGCACATGCTGTTTGTTGATTTATTGATGGCAGCCATTCTAGCAAGTGTGAGGTGATACTCGTTGTTTTAATTTGCATCTCTCTGATGATTAGTGACATTGAGCATTTTTCATATGTCTGTTCGCCATTTGTATGCCCTGTTTGTAGAAGTGTCTGTGCAGGTCCTCTGCCCATTTTTTTAATTGGATTGTTTGTCTTCCTTTTCTTGAGTTGTATCAGTTCTTTATATATTTTGGAAATTAACCCCCTATCACAGGTATCGTTGGCAAATATGTTTTCCAATACAGTGGGTTCATTTTTTATTTTGATACTTGTTTCTTTTGCAATACAGAAGCTTTTCAGTTTGATGTAGTCCCATTTGTTTATTTTTTTCCTATGTTTCACTTGCCTTAGGAAATATATCAGTCAAAATTCTGCTACATGAGATGTCTGAGATTTTGCTATCTACATTTTCTTCTAGAATTATTATGGTTTCACAACTTACATTTAAGTCTTGTGTATGGCGTAAATTGGTGGTCTAGTTTCATTGTTTTGCATGTACCTGTCCAATTTGCCAACACCATTTATTGAATAGGCTATCTTTACTCCATTGTATACTCTTGCCTCCTTTGTCAAATATTAATTGAGCGTAACGGCTTGGGTTGATTTCTGGGTTCTCTATTATATTCCATTGATCTATATACCTGTTCCTGTGCTAGTACCAGGTTGTTTTTATTACAATTTAAATTTTGAAGTATAATATTTGTTCTAGATCTATGAAATATGCCATTGGTATTTTAATAGGGATGTATTGAATCTATAGATTGCTTTGGGTAGTATGGACACTTTAATGATGTCAGTTCTTCCAATGCATGAACACGGTATATACTTCTACTTGTTTGTACTTTATTCTATATTTTTTTCAAAGTCCTGCAGTTTTCCAAGTACAAGTCTTTTACACTCCTTGGTTAAGTTTATTCCTAGGTATCTTTTTGTTGTTGTGGTTGTTGCAGTGGTAAAAGGCATTGTTTTAGTTTCTTTTTCAGAGAGGTCATCCTTGTTGTATAAAAACACCATTGATTTCTGGATGTTAATTTTGTATCCTGCTATTTTGCTTAATTCATTTATCAATTCTATTAGTTTTTTGGTGGATTCTGTAGGGTTTTCTGTGTACAATATCATATTATCTGTGAATAATGATAGTTTCACTTCCTCCTTTCCAATTTTGATGCCTTTTATTTTTTCTTCTTGTCCAATTTCTGTGGCCAGGACTTCCTATGTTGAATAGGAATGGTGAAAGCAGACATCCCTGTCTTCTTCCTGTTCTTAAGGGAAAGGCATTTAGTTTTTGCCTATTGATTATGATGATAGTATTAGTTTTGTCGTATATGGCCTTTATTATGTTGAGGTAAGATCCCTTTATTCCCACTTTGCTTAGGAGTTTTTATCAAAGTGAGTGCTGGGTTTTGTCTAATGCTTTCTCTGCATCTAGCAAAACGATCGTGTGATTTTTATCCTTTATTTTGTTAATGTGATGTATCACATTTATTGATTTGCGAATATTGTACCAGCCTTGCATCCCTGAAATAAATCCCATTTGATCATGGTGTATGACCTTTTTAATGTAGTGCTGGATTATATTTGCTAATGTTTCATTGAGGCTTTTAGCATGTATGTTCATCAGGGATTTTGGCCTATAATTTTCTTTCTTTGCAGTGTCTTTATCTGGTTTTAGAATTAGAATAATGCTGGCCTCATAAAGGAGCTTGGAAATCTTCTTTCCTCGTAAGTGTTTTGGAATCATTTGAGGAGGATAGATGTTAGTTCTTCGAATGTTTAGTAAAATTCCCTTGTGAAGACATCTGGTCAAGTACTTTTGTTTGCTGGCAGTTTTTTTTTAATTACTGCTTCAATTTCACTAGGTATTTTTGGTCTGTTCAAGTTTTCTGATTCTTTCTGATTGAGTTTTGTAAGATTATATATTTCTAGTAATTTGTCTATTTCTCTCAGGTTGTCCAATTTGTTAGAATATTGTTGTTCATAGTATTTTCTTTCAATCCTTTGTATTTGTGTGGTGTCAGTTGTTACTTCACCTCCTTCATTTCTGATTTTATTTATTTGGGTCCTCTCACTTTTTTCTTGATGAGTCTGGCTGAAGGTTCATCAATCTTGTTTATCTTTTCAAAGAACCAGCTCTTGGTTTCATTGATCTTTTTTATTGTTTTTTAGTCTCTATGTCATTTATTTCTGCTCTGATCTTTATTATTTCCTTCCATCTACTTACTCTAGCCTTTTATTGTTGTCCTCTAACTCTTTTAGTTGTAGAGTTGGTAGTTTTTTATAGATTTCTCTTGTTTCTTGAGATAGGCCTGTAATGAACTTCCCTATCAGGACTGCTTTTGCTGTGTCCCATATGTTTGGGTTGTTGTGTGTTCATTTTTGTTTGTTACCAGGAAGTTTTTTATTTTTTTCTTGATTTATTGGTAATTTCATTAATTGTTTAATAACATCCTATTTAGCCTCCATGTGACTGTGTTTGAATGTTTTTATTGTAGTTGATTTCTAGTTTCATGTCATTGTGTGATCAAAAAAACATGCTTGATATGATTTCAATCTTCTTGAACATGTAGAGACTTAGTTTGTGTCCTAACATATGGTCTATCTTTGAGAATGTCCCTTGTACATTTGAGAAGAATATATATTCTGCAAGTTTGGGGTGAAATATTCTGTAAATGTCAAGT
Organism: Tadarida brasiliensis; assembly: GCA_030848825.1. Taxonomy (NCBI): domain Eukaryota; kingdom Metazoa; phylum Chordata; class Mammalia; order Chiroptera; family Molossidae; genus Tadarida; species Tadarida brasiliensis. The sequence goes on from CM061266.1 coordinate 101,122,391, forward strand.
AAATCTGTCTGATCTAGTGTCATTTAAGGTTGCTGTAGAAGATCTGTCCAGTGATGTCAGTCGGTGTAAAGTCCCCTACTATGACTGCATTGCTATAGATCTCTCCCTTAAAGTCTGTCAAGAGCTTTTTTATATATTTCAGCGCTCCTATATTAGGTGCATATATATTTTACCAGGGTTATATCCTCTTATTGTATTGATCCTTTTAGTATTATGTAGTGGCCTTATCTGTCTCTTGTTATGACCTTTTCTTTGAAGTCTATTTTGCCCTTTTATTCTTTATGCCATGTTCCTCTCTTTATATTTCTTCTTTTTCTTACAGCAGTCCCTTGAACATTTCTTGCATTGCAGTTTTGTTGGCAATAAATTTCTTGAGCCTTTTTTTCCATCTGGGAAGCTCTTTATTTTACCTTCAGTTTTGAATGATTTTGAATGATAACCTTGCCGAATATAATAGTTTTGGTTTTACATCCTTGCATTTCATTACTTTAAATACATTATGCCATTCCCTTCTGGCCTGTAGTGTTTCTGTTGAGAAATCAGCTGACAGCCTTATGGAAACTCCCTTGTGGGTCACTGTCTCTCTCTTGCTACCCTTAGATTCTCTTGTTGTCTTTAATGTTGGCCATTTTAATTATGATGTGTCTTGGCGTGAGTCTCTTTGGCTTCATCTTGATTGGTTCCCTCTGTGCTTCCTTAACTTGTTGGTTTTTTTCCTTCACCAGCTTAAGGAAGTTTTCTGTCATTATTTCTTCATATGTGTTCTCTATCCCTTGCTCACTTTCTTAGGTCTCTCTTACCCCTATCATGTGGATGGTTTTCCATTTCTTGTTGTCCCAATGTTCCCTTAAACTGTCCTCATGCTTTTAAAATATTTTTTATTTCTGCTGCTCTGATTGAGATTTTTTTTTTTACCTTGTCTTCTAATTCACTTACTTGTTCCTGTGCTTTATTGAGCCTGCTTTAATTTCTTCTAGCGTATTCTTCTTCTTCTTCTTTTTTTTTTTTAATCCTCACATTCTTGCATTTATCTTCAGATAGAGCGGGAGGGAGAGAGATAGGAAGAGTGAGAGAGACACATCTGAGTGGTTGCCACCCACACGACCCCAGGCGGGGCCAGGGACAAACTGCAACCAAGGTACGTGCCCTTAGCGGGAACCGATCCCAGCACTCTCTGGTCCGCGGGCTGACACTCTAACTGCTGAGCCAAACCGGCCAGGGCTCTTTCTAGCGTATTCTTAATGTCAAACATAGTGTTCTTCATTTCTGACTGGTTCTTATTCATAATTTCCAAGCCTTTTTTATGTTGATGTAGCTTATACTCAGTTCTTGTAGTTCCCACTAAGTTCCTTGAGCACCTTTATAGCCAGTACTCTGAACTGTATGTGTGATGACTTGTTTACCTTCATCTTATTTAGGTATTTTTCTGGCAGTTCCTTCTTTTTTTTTTAATTTGAGTTTTTTTCTTTGTCTCCCCATTTTAGTGTTCTATTTGTGTTTGTATCTATGTATCAGATATTCTTATTATGACTCCCATATTCTTATTATGACTCCCAGTGTTTGTGGGCTGGGCTTTTATAGTGAATGTCCTGTGGGACCCAGTGGTGCGGTTTTCTTGTACTGCTGAGCTGTATGCTCTAGGTATGACCCTTTTTTGGGTTATGTGGGCTCTCCTGTTACAGTTGGGTATTGGTTGTTGTTGTCCCATTTTTGGGTGGGCTCTCCTCTCAGGCTGGCTGACGTAAGGCTCACACACCTCTGTTTGCAAGCTGTTGTACAGGTGCTGACAGGGCAAAACAAAGTAAAACCAAACAGGAAACAATCATGAACATACAAAAATCCCAACAAGACCAGTGAGAACAACCACACGAAAAAGAGAATTCAGAAAGAGAAAAGAGAATGCAAACTAGAAACAAAAAAGAGAGAAAAAGATAATATTATAATAGTAAAATGAAAAATAAAGAGAATACTGGAAATGAAAATGGGCAGCAAATATATTCTGAAAGGAAATAAGAGAGAACAAAAATAAGAGAGTAGGAAAAGGAAAACAGTAAGAAAGACAAGACAGAGTAAGAGAAGGAAGGAGGCCAATAGAGATCTGAAAGAAACAAGAGAAAGGAGCGAAAATCTTAACAGTAATAATAATAGCATCAAAGCAATAAAGCAGAAAAATTATAGAAAACATTTTGGAAAAATTAAGAAGCCAGCCAAGTAAACTTATCTGGGCAGCTTATGTTGTCTGAGGCTCACTGTTTTTTGTGCTGATTTCAGGCCTCCCGGGAGGTACTTCTGTGTCAGCCAATGTCAGGAGCTGTCCAAGGTTGGCTCTCCTTGTCCTGTTGTAGCTGTGGTCAGTCTGAGGCTCTCTAAGGACCACCTCCATCTGTCAGCTACTCCACCTCCCCCCTGAGCTTGCCTGGTCTTCCTCCAGTGTCTTCCAAAGAGAGTCTTTAGGGTGGAGCCAGGCTAGCGTAACTAGGTGTAGCGGGCCCCCTGCTTAGAGATTACACTGTCAGGCCCTCAATGAGGGGAAGTTAATCTCTGCTTCAGAGCCAGACTCCTCAGTCGCTGTCATATGCCCCAACTCTAGTCCCCCTAAGGTGGCCTGGTGCAGGTTCAGGTGGGTACAGCCTGCCACCTTTCAACAGGAGCAGTTTCAGCTGCCCTGGGCTCAGGGGGATTGATTGAAGCTTCTCCAGTTAAGCAGGTTGCCTGCCAGGCCCACAGGTGGGGGCAAAGCATTTCCTCCTGGCCCCAGGCCATAGCCTCTGAGGATCCTACTCTTGGAATGTCCTGCTTTGAGCTGTTATCCCGACCCCCATAGAACTGTGCCCAGCAGGCGGCTCCTGGGCTTCAGAGAGCTGATCCACACCCTTTGCTGTTGGGGGGGAGGGTGTTCCCAGTCTGCAGAAGGGGTAGATGTGCTGGACGCCTCCTTCCCAGTACTGAACTCAGAGTGGCCGGATCAGCCTCCCCACAGTGCAGTCACAAAGCCCTGCTCTGTCTCCCCAACAAAAGCCTTCCCAAGGGATACCCTAGGATGCCATCCAAAAATAAAAACAAACACATGAAAAAAGCCCTGCTTTGCGAGGGCCTGGCACCCCCATGCCACAGGTCCAGACAGAAGGGGTTACAAAACCAGCCCCCGCGCAGGCCTCTGCTCTCTCCACACAGATGGTCTCAGTATAGCCTCGGTGACCCAGCTCTGCTCGCACCCCGCCTCCCCTCAGTGTGGCCCCAAATCCCCATCTCTCCTGCTGCCAGTCCCCAGGACAGTGCAGTCCACAGGCTCCACGGGTGGAGGGAGGGGTCCCAAACCACTGAGGCACGACAGTCCTCTCCCCCTTCCCACTCCACATAGCCCAGGTGCTGTCCGGTGCTCTGTACAAGGCCTTTCCGGAAAGCAGAGGGTTCCCCAAAGTCAAAGCTGGGTGCAGCCCTCAGGCCCCGCAGCCCAGCCTTTCCAGCAGTCAGAGCCCAGTGAATCTCTCCGCTGGGGCTGCGGACGTCAGGGGCCCTCTTCCCTGGGGACTAGGGACCAGCCTCCCAGGCAGCCGAGTCCCCGGGTCCCTCCGCCAGATGCTGCGTGGGCTCTCCTGCCAGTCTCTGGGGCTCAGGGTGTGGGCTCCCTGCTGGATGTGAGCCCACACGCCCAGGGGGAGTCTGCTTTGCAGCCCATCGCTTGGAACTCTCAGCCCAGCACCAGCTCTAGGGGGCTCCCCCATCCATGACTCCCCTCTCTCACCAGTCTCTAGTTGTTTCTCCAGGGCTCCTTAGACATGGCACGTCCGATCGGCCACTGCTCCTGTGTGTTCCCGCTGGCAGCACAGTGTGCTGGCCGTGGCCCCAGGCCCTGGCTGGGGAGGGCACTCCGCCTCCTGCGCGCACAGCCATCTGAAGCCCCTGTCACTGCTCACAGCTCTAACACGTTTGTTCTAGGCTAACACTTCAGTCCTACAAAACTGCCATTGATAAGAATGAACTACCGTGTCCGAGTTTCAAAGGATCTTAAGAATGGCCTTGTTTTAGAGACATGGATACTTCAGTAATTATGATGTAATTAGGCACAGTAGTATCCTATGTCACAAGAGAAATTTAGTTGAACAATTTGAAGGAAAATACGCACATCACTTTATGACAATTATATTGCCTAACTGTAGGCACTTGGAGGTTGTCACGAACGCAGACGTGTGTAGAGGGAGAGGTGTCCTAGGCGTGTGGTTTTCAACAGTACCTTCACTTTAAAATCACTGGGAATCTTTAAAATAACACTGATCTCTGGGCCCTATTCTTAGATATTCTGATATGATTGGTACTTTTTAACAACTCCCCTGTTGATTCTTTTGTTCAGGCAAAATTGAGAACCACAGATTTAAGAGATTCCACAGATGAGGGAGGAGGAAAGCATTCAACAACAACAGTAACACTGAGAACACACAGCCTGCCGGCCCCCGCTCCTGACGAGGGACCGGAGTTAGATGAAGCAGGAGTCTTCCTTTCGTTCAGGAGTGTGTGATCTAGTGGGGAGACGTGTGTAAGCAGGTCACTATAAAATGCAAAGAATTATATTTCAGGGGAAATGTTCTCTGATTAATAAAAATACAGAATATTAAGTGTTGAGGAAATAATGATCTAGGCTGAGCCCATTTCCAGCGTTTTAAAGGTATTTCATGTTCACACTTGAAGACTCATTACTTTGCCAGCATAAACTCTGGTACAGTGTTGCCCCTTCCATAGGAATAAGGTCTGAAAATGCAACTGTAGCTTGGGATAACTGCAGAATATGCCAGTTGTTACATTTTTTTCCGATAGAATACTTTTCTCTTCCCTGTCCATTGTTTTCTTCACACTTAAGTATTTTTGTTTACTGCTCAGCTCTGTGGACCATATTTTACCAGGGATGTAGAGAGATTAGATTTTCATCTAAATGCCCCCAAATTGATTCTTTGTGCTGCTTTCACAGCTGTCATTCAGAAATCTTAAAAGAAGATTTAAAAACCACATTCAATCCTGACATTTTCTGAGGGAGAAAAATATACTTGTGAGGAATATTTTGTCCTCCCTTTTTCTCATTTGATATTTTCTTTATTCGTTGAAAGAAATAAACTTGAGTTTTCCTAATTGCCATTCAAGACTAATTTGTTTAAAATTCACCAAAACAATGAAAGGCTAAAATAAATGTCTTATGCTAAATCTTAGAAGCAGCGAATGAAATGATTTTTAGAATGTGTAGTTTCACTGCTGCCCTGGGCTCCAGCCTCGGTGCCCAGCTGCTGGGCTGAGCCTCCGCCGGGCAGGGGCCAGGGCTGCCACGCCGGGACCACGCGCCCCGCACGCGGACTGCTGCGCTCTCACGTTTGGAATTCGTATCTAACTATATTCTTTTATGGCGTATAATCTTGAATTAAATTACTTGGCTTTTTTTCTCTTAGATGCCGGGGCGATGAATATGTATATCTGGGGCAGGAGTTTATCTCCTGCTGGAGACTTTTTTTATTTTATCCTCACCCGAGAACACTTTTGCATTTATCTTCAGATAGAGCGGGAGGGAGAGAGGGGGGAAGCGAGAGAGAGAAACATCGACGTGAGAGGCACATCGAGTGGTCGCCACCCACACGACCCCAACCGGGGCTCTCTGGTCCGCAGGCCGATGCTCCAACCGCTGAGCCAGATCAGCCAGGGCTGCCGGAGACTTTTCTATCTCATATCACAATTTGAACACTAAAAGCTTTCACAGCCCTCCTTCTTCAGGAAAGGTAATTGGTGATATTTTTGTGACCTTGCAAGTTGTTACTAGGTAATGTAGTTAATAGAGATGGCCTTGAGAAATGGACATTGTGTAAATTGGTTATATAGTTGAGGGACACTCTGAAAACCTTCAGGAACTGAACTGCATTCTCACATTAGGTGGGATACACTCTGGCTCTTCCTTCGGTCAGGGCCTGCAGAAGGCTTACCTCCCAGCCACGACACCTTGACGCGGAACCCGGGGCGTCTGTGTCAGGGGGGCAGAGAGTCACGTTGGGCAAGCAGATAACTGATACAATCTTTAAAAATATACCCGGGAGTATAATATTTATTAAATTTTATACATAAGGATATTTTTCTGTCTTTTCCATCCTAGAATGAAAATCTTATTGCCTTAAGGCTGTAGTGTAGTCTCTGGAAATTATATCATCTTTTTCTTCTGCCCTGACATTTACCACAGATGAATAAAGTATGGCTCTTCCATCAAAGATACAGTACCTAAAATCTAATCACATAATGTTCACGTAAAACGTATGAAGCGTAAACTGAGGTTGGAGAGACATATGGAAACTACTATTAAGCAAGTTAGCGTTAGACTCTTATGTTGGAAACTTGGTATTTTAGCTTATGCCATTTAAAATCCTGTTTGAGATTGACTCATGTCCGAGGAGCGAAGACCAGGACAATCAGAGGTAGCAGAAGGGCTAGATAGACAGAGCCTCTTAAATGCCTTATAAGGTTTCAGAGGAGAACAGGAAATATCTAAGAGAGAGAGAGAGAGAGAGAGAGAGAGAGAGAGAGAGAGAGAGAGAGAGAGAGAGAGAGAGATCCTGTCTTGTTGTGATTAGCGATGCTTCTTCATGCCTTCAGAGGACAAGAGCCAGTTCGTCTAGGCTTCCACAGGAGAAGAGAAACGGTGTTTGCTTAGTTATGAGCTTCCGTAACAGGGACACTTTAAAAGTGTCCCTACTTGTCACACGGCCTTATGTGTCTCACCAGTGGGGAATGCGTGTGAACCGCAGCTTACAGTAAGTCACCAATAATAGTTATTGAGTATTACTTATGTGGCTCGATTTCAGCGGGTGCTAAATGTTAAAATGACTACAGAATATAGGATTTAAAGCCAGTTTTCTCTGCATCATAAGAACGATGAACCTATCTTCCTCTCATACTCCTATCCATTTCTTTTCTTAGCTTTAACTGCAAAATTTTTTGAGAGAGTATATTCTAGTTACTACCCTCTTTCCTCAATTACCTTTCATTCATCAACCCAGTTGTCAGGCTTTCATCCACCGAATTCTAATGACCATCCCGGGACCACTCCTGTGTCCTCGTCACACCTGACCTGTCTGATGTGGAGACCTTAACGATGTAATAATATACTGACAGGTTTCTACTGCCTAGTCCGCAAAATGTGGGGAATAACAGGAGGCAGGGACACAGTCCCCGAGGTTCAGGGAGGGTTCCTCGGGCAAGGAGACTTCAGCCCCTTTGCTTACGTGAACTCTGCAGGAAGGAGACTGAGGAAGTAGCGTCGCTGTGACTTTGGCCTTGGGGGAAGGCGTTCACGCAGATACAATCCTGTTCATGGCGTTGTCTTGGGTGAATACGAGAAGTGTAGTACCTGCTTCGTCATTAAAAACAGTGATGCAGGGGAATATACACGCATTGGAATGATACATTTTCGTTTAAGATTTTTTTATACGTCTTCCATATTCAAAACTTCCCTGTAATCTGATAAAAGTAACTATTTCCTTCTTGACAGTCTATTCGTCTGTGTGTCGTGCAAGTCTCTCCTGATTCCTCACAGAAACTGTTAGGTTTATAATCGTTTTGTAAATCTAACCTGTTATAAAAGAAAAAGTTTATTTTTTAATGAATTTATAAATTTGTGCACATCGTTTAAAGATTGATTACAATGCAAAACAAAACTCAGAGCCCTGCTTCACCCCGGGACACACTGAGTTGCAGCAACTCCTTTGCATTCTTCCAGCTCTTTCCCGCGCCGTTGATCAGTGTTGTCTAAATAACATCGTGTAGCAACGTTCCCGGTTTCCCTTTCTGGTGTTACATTTTGACTACATTACAGCATTTCACTCTTGTACTGCTTCCACTACTCCCTACTGAAAAAGTAAGGAGGCTGGACCTGAAGCTGTGTTGAGTTATTCTGTCTCAGCCATGAAACTTGACTACTTCATTGCAAACGAATTTTCATCTAACTCGGTAATCCAATTAAAGGGAGCGAGCGAAAAAGAAAGGGGGGTCCCTGCGTTTCTCGGCATGTGCCCCCTATTAGTGTATTCCAGTTTGCGGGCGCTTCAGTATTCCTCCAAATATCATTTGGACGTTAACTATCCATTATCACTTTTTTCCTTAACAACCCTTTTTTCATGGAAGTAACTGCTCCTTTGCTCTTTGTTTTTTGGCCGAGCTTTCTATATGCCTGTCATGAAGCTGTCCCCTAACTTTCCCGTTGCGCCGAAAGCCTACTATAATGCAGTCCGTATCAGGTGTCTCAGAATCCCTGCCTAACAGGGTGACCCTCTTGGAACTTGCGTCGAGCGTTGTTTGGAGAATCGCTTGGCCTCCTGCCCAGATTGCGACTCCTCAGATCTGTGTGTGCGGCTGTGTGTGCTGGCCCTTGGTCGGCTCCGAGTCGCTCGTGGTGTCTGTGGCGCTTTCCCACCCCTGAGTGCTTGCTGGGTTTCAGGCCCCTGCTCCAGGAACTGAGGCGTGGTTACGTGGCTTCCTTTGATGGGCGTAAGGGACATGGGTTACTTCTGGGCAGAAGCTGCAAGAGCCAGTGATGCTCAGACCGTTCTGTTTTCCCGCCGCCTCGGTGGCTGATGACATTCCCGACACTGAGCACACTGCGGTCTGGCCCCTGCGTGAGGGTGACCGCATGCAGAGCGTGGACCTTGGGGAGGGAATACCCGCTGTTTCCTAAGCCCCTGAGATTTGGGCATTGTCACAATATAACCTTGTCTCTCTTTTTGGACATACGCTCTCATTTTGGTGGCACACCATCAGTAGGTTCTTGAAGGGGGGGCGAAAAATAAATGTCTATGCCTGTCTCAAAATACAGTTACTTATCTTCATATCTATTGATAGTTTGGCTGGATATTGTGTGTGAGTATTCTGTCTCTAATAATTGTGAAGGTATTCTTTTCCTTCCTCCTGTCTTCCTGTTTTGGTGCTGAGATGTCCTGCGTCGTTCCAATTCTTGATTTTTCATTTCAACGTTTTTCCTGTTACTTTATCTCTTGTTTCCCTTACATCTCTTAATATGTCGCTTGCATCCTATATCTTTCCCGTTTTCTGAGAGTTGTTTCTAACTTTGATCTTCAGGTCGTCTGTGTTGTTGTGTTAGTAGTGTCTTTGCGTATCAGCTGTATCACTGCGATTTCTGTTTCTTCACTGTCTTTCATTTTTCAGGTTTCCTTTTTTGTTGTGTTTTTGTTGCTGTTTTCATTCCTGGTATCCCTCTTCTACTCTTGTCTTGGTCTCTGTCATTCCTGTCAGGTTGCCAGAGGACTCTGGGTAATGACTTAGACCCCAGCTCAGGTGCCGGCTGGCGCCCAGCCCCTCCCGCACAAGCTCTAGGGCTTCATCTCCGGGCCCCTCCGGCCCAGGAGCTAGAGAGCACTGCAGCCCGCTCCAGAGACAGCACAGTCCCACCACGTGGCCCGCCCAGCACAGCTCCAGACTGGGTCCGGGTCCAGAGACCGTCCTAGAGTGAACGGCGGAGCCAGAGCCCGTCTGAGCTCCAGAGCCAGAGTCCCCCGTCACCCGTACTCTCCCCAGACCTGGCACCAGGGCCAGAGTCGAGTGAACCCCAGAACTCGAGCCAAGTCAACAGCCAGTTCTACTGCTGCTCCTCCGAGGGGGGCCAGCCTAGGCTCCAGTCCTGAGACACAGAGCTGGGCCAGAGACACCCCTGGCACCCCCCCAGCACCCACTGGAGGAAGAGGCGCTGCGGAGCGGGCCCACCCTGGTTTCTCAGCCAGGCCAGCCCGCCCCGCCCGCCCTCGGGATGGCACCTGTGTCCGTGGTTCTGTTTCCGTGTTTACTATTCCTTGTGGTTTACTGTATTTGAATTTTATAATTCACACACAAGAAAATTTGACCTTTTAATCATTAAAAAAGAAAATGATAGTAGTGGTTAAAAGCTCTGTATCTTTTTTCTTCGGTCCTGGTCAAGATTCCTCTCTAAATAATTCCAAATTCTGTAGTCCTTTTTGATATGCCATCATCATTCTCAATCCAACAGACACACACCGAAGACAACCGTACAGTTTCCCAAATGTGTCCCCTCCTTCAGTGCCTTCATGCTGTTACTTTCTCTCTGACACCCGCCTTAACAATTTCACAGCCTTATCTGACGTCTCACTCAGTCCTGGCCTCTCTTCTTGTAATAGCTCTTCATTTTCATTTCCCTGTTCAAACTTGGGTTCAGGTCCCTACTGCCTCCTCTGGAAGGCCTATAAAACACTCTCCTACTCTTTCCCCTTGCTCAGAAATGACAAATCACTCTTCGAAAACACTAATTTATTGGATGAAGTGTTGCAGTCATGCACTTTCATTGGTTTTCTCATCCTATAAGCTCTAATATCTTTAGCTTAGCTCAGATTTATTGCTGACTGTTTCTCTGTAAAAGATTGCAAATAAGCATCTCATGGGCTGAAGGCACCTTACAGATATGTTTTGTTTGATCTGAACAGAGGTTTTGAAAACTTTTTATTCTGTGATCTTTTAGACACAGTGTAATTTGGGATGTACGTGTAATACCTGCATATATGCACTTTGAAATATGTTCTTTAGAAATACTATTCATGTTAGAAGTTTATGCTGATAAGGAGACTTGGTGTACAAGCAGCATCATAAAGAAAATCATGTTTAAAAAATTGTCTGCAGAAATCTATTCAGGGTGACATGGTTCTTATTATGAAAGAATCAGTTCTTTCTTTAAGATAATTTCACAGTAAATGTTAAGTATTCCTGATAAAGTGGCGCATTGTAGGGTACTTGTTTCCAGTAAATATAGGCTATATGATGGTAATATGCAAAATATGTAAGAGGGTGGCAGTAAGTCCTTTTGTTAAAATGTAGGAAAAAGTGTCCTATAATTTTTTATTCAACCAAAAATGATTTAAAAGATTTAATGAGCTCTGTAAAAGACACTAGCAGTCTCACCGTTTTGATAAACTTTAGTTAAAGGTTGTGGTAGCTAAAACACAGTGACTTGGCTAAAACTGACATCGTTTAGGTCTTTATCAAGTCATTCTGGCCCCAAGCTACCCCATCTCTCTTCCCAAGTTGTGAGTCTCTCTCCTCGGGAAATGTGGGTTCTGGTTTGTTCTTCTGTAATTTTTCATAACTTTACTTAGGGCAGATAATATTTACATACCAAATCCCTGCTTTTGGAGCCACATTGATCCACAGCAGTATATAAAGCTGTAAAAGGGCATGTGATCAGGAACAGAGGGAAGGGTTGACACAGAGACTGATCTTTTTGTGGAGCTGAGTTCACGGCAGGGAGCTAAGCACCTCTGTGTGGCCAGATCATTGAGAGAAAATCTATAGATGAGGGACATAAGTGATCAATAAGAACTTTTTATAAAAATGTATTAGGGAAGTATTTATTTATAGTATTATAGAAAGGGACATCGTTTGAATCCAAAAGTTGCAATTTACCTGCTATATTTAAAAAACACCCCAAAATTGAAATTACTGGGATAAACCAATAACCAAAAAATTTGTGTAAAGCATATTCTGAATGTGCCATAGGAAGACTACATTTGGATATAGTTTTAATATTAAATACTTTCTTTTTTATAAATTTCAAAAAAATTTATTATCATACTACATTTTTATATATTTTTCAGTCATTTGGACTACACAGGTAACTAGAACATTTCATTTCCAAATAAATCTAAATATGTTGTTTATATTCCTAATTTTCATTTTATGATCTCAGTGAAAATTTTTGATCTCAGGGACTAACATTTCTATTCTAAATACTCTAGTCCTTGTTTGCTGCATCGCCAGGCATTTGGTCTCTTCTGGAAGGAGGGACATTTCGTGCTGAGAACTTGTGATCTCTACCTATGACCTTACTTTCTCTCAGTCGGTGTCAGCCTGTGATGTAGCGCGAGTTCAAAAGCACCTTCTAAACTGAGCAATACAGTGATATTTGTTAATTTTTTCCTTAAAAGATTTAGAAATATCACTTGGATGTTACTGAAGCATCAGCATGACCCTTAGACGTGATTCTGCGTCCGTTGCACGCCCGTGTTCTGACACCTGGTTTGGTTTCTCCTTTTAGGAATGGCAGAATTCCATTCAGAAGAATGCAGGACTTGCGTTCATTGAACTCATCAATGAAGGAAGGTAACTAATTTCACAATTTTTAGGCAACTAGTCAGTGTACACTTTATTCCAGTAGGCAACTGCTTTTCCCTACCATCTGGTTCAAAAATGTGTACAAAAATGTTTTAATTAAATAAATTATCACAGAAACTTTAAAGGAAAAAATTTTAAATGTTAAAAATGTTTATTCTGGCGGGAGCATGTAGGAAATAAAGGGACAAACTTCAGAAGGTTTTGCGAGATCGAGCCACGCCTCGCCGAGCGGTGAGGTTGTTAGGCAGCTCGAGTGCACAGGTGCGGGCCTCTGCCGCTCCGTCTGTGCTGGTCTGCTGCAGCCACGCCCTCCGCCCCTCAGCTCCTGGGGGACAGCGGCACTGAGCATGCTCTCGGGCGTGTCCAGCCCACAGTGGGAAGGATGGCAGGTACAGGCTGTGTGACAGTCCGCTCAGGAACTTATATATACCACTGTTAGAATGGCGCTATACGTAAAATTATGTTTGACCCTATCATTGTATTTTCTCTTTCTTATAAACAGCTGTTCACTGTGATTTTCACAATGCTTTATTGGCAGTGGCTTTGTTAAGACAGATGTAACTGTCATCATTTTGACATGTACAGCTTCTGTCAGCCAAAGATCCGCACTTTTTGCCACTTGGAAAATAATGACTGGATATTTGGCATAATCTATTTTTTATTTCAAACCAAATTTCATTAAATTGATAAATAATGCTTGCAGTATATAAAGGGTGTGTCGTGAAAAATATTTCACAACATATTCCTTGAAAATCAGTTTATATATGGTATAGAAATCCATTTTTTAAAGTAACTTTAAAAAGTTTAGTATTATTGTTTTTCCATCAATGTGTTATAGTCTGAGAAATAGCCTCTGTTGTTATAACAATTCATCTTAATGTATATTTCTCACGTAGATATTCCATGCCGAAATTATTTTTAGTCATAATAATATAACTCTAAAAATTTTAATAAATTTTGTATTCACTGCAAAGCAAAAGATGCAACAAAATACCAGTTTTTTAAAAACATATATATATATATATATATATATATATATATATATATATATATATATATTTACACAATAACACACTGTAGTTCTTCTAACACTTTATTATTATAAGAATTGGTCATAATTACTATCCATCTTCAGGTGATGAAAAATAGAAAAAATTTTCCCAGGCTACTTTTGGCTAATTTCTTTCAACTGTAAAGTAAAAAGCAAACAATAGTTTGTCATCAGTAACTCTGAAGAGTTCACAGAATTGAACCTTTAACACTTAAGATTACAATCTTGCCTTAGACAAGAAGGGTGGAGAATTTGCTAATACCAGAGGTTTTTAGCTTCTGGTACTGTTTGTTGCTCAGGGGTAGAGTTTGAGGTTCACTTCGTTTTGTTTTAGGAGTGGTTGGGGTTATAGAAAGTAGTTAGGATTTTGTTTAAATTTCAATCCATGAAAACCTCCAAAATGCTCACCGTAATATTCTTGCCATTCTAGAATTGCTTTTTCATTTTTAATACAAATCTTTCCTCCAGTAAGGATGGTTTTGGAGTAATAATGGAAACATGACTGGCTGTAAGTATACGGGAACAGATCATGTGTACATTGATACAGCAGACGTCTGTTAGCACCTCCTACTTCTCAAACACTGTCACAGGAGCTGGGAACAGAAGTGAGTGAGACACACACTGGACTGGCACATGCAGTAATGCAAGGGTGCTGTGCTTGAGGAGGTACAATGCAGGCCTGAAGCAGGGCACTTGTCCTTGTCTGGAGGGGTACACTCTCCAAATGGCGGGGTTATCACGGTTTTCAAACAGTGTATCCAAGCAAAGCCGATACAGTGTAACAACGATGGTCTTTTCAACAAATGGTGCAATAATAACTGCACATCCACATGCGAAAAGTAAATCTACACACAGACCGTATACCAGCACAAAAATGAACTCAGAGTGGGTCACAGACACAAATGTGAAATGTGAAACTATAAAACTCCTAGAAAATAACATAGGAGGAAATCTCAATGATCTGTGTTCGGGGGATGACTTTTTAGATACAACACCAAACGCATGATCCGTGAAAGAAAAATATTCGTAAACTGGACTTCATTACAATGGAAAACTTCTGCTATATGAAAGGCAATGTCAAGAGAATGAGAAGACAGACCACAGACCATGAGAAAATATTTGCACAAGACATATCTGATAAAGGACTGTTATCTTAAATATACAATGAAATCTTCTTTCTCAAGATTGCTGTGGCTGTTGGGGTCTTTTTTGGTTCCATATAAATGATTGCTGTATTTTTTCTAGCTCTGTGAAATACGCCATTGGTATTTTAATAGAGATTGCACTGAATCTATAGATTGCTTTGGGTAGTATGGACATTTTAATGACGTTGATTCTTCCAATCCACGAACATGGTATATTCTTACACTTGTTTATATCTTCCTCTGTTTCTTTTTTCAATGTCCTCTAGTTTTCTGAGTACAGGTTTTTTACCTCCTTGGTTAAATTTATTCCTAAGTATCTTAATTTTTTTGTTGCAGTGGTAAATGGGATTTTTTTTTTTTTTTTTTTTTTTTTAGTTTCTCTTTCTGAGAGTTCACTATTGGTGTATATCAATGCCATTGATTTCTGGATGTTAATTTTGTATATTGCTACACTGCGAAATTCACTTATTAAATCTAGTAGTTGTTTTGGTGGAGTCTTTAAGCTTTTCAGTGTACAATATCATGTCATCTGCAAATAATGACAGTTTTACTTCCTCCTTTCCAGTTTGGATGCCTTTTATTTTTCTTATTGTCTGATGGCTGTGGTGAGCACTTCCGGTGCAATGTTTAGTAAGAGTGGCAAAAGCTGACATCTGTGTCCTGCTCCTGTTCTTAGGGGAGACGCTTTTAGTTTTTGCCCCTGGAGTGTGACGTTGGCTATAGGTTTGTTACACATGGCCTTTATTATGTTGAGGTATGATTGCTCTATTCCCACTTTGCTGAGTTTTTATCAAAAATGGGTGTTGGTTTTGTCAGATGCTTTTTCTGCACCTATTGATATGATCACTGGATAGATCACAATACCAGATATTAGGTTATACTACCAAGCCATTGTGATCTAAACAGCCAGGTAGTGGCTCAAAAACAAACATATAGATCAATGGAACAGAACAGAGAATCCAGAACTTGACCCAAGACATTATGCTCAATTAATATTTGACAAAGGAGGCAAGGGCATACGATGGAGTAAAGACAGTCTCTTCAATAATAGAAAATTGGACACGTACATGCAAAAAAATGAAACTAGCCCTGGTGGTTTGGCTCAGCAATTAGAACATCTGCCTGTGGACCAAAGGGTCATGGGTTCAATTCCAGTCAAGGCATGTACCTGGGTTGCAGGTTCAATCCCTGGCTATGATCTAGGTCATGTGGGAGGCAACCAATCGATGTCTCTCTCTCACATCTCTCTCTCTCTCTCTCTCTCTCTCTCTCTCTCTCTCTCTCTCTCTCTCTCCCCCTCCCTCCCTCCCTCCCTCCATCTCTCTCCCCCTCTCCTTCCCCCTCCCTCCCTCTCTCCCTCTCTTTTACTCTCTGTAAAAATCAATGGAAAAATATCCTCAGGTGAGGATTCACAAACAAATGAAACTAGACCACCAACTTACACCATACACAAGAATAAACTCAAAATGGATAAAAGACCTAAATGTAAGCCACGAAACCATAAAAATCCTAGAAGAAAATGTAGGCAGCAAAATCTTAGACATCTCACATAACAGAATGTTCACCAATACATTGCCTAGGGTAAGGGAAACACAGGAAAAGATCAACAGGTAGGACTATATCAAACTAAAAAAGCTTCTGTACAGCAAAGGAAACCAGCATCAAAATGAAGATGGAACCCACTGTATGGGAGAACATAATTGCCAATGATACATCAGATAAGGGGTTAATTTCCAAAATATACAGAGTACTCACACAACTCAACAAAAGGAAGGCAACGAATCCAATTAAGAAATGGGCAGAGGACCTGAATAGACACTACTCCACAGAGGACATACAGATGGCCAAGACACATATGGCCAGAGATGTAAAAATGCTCAACATCACTAATCATCAGAGAGATGCAAATTAAAACTACAGTGTGGTACCGCCTCACACCTGCCAGAATGGCCGCCATCAACAAATCAACAAATGACAACTGCTGGTGAGGGTGTGGAGAAAAGGGGACTCTAGCACACTGCTGGTGGGAATGCAGACTGGTGCAGCCACTGTGGAAAACAGTATGGAGTTTCCTCAAAAAGTTAAAAATGGAACTGCCATTTGACCCAGTGATCCCACTTCTAGGAATGTACCCTAAGAAGCCTGAAACGCCAACCAGAAGGAATACATGCACCCCCATGTTCATAGCAGCACTATTTACAATAGCTAAGATCTGGAAACAGCCCAAGTGTCCATCAGTAGGTGAGTGGATAAAAAAGCTTTGGTACATTTTTTCCATGGAATACTATGCAGCTGTAAGAAAGAAGGATCTCTTATACTTTGAGATAGCATGGAGAGACCTAGAGATTTTTATGCTAAGCAAAATAAGCCAGTCAAAGGAAGACAAATATCACATGATTTCACTTATATGTGGAATCGAATGAACAGAATAATCTGATGAATAAAATATAACCAGAAACATGGAAACATGGCACAGATTGTCCATTCTCAGAGTGAAGGAGGGGTCCAGGAAGGGGGGCAGGAACAGATTAACCGAAGAATTTATATGCGTATGTGCATTGCCCATGGACTCAGACAAAGTAGTGCAGTGAAGGGTTGGGGCGGGCAGGAGCTGGTGGAGCGGGGCGGGGGGATGGTGAGACATCTGTAACGCTCTCAACAACAAAGGTCATCAGTTAATTAAGTAAGTAAAATAAATTTAAAAATTAAAAATAATATATACAATGAAGTCTTTAAATGCAACAATAAGAATACAAACAACCTTATTAAAAAATGGCCAGAGATGTGAACAAACACCTCACCAAAATGAGACACAGACAGAAAATAGACAGGAGAGGCTGCTCCACATGGCGTCAGGGGGGTGCTGATGAGAGCAGTGAGGTGCCACTGCGCACTTGTGTCCCGGATCCAGAGCTCTGCAACACCCAGTGCTGGTGTGGACCTGGGACGACCGCCCTCTCATTTGTTGCCGGGAATGCGGACAGTCCAGCCACTTTGAGAGACAGGCCGGCGGTTTCGTACGAAAGCGAATGTACTCGTAGAATACAGTCCAACAGTCGCATGCCTGCCGAAGACGTTGAAAACTTATGTTCACATAAAACCTGCATGAGGATGTTGTTAGACACTGCTCATGATTGCCAAGACGTGGATGCCACAACCAAGATGTGTACTTCAAGGATTAAAGGATAAACAAACACCCGTTCATTTACGTGATGCATCCAGAAAACGGAGTATTTTGTTTAACGCTAAAACGAAATGAGCTGTCAAGCCATGAAAAGGCAGAATAAACTTAACTGCACATCACTAAATGCAAGAAGCCAGTCTGAAAAGGCTGCATACTATATGATTTGAACTCTGTGACATTCTGGAAAAGGCAAAACTGTGGAGACAGGGAAAGATCGGGGGTGACGAGGGGTTGGAGGGAGACAGAGCAGAGGGTGTTTCGAGCAGTGAACTGCTCCAGGTGGTGCCGCGTGTCACCGTACACTTGTCCAGCCCGTGGAATACACAGCACCAGCAGTGAGCCCTGATGTCGACCCTGGACTGGGGGGACGATGCTGCAGTAGTGTCCTTCATCACTGGTAACAAGCAGTGGGTGGTGGTGACTTGTGGAGGGAGGGATGTGGGCTGAGGGGTATCTGAGAGCTCTCTGCACCTTGTGCTCAAGTTCGCTGTGAACTTAAAACTGCTTTAAAAATAGTCTACAAAAGAGGAGGTCTCTAAAAAAAAAAGTATGTCCAAACGTAATGCCCTCTTGGCTGAGAGCTGAGAGATGATTAGGACATAGCTGTGTGAAATTAAAAATGGAAAGACAGCGAGACGTGTTCCCGGAGGCTGTTTGCCGTCAGCCAACAGCTCTTGGCCTGTGTGTCTGACGCCAGCCACAGAGAGGCAAGGGTCGTGCCAGGCCGGGGTTTCTGCGCTGTGGCGAGGATGCCAGGTGTCAGTGAAGAGGTTTAGGCATAGCCCGAAGTGTGGCAAGTGGATTTCAGGGGCTCGGGACGAGAACACAGGTGCCAGTGTGAGGTTCCAGTAATCCTGTGAAGATGGTGGTGTCGGCCTGCCAGCCCTGGCCACCAGGATGGAGAGTGGGCAACTCTGAGGTACCTTTTGGAAACTAAAGCACTGGAATTGCTCGTGTACTGGGCGGGAAGAGGTGAACGGAGTGATCCAAGATAACTTGATTTCTGGCTTACGTGGCTGGCTGGGTTATGGTAGAAACAGAGTGGATGATACAGGAGGAGGGGCATGGCTTGAGGGACAGAGGTTTTCGCCTCGGGTGACACGGCATGCAGAGCGCCTGTGCAGTGTCCAGGGCATCGCTGACCAGGCATCCTGGAATGTGGTCTCTGGCTCTCCACAGACACAGCCAGAATGAGACTGAAGCTGCGGCGTTGTCTGCTTGTATGTGGTGACGGCAGGTAGGGAGACAGGTGTGGTTCAGGGCGCATGTGCAGAGTGACAGGAGCACCTAGGCCCAGCTCTGTGGCTGTTTCTGTGGGGACGCCTCTCTCCCCATGCCTCAATGATAGGAATCGGGCAAAATGTCGCTCTCAGAGAGGCTCCCTCACCGTGTTGAGTGATCACACGTCCATCACATGACTCTGTCTTGATGTTTTAATAGTAGCATCTCATTATTTGATGTCTGTCTACCTCACTAACTTGCAGTTTCCCCAAGAACTGGCTGATACCTGCCTGGCGTCTGGAGCCGTACCCAGTGCGTAGTTGCAATCACAAGCACTTATGGAGGGAATGAAGAAAGGAGTGGGGATGGAATGTTTGAGGGGGAATGAGCAGTCTACAAGGTGGTGGTTGCGTTGGGATTGAAGGAGCCCCTGGATCAGAAGCTCGTGTTCATTCCCTGCAGACTGTCCCGGTGACTCTGGCCCAAGATGCTGGGGGTCAACCCAGGCCTGCGCTAACAGAGCCCCGAGGCCAGGGGCAGCGGTCCTTCATAAGTCCTTACTGTCACAGTAAACGTGCCAGAGGGCAGGTGGGTGGGCTGGGGGAGCAGACACATGAGGGAAGAAATCACTCTGAGAGGGCGGTGATTGAGCGCCGGGCACAGAGCTGGTGGGAGACGAGTACAGACATCGAGTCCACACAGCTGTAGGAGGGCACACTCACGGGGGTGTACTGCAGGCAGAGAGGGTTTTCACTGGGGAGGGAGGGTGTGTGTCTTCCTTTTTTAGGAGGAAGGATTTGAGTATTTTTAAATGCTTGTGGAGAGAAGCCAATATGGCGGGAAGGAAAGAAGTCAAGTGTGTACTCTACTGGAAGAGTCCAGGTCTCTGAGAGGGGTGAGACTGAGGTCCAGCACTGGCTTTCGTAGAAGAGCCTTGAGAAAGGATGCAGGCATTTCAGTTTTAGAGGGATTCAGAGGTTCGTTGCTTGGTTTGTTTTTTCTTTATTGATTTTAGAGAGAGAGGAAGGAACATCCATGAGAGAGAACATCGACTGGCCGCCTCCTGCATGTCCCCCACTAGGGATCAGCCCACAGCCTGGGCATGTGTCCTGACCGGGAATCGAACCGGCGACCTCTTGGTGCATGGGTCGACGCTCAACCACTGAGCCACACTGGCCGGGCTGTTTTTTTTTTGTTTGTTTTTTTTTAAATGATGCCTTCTATTCTCAACGAAGGGGTCAGGTAGGGCTATTTCCTGAAAATGAAGGAAATTTGGGGAGGTGAGTGTTCTATTTGAGAAGCTAGGAGAATATTGACAACAGTCAGTGTAAAAATAAGTAAGGGAGAGAAAAGGCTCAGGAAACAGGAGGCTGGCCGGAGGGCCAGACGGAGCCGACTGAGGCTGCGGACTCGATTGCTGTCAGGTGTCCTCCGCCGTCCACAGCGCAGGAACGATGGGCACTGGCTTTAGGACAGTTACCTCTCTCAGTGCGAAGAACCCCTCTGCTGAGCACCAAGCCCTCCCTCCCTGGGCCGTGGCAGGTGCCTTCCCAGCCCGGAGCCCCCCACCCCCCGCGTTTAGGCCGTGCGCCGAGGCCCCTGTGTTCATCCGTGGGCGGGTGGCAGGTGCCTTCCCAGCCCGGAGCCCCCCACCCGCCGCGTTTAGGCCGTGCGCCGAGGATCCTGCGTTCATCCGTGGGCGGGTGGCAGGGGCCTTCCCAGCCTAGAGCCCCCGACCCCGGGCGTTTAGGCCGTGCGCCGGGGCTCCTGCGTTCATCCGTGGGCCCAGCACAGTTGTGTGGCTGTTTCCTCAGCGCCTGTGATGGAAGGAATTGTGTGTGTGCTGTTCGCACCGAATTCACACACCAGTTCTCCTGCTGATAAACCGGGGACCTGGGCGTGACAGCCCCCCTGCCAGGCTCCCTTCCGGCATGAGGCTCCTGGAGAAGCCCGGCCCTGGGATCGGGGCGGCCCCCGGAGGTCAGGCACTGGAAACCCCCAAGGCCTTTCTCTTGTACTTATTTTTTTATCCACACCTGAGGACTTTTTTTTTTTTTTTTGCATTTATCTTCAGCAAGAGTGGGAGGGAGAGAGGGAGGAAGAGAGAGAGAGACACACCCACTGGTTGCCACCTGCACGACCCCAACCAGGGCCGGGGACAAACTGCAACCGAGTCCGTGCCCTTAGCAGGAACCGAACCCGGGACTCTCTGGTCTGCGCCCACACTCTAACTGCTGAGCCAAGCCGGCCAGGGCGGCCTTTCTCTTTCATACATTGAATTGGGAGTTCCGGATCAAAACATATATTTAGTAGTTGGATGTAGGTCCAATAAAGACAGGTCGCTCTGTTTATCTGGCTTTTGCTCGGAGATGCTGGCTAGGTGCTAGGTCTAAGATTATTTGCACATGCCTGTGTCTCATTGGCCTGGACATAGAGCATTTTTCTTAACTTTTTCTAATAGTTTAAAATAAAACACATAAAAACACGTTCTCTGAGCGATTAGGCTATGTGTTTAATTTGTCCCTGTGGGAATGAAGGTCTTTCAGTGGACATTGTTGTGAATGTTGACCCTAGAGTATGATGCGTCTGTCGTAGCTGGAGAGGCGCTGTGCGGTTGTCTACAGTAACAGGACACAGCCAGCCAGGCAGGTGCCGCAGGGGCCAGGTGTCCCTCGGACAGGCTGCGTCATGACGGCGTCACTCAGCGACCTCACGGAGGGTCTTCACAGTTAAAGCCAGGCAAGGTTGATGGGATGTGAAATTCCTGTAACCTCTTGGCACTAATAATTGGATTTTAAAGTATTAAAATACAAATTGAACTATAAAGTAAATAAGACTTTTTAAATTATGGAATTTGAGTGATCTTTTGAAATAAATGAATCATTTGCCTAAAATAAACTTCTGTCACTGTTTTGAAAACATAGAGGATATAATTAATGGATATTCATAAAAAAAAAAAAAAAAAGCCAGGATGTATTATTATTTAGCACTGAGTTTAACCTAAAATTTATAAGAATCCATGTTTGTATTGTGTTCTTTAAAACAGGGAGAAATACAGCTTGCATTTCTTAGGCTTTGAAGAAGAGAAACCTATTGCATCCGAGTATAATTCCTCAGTAATTAGGATATGGCCCCACTTGAGTATCTTCTTTTACTTTAACAATTACTATTTAACAGTTAAAGCAATAAGCTTTGGTTTACTTGAATTTGTTTTGTGTCTTTGATTTGGCAAAAAGCCATATATTTTTTTTTAAGTTTTTTATTCTAAAACTGAAAGATTACAAACTTTTTCTCAGAATTGAGATTCTGGGTTAATTTTGAACTTTAAACCCCTGGAAACTCCTGGAAGACAGTTTCCTCTCCATATTGTTTTCAGGTAGAACCGAATCTGTACCTCTTGTTATTACTGGTACTCACTTTACACATGTAATAAGTTATTAAATACATTGTGTTTGTAAACAAACAGGTGAAAAATCTTGTGCTTTTACAGAATTAATCATATAGGTCATAAATGGTATTACTAATTCATGGACCTTAGGCATGGAGGATAAATGAAATGTTATTTACTTAAAACCAAGATGAACTAGTGCTGTTTAATTATGGCTACATTTCAAGTAAGGGAAATACATTTCAGAATTTGGGGATCATAGATTTTATATGAGATATATATGTACATTTTAAATTATGTTTAAAATATATCTGCATATACATGTGTATTGAGATTGTTTTCCTTTTCAGTGAACAACTTCAAATAGACCTTTTTTCTAGGCATCATCATTTTCACATGGTGAGAATTAAGGAATATTTCATAAAACAGTCATAATTTTTTTTTTTTGTAATCCTCACCCAAGGATATTTTTCCATTGAATTTTACTTAGAGTGGAAGGGAAGGAGAGGCGGAGAGAGAGAGAAACATTAATGTGAGGGAGACACATCGACTGGTTGCCTCCTGCATGACCCTGAGCAGGGCCGGGGGTCAAACCTGCAACCCAGGTACATGCCCTTGACCGAGAATCAAACCCTTCAGCCCACCGGCAGACACTCTAGCCACTGAGCCAAACTGGCCAGGGAAAAACAGTTATAATTCTTTCTATTAAAAAACAAAAAAATCGGGCTGGGCGCCCTATTTGGGGTAGATTCATCTCTGCCATAGTTCCCTGTTTTCTATTTCTTAGGGACATAAAAATGTTCTGTTGTTCTTAGCTCACTTATTGCAAGCAAATGCCGATGAAGATTCAGATGATACGTCTTTATTAGAGTACAAAATGTTGCTTCATTTTCTGTACCAGTGGACAGAACTAGGATCAACTCGGCAGCAGGCTACTGGAGCTGGCCTTGCATCCGTGGCCGGTGGTTTCCACACAGGTCACAGTGGACTCACTGGCGGGGGCAGGGTTACGCCAAGATGGACTGATCATGTGTGGCCAGTCCAAGGACACGCTCGCGATGAGAGGTGAAGGGATAGGGTGAGCAAGCCAGGTAAGACAAGAATCCAGTCACGGCCTGGGCCGTAGGGTTAGTGTAGGAACCTTCCCCCGTGCCAAGGGGGTTGAAGCCCCGAGTCATCCGATATTTGTGATGTAAGAATACACAGAGAGTTCATGTTCTCAGTTGTATTGTACAGAACACGTTTATAACATGTCTGTCATAGTGACAGCCCAATGCTAGACGAGGATTAAGAAGAAGTTATTATTGTTTTCTAATTACAAAGGTAGTACAATACCTGTGTAGGTATTCCTAAAGTTTTAACACCTACATAATTGCATTACGTATGGAAAAAACCCTGAATAAATAGCTATAGAATACTCATTAAGTGGTTTAGTTTTAGTAGTGATACAAATACATTTTACATGTGTTTGTCATCTTTAAGTAATTTATAATTGAGAAATTAGGATTTACATACCAAAAAAAAAAAGCAGTTCAAAATGTCATAGACAGTATATAATAAACGGTTCAATGGTGCAAATAAATAATATGAAGGTGGTATTACTTCAGAAGAAGGAACTGTTCTTGTGGACAGTAAAGGTTGGAAAAGGCTTCTCTTAGGAGAAGGACCTAAACAAGTATAAGCACACTGTGTGGGATGAAAAAAAAAACAAAACACAACAGTCCTTGCTTTATTTGTGTAATTAGATTTAGAACAATAGAAAATACTTTTATATTTTTTATTATCTAATGAAACAAATATAGGCATAATTTTATTTGCAATAATTACCATCTGTCTTTGAGCTGTATATTACTTAAATAAAGAATCAAAGTTTCCCTGACTTTTAAGTAATGACTAGCACTTTACTTAATTACTAATGCTGATAGAGTTTATAATATTTATTTCTATATTATAGGACTTTTACACATTTTTAAAAAGCATTACTCATGCTAATGAAACAGAGTTCAAAACAGTTCATTATACCAAAATCTAGATTTTTTTTTTTATTTCTAGCAAAATGTAAGAGAAACAGTGGGCTTACCTTAAGAGCAGAGTTGGTGTTAAAAATAATGTTTTAATATTTCTATTAAACATTTAAGGAAGAAGTAATACCTGTAATACTCAACATCTTCCAGAAATGCAGTAGGTAACACTTTATAGCTCATTTTATGCGCTCTCATCGCCCTGATAGGACGCC
The DNA here is from genome assembly GCA_030848825.1 of Tadarida brasiliensis. Classification (NCBI taxonomy): domain Eukaryota; kingdom Metazoa; phylum Chordata; class Mammalia; order Chiroptera; family Molossidae; genus Tadarida; species Tadarida brasiliensis. The sequence goes on from CM061266.1 coordinate 101,146,766, forward strand.
AAAGGCTTGCAGACCAATGATGAGACATCCAGTTACAGACCAGTGTCCATCGTAAGCACAGGTGGATACTCCTTAATAAAACGTGGCAGAACAAGTTTAACAGTGTATGAAAAGGATTACATCGTGAGCAAGAGGTGTTTGTTCCAAAAATTCAAAGTTGGTTTCATATTTAAATATATGCATCAATGTAATGCACTATATTAGCACACTGAAAAAAATATATATGGCTATTTCAGTAGATGTAGGGAAAGCCTTTTAGAAATGCAGCGTCTATTCATGATATGAACCCTCAGTAAACCAGAGAGTAAACCCCCTTGGTGTGATCGATGGTATCACAAATATGTAGCTAGCATTCTTGTTAGTGCTGAAAGACTAAATCCTTTTCCCCTAGATCAAAAACAAGGCAAGGATGTTGTCACTCACCACTTGTATTTAACACGGGCTGGGCTGGCCGTCTCCGCCAGTTCAATCAGGCGAGCAGAAACTTCTGAGAGTACTAGAACTATTGCGTCTGCTTAGTAAAGTCACTGGATATAGATCAGTATTCAGAAATCAAATATAATAACATCTATAATATATGTGAAATATTGGAAATTTAAATAAAAAATAAAACCATTATAGTGGTATAAAAAACATGAACTACTCAGTGGTACACCAAATAAAATTTTTGAAAGACCTGTACAATAAAAACTACAAAAGATTCTGTGAAACAATTAAAAATAAATAAATAAATGCAGAAAATATACTGTGTTGGTAGATCAGAATACCCAATATGGTTAACGTTTTAATTTTCCCTAAACTTATATATAGACTCAAATCTAATCAAAATTCAGCAGGCTTTTGTGTTTTTGATAAAAATTAACAAGCTGGCCCGGCTGGTGTGGCTCAGTGGTTGAGCGTCGACCCATGTACCGTGAGGTCGCTGGTTCGATTCCCGGTCAGGGCACATGCCCAGGTTGTGGGCCCGATCCCCAGTGGGGGGCATGCAGGAGGCGGCCAGTCGATGTTCTCTCTCATTGATGTTTCCATCTCTCCCTCTCCCTTTCTCTCTCTCTAAATCAATAAAGGGGAAAAAAAGAAATTAACAAGCTGATTTTAAAATTTCTGTGAAAAGACAGAGGGCCTGGGTTAAACGAAACAAACTGGAAAGGAATGGAGTTGGGGGGCTGTTGTGAAGACCCACAGAGGGATCCAGGGAAGGGAGAGAGGCGCTCTCACCACTCAGTAATGAAAAGACACTGCTCAGCACAAATTGGGCGAAAGATTTGAACAGACAGTGCTCCTAAGAAGACACACAAACAAGCAGCCAGCAACGAAAAGCTGCTGCACATCGTTACTCGTGTGAGGAATGAGGAGTTCACTTTACGCACCTGCTGCGACGGACGTAGCTAAGCCTATTGACAGCACTCAGCGTCGGTGTGGCCCGGAGCCTCTGGAGGGCTTACGGTGAGCGTGCAAACGCTACCCACCGGGAAGACGGTTTCCAGCATCTAATAGGACTCAACATACCGTTAACATTTGGCCCAGTAATCCCGAGCCTAGACGTTTTCCCAGGAGAAGTAGATGTCCACGTCCACGTTAAGACGCTTTTTTGAATCTAACACTAAAAGCAAAAATAAGCAAGAGGTACCACATCATTACTAAAAAGATTCTGCACAGCCCAGGAAACCTTCAACGAAATGGAAAGGCAGCCTATTGGATGGGAGAACACCTGTGCAAATCATATATCTGATAAAGGGTTAATGTCCAAAATATATAAAGGACTCATACAAATCAAGCAAAAAACAAAGAAAAAGAAAAAAAAACAAGGAATTTTATTAAAAAATGTACCAAAGATCTGAATTGCCATTTTTCCAAAGAAGACATGCAGATGGTCAACAGGTACATGAAAACATGCTCAACATCACAGATCATCAAACATGCAAATTAGAACTGCAGCGAGCCCCAGCTGTGTGGCTCAGGGGGTTGTAGCATCAACCTGTGCAGCGGAAAAAAAGGCGGTGGGTTCAATTTCCGGTCGGGGCACATACCCAGGTTGTAGGTTCCGTCCTCAGTTGGGGCACATATGGGAGGCAACCAGTCGATGTTTCTCTCTCACATCCATGTTTCTCTGTCTCTCCCTTCCTCTCTCTAAAATCAGTAAACGTATCCTCGAGTGAGGATGAAATAAAGTAGAGGATGTGGAGAAAAGGGAGCCCTCGTACGCTGTTGGTGGGAGTGTAAATTGGTGCAGCCACTGTGGAAAACAGTGTGGAGGTTCCTCAGAAAATTAAAACACAAGACAAAAAACTACCATATGAACTAGCAATTTTATTTCTGGGTATTTATTTGAAGAAAACACAAACACTAACTGGAAAAGATATCTGCACCCCCATAGTCACTGCCGCATATTTACAATGTCAGGGTGTGGGCACAACCCGAATGCCCGTCGGTGGGTGAATGGACGTAGAATCGTGGGAAATGGGGTATTATTCAGCCATAAAAAAGGATGCAGTCTCGCCATTTGCAGCAACATGGATGAACCTCAAAAGCATTATGCTACATGAAACAATTACTCTGTGATCTCTCTCACATGTGGAATCTAAAAAAACCCAGCAATCTCACAGATACAGAGAACAGATTAATGGTTGCCAGAAGTGGGGGATGGATGGGGGGGTGGGGAAATAGGTAAAGGGGGTCAAAGGGTTAAAAAGTTTATTAAACATGTAGATGCTAAGTTCTTACCAGAGACCTACGTACTCCATCTTTGGCTGGGACTTGGACACGACTGCGTGTACTCTGCTCTGTAAGTGAGCAGGCCTTGAATACACATCAGGATTTGACAGCCATTGCACTAATCCCTCATTCTACCCGCCATGTGAAGTTGTCGCCCTCCACCCCTGACTCTCAGCGCCAGCAGCTCGTAATCCAAGGCAGTTGTTTTCATGCTGCTCTAAGAATTACTGTGTATCTAGGTCCGTGGTAGATTAATGTAACCATCTGCTTTATGTATTTAACATTACGAGATTTATTTGAAGATACAAATAAAGGTGATAAGAACTGAAAATACTAATCTGTAGGTCCTTGTTTTCATCCAGCATAATTACTTAGTTCCCAGAGTTTCTTATAACACTTAATTAGATGAGGGAACTGGGTGCTATTCAACCAATGCTAATTTTCTCTTCTTCCCACCTGTTCTTTTTAACGCCTCTCTCTCCACATCCAGTCCTTAGGTACCAGTCGGAAGCTCCAACCCTACCCTTTATATTTATTTATCTCCCTTCTTTTTGCTTCTGCCCAAGCAAAACTCCTATTTGAATAGTGAATCTATTCTGAGACAAATGTAGGTCTGATTATATTTTTACGTAACAGATTTTTATAGAATCAGTTGACCCCAATACATGAGTAATTGATAGGTGTTTGTCCTCTGGGAAAGAGCCAGTATTTGGAGAGAATAGCTGGCTTCCCGTGCAGCTGGCTCCCTCGCAGCCCTGTGTGCAGGTTTCAGTCTGTCGTCTCCACGTCCCTCTGCACCAGCAGCAGGTTCGGGAGAGACTGCTGCATCTCAGGTCTGGGATGGAGTCTGGGGGACACTTCAGAAAGAGGTTTGGTTAGCATCTGAGTTACGAACACGCACAAATGCTTCGCAGTCCCACCAGAGCCTGACATGAGGCACCACGTAGCTAAATATTTTTGTCCTCTTGGTTTTTTCCTTCTAATGACTCTAAAGATAATCCGTGTAGGAAGGTGTATCTTTTAGAAAAGTGAGCCATTTCTGTGTGCTTACCTAATGGCAAAGGCTTTACAAATCATCCCTCACTTGTTCCTAACAACCATGTGAGGTAAGTGTGTTCCCTCTTGAAATAAAATGTACTTTTTGGAGATGCAGAAGAGTTAGGATCAGACACTTCTCAGGGCAACAAGGCGTTTGTTCTGCTGTTTTCATCAGGTAAAGACTTGTTGGCATTCAAATGGTTCATGAACCAAAGCTTATAAACATTTCCCAAAATAAAAATAATAAAAATTTTTGAATTTAAAAAATAAAAACTAAGTTTTTCCAGATTTTTAAATAGTCTGTTAAAGGACTAAGGCACTGGAAGAAACAGCTTGTCTGACCCGCCAGGTTCCACCTCGCGCGTCCCCAACTCTGCCTTTGAGATCTGCGGTCAGAGGAAGGGACCCGGGTCCCATCTGCCCTGCACTGTGTGGCCACTTCCCGTCCGTCTGTCTTCTTGACTAAAGAAATGGGACCTTAAACTAGAACCTTCCAGTTTGGGAATGCACACTTTCCTCTGGTGTACAGGACACAGAATAGTAATCAGGAAAGTAAAACTCAGACTCGGGGAACGTTATTGGTCCAAGTTTTTAACGCAGTCAAAAGGCAGACCTTAAACGCAGGCTAGTTCGCCGTTAGTCCCCTCCTTCCTCTCTAGGGGACGGAAGACTAACTTGTCTGACCCCTCATACTGCCTTGCTATTGATTTTTTTCCTTTTATCAAATTACAGACATTATTTGTATTTAAAATTCAGGGCCTCAGAGTCTGGGGTCAAACACAAGCAATTTAAGTTACAACAAACTGGATACAATTGGATTCTTCCTAGAACACCAGCACTTGCCTCGTTGGTAACTCTTCCATTGGAAATAGAATACTTCGTTTTGTCTCCTGACACTCTCCCTCCATCCATGAGAACACTGTTTCAGAACAGGAGTGAGTGTGACTGAACGATTTGTGTTCTTTTCCGATTTCCTTTGAAACGTACACTTACATCGGAAGGTGGAGACCACTGCATTCTCTTCCCATGTCGTGTGGATACTGGGAGGAGGCAATGTTCCGTAATAGATATTCCTAACTCATCGGGTATCTTTGTTTACCTCATTTTCTGTGTGCTGAACGTATCATAGAATTTTATAGTTAAACTACCTGATCATTAAAAGCTAACGTGTGCTTTGCCCTCCCTCCTACATTCTGCCCATTTACTGTACGAGACTGGCAAGCCCATGCTTTACGATGGGTACCAGGCAAGTCACGTTGGATGCAGAGATGAATCAGCATTGCAACTTACTTAACAAACCCAGCAGTCTGAGAGAGACTTGTTAAAAAGGAAGGAAGAAAAACACACATAAGGCAATGTAATAAGTATTATAATGCCCAGAACGTGGGAAGTTGTGCGATCTCCCAGTCTGTGGGAGGAGGGGATGCCAGGAGTCCAGGAAGAACACTGGCACACAGGCCCTGAGACAGCGTGTCTCGTTACAGGAGCCACGGGGCTTTGCAGGGACGTAGAATACGTGATGAAGTGGCTGAGATACGCTTGGAGAAGTAGACAGACGTCTACATATGACAAGTTTGACTTTTATCTTGTCTATTACATATATTCACCGAAGAAATTTAATTGTAAATAACACTAGTGGAAAAGTGAATTGGAAAATAGAGGATTTGGAAGAGGCAGAAAAATTAGGGAGCTATTGTAATCCAAATGAGAGGTGACTAAGGCTGAAATTAAAGCAACGTTAATGCAGTGAATACATATATTAAAATATATTGAAGTAAAATTGACAAAACGTGATGCTTTGGCGTAGGGTTATCTTAAGTCACATTTCAGTGGATTGAAAGTGAATTGGGACGTCTGTTAAAGCTGTGTGGGTGGGTTCCTTCTGCTGTAGACATTCCGATTCTCCGAAGGGCGGTGTGGATTTTATAAATGGGGTAGGAGTTCTTCAGGCCACCCTCCACCCAATGTGTCGGTGCCTCAAAGGTTAGGAATGCTCTGGGGTCATATGCCTAAAACAACAGTGCTTTTGGGATTTTAAGCTTTTAGCCAGAAATTAAGTAAAGAATCTAGCCTGGAAATTTCAGGTTTAGCCAACATCCTTAAGGGAGGCTGACGTGTTCTCGTAGGCTCTCCTTCATGTCAGCAGAGATAAAAGCACACACCCCCCGCGGTCCTGTTGGACTCGCAGTAAACACAAATGAGGTGGCAGTCAAAGACGACCAGGCATGTGAAATTGAAAGCCACTTTCTGTGAGCAATAAGGAAAAAACCAAAAATCTGTATCTCCGAGGACTGTCAAGGTTACAGTTGTGAAATACAGGAAATAAAATGAATGGGCAGATTTTAAAACTTGAAACTTGTAGAATTTAAAAATATAATTTTGAAAAAAGTATGTATTGACGATTATGTCAGATTAGACAAAGTTGGAGAGAATTAGTGACCTGGAACATGTATTTTAAAAAATGTATCCAGAAGGCAGAGAGAGGGAGAGAGATGAGAAATGAAAGTCGCGTTAACAGATACGTAGGTGGATGAGAAAGTTTAATTACAAGGCATCAGAGTGGAAAAGCCAGGAGTTACGGAGCAGGTGAAATGTTCTAAAAGGTGGTTGTTGTGAATACTTTGGAACTGTTGGGAAACACGACTGTGGACGTAGAGGAATCAAAGTGTAAAGTCGGATGAGTAAAAGAAGCCCATCCTAGATGTGTGGTACGACAGTGTAGACTGCCAAAGATTAGGAGATAAATGCGAAAAATAACAGGTATGAACAAAAAGAGAAAAATCAGAAAAACAACAATAAAAGTTAGAAGAAAGTGACATAATACTTTTAAAGTATTGAGGAAAAATAGTTATTGGTAGATGTATATGTATCAGAATATTTTCAGAAATCGTGGGGGGAGATGGAGTAACTGACATTTTAACTTACCCCAGTCCCATTCATTCTGTGCTCCCCCGTTGAAGGGGAGCCATTAAAAATAAAAGTTTACAAGTACTGTACCAGAGGGAGCAGAATGGACCTCACTCCCTAAGGCTTTTACTCAGTCATTTGTTCTGGCCTGTTCAGTGTGAGTAAGGCTGGTTCCTTGAGGGCATTTGTGGAACACATTTTCAGACTGATGTCCTCGGCTGCCCCTGCCTGAGGTGACGTGACAGTTGGGGCAAACAACAGACAACCAAAAAGCAGAGGCCGGGCAGCAGGGCACGAGATGTACACAGGGCTGTGAACGCTGGTGACACACTTTGGAAGGCCGCACGTGGGCCGAGGGCGATGCAGGCCGGGAGGGCCCTGAGGAGGGCCTGGAGCTCCTGTCCCAGGGCCCAGGCCGAGTGGCACCTGCCTGGCCCCCGGGGAGGGGCGTCCAAACACACACTGCTCCTTGGAAAGGCTGGCAGGTGCTTTTTGGATGGATAAATGGTTTTCCACATCAATACTGAAGTCGCCTAGACCGACTGTGAGTCAGATAAAAAGGTGGCTTCTCTGCGTGAAGCGAAAACATCAGGCATGACTCATAAGTGTCAGAGGTAGGAGAGCAGACTCAGGTCACGGGTAGTTATCGGGGTTTCTGGGGGAAGACCCTTCCACGCCCACCCTCTCCCTTCCTGCTTGCTTTGTGAATCGTTCGATTTTTTGTAATTTGCACTCATTTGCACATATTTTATTTTTTCCTCACTTTCTTCAGCCTTCAGACAGTGGGCAAAGGCACTGCACTGAATACCATCTCACAGCTCCTTTCTCTGTTGAAATCTTAGTTATATAAAATAGAGGCCAATTAATTGATCAAAATTGATATTTAGAGTTCCCTGCAGTCTTTCTTTCACTGTTTATTCCTCAGCTCCCTCAGAGACTGAGATTGAGCCTTCCTGTGAGACTGTCCCGAGCGCTGCTTGGAGGGATCGGAGCTTTCCCCCAGTCTCGGGGTTTCGAGCGCCCCAGCCCTGGGGTTCTTTGAATAACACGTTTCTGTTCACTTTTGCTGAAAGCTAGACATGATCCCATTGGAATGTGCTTCTGTCCCTTTCAAGTGACATGAGAGAAACCTCTGCGTGCTCCTGGGTGATGTCCCCACTGGCCCTGCTGCTGGCAGGATTGCGGTGCTGCCTGGGCCACGCCCGGGGGAGCCCTGATCCCACCCCAGTTCCTTCGTGGGCATTTCTGCTGAACTGTCCTGAGTTCAGTGCTGCTCAGCGTTTAAATGACTGCCTTGAAACAGACTGTTCTCCTCCCTGTTCCGTGGAAGGTGCCACGCAGAGCTGAAAATAAACTGGTGAAAAGATAATAAAATGCAATACTATGTTGTTCAACCTTAATACATTAGAAAACAGAAATAAATGCAGTACAGTCAGACTCACTTCAGAGACATTAAGCTTTTACAAATTAGCCCTGAATCAGTGGCTCACTTGGGTGCAGGTCCCGTTCACCAAAAAGGTTGCAGGCTCAGTTCCCCGTCAGGGCACATGCCTGGGTGGTGGGTTGGATCCCCACGGGATCGCTGTTTTTCTCTCACATTGATGTTTCTTTCTCTCTCTCTCTCTCTCTCCCTTCTCTCTCTAAAATCAATAAAAACATGTCCTCGGGTGAGGATTGAAAAATTATATTTTAAACCATAGTTTAGGAATATCAGGATACATAATTCTTTTCTTTTGCTTTTATATATTCATCAGTGAAGACAAGTTTGTAGTGAAGGAGAAATGCCGAGTTACTATAAGTTGGTTTCGGTAAATGCAAAAATTAGGACAAACTCAATCCTATCTCATTCTGATTGAAATTTATGACAATGTGAGCAAGAAAAAAAGTGATGATTCAGTTCAGTAGTGAGCAGTGAAAATAACGAATGGTGATCTTGAAAATAGCATTCTTGTTTAAAATGTATGTAGAGCAAAACTAAATAATGAATCAATAGTATTGGGACTAAATTTTAAAAATGACTTAGGTAAAGGAGCGGAAATTACTTCATAAGTTTGCCTTTCAAAAAAAACCAGAAGAGCGACTTAGAGTTAACGTTCAAATATTCTTTGATTATATTTTTGAACAGAGTAATTGCTTATTGGGAAAGAAAATACAGGGTGGGACAAAAGTGGGTTTATAGCTGTTCATATGGGAAATAATACAATAATACAGCGATAGACCGGGTTCCACGTCCTCCAGCTGCAGACCGACTTTTGCGGAAAGTCCTAGTCATTGCTTTCAACTGACCAGAAGAAAAATTTAATGTTAGAATGTCCACAGGAGGGTTGCAGGAGCAAACACAATTAAGAAGTTTGACTTTAAAAATAAATTGTTGATTATTGAAGGTACAATGCAAACTATAAAATGATAATTATTTTTAAAATTATGATCTTGGGTAAGGAACTTAATTTTTCTGAGCTATGTTTTCTTACATTTAAAAATGGAAATAATGGTCGATATCCCTGAGGTCTCTTACGAGTGTTAAGTATTATGTGTAAACGGCCTGTTTTATTACCTAGCTCTCAGTACATGGTTTGGTCGTAGTTTTTATGACCATCGTCATCGTGTGGCTTAAACTGACAACTATTTTTTTCTTCAATCCCCGTGAGCCTCGGCGACTGGGCTCAGCGCAGCAGTTCTTTGTCTCCGTGTGCAGGTGTCTGGAGCTGCAGTTACCTGGAGGCTCTTGGGTGAGAGCTCACCTAGCCTGGGAGCCCGAGCACCTCTGTCCGGGGCTCTCGTGTGCTGCGGGCTTTCCTCAGCGGGGCTGCGGGTTCCAGGTGGAGAGCTCCCAGAGAGAGGGCATGGAGAGAGGGCAGGGCCGCAGGGCATGGAGAGAGGGCAGGGCTGCAGGGCATGGAGAGAGGGCAGGTCTGCAGGGCATGGAGAGAGGGCAGGGCCGCAGGGCATGGAGAGAGGGCAGGGCCACAGGGCATGGAGAGAGGGCAGGGCCACAGGGCATGGAGAGAGGGCAGGGCCGCAGGGCATGGAGAGAGGGCAGGGCATGGAGAGAGGGCAGGGCATGGAGAGAGGGCAGGGCCCCAGGGCATGGAGAGAAGGCAGGGCATGGAGAGAGGGCAGGGCATGGAGAGAGGGCAGGCCGCAGGGCATGGAGAGAGGGCAGGGCCCCAGGGCATGGAGAGAGGGCAGGGCTGCAAGGCATGGAGAGAGGGCAGGGCCCCAGGGCATGGAGAGAGGGCAGGGCCCCAGGGCATGGGGAGAGGGCAGGGCCCCAGGGCATGGAGAGAGGGCAGGGCTGCAAGGCATGGAGAGAGGGCAGGGCCCCAGGGCATGGAGAGAGGGCAGGGTCCCAGGGCATGGAGAGAGGGCAGGGCCACAGGGCATGGAGAGAGGGCAGGGCCCCAGGGCATGGAGAGAGGGCAGGGCTGCAAGGCATGGAGAGAGGGCAGGGCTGCAAGGCATGGTGCACCCTGGCCTCGAAGGCACACAGTGGCACTGCTCTGCGTCCTAGCGACCACAGGGAATCCTGGCTCAGGGGACACAGCTCCCCTGGCACAATCCCCTCAGAGGACCCTGCAGGGTGGGAGCTCCTTTGAGCCTCTCTGGAGACCACTCCTGCCCCGTACTGTAGATTCGGAAGGATCTCCAGGGTAAATTGCTAAGTAAGAAAAGCTAAATAGAGAACTGTATAATACAGTAATACTAGTGTAAGAAAGTGGTGACAAAATATATGTGTGTTTTGTTATGTGTAGTTTGAAAATCTCTGACTATATACGTAAGAATCCATTGACGGTGGGTGCCTGTGGGTGGATGCGGGTCGGAGGGGGTGTAGTGACAGGCTTCTCCCTGTGCACCTTGCTGCACTTTTCAAAAACGATTTAAATAATTAAATAAATAACTTTTCCTGTTAAATATCTGTACCCCATGGTTACATTTTTAAACTTCACTGTAGCTTCATCTTAGAATTTAGAATCTTAGCATTTAAATGAATTTCAGATGCCATTTAATCCTGTCGTATATTTTTTACCTTAAATCATGTTTTATTTTTTAATTACAATTGACATACAATGTGATACTAATTTCAGGTGTACAGTCCAGTGATTTGACCCTATCATCTGTATTGAAGTAGGAATCCAGTGTACAGGTTTCCTAATATATGGTCATCTAGCCTTTGTATGAAAAATTTACTTCCAAGATAGTGAATTCTGTTGTTTCAACCATTGTAAGACACTCCATCAAAAACTCTTTATTTTGATTGCATTAACTAACCTGAATTCACTGAATGGTTTGTTCCCAAGACACACTGTATGTAACAGAAGCATTGCTGTAACAATTTTATGGCATAGTTCTATATTTCAAATATCACTGAATTATAATTTCTATGACATTAATTTTATAATGTGGCTTTATCTGAAATGTATGTATAATTCGTGCTTCTAAATACCGAAGACTGATTATTGAAAAAGTTGGCTTGACCAGTGTGTTAAGAATGATAACCTCACTGGCGCCTTTCTCTTTAGGTTGCTGTGCCACGCCATGAAGGACCACATAGTCCGGGTTGCGAACGAGGCCGAGTTCATTTTGAACAGACAGAGGGCTGAGGATGTGCATAAGCACGCAGAGTTCGAGGTGAGGTCCTGAGCAGAGTCCGTTCTGCTCCTCGTCGGAAGTGAGCCGGCGCCAATGGTAACCTGACCTTAGGGGTGTTCTGAAGAGGAAGACTTTGCATTTCCGTTCTTGAGTAGATGTCAGACTCAGAGCCGTGGTTTATTCTCACTTCACTTCCAACACGAAGGGATCCCCCCAGCCCTGTCACTAACCACTCAGGAGACTGAGTTCTCCTAACGTATCCTTCGAGGCCAGTGCAGCTGGGCAGGCAGCCACTCCCTCGTTTGCAAATGGGCAGAGTTTGCTCACCAGTTTGCTGACCCTTGGAGGTGGGCGCAGCAAGCCGTGGTGTGAAGGAAGTCAGTTAACTTTATCAAACATTCAGTCAAGTATTACTTTTTTATGTGTCCATCTGTAGAGTGGCCACAGGGCATTTTAGTTCATGTTTTATTTTTATAATTTATATTTTATTGACAGTGGAAGCATTGCTATTGTGTGTTATATATGTGGGTCTCTGTGTATACGCGGAAATGTAATAGTTTAAAAATCCTCTAAGTACTTTGAGTAAAGGACAAATCAGCTATCGTTTCTATTTTATATGTAAACACTGAAGGGTGTTGACGTACTATATTCCATAGGAATAATTTTAAATCTAAAATATATCTATATTTATAACATGTCAGTAATTATTCACCATTATTTATATTGCCTCAAGTCAACAAATACTCCGATTTTGGTGTTTTAAATATCACAGTTACTTCAGTTCATTCAATGAACAGAACAGAAGAGGTTTCAGAAATATGTGTGCGACCTGGCGCCCGGCTCTCCTCGGGCCGTCCTCGGCCTTGGACCGAGTAAAGACCCGGCAGCTGTTCTCCCGAGGGCAGGTGCCCTGTGGGGAGGGCGGGCCGCTGCAGCTCTGGGAGGCCCTTCTCTCCGTGGGCCAGCCCTCCTCCCGCGCGGGCTGATGCCCTCGGCCTGCTGACCTCTGAGCTGGCCGCCGAGCGGAGGAAGCGATGCTTGACCAGCACTGCCCTGTGCCCTCTGTCCACGAGACAGCGTGCCCTCTGGCAGTGCTGAACCCTGTTGCGAAAAACCCCCGACCTTTTAAACTTTGAGTAAAGTACACGAACAACTGTTTGTCGAAGTGGTTTGTGTCACCTGAACGATAATAACATTTGGATATTGATCAGGATGTCACGCTACAATCTGGATGACAGTATAGTGACACTCTGTTATCGAAGAGTGCCTTTAGGTAGCAAGCACGTCAGAACTGTAAACAAAAGAAGAATATTCAATTAATTGTTGACTTCTGCTAGTAAATGAGATTTGGAGTATTAACCGAGTTCTAGCAGGATCAGTTTGACTCAGTTATTCAGGGTGGGGCCAAAGGAGGTTTATGGCTGTGAGGGCGTGACACAGTTCATTCTGGTGTTACTGTTTATTAATTACTGTGTTCCTGTCCGTGCGGACAACTAGCCGACTTTTGTCCCTCCTTGTATTTCTACTTAGAAAATCGGGGTATGTTATGGGGATATAAGAGATCAATATTTGTCATGTGAAAACCTTTAAAATAGAATTTTACAAATCTAGATAAATATTGGCTACTAGCTTTAACACACATTTACTCAAAATGTTATTAGGCTAAGTGCGTGCTTTTCAACCTTTTTTCATTATGGCCCCCTCAGGAGTCCTTTTAGACAGTTTTTGTCCTAATTGTTTCCCAGTGGTATTGTATCACCATCAGTGCTCGGCATATCTTCTTCTGTGCCGTATATGCGTCTGTGCTTTAGGTACAAAAAGGGTAGGTTTTTTCCACATGCACCCACACTGATTTTCACCCCCTTGGGGAGGAGATGACTTCACTGATGCCACGTGGCGAGGAGTGATAAGGCTCCGTCACGGCGGAGGGCGTGGAGACCAGTGCTTTTGTTAGGTCGTGTATACACAAGACACTAACTTAAATCTGATGGTGAGTGCATTGCCATGGCTGTTTAACGAATGCACACTTTTTAAATCCAAATGTTTGAATATTTTTTTAAGTTAAAGCTGTATTAGTAAATGCATTGGTGGGGGGTATTATGTATGTAGTTCACCAAACAGTTATCGTTTCTAAATTGTAAAATATTTTATGGAAGTCATGACATTTTACTGGGACTTTTTGAGGAATTTCTGTCTTCCATATAAGCCTGTAATTAAGAGAAAAAGTATATTTAATGTGAGATGGGTGCTTCATGATTAAGTTTTTCTCAGTTAACCACTGTAATTGTTAAGGAAGACAAATGAACATTTAATTTTATTCTCTAATGAGCTAATGAAATATTAACCTCATTATGGAGGCAGATCATTGTACTAATTGGTGGTCCCCTGTAAAATTGATGACTTGGACTATGAGTTAATCCTTTTCAGACGACTGTCAATTGTGTCTCTGAGAAGTGACTCGTGGTTTATGACAATAGGTGGATGGAAGGAGATCAGACGCCTTCCCTGAACCAGCTTTCCCCACAGCAGTGATGCATATGAACTCGTTCTGTGTGTTTATTTAGATTTTTTCCTTCCTAGTTACATGACTCACATTACATATTTGGTAATGATAAAATTTATAGTCAATCTACCCTATATCAAAGTTATCATTTAAAAAATCAAACATGATTAAAGAAAAGATCATCTTGAACCTTTTGATACACAGGATAATTAGCTATGTTACTAATACTAATGGGCATGAACAGAGAGCTAATATTATCCAAATTATTTTACATATACATAGGTCTACATACATGCAAATAACACATTATAACAAGTTCCAAACTATATGTGTTCTTTAGAATAAGGTTTCAAAAAGTTGTATCATCTGAGTTTATTATCATTTAACTTAGAATTAGACAGCTCGCTCACTGCGCGGGAAGGGGCGCGTTAACCCGCTGTCCCTGTCCCGCAGTCGCAGTGCGCCCAGTATGCGGCCGACCGCAGGGAGGAGGAGAAGATGTGCGACCACCTCATCAGCGCCGCCAAGCACCGCGACCACGTCACGGCGAACCAGCTGAAGCAGAAGATCCTGAACATCCTCACCAACAAGCACGGGGCGTGGGGCGCCGTCTCGCACAGGTGAGTGCCCCGCTGCCGGGAGCCCCCCGGGAGCTGGTGGCAGGAAAAGGCCGCGGCTTCGCAGTGACATAGACAACGGGACCGAAAGGGTTAGAAGTTACCTGATTGTCTCGATGTCTTTAGTAATGTCTCTTTAGAATGGTTTAGAAGGAAATCTAAACTTTTCAAAGTAGCTCCAAAGGAAGTTGTTTCGAATGTAGTTGTATGTAACATAATACAAAGTTTGTTCAGGCACCTATTTTAATCTTAGAGAATCAAACCTTCTAACTTAGTAAGTTTGTATCAGTCTTCATTTTTCTTGTATGCAATAATAATATAAGCATTAACTATGGAAAAGTGATACGTTCTGTTTACATTTTTCTTCCATTTTGTTGTATTTAGTCTCTCAGGAAGGATTTCATCTCAAATTAGGGCAATTATGATATAGTACAATTCAAACCAAAATTGATTGTTTAAAAATTACAGAGTTGTGAGCATAAAAGTACGAAGTTTTATGGGCATATTTTTTTCTTCTGTACAATAAATTTTTCTAGAAAACTAGTTGTGAAGTAGCTCATGTAGATTCTTAATGTTCTTCATTTGTATATCTCCATTTTATTTTATTCCATTAAGTGTCTGTCTGGCAAAGTTTAGGGTTGGTTAACTGTGGACAGGGCACTGCTAAGAACAATCCTGGCGGCAGTGATTCTGTTGGGTAGGGGAGAACGTTTGCATACGACCAGGGCAGTGTTTGACCAAGTGTCCTTGACTTCAAGTGTAAGATAGATGTAAGGAAACTTTCTTATTTTTTGATGTAAGGTAACATTGTAACCGAATGTCTTTAGACGTATTCAGCACTCAGTATGTTTGTTACAGTGATGACAACACCGTGACGTCTAACACAGATCAGATCTTCTTGTGTGCCAGGCCCCATGCGAAGAACTTCGCGTGGAGTGTTTGTTTAACCAGTAGGCATTCCTGTGAAGGTTTATACTGAAGTTTTCTCCGTGTTTCAGTGAAGAGGCTGAAGCTTTCAGGGGTTAGGTAAACATCCTTGGATCCCACAGATTGTACGAGAGGCAGAGTGTGTCCGTCAGGTTCTCCAGAGAATCACAGAAACGGGCCGTAGAAGCGTGTGAGACGCAGAGATACAGACAGAGACGTGGGCGTGGATACAGCTTTATTTTAAAGACTTGGCTCATGAGTCTGAAGTCTGTGGGGCAGGCGGACAGGCCAGAAACTCAGGAGGCTGTGTTCCAGTCCTGGGGCAGAATGCCTTCGTCTCCAGGAAGCCTCAGTGTTTGCTGGAGGCCTTCATCGCGTTGGGTGGGCCCCCCATTACTGAGGATATCTTTTACTTAAGTCGGCTGCCTGTAGGTGTTCATCACACCTGCAAAATGTTTCAGGCAGCATCTTGACTAGTGTTTGGCCAAAGCACTGAGCACCTGGCCTAGCCAGGTTGACTGAAAATTTAGCCGTCATACGGAGTAGCAGTCCCATGAACGTTTTGCCCCGCTGTGGACTTTGCCTCTCGTTTTGTGTCATCCGGATGGAGTTTGTCTACTTAATTACACGTGGTCAGGACTATAGCAGTACACTGCTAATCACTCAGCTCAAGTGATTTGGGATATTGCCTTAAATGTACAAAGCTGCACTTGGTTGGGTTTTCCTATTTTACTATGCAATCAGAATACAGCTAAAGGCCAGTGATCTTCCTAGTGTTGGTCACGTGTTAATGTATCAAATGCACCTCTGCTCAGCTCCCCCTCTGTGAAACCTCATTCGACTGGCGGACAGACTGGCAGTAGGACCTCAGGAGAGCGCCTGTCTTCTGTCCCTTCCTGCACATTCATGCATTCATTTCCTGTGCTGACTGAAAAACAGGCAGTCTTTTTACTATCATCCTTTCCTCACTGAGTCTCCAGACTTAAAATCGTCGAGGTGGGTTGTGTTCTCTGTAATCTTCCCTAGTCCCTGAGTAATTAGTAAGGTCTTCCTGCTGACCTCCAGGTCTGCAGAGGGCGCTTGCTCTGCTGGGACTGCTCTCCCAAACCCGCGCTCCCACTTCCTTTGGCTTTCACTCAAATGATGTTTTCTCCAAAAAGCCTCCGGTAGCCACTTTGTCTAAAACGCTGTTCCTTTCCCCAAGTAGTTCACATGGCATTTCTCTGCTTCCTTTTCCCTTTCAAGATGTATTACTGTCAAGAAACCAAAGCTCAAGCTCATCTGGAAAATGTGTTGAACAATTCCTACTTCACTGGGTTATTTCAGTGTGAAATGAAATATGTGGAAATGCTTAGCATCATGTCTGACGCATAGTAGATGTCTGTCACTTGTTAGTCTCTTTTTCTTTCTCTTCGCAAACTACCCTATTTCAGAAGATTTTTTTTAGATCAGTTTTAGGTTTACAACTAAATTAAGAGGAAGGTACACAAGTTTTCCTTATATCCCCTCCCCCAACACATGCATGGCCCCCTGTTATCAGAGTCACTCCCCACGGCTCATCTTTTACGAGTAATAAACCCACATTGGCACATCAGAATCACCTGAAATCTGTAGTCCACTGCAGCAGTGTTGTATATTGTATCAGTTTGGACACATGTATAATGACATAAATCCACCATTATAATATCACTCAAAGTATTTTCACGGCCCTGAACATCCTCTGACTCCGTCTATTCATCCATTTCCCCCACCGCTGAACCCCTGGCAACCATTGATCTTATTGTTTCCATAGTTTTGCCTTTTCCAAAATGTCATGTAATAGAAGCATACATTATGTATCCTTTTCAAATGGGCTTCTTTAATTTTGAAAGAATTAAGGTTCCTCCATGTCTTTTCATAGCTGATAGCTCCCTTCCTTTTAGTGCTGAGCAGTGGTCCCTTGCCTGGTGTGCCCAGTCTGTGTGTCCACTCACCTGTTAAAGGACGTCTCGGTCACCTCTGAGTTTGGGCAGTTATGAATAAGGCTGATAGAAACGTCCATGTGCACGTTTTTGTGGGACCTAAGTTTTAACTCCCTTGTGTAGATTCTGAGGGTGGTGACTGCTGGAGTTTATGGCGGGGTATGTTTACTTTTCCAGCAAACTACTAAACTGCCTTCCAAAGCGGCTACACCATTTTGCATTCCCACCAGCAATGAAGAGACTTCCTGTCATCCAAAATTCCCGCCAGCGTTTGGTGGTATTAGCATTCCAGTTTTTGGACATTCTAACAGATGTGTAGTGGGACCTCATTTTAATTAGCGTTTGCCCGATGATATTGGATGTGGAGCATCTCTTCCTATGCTGATTTTCTGTCTGTGTATCTTCTTTGGTGAGGTATCTGTTAAGGTCTTTGGCCCATTTTTTAACCAGGCTTTTTGTTTTCTTATTGTTGAGTTTAAGAGTTCTTTGTGTACTTTGGATAACAGTCCTTTATCAGATGTACTTTGCAAACATTTTCTCCCAGTCACAGCTTGTCTTTTCATTCTGTTGACTGTGTCTTTTGTAGAGCAGACATTTTTAATTTTAATGAAGTCCAGCTTAGTTATTATTTCTTTCATGTATAGTATTTTTGTTGTTGTATCTGACAGGACATCACCATACCCATGTCTTCTAGGTTTTCTCTTATGTTATCTTCTAAGATTTTTATAGTATTATATTTTACAGATCAGTCTGTGATCCATTTTGAGTTAATTTTTGTGAATCATAAGGTCTGTATCTAGATGTATTTATTTATTTTGCATGTGGATGTCCAGTTTTTCTCAACTCTCTGTTGAAAAGACTGTCTTTGCTCCATTGCATTGCTTTTGCTCCTTTGTCAAAGATCAGGTGCCTTTCCTGGGCTCTCTGTTCTGCTCCGCTGACCTGTCGTCTGCTCCTCTGTCAACATCACAGTCTTGGCTACTCTAGCTCAGTAGTAGTTTTGAAGTTGGGAGCACTAGCCCTCCAACTTTGTTCGTCTCCTTCCAAAGAGCCTTTTTAATGTAATTTCTCAGACCACTTCCTCACCCTCTAACTATCAAGATACAGTCACATTTTTTTTAATTTTATTCATTTAATGAACAGGTGGATGGCAAAGCAGGTGCCCACCTCAGGTAGCTTGGAGTGTAGTAGAAGAGACTGATATTAGACAAATGCTTATAGGTATAAAAGATACAAATTCAAACTTTGGCAAATACCAGGAAAGGAAAATTCAGGGTAATGAGAGAGAGTATAACAGATCTTCACTTTAGCTGAGGGACTCAGAGGAGACTTCTCCGAGGATGTTCTATTTAAGGTAAGTCCTGAAGGAATGAGCAGGAGACAGTCAGCACGGGGTTGGGTGTGAAACATTCAGGGGAGAAATGGTGCAAGTCTAGAGCTTAGAAATGAATGAAGTAAACAGGAAGGAGGCTTGTTATCTACAGCGTAGTGAGCAAGGGGGCCGGGGGCTTGAGTTGAGGCTGGAGAACTGGATGACTTCCTCTTGTAGATTACGTAGCAGGTTTGTGACATCCTAAGTGGTATGAAAAGCAGTGAAGGACTTTGATCAAAAGAGGAACATGATCTGATTCATGTTTAAAAGATTCGTCTGGCTGTGTTATGAAGACATACATTGGAAGGAAAAAGGAAGTATAGTCACCCTACTTATAGCCAAGTTCAAATGTCACCCCTTCTGTAGCATTGCCTGGCTTTCTGTCTTTCCTAAGCCTACTTCTTCATGTTTGAGGTTATTCTCTGCATTGCCACTGTCTGTAATATATCCCCTAGCGTCTTATAGCTGTGTGAGTGAGCCTTTCCTTAGTAGCCTTGTGGGGGAGTCACCCTTCACTGGAGGGATAGAACAGCACATCTGTGTACATCCCTGCTACCAAATATATGGTAAAGCTGAGGAATTCATTCCTATAATGTTCTACTTGCTGTTTTATGAAATGAAATATTTAATTTTAACTTGATTTTTTACTTTTATTTTTTGCCTCAGTAGTGCTGCTGGATCTAACATATTTTAGCTTTTAAATTAGTATTATCGATCTTTATTTCAGCCCTGAGGAAAAACTAGAATTTGAAATCTCCTTCGAAGTACATATTCAAGAATTAGTGCTGTTAAATAATAGTATACACAAACAGTTTTTCTTCATTTATTTTATTTACTTTTTGGGTCATAGTTCCTGTTCCTTAAACTACACAAGCCAAATTTAAAACTGAGCAAAGGACCTGAATAGACATTTTTCCAAAGAAGATATATGAATGGCCAGCAGGTATATGAAAACAGGCTCAACATGGCTAATCTTAGGACAATGTGGAGTAAAAGCCTGTCACCTTACACCTGTTAAAATGGCCATCGTCAAACAGGCCAGAGGTGACACACACTGACTGGCCTGTGGAGGAGGGAGCCCTCGTGCCTGCTGGCGGGACTGCAAAGGGGCAGCCCTGTGGGAGACAGTGTGGAGCTTCCTCAGAAGTCACAGATAGAAGGACCGGATGATCTAGCAATTTCTCTTCAGGGAATATACAGAAAGGAAACACAAACACCACCCCAAAGAGATATCCGCACCCCTGTTCATAGCGGTGTGGTTCACAGTAGCCAAGACACGGGAACAGCGGAGTGTCCATCACCAGAGGAAGGATAAGAAGCTGTGGTACACATACACCCGTATACACACACACACACACACACACACATGTACACATAACATGCACACACGCATAGACACGTAATATGCACACACGTATATACACATAACACACACACACATATACACATAACATGCGCACACACATACACATAACATGCGCACACGCATATACACACGTATACACACACGCATATACACATAACATGCACATATACACGTAACATGCACACATGTATATACACATACATACACACAGTGGAATATTATTCATCTATACATTAAATAAAAAGAAAGAAACCAGAAAATCCTGCATGTGTGACAACCTGGAAGGACCTAACATTGTGCTAAATGAAGTAAGTCAGACAGGAAAAGACAAATATTGTATGATCTAATATATATGTTGAACCAAAGAGAAAAAAGAGAAAGAAAATACTCGTAGAAAGGGGTGCGATTGAGGTTTCCAGAGGTGGGTAGGGCAGAGGCACAGACCCCGGTTGGGGTGCAGGCGCTCGGCGGCGAGGGCGGCGTGGTGGCTGCAGTGGGCGCTGGTGGGCGTTAGGAGGGCAGATCCTAAGAGTTCTCACTACGGGGAAACACCTTTTTCTTTATCATTTTTTTGAGATGATAAATGAGATGATTGATGTTAACTAAACTTATTATGGTAATCATCTTACAAAATATATAAGTCGAACATTTTGCTGTAATCCTTAAAGTTATACAGTGTTATGTGTCAATTATATCTCAATGAAACTGTAAAAAAAGGAAAGAGAAACCTACATAAACCATGACAACCTAAATTAAAATCAAGAGATTATCCTAGGACCTTACGTAAAAAAATTACACACACATACATGTGTGTGCATATTTACATATATACATTATCTCCCACTTTTAAGTGTGCATTTTAATGTAAGCATTACTATTGAGATTTTATTTTCTAATATGTTGGTAGAAATTTATATTTACTGAAGGCAGCTATATACCAGCAGTAACTCTGTTCACACTTTTCACATCTAATGTCTTATTTTCATTCTAACAACACTGTGAGGTAGGTATTATTTTTCTCATTTTGCAGATAAGAAATGTGAGATTCAGAAAAGTTGGATAGCTTGCCCAGTATTGCATAGCTAAATAGTAGGGACAGGATTTGAACCTAAATGTAACTCACCCTAAAGCCCATGGTCATTCCAGTCATCAGTTACTAATTATTGTAGTAACTATAAAAGTTATCAACTGGAATAGCAAAGTGAAAAGCACTCTGCCCTGTGGGTGCAGCTCAGTTGGTGGGAGCCTCGTCCTGTACACCTTAAGGTGGCTCTTTCGATTCCTGGCCAGGGCTCATGCCCAGGTTGTGGGCTCGATCCCCTGTCCCGGTGCATATGGGAAGCAACCAATCGATGTTCGTCTCTCTCATCCATGTCTCTCTCTCTCGCTAATCAATAAATTAAAAAAATAAAAAGCACTTCTTAAACAGGAATAAGACTTGGAAATCTAGAACTTTAGAGAATATTTTTAAGTTCCGTAAGTCCAGCACCTGAACTGAATGCAGATCGGAACTACTCCCCACAGAAAGGAAGACAGAATTTTCAGTCTGAACTGAACAGGGCTGACTGACTGCTAAAACAAAAGTAACAGATATTCTTCCTGGGAGGTTAATAGGGTCCACTGCCCCACAATATAATACTTAAGATATCCAGGATACAATCCAAAATGACTTGATACATAAAGAATCTGGAAGATCTTAATATTTTTCAAAGAACAACAATTAGCAGATACCAACCCCATGATGACCCAGAAGATGGAAATGTCGGATAAAGATTTGAAAGCAGCTATTAAAACCATCTTCTACAAAGCAAAGGTAATATTCTGTAAATAAATGGATGATGGAAGACCTCAGCAGAGAAATAGAAAGTATAAAAAAGAACCGAATGAAAATGAAAAATATAATATCTGAAATTTAAAAAATCACTAATGAGCTCAGCAGTAGTGTGAAGATAGAAGACAGAGTAAGTGAACTTGAAGATCGACCAACCAAAATTCTACAACTGAAGAACAAAGACAAAAAATTGGGGTAAGTGGGGGGCATGAAAAGGGCCTCAGGCACCCGTGGGTCAATATCAAAAGGTCTAAAATGTATTTCACTGAAGGCCCACAGAAAGAGGAGAAAGAGATTGGTACAGAAGATTTATTTAAAGAAAAAACTGGTTGAAAACTTACGAAATTAGGTGTTAGCTGTCAAGTTAGAGACTCAAGATAATCAGAGACCCAAAACAAGATCAACTCAATAAAATCTATACCCAGACATATCATAATCAATCTTATGAAAACCAAAGACAAAGAAAAAATTCTTGACAGAAGCCAGAGGGAAAAATAATACAATGCACATAAGGGAACAGTTCAAATAATTATAACTTTCTCATCAGAAATTATGGTAGCCAGCAAAAGAATTGCTAACCCAAAATTCTGCCTTTAACCAAAATATCCTGAAAAAAGAAAGCAAATTTAAAACATTCTCAAATGAAGGAAACTGAGAATTCCTCACTAGCAGACATGTTCTCAAAGAGACACTGAAGTGCCCTGGCCGGTTTGGCTCAGCGGTTAGAGCGTCGGCCTGCAGTCCAGAGAGACCCAGGTTTGGTTCCCGCTAAGGGCACGTACCTCGGTTGCAGTTTGTCCCCAGCCCTGGTTGGTCGTGAGGGTGGCAGCCACTCGATGTGTCCCTTTCACATCGATGTTTCTCTCTCTCTCTCTCTCTCTCTCTCTCTCTCTCTCTCTCTCTCTCTCTTCCTCTCTCCCTCCCACTCTATCTGAACAAAAAATGAAAAAATAAAAATGTCCTCGGGTGAGGATAAAGAAAAAAAGATGCTGAAGGACTTGTTTAGGGAGAAGCAGGGGGAACACTGAGGAGCTTGGAAATAGTGAAGGAAAGAAGGAAGAAACCTTGTTTCCCCCACAAAGTTCCAAAGGCAAGTTAATTGAAAATTTATAGTGTTTTCAACAAATAGCACTGGAACAATTGAATATTGATATGAAAAAACTGACCTATGACTCATGCCTTAGGCAAAATTTAACTCAACATGTATTGTAGAAATATACAATGTAAAACTATAAACCTTCTAGAAGAAAACATATGAGAAAATCTTTGTGACCTTGCTTGAGTTGGGCAAAGAGCTACTGCACACGGCAACAAAAGCCTGGTCAGTTAAAAGAAATCCCTGCAGTGAGCGTCGTCTGGGTCGTCTGGGCTGCTGGGGTGGAAGTGCCTAGCTCGCGTGGCTCAGAAACTGCAGGCGTGTCTGTCTCAGTGCTGGGAGCTGGCGGTCTGAGATGCAAGGGCCGCGGACGCTGTCTGGTCCGGGCCCACTTCCCGGGGCACAGAGGTGTCTTCCTGCTGTGTTCACAAGGCCAGAGGGCCCCAGGATCTCGGCGTCTGGTTCAGGGCACTAACCTCATTCAGGAGGTCTCCGCCCTCGTGACCTGATCGCTTTCTAAAGGTCCCACTTCCAGACGCTGTCGCGTTGCGGATTAGGTGACATGAACGTTCATTCTGCGGAGACTTCATCACCTTGGAAGTGTGTGTGTGTGAAGGAGACTTCGAGGGTCCACTTCTCGCAGACTGGGACAGAGGCTTTGCCATCCACGTGTCCTCCACAGCACTTCAGCTGTGAACGTCTACAAGGAAATAAGCAAAACTTGGCAATGAGAAAACAAACTCTCATTAAAAAGTAAGCCAAACATTTGAACAGACACTTCACCACAGACAGTACGCAGAAGCACATGGAAAGATACTCAATATCCTCACCTTCTGAGGAAATTAAAAAGCAAACAAGTAGCCACCACTCCTGCTTGTCAGAATGACTGCACTGGAAAGGCAGCCGGTGAGGCTGTGCAGCCACCAGAGCGCCCCCACGTGGCTGGGACATGTGGGGCGGTCTCTGGGCAGCAGCTGGGCCTGTGCTTACCTGGGGCACAGCAGTCCTGCCCCGAGGTCTTTACCCCAAAGAAATGGAAACTCGCGTTCACACGAGAACTTCACGTGAGACGTGTAGCAGCTCTATTAACACTTGCCAGAAATTGGACACAGCCCGTGTTCCTCAGCTGGTGAGCTCGTCCGAAGCTGGTTCCTGCACACAGTGGAATCGTGCTCGGCGGTGAGCAGGGCTGGAGACAGTGCAGCAGCCTCCTGAGAGGACACGTGTCCACCTGCATTCACAGGACGTGCCAGGAGAGGCCAGGCCGGGCAGACGGAGCAGGCGGTCTGTGGGGTTAACAGGAGAGGGAGGACTGGGCTACAAGTGGCAGCTTGAGGGGCTTTTTGGGATGATTGAACTGTTCTGTGTCCTGATCATGGTAGTGCCTTCACAAGTCAATACATTTGTCAGTATTTATAGAACTGTACACCAAAAAGGAGTGAATTTTATCGTATGTACAACTTTTAAACGAAAAAAATATGTCTCAGAGAATTCTTTATAGATGATTCTTGAGCTGGAATACTAATACTTATCAAACTGTGTTACATTTTTAATACAGAAAATTACAGTCAAATATCATTTATTTACTGTTTTAAATTTAAATAAATCATAACTCATATTATCTCAATTATTTTCATACCAACACAGGTATATCAGTTATATAAATTGGATTTTCCTACAACTAATATCTGTAAGTGAATTAATTTTCACTACATGTGTTTTAAAATATTACATAGTTCCTTAATCCTAAAGTAAATGTGCTGAGTGTACTATTCTCTAATAAAGATTATGAAGTGCCCTGGCCAGTTTGGCTCAGCGGTTAGAGCGTCGGCCTGCGGTCCAGAGAGACCCGGGTTCGGTTCCCGCTAAGGGCATGTACTCGGTTGCAGTTTGTCCCCGGCCCTGGTTGGTCGTGTGGGTGGCAGCCACTCGATGTGGCCCTTTCACGTCAATGTTTCTCTCTCTCTCTTCCTCTCTCTCCTTCATACTCTATCTGAACAAAAAAATGAAAAAGTGTCCTCAGGTGAGGATTAAAAAATAAATAAATTAATTAATTAAAAATTATTTAAAAAAAAATAAATAAAGATTATGAAGTATTAGAGGGGGAAAAGAACCCTTTTCCAGCAATTTAAAAGTAGTTAAAAATGTCAAGATTTAAATTAGGTATGTGCTCTACAATCAATGAATGCAGTTGTTACAAGTTGTAGTGCCAATTATATGAATAGTTACTGGGTTAGACTAAACAGTCTATTAATTGTGATCTTGGTAACACTGTGAGATCTATAATGACACATACACAAAAAACTGCTTAGAAATTAAATATATTTGCATTTTAACCCATTTTCATTTAATGGCTGTGAAGTTCATAGAAAGTTATACTATCATTTCAAAAGAGCTATGTAAATAAACATAACCGGTTCAAATGAGAATATGACATGTTTAGTGGATTTCAGTCTGATAGTCTACACTTTCAAAGCAAGCATTCTCTTACTCACTGATTCAAGAACTTAAAGTCAGAATAATAACCCACAGTAACATAAACACTAATACATCAGGGAAGCAATAGGCAGGTAGTGCGTGACGTAGAAATTGTAGGCTTCTGAAAGAAAGTCTGGAATGCCCTGAAACAATCTTCTTAACTTTCACCTCCGGGCCCACTTCCGTTGTTCTGTTAAAACATTTGCAGTTGCCTCTGTGGTGGGGGTGAAATGCAGACGCTGTACTCGGGTATTTATTTACATCTAAATTAGTTTATTCTGAAGTACTCTTCATGGGGCTGTTGGAAAAATCCACCTCAGTTATTGATAGAGACCCCCACACACTCCAGGATTGCGCAGAGATTCTAGTAATCATACTGATGCAGAGCCCTGAGATGTCATTTCCCTTGGGCTCTAGAGATGTGCTTGATCTGCGCGTGAAAGGAGGTCTCTTTCTGGACACAATGGGACATCCGTTTCCGTATGAACACAAGGAGCTGTGGCTCTTAGGTCACAGCCATGTGTGTTCCTGCTGTTTCACTGGGGGCAAATGCACCTGCCGCTCTCAGGACCCTCTTCCCACACGTCATTTCCTTAGTCTTGGAATCAACTGTCAAACCTGATTCCTCCTCCTCTTCACCCCTTGAGCCTCTGCCCATCAGCTCTTGTTGGATAGCTCAGCTACTTTTTAAAAGCAGTCATTCTGCGTTTGCTGCAAGGGAAGGGTAGCCTAAGGTCCCCTAGATGCGAAGTCCTGCTGTTGTTGGTAGGTGGGCATAGAGTGGAGTGGGCATTTGCTCATTTTCAATCCATTTAGATTCCCTGCCTCAAAACTTTCCACAGCCGTCTTAGCACACTGTTTGATCCAAGGGATTGGTAACCATGGAAAACATTTTTGTTTTATTTTTAAAGTATTTTTAATATTATTATTATTATTATTATTATTGATTTTTTTAGAGATAGAGAGAGAGAAACATCCATGTGAGAGAGAAACATTGATCGGCTGCCTCCTGCACGCCCCCTACTGGGGATGGAGCCCACAACCCAGGCCTGTGCCCTGACTGGGAATTAACCAGGACCTCTCAGTCCATGGGACAACTCTCATCCACTGAGCCACACTGGCTGGGCTTTTTTTTTTGAGAATTTGAACCTTTGACCTTCAACGCATGGTGTTCTAACTAACTGAGGTTGCTGATTCTAACTGCTGTACTAGATAACATCACTGTGAAAGGCGCTGGAATCAGCATGCCGTGTGACTGAGTGGACAGGGAAGAAACGGTGCTGCCCAAGGAGCTGCCTGCTTCACTGGGGGGATGCCAGTACCGTCCTTAGGCTTGAGAGGCACTGAAGGAACCGTGAGACGGTGAGACGGTTGTCGTTTGCTTTGCCTGTGTCCTGTTTCGGCGGACGTGTCCACCAGGACGTTGAGGACAGAACTCCATGTAACATTAGGTCACTGCGTGCAGGGATGACCTTCTCAGACATGGCTGAAGCGTTTTTGTCCAATCCCCAGTAACTGTCATCTCTGCTGTTCTCCCAGGAAAAGGAAATGTTCTCGATTCACTTCTTCCTCCGGCCCTCCCTCTCCCCACAACACACACACACACACACGCAGTATTGCTCAGTGGGGCCTGTTGGCACTGCCCCGGGGCACATGCTGGCTTCTTCCAAGCCCTGAAATAGTCAGAATGTGGATTCTTCCGGGGCTGTGTTCTGCCTGTTAGGTTCACCCGTGCAAAGGAGCGGGGAGATTAAGATACATGCAAGAAATTAGATGAAGTGATAGAGTGTGCCCTTAATCTAAGACGGGTGAGGAAGGGGGAGTAAGAAAGAAGGGTAATCATAGGCAGAAAGTAGTAGAGTCGAGAACACAGGTTGGTGAGCTGAAAGGCTGGGAAGCGGTAGGCTGTTTGGACTGAAGGTTTCAGGAGTACCGCACCGTGACGTTGACCAAGCTGGCCGTGGGCGTGCAAGGGACTGGCTGGAGTCTACCTAGAGGTCGTGGAGATGAGGAGGTAAGACCATGGAAGGGTGAAGCCTTGCTTGTGGCACCTATGCTGGATTACCCAGGATAATGCCAGTATTTCGGATGGAAAAGATTTGCTTTATTTACTGAAGATTTTAAGTCTGCAGTAAATAAAACACGCAGCCTGGGAGGCTGGTGGAGGACCCCAGAAGGGCAGGAGTCTCCAAGTTCATCTTCCCTGAATGTAGACAGGATGCAGGTTGACGTGGATGGGAGCAGAAAATACACTGCCGGACGGCAGGACCGTGCAGCCTGTCGCATCACTTCCTGATAGGGTGTCAGTGCAGATCGCCAGGGCCACGATGAGATCACTTCCTGATAGGGTGTCAGTGCAGATCGCCAGGGGCCACGATGAGATCACTTCCTGATAGGGTGTCAGTGCAGATCGCCAGGGGCCACGATGAGATCACTTCCTGATAGGGTGTCAGTGCAGATCGCCAGGGGCCACGATGAGATCACTTCCTGATAGGGTGTCAGTGCAGATCGCCAGGGGCCACGAGGAGATCACTTCCTGATAGGGTGTCAGTGCAGATCGCCAGGGGCCACGAGGAGATCACTTCCTGATAGGGTGTCAGTGCAGATCGCCAGGGGCCACGATGAGTTGGAAGAAGTCGGTGGGGTAGGTGAACAGTGATTGTGTGGGTCATTCCAGAAATGTCCGTTACCTGGAAGTGAAGGTGATCCGGCTGAAACCTCTGTGACCCGATTGATTGCCAGCATCACATCTGCTCCTTTTTTCCCTAAAATACCTAGATTTTTTAAATTAGTATGATTATTTTAATAAGTCTCTCAGAGGTAAGACACTTTGTGAAATGCTTTAAACATAGAGTTAGAATTACATAAAAAATACAAATAATAATAATGAAGAAAATCAATAAGCAGATATAATTATAAATCTCACAAATATTAGACTACTCAGCAATGGAAGTCGTTAGTTTTAACATAAAAACCAGTGTTTTAGATCGTCACATTGATGAGACTTCTCCTTGACTTACGAATGGCGTCAAGTTCAAATGTTTTGATGATTTGTAACAAATGCCTGGCGTTAAAGTGAGATGATCACAGCCCCGCAGTCCCTTATTTGGCTGCAAATTAACATATGCATAGACCAAACTGAGGAAAATATTTTCCAGCAGTAACATCTGTTATCTTGGCAGACAGCATTTTTGTTGGAATCACTGAAGATATGGTACATTATTAAGTTGCTGAGAAGAATCTCTAGACTCCTTTGATGGGACTGTTTTTATAACCTTGCTTTTTGGATTAAACATCTTTACTTAAATATCACTACATTCACTAAAATAATATGTTCAACTCATCAACTTTTGGAAAATCATAAAAAGACATGTTTAAACATTGAGGAATTTAAATTCAAACAGTATTTTTCACTATAAATATCCTCATTTCTAACTACATCTACATATAGTTGTTTTATAAATGAAATGCGTGAATTAGTTTACAGTGAAATGCTCTATATTGTACACACACTGAAGTTTTATGCTTTGGATTGTGAAGTATTCCCGATATCTGGGTTGTTTGTTTAGCTGGGAAGTGCCATTGCCCTAGAGTGCTGTATCTTGAAGTCATGTGTCATGGATATGTGGTAGAGAGAGAAGACTGTTTATGTTTATGATATTTTAAGTAACTGAGTTAAACCCTTCGGAATAGAAAGAAGTGGCTTGTTCGCCCTCATCACTGTTCAGTGAGTCTTGTGACCGGACATGACAGCATTCCCATCAGTCCCCTCTGGGTAGTTCAGTAAACCAGTCAGCATCCACATGCAATGACCGTGTCAGCTTTAGGGATGACCTGTGTGCTGGGGTGAATGTGGCCAGGTAGTGACATTGCAGGAGCGCCTCCCACTCCCTTTCCTAACACGTAATCCTAGGAAATAACTACTTACTATCATTTGTATTCTATTTTTAGACACTATGCATAGAATCCAGTAGTCATATTATTAAAAGAAAAGGAAAATAGATATATTTACTATGCACATTGTGACTATTTTTAAAAGCAGTTTAAGTTTTTTGATACACTTAGGATTAATATAAAACTGGTTTTGTAAGGATATTTAAGATAACTTTATTTTATTTTATTTATTTATTTATTTTTAATTTTTTTCTTTATTGATGTGAGAGAGAGAGAGAGGAATGGAGAGAGAGATAGAAACATCAATGAAAGAGAACATTGATTGGCCGCCTCCTGCATGCCCCCCACTGGGGATCGGGCCCACAACCTGGGCATGTGCCCTGACCAGGAATTGAACCGGTGACCTCTTGGTGCATAGATCGATGCTCAACCCCTGAGCCACACCTGCTGGGTGAGATAGCCTTATTTTAGATTGTATTTTCATTGTGTTCCATTTCTGTTGATAATTTTTATATGGACATTTTTTAATAATGTAATTATATAATTCCTCAAACATCAAGTTTTACTTTCAGTCGTTTTTTTTACTCCCCCCTTCTTGTGACTGCTGAGACATACAGGGCACGTGGAGGGCACGGAGGCATTCGAGGAAAACGGTGAGCGGGCAGAGCACTAGGCTAACTTCACGGAAGAAACTCAGTTCTCACCACTACTCCGTTCCAGGGCCTGTCCCCAGCTGGAAGAAATCCCCCTTCCTTCCTTTGGAAAAGGAAATTCTGCTAGTGCTCGCCTTGCTTCGACAATAGATCTGTAGGCTACTTAAAGCAGGTTACATTGATCTCCCACTGGTTTTCATAGATGTGAAAACATTTTGTCTGTTTAGTTTTGTTTCTAAAACGTCTAATCCTCTTTTCAGTAAGATTTGCTAGTAATCCAGCTGACATGATGATGATAAGTGCTAAACACCAGCAGAGTTTTGTATAATGTAAAATGTGTGGGGAAATCATAGAGCTTCCATATTTACACAGAGATTATTGTGGAAATACACGTGACAGCGGGCAGTAACCTCCTGAGCACTGTCACTCACGCCAGCAGAGAGCCGGGAGGATCACGGCGCTGAAGCCTGTCGGAAAAGGGCAGTTACTGCATCATGCACGTCCCCGGGAAAACAAGACGAACCAAATGTCTTTTTAGATGAAATCTGAGACCACTTACATCAAGTTGAAAAAAAGTCTTCTGTGAAGCGGTTGTGTGTCATTAAATAGTGAACTCCTTTCCTTCCCTTTGACCACGGGCCCCGAGAAGAGCACTTTCATGTATTCTCACAGCCTTCCCCGCTGATGTAAGCCCTGGAAATTCGATTCATATGATTCATCTAAGAAGCTACAAATTGTAATATATCCTGGCGGACAGTGTTAAGACAGGAACTGATTCCTTTTAAGTCAGGCTCTTTTCTTTATCATTATTCAGTAAATAGTTACCAAATTGCAGTCCAACACTCGAAGATGAAGACCCTATTTAAAGCTAGAGAATGGGATATTACATAAAGGGGGTTTCATGCCTTTTGAGTCTTAACATAAATCTTAAAAAGTAAGTATGGCTGGCTTATGGATGAAGAAAGACTTTTGAGGGCTAGGCAATAAAATATGGCCAATATAAAACTATCACATAGGCATTTTTAAAGCTTATAAACTAGATTTATCCAACTGAGTAAGCTGAGTGGGTTCTCGGGCACTTTGAGACACACTACTAAACAGTAATTTAAACATATGAAAAAGACAACGGCAAAGCACCCTGTTAGCGTCTTTAGGAGCCGTCATCAAGTATGTGATAATTAAGTGGATAATTAAATTTTTCACCTTTCAGTAAACGCGACGGCATCATGGCCGGGGTTATGTGAGTACTAATCCTAGTAATCGCTCAGGTCCTTAGGTGATGAGGACCTCTTAATTGGACCCTTGAGGGGCGGTATGTCTGTTGACAATTGGTGTAGATTAAAATAACATTGATGAATCAATTGTTTTTTATGTAATTCTTTATCACATATAGGTCCTTTTAATCTGAAACCAAAAGTACACTGAACTGAGTTAATATACTATATTTTCAGTGTTATTTAGATATTATTGAAATTTTATAAATTTAAGAATTAACCTCAACTTCAAAATCAAATATCAAAAATAAGTCTTAATCCCAACCTCTCCCAGATTATTTTACATGAAACTTCAGTTTGGGCCAACCCAGATGTGATCTCTGACACGACGGTTACCCCAAAACTTACACATACTCCTGACCCGCCCTGTGGCTGCTCTGCCCTTCTGATGTCGGTGTACTAGCAGGACCCAGAGGAACAGACCATCTCGACTGTGTCACTGTGTCTTCCGTGTCTTCCATATCTATCTATTCTGCCCCCGGAAACTGTGCCATTAACGTGGTTTTCATTTTGCAACGACAGTGTCCTCCATCTTCCCACAACCCCGAAAAACGTGTTTTTCTTCTGGCTATTTATTATAAGCCCCTTTACCATTCTTAACACTACTATTATTTGTTTCATTCTTTGAAACATTCTGCACTCCAGATATTTTAAAGTAGCTCTCTGATTAATTTTTAACATTTAACAATGTTATTACATTGTTATTAATACACAGGATACACCTCCTAAGACGGTTATGAGGATTAAAAACATAGTATGTGCAGAAGTTAGTTACGATGATGGTAAGGATGTCACTCCTTGCACGTACTTCCCCAGAGAGGTAAATTCTTAAATGTATAGAACTTCAGTAATACTGAAATAACACTGGAAGTGTAATGTGTTCACTCAGTTCAGTGTATTTTTGATTCCACATGCAGAGGCTAGAAAGGTTTGTTAGGAAGGGTCCCCCACTCCGACCTCTGCTGGTGAACAGATGCACCCCAGCCGCGCAAGGCAGCTCTCTGCTGTGGTGTGGTCGGTGCCGTCCAGCGGCCCGCGTGTGGGTGGCAGCCTGTGCGTTGGGTCGAGTGACTGTTCCGGGAAAAACCAATGCAAGAAAAGTAAATGAAAAGGAAAACAAACAAAAATCACTGACTTGTATTAAAATCCCATCATCAGATCGAAATTTTCAGTTGTCCACTTGACATCTTCAATTTAAGGTTAAGAACACTGACTTTAAATATTACCACTTTTGCTTTACCTTTTTCCTTCTCTCTGCTTCTAAAACACTTTCTTTCCTATTTTTATATCCCTGCCATATTTTATATTTATTTTTTTACTTTACTACCAAAACTGTGTTCCTCAGGAGGTGGAGTTGTACATGAAGCCTGGCCCGTGAGAGGTGATCTGTGAAGGAGGTGAATGAATGTGCCCAAGTCGTTATCGTTTGGGTAGATTTACCAACATTTCAGAATTTATTACGGTCAGATAAAATAGAATAAGAATACATTTTGCTTCTGTCTCTACTTCTAACTTTCTTTCCCTTGAAATATGGAAAGAATGAATACTATTACTATTCAAGATATTTTGAATAATTTTAACTACAATGTTTTATGTATTTGGTAGAATCCTAACTTTCAGTGTATCATTTGGTAAGATTTGGACATAAGAAAAGTACGCTAAATTGTTAAATTTAGTGTGAAATTTGAGTTATTAAAATTAAGTTACAAGTATTAACTTAGTGACTGTATGGATAGCATTATGTTGGTGCTTCGGACAAAGACGAATTCAAACTTCATCTCCAAAGCTTCAGACCTGTGTAGCTTTGACAAATTTCCTAATCTTTCAAAGCTTCAGTATTTCTCATTTATAAAATGTAGCCTAATAATTACCTCACAGAATTATGAAGCATAAATTAGAAAGTAAACTCCTGGAGTTTTATCAAATGCTATTAAATGAATGAACATTTCAAATTGGTAATAATTTAGAAAGAAATCTAAATAACTTATTGGCATTTTTAACTGTTTTATTTTTTATTTAAATATGTACAATATTATATTTGGTCATTGGAATATTCATCAATATATCTCAAGCCCTAATCATCTACAGGGCTGATAAGCTATCTTTACTGTTCTGATTTCTAATTTAACTTACGGTTTTCTTTTATCCTTCTCACTGTTATCAAAATGGAAGCATTTATAAATTGGCACTGTAGTCTTACAAATATATAGAAGTATAAGGCTACAATACTTACCAGAAATAACTTTCCTAAAAAATCTGTGGCAGAGTATTGTTGATTAGTAAAGTTTTTCCAAGAGAAACAGAATCGCCCCTAATGCCACAGAGTCAGAAATTCAGCCTGTGGCTGTAAACCTTTGGGGCAGCTTTTTATTAAAGTTAAATGTGTATAGGTTTATTTTTTGTTTCTGGGTAATTAACTATTATTAATCACCTTGGCATCACTTTCCTGGTCTTTCCAAAGTGCATGCACAACTCTTGGACACGTTCCTGGATTGTGTTTGTTTACCTAAACCTGATTTAAAACTCATGGTGTACATTGATTTCTTTGGGTTTGTGAATGAGAACCCAAAACAACGGGTTTGATTCACGAGCGTTTAGTCGTGCCGTCCACCTCGGGCTGCCTCACGTCCGTACTCCTGAGCTCGTTCACTTGTCCAGCAGGCTTTGTTAAACTTGCCGGAGGAAATTTAGAAGTTACCATGTTTTTGTAGAGTTGTTTAGAAGAAGAAAATCTTATAAAATCCTCTCCTGTTTATTCAAAGGATAATATTATACCAAGGCTTATCCTCTGACTTTGACTTTTGTTTTTCTTCCCTTCACCTTCAATGAATTACAGTTAAACATTCACATCTACGCATTTGTTCTTCACTGCCACTGCATAAAAGACACGTAGCAATATTTTACATAATGCAAACTAGGTGTCTACCTTATTATGTCATGGTTTTGCAAATATCTGCCAAGGTGCCGACTTAACTTCTGTTCCCAGAAACTGTAAATGAAATCATAGCACTGGAAGTTAAACTTTATAATAAATGACAGAAGCTGGGCTTTGTAATCGCGTGATCTTCACTCTGCTAATTCGGAAAAATTAAAGGATTTAGGAAAGCATTAGGCATATTTCCCTAAGCTCCTTTTTTAAATTCATAGTTACCTGAATTGATATGGCTGTTTAGTTTAGAGTTACTTGATACATTGTTGCGCCTTGACTATTTGAAGAGTAATAATAATCTGTGTTAAATACTTTTTACCTTGGAAGTATTTTTGAGGGGAAAATATCTAAAAACATGATGCAGTTTGTCAGGGACTATTTGGATAGTAAAAACAGTAAACCTTTGTTGTTTCTTTTTCAAATTTCTTTAACTTTTATTTTTGGTCAAGAATAGGGCGAGAAAAAGGACCCATTAATTTCATGATCTAAGGGTTTCACTGCAGCAGCTGAGCAGCGAGCTGGCTTTTATTCAGTGCTTCATTGACTTTTTCATAAGGTCCCCTGGAGCAGAGGGGGTCGCCCGAGGCTTGTCTATTGATTTGGACGCTTCCTTTGAATGTGGCATCCTTCGAGTGCAAGCCTTTGACGCTTTTTTAGGAATGCTGTTTCTTTCCTTTTACATTTAGCTAAACTTAATTTCACTGCTGTAGTGTAAGTGTGTCTGTAAACATTTTTATAAGCCTGACTTCTTTTCTTATTTGGAAATTCTGTCACTTAAACCACAATATAATTATAGTGCTACTATTATTCACAAAAACCAGATTTGGCAAGTGACGAATCTTATTTTGGGGAAAGGGCTTATACTTTGGTGTCAAGCCTGTCCTTTAGTTCATTTTTCTTTTTTTCCTTCCTTTTCTTCTTGAAGTTATCCCAGTTGTATAGAATTACGCAAGACCTGAGAACAGTCCCCAGGAAGCTGGAGCCCTCCCTTCTGGACGGTCAGACTGTTGAGTGAGAGGGAGCCCGAGTTGAGAGGGTCGGAGAGGGCATGTGAGGGGTGGGCCTGCGCTGAGGGGGGCTGCGGAAAAGCTGCTGTGAGTCTGGCACACTTCAAGGTGCTGGGGCCCGCCCGCAGGCTGGGAGCTCGGCTGCTGAGGGGTCCTGGCAGCCTTTCTCCTAGCAGACTGGTAGGCCTCCTCCCATCCTGTGAGATGATGTATCTGTGGTGAGGGAAAGGCCATGACGATCAGATGCCCTTTGTTTTCTTTTTCTTTTTCTTTCTTTTTTTCTTTTTCTTTAAGACCTAAGGACTAGGGGAAAGCTGATAGGAACCTTGAACTAAGATTATGCTCTAAGATGTTTGGTTCGTTGACAAGTTGGTTGTTTTGTTGCATTTTTCTTTACCAAGCGGAGATTTAAGAAAAAGGGAGTGAGCTCCAGTGCGGGTAGCAGGATCGCGGATGCTGACCAGAGGCAGTACCAGACGGATGAGCGGTGAGGACCTGCGCAGAGGTGGGGAAGCAGTAGGTAGAGAGGAAGCTGATTTTAAACCCTGGCCAGCGATTGTGAAGACGGAGATGTGGCAGAACCCAATCCCCTGCCCATAGAGGGCGAAAACAAACTCCATGTAGGCTGGACTGTTGAGGCTGGACTGAGAAGAAACTGTCCTTTGTGGACTTGGGTTTGACAGGACGTCCCCTTCTTGCCGAGCAGTCGTCTGCCTTCTCTGCAGTTCTGATGGTTAGCTCCCCCTACAGGTGCCTCCAGGCTAGATCATCCCAAACATGTACTTGCCATGAAGCATTGGGTGTGGCAGCTAGAAGCTTGTTGAAATGTACCCCTTCCAGTGAAGGAGCCTCCAGCTCAGATCCCAGTCTCTACCCGCCTGCCCAGACCTTGGCCTTCCCGTTGTTTCTGTGTTTAAATCGGTGTTTTTGGCTTAATGCGTTGTCATAAATACCATTTTGGACGCCCTGTGACTCCTGCCTTCACAGAAACTTCAGCATGCATTCTGATACTTTCCCCCAGCCAGTCCTGTCTTTATGACCTCTGTTACACAGCTGTCACACCCAATCCAACCAAACAGTTCAAGCAAAAAAATACACACAAGTACACAAACTCACTCCCTGCCCCAAACAAAAGCACTGACATGGTTATTTTCATTGAAATTTCTTATTCTGGTCTTTATAAGCTCTTTGCTCATCACTTTATATAGCAGCTCAGAGATCGAGTCTGGTCATAGCATCTTCCCAAGAAACACAGTCATTCTGGTTACAGTGCACCTTCAGGGTTAGAGGAGAAAATAAAACACGCAAAGGTTCCTGACTCCTCGAAATGCATGCCTGTGGTCAGATCACAGAAAACACGCTGGTCATTCTAAACGTGTTGTGGAGATTTCCTGTATATGTAAACTATCATGACATTGGCTGCCATTTCGCCTCTCTGGGTATGAAGTTAGCTTTGTATTTTCCTTCATAAAGGATGCCAGTGAAGTCAGGGTTCTTGAGTTTGGGGTAGACTTTATTTTATGAGCAAATCAAAGTGATGGGTCTGAGTTTCACGTAAGCAGTGCAATGCTCTTAGGTCCCCACCGAGAAAGGAGGCACGCAGGAGGCCTGATGGCCTTGCTGTTACTTTAAGTGTGACTCATCCAGAAAAGTGAATATATTCTAATAAAACAGCGCAATGAATTTTCAAAAACTGGAGGAAACTATGCAGTTACTATCCTAGGTAAAGAAGCAGGCATCACCGGCGCCGTAGAAGCCCTCCTTGTACACGCCATCCCTCTCCAAGGTAACCAGCATTCCGAAGCCAAAGAGCTCTTCTGTTGTTGTTAATCTC
This sequence comes from Tadarida brasiliensis, assembly GCA_030848825.1. Classification (NCBI taxonomy): domain Eukaryota; kingdom Metazoa; phylum Chordata; class Mammalia; order Chiroptera; family Molossidae; genus Tadarida; species Tadarida brasiliensis. Next base: position 101,183,758 of record CM061266.1, read on the forward strand.
ACCCAAGGATATTTTTCCATTGGTTTTTAGAGAGAGTGGAAGGGACGGGGGCCGGAGAGAGAGAAACACCCATGTGAGAGAGACTCATGGATTGGGTGCCTCCTGCATGCACCCCGACTGGGGTCAGGGATGGAACCTGCAACCCAGGTAGAGGCCCTGAACTGGGAATCGAACCTGAGAGGCTTCCACGTGTGGGCCAACGCTCTAACCACTGGTCCACACTGGCCAGAGCAAAGAGCTTATTTTCTTAACCTACTTTTGTATTTATGTCATTGGAATCATATAGTATGAATTCTTTAGTCTGGTTAATTTTACTCAATATAAAATTTATGAAATTCATCCCTGTTGATGCATATGGCTTTACATTATTCATTCTCTTTGTTATGTAGTAGTCCGTTTTGAGAATATATGTATTATTTTTATTATACTGATTTTGACTATTATGGATAGTGTTGCTATGAACATTTTAGCACGTTTGATCTTGTTGTTGTTATTCTTTTCATTGAACAAGCAAATATGTGTCTGTTAGGGGCGTACCTGGGTGGGAGCTGGGAAACCGCGCTGTAGGCTTCTGCTCAGCCTCACTGCGTCGCAGTTTCCGGAGCTCCGCTGTTCTGTGGCCTCGGCTGCGCTGGGCTTTTCCGTTCACTTCAGCCGCTGTAGCCCTGATCTTCACTCCTGAGCGCTGATGAAGTGCAGTACGTTTTAAGGGCAAATCGTACTAACTTGATTATTATTTAAGTTTGTTTTTCACTTACAGCTGACATACAATATTATATTAGTGTCACATAGCGATTAGACATTTATGTACCTTATGAAGTGATCACCCCATCAGTCTAGTACCCATGTGACACCACACGTAGTTGTCACATTATTGACAAGTTGAGGGCCTTTTCTATGACCAGTGAAGATTTCCCTGTTCTCTGTCGCATGTCGGAGTCGGCCCTTTGCCCTCGAGCTGGTAGCCTGTCGTCCTATTCTCACGGATTGGTAAGACTTCACCCGACCCTCTGGGTCGGAGGCCTGCTCCGTGGGCCGACTTCTGCTTTCGTCTCTTGTCCAAGTTACCGATATTTCTTCTCCGATGGTTAGTGATTTTTCTTTCTTATTTAAGATATCTTTGTCTACTCAAATATCACAGTGATGTTCTTGTTTTTTGTTTTTTTTCTACACGCTTTATTGATTTGCCTTTTACGTTCGAATTTGAGCCCATCTGGAATTGTGTATGGAAGTGGTAGAAGTCAAGAGGAACGTTTTCCCATATGGGTATTCATTTCACCCAGCACTGTTTATTGAAAAAAAATCATTTCTTTCCCACTGTACCAGGATGCCTGTTCTGGGTCTGTCTCTGGAATTCCTGGCCTTTCTCCTAAGTTCTTTTGATCAGCGTGTCTGTTTTTGCACCCATACTGCCCTAGTTACTGTTGCTGGGTAAATAGGGCTTGATACCTAGTAAGGGAAACCCTTCAGCTGTGGCTCTCACATGTTGACTTGGCTACTCTTGGTCTTTGCATTTCCATATTAACTTTTCTAATCAGCTTGCCCATTTCTGCAAAAGCAAATGTTGGAAATTTGATTAGGATTACATTGACTGTATAGAAAAAGTTGGAGAATTGACATCTTTAAAATTTAAAGATGTAATTTAAAAGAACTATGACTTTATTTACATAGGTCTTCTTTAATGTCTCTCAGTAGTAATTTGTAGTTTTCAGTGTGGAAGTGTTGTACATCTTTCACAGAACTTATTCCTAGAGCCCAGCTGGTGTGGCTCAGTGGTTGGACGTCGACCCATGCACTGGGAGGTCGCCGGTTCGATTCCCGGTCAGGGCACATGCCCAGGTTGTGGGCCTGATCCCCAGTGGGGGGAATGCAGGAGGCGGCCAATCGATGTTCTCTCTCATCGATGTTTCTCTCTCTCCCTCTCCCTTCCTCTCTCTCTAAAATTAATAAAGAAAAAAAATTTTAAATTTAAAAAATAAAAATAAAAAAGAACTTATTCCTAGGTATTAGATGTTTTTGTGAAACTGAGGTAAATAGTATCATTTTAAAATTTTGACTATGAGCTTGAGTCTGATATATAAAATACATGCATAGACCTTTATCCAATAACCTTGCCAAATTCACTTATTGATGATCATAGTTCGCGTATTTATTAAATTTCCTGTGAGTATGAGCATGCCATCGCGAACACCGACAGTTTTGCAGTCCTTTCGATTCGCCTCGTGTTCCCCACTGTGGTGACTGGCCGCTCAGAGTCGGTGTGACCCGGGGACAGCAGGCCTCCCTGTCCTCGTGGCTCGGGGAGACTTCTAACTATTTTGCCATAATTATAATATTTGCCACAGAGTTGTTTGTTGGTCTGTTTTTTTGGTAGATACTCTGTGTCAAATGAAAGGAAGTCTCCTTCCCTTCCCATCCTCATGTGTGGAAAGGTTTTACTCTGAAAAGGTACATACTTTTGTCATATGCTTTTTCTTTTTTTATCATATGGTCATGTGAATTTTCTCCTTTTTTACTAGTGTAGTAATTCAGTCGATTTGGTGTTATAATTTTAAACTATCAAAGAGTGATTATTAAACTAGATAATGACTTTTCAGATTGAAAATTTCTTAAGAGTTTAAGGGCCTGACCACTAGCAGTGGTCAGCACATGGACTGTGGTGTCTGTAGCCAACTGGCAGTTCAGTTAACATGTCATTTAGGCCCTGGCTGGTGTGGCTCAGCGGTTGGAGTGTCAGCCCGCAGACCAGAGAGTCCCGGGTTCGGTTCCCGCTAAGGGCACATGCCTCGGTTGCAGTTTGTCCCTGGCCCCGGTTGGGGTCATGCGGGTGGCAGCCAGTCGATGTGTCTCTCTCACATGGATGTTTCTCTCTCTTTCTTCCTCTCTCCCTCCCACTCTGTCTGAAGATAAATGCAAAAATGTCCTCGGGTGAAGATAAAAAAAAAGAAGAAGAAGAAATAGATGAATTTTCAGACCTTTTAGTCCCCCAGAATTGCACAGGGTTCTTGAAACAGCCACCCGTGTTTCATTGCATTAATTATCCAGAATAAAGTAGGAGAACGATAGTAGTTAAAGATAAGACTCCAAAATAGGGTTCTGGTTCAATCGAGGAGGATCTTGACTGCCCAGCTAAAGATTAAACCTGCTTTTGTAGCAACTCAGTTTTACAGATAAGAAAATAAGTCACGAGAGGTCCTGACCTGCTCACGGTGAGACTAAATCAGGAGTGGGCGTTCATAAGGAAGATCCTTAATGAAATCTCCATCCCTTCCAAATAGTTTACCTAACTATTTATTACAATTGTGTTAGTTTATATTTATAAAAATAGTTTGTTTCTTGTCTTTTTAAAATTATATTCTATGCCTAACTATATTTAATACTCAGGGTAAAACTAAATTGATGAGTAGTGGGGAAAAAAAAACAATGATTCTTTAGCCATGACAGATATAATGGGCATTTATGTCATCTGATACTGAATGTCAAAACGAGGTCGCAAGGCATCAGAGAAAAGTAAACAAGCAGTATGGTGCCTCTGGGCGACGAATGTGAGGGACACATCTCTGTAGGGCACCAGCCAGGGTATTTATCACTGCGCGCTGGAACTCTGAGCACGTGGTGACGAGCTTTCTCTCTAGTAGCCAAGATGCTGGGACCCCATGGCATCTCTTTACGATCACTTCTTTATCCTTCAGCTCAGTGCTTGGGCACGATGGCCATGAGCTTCCCGGGGAGTGGTGGGGTGTCACCACCCATCCCTCTTCTGGTGCTGTGCTTGTTATCGTAATACTAGGAACAAGTCTTTTATTTAACATATATTTAAGCACCAGAGTTAGCCTTTACTTTGTAGTGAGAAGTACAAGCAATGAAAGGAAAGCAATTACTAAGTGGATTTGGAATTAATAATTGTATTGTTATTTTTATGTAGCCTATGGCTCTTAAGTAGTAAATTATATATTTTAGAAGACATTAATGCACATAAAAATGGTCAATAATAATTCTGAAGTGAATTAATTGATGAAGAAAATAACTGAATTGTTATCATTTCTGCATAAGCCTGGAAGTAAGGCATTATTTCTTTCTCATTTACTGTCTTTTTATATCAACTTTGTAATAGGTTTACATTTTCAAAGTGTTGTAGTTATTTATAACTTTAATAACAATACAAATATGTAAATTTTATACCATGAACTAAAAATTCATAAGCTAAGTTGAACTGGAAATGAAAATGCTTAAATTTGGCAACAAAGGAAACTTTAATTCAGTTTAGCTCTTGTTTAGACATTTACTGGAAGCACGTGAGTGATCAGTGAGGGATGAGCACTGCCCGGTCAGCACGTACCCCTCCTGCCCCCTGCCTGTGTGCAGTCTGTGGACCAGCAGGTGCTGACTCATGGTGCGCTCGCTCTGCCCTTCGTCCTGGAGCACACCCACACCGCAGAGTGTCAGTGTCCTGGAGCACACGCTCACCCGCAGAGTGTCAGTGTCCTGACCACACGCACACCCGCAGAGTGTCAGTGTCCTGGAGCACACGCTCACCCGCAGAGCGTCAGTGTCCTGGAGCACACGCTCACCCGCAGAGCGTCAGTGTCCTGGAGCACACGCTCACCCGCAGAGCGTCAGTGTCCTGGAGCACACGCTCACCCGCAGAGTGTCAGTGTCCTGGAGCACACGCTCACCCGCAGAGTGTCAGTGTCCTGGCCACACGCACACCGCAGAGTGTCAGTGTCCTGACCACACGCAGACCCGCAGAGTGTCAGTGTCCTGGAGCACACGCACACCCGCAGAGCGTCAGTGTCCTGGAGCACACGCACACCCGCAGAGTGTCAGTGTCCTGGAGCACACGCACACCTGCAGAGCGTCAGTGTCCTGGAGCACACGCTCACCCGCAGAGTGTCAGTGTCCTGGAGCACACGCACACCCGCAGAGTGTCAGTGTCCTGGCCACACGCACACCGCAGAGTGTCAGTGTCCTGACCACACGCAGACCCGCAGAGTGTCAGTGTCCTGGAGCACACGCACACCCGCAGAGCGTCAGTGTCCTGGAGCACACGCACACCCGCAGAGCGTCAGTGTCCTGGAGCACACGCACACCCGCAGAGCGTCAGTGTCCTGGAGCACACGCTCACCCGCAGAGCGTCAGTGTCCTGGAGCACACGCACACCCGCAGAGCGTCAGTGTCCTGGAGCACACGCACACCCGCAGAGCGTCAGTGTCCTGGAGCACACGCACACCCGCAGAGCGTCAGTGTCCTGGAGCACACGCACACCCGCAGAGTGTCAGTGTCCTGGAGCACACGCACACCCGCAGAGCGTCAGTGTCCTGGAGCACACGCACACCCGCAGAGCGTCAGTGTCCTGGAGCACACGCACACCCGCAGAGCGTCAGTGTCCTGGAGCACACGCACACCCGCAGAGCGTCAGTGTCCTGGAGCACACGCACACCCGCAGAGCGTCAGTGTCCTGGAGCACACGCACACCCGCAGAGCGTCAGTGTCCTGGAGCACACGCACACCCGCAGAGCGTCAGTGTCCTGGAGCACACGCACACCGCAGAGCGTCAGTGTCCTGGCCACATGCTCACCCGCAGAGCGTCAGTGTCCTGGAGCACACGCACACCCGCAGAGTGTCAGTGTCCTGGAGCACACGCTCACCCGCAGAGCGTCAGTGTCCTGGAGCACACGCTCACCCGCAGAGCGTCAGTGTCCTGGAGCACACCCACACCCGCAGAGTGTCAGTGTCCTGGAACACACGCACACCCGCAGAGCATCAGTGTCCTGGAGCACACGCACACCCGCAGAGTGTCAGTGTCACTGAGCAGTGGTCGTGCAGACCCGTACCTTGCAGACTTGGGGAAGTTCGCACCAGAAGATAATCAGTGGAAGGGAACTTGAGACATGGTCTTTAGAAGAGGTAGGTAAAGCATTCATCAAAATCGCCCATCTAGGAAGACTCCCTGAATTAGGTGAAATGAATTCAGTGGTCTTAAAATGGTAACTGGTAGGGTTTTTAAGAGCCATCAGAGTTGAGAATAGGAGATAGCATATTGTTTAAAGTAAAAAAAATAAAATAATTTCAGCCAGGAATAGGTTATGCCTAACCATAGTATGAACTATAAATAGCATTATTTGGGGGCGGTGGTGAGGAGATAAGGTAGAGGTCCTTCCTTAGAGCTCAAGTGAAGAAGTTGGTCTAACTCGGAATGACAGGGCTGTGGGTGCTCAGAGTGGGCAGGCGGACACCACACTGACGGGGGAGGGGACAGCGGGGCACAGAGCGCCTCCCTGCTGTGCGCTGGTCCCGGCCAGGAGATGGACCTGGGCTGGGCACCAGCCTTCTGCCTGCCCAGCGATGACATTTCACATAGCTCTGCTGCTGGGAGAGACACGGAGAGAGAGTAAATGTGTGAAATCTGGGCAAATGGAAAATGGCTAAATTATTTATAAAATTTGACCTTGATTTCAAGAATAAGGTGGATACAATTTCTGTCAGGATTTTAAAAGATGGAGAGGGAAATACTTTCAGGAGAAGTTACAGATTTGTGTTTGTGTATGTTTACACGTATTCTTATATGTTGGAGACAAATGAACGTGGTCTTCTGTGTCGTGGGCGGTGCTGAACCAGCACCAGAGGTCAGTATTATCGGCACGTGGGCTGCCATCCGAAGAGCCCGTGTGAGAGCGAATCTGGCCTGGAGTCCCAGATGGTTTTAGGACTGTGATAAAGATGGAAAAGAAGAGGACTCGAGTAGCCAGGTCTGTCACAAGCACAGTGATTGGAACAGCACGCAGTGGCTTCCTGCGTGAGACAAACCACGAACACCATGAGTCTCGATTTTATTTATTTATTTCTGTTAATCCTCACCTTGAGGATATTTTTCCGTTGATTCTTAGACAGAGTGGAAGGCAGTGAGGGGGAGAGAGAGAGAGAAACGTCGATGTGAAAGAGACACAACCACTGGTTGCCTCCCACACGACCTCAACCAGGGCCAGGGACTGAACTGCAACCCAGGTGCGTGCCCTTGACTGAGAATCGAACCCATGACCCTTGGTCCGCAAGCCAATGCCCTAACTGCTGAGCCAAACCAGCCAGGGTGATGAGTATCAATTTTAAATGTCAGAGTTACATTCGTAATTTACTTTTGAATCATCGTGCTCTAAAGAGTATTTACTTATCCTAACGTTTTATACCTGAATGGATCTCTCTACCTTCAGTAAAACTTGCTAACTGGTGAATTTTATGTCTGAGGCGTTAAGTAACACCTTGAGGTGTGTAAGAGTCACGCATCTCCTGATGTGCTCGTGCCTGGTATATAATCAGAAGAAAGTAATTTAAACACTCAGCAGGTTACAGTCTGCTTTTATGCTTTTATACCAATCAGGGTGTTTTAGATATGTCCCATAGCACCTACAATGTAGAATGGTAAAATGTTTTTAATTTACTTATTCATTTTCAGTTACAACCATTTTGCAATTAGACTACATTTTTTCTTAAAAATGCATATATATAATACTATACCATTCCCAAAATTAAATATAAGCTCACTTGAGGATCATCAAACAAAATTCAATTTTTCATGTTACCTTTCTCTTTCAAAAGTAGACTCTGCTTGCCACTGTTGGAGCAGATGTCCTCTGCTTCGACCCCTACATTGACTGTGTGACATCTTCTTCTCTGGCCTGATATTTGTTCTTCGGTTAAATCCTTTGGAGTCTTTGCTGTACTAAAAACATTAGTGAGTTCTACAGTAGCACAGCTGAATTCATTTAGACTTTGGGAATTAAGGTTGGCAGAGTGTATCTATGTACTTTCTGCAACGTTCTTCCTTTTGATTATCCACAATGTGAATTTTAAGAGATTTTTGTTGTAACTTTATAATTTTTTATAGTCACTGATTTGTTGGTCTTGCTTTTCTTTGTTTAACCATTTTACTTCTGCCTGGTTAAGGAATACAAGTCATGTTTCTGGATTTGCAACTTTAAGAAATTAATATTTTCTTTTGATTAACACGTGAGTTGAAAGTGTTTGATCTGTGGAATGGTATGTGCCTAACCCAGTAAAGTCTCTCGATGTTATGTCTCATACTGGTGGGCAGGGACCGAATCCGTCCGTCTGCTTGTGGACGGCCACCACCGTGCCACGTGTGTGTGGACAGGGAATAAATGACCGAACACACGTGATTTCATCATCGCCCCTCCCTTTCCGCTTTCTCGTTCACGTACTTTCCGTAGAGATCCACAGTATATATGATATTTAGTATTTATGTTTGCATAAGTAATTATATGTGACAAGTTTTAATATATATTTTCTAAATATAGTAGAAATTATATAATATTTCTAAATATAAAATATATGATATAACTTGGACTTAAATGATGTCATTTTGGATAATTTTTTAAAGGCAGGATTGTTCCAGAATAGCATTTTCTTCTGCTCATTTTGTCTAAATTCTTTTTTTGTTAATCCTCACCCGAGGATATTTTCCCATGAATTTTAGATAGAGTGGATGGGGGGGAGGGAGGGAGGGAGAGAGAGAAGAGACATCGATGTGTGAGAGACGCATTGGTTGGTTGCCTCCCACACACTCCCAAAGGGGCCTGGGATTAAACCTGCAACCCAGGTTTGTGCCCTGAACCCTCTAACTGCTGAGCCACACTGGCCAGGGCTCCTCTAGTTCCTGACAATACTCATAATAAAAGATCAATAACGTGACAATAAATACAAAGCATATTGATTTTTACTTTTTTTACTTTGAATTTTCTAGGACACAATGGATAACCTTTAGCAAAATTCCAATTTTATTAGCAGAATTTCATCCATACAGTTGTAAACTAAGGAATATTCAAGTCTCCTCGGCCCCGCATATTTTAACTGCACAGTCTGACAGTCTTTCGAAGTGGTTTTGGTCACTCTGTGCTGTCACTTTGAGCTAAGGGTTAACAATGAAAAGTATTTTGTATTTTAAATAAAAATTTACTCACTCTATAATATTTCTAATTGTAAATATTTAGAACAACTTAGAATAGAATAACTCTAGGGTAATCTGATGCAAGAGCTAAGTGACTGAGAAACCATGGAGACTTTGCTGGACTACTTAAATTGAGAGCAAAGTGAAAAGTAATAGTTATTTCCTAAAATATAAAAAATGTAACTCAGTTTCTTGATTAACTACATTAAACAGTTTCTGGTAATAATGATTAAGCAGCAAGCCAAGTAAACTTGAATTTTATTGGATCATTTTATTTTCTGAACCTTTGTTTAAAAATATATTGAGTTTTTTTATGACTGTTGATAAATGTGGCTGTAGTAAGCTTATAGCAGAAGATCAATGTTTTAAAAATTGAAACAGTATAGGTTTATATTGATTAATGTGGCTAAATCAAAATGAGAGGTTTTGGTAACAGCTTTCTTAGACAGGCTACTCTCCGGTAATGGCAACCTATCAATTTTAGCTTTCCACTGATAAATCAGCTTGAAAATTGGATGTCAAATTTTTTTTCATTGAAGGAGTGATTTTTTCCATGCCCTTTAACCTTTTCTGATATATTAGATTGGTTTATAAGACTGAGCTCTGTCTTACAGAAAGCAGTTGTCAAATTGACATTGGATAGATTTTCAAATTATTGTAACACCTATTTTTATCTAAGTATATACAATAAACACATGTATAATCATCTATGATCTACCTCCCTAACTGCAAGGATTGTTAATTTTGAGAAAAATTCAGTTGTATATTCTAAAATTGTAGATTGTTCTGTTTGTGGACCTCAGAAGCTCGAAGAAGGCCGGCGCCTCGATGGAAGCTGGAAAGCATGCTCTCAGGAGTGTTTAGTTCACTGAGTAGGGACAGGGCTTTGTGGCTCCCTGTGAATCACTTTTGCCTTTTCCTTTTTTTCTTTTTGTTTCCTTGAAAAATACGAATGGGTCAATTAATGGCAACTCTCCTGTGTTGTTACGTGGTCATTAGTAAGTGGGTGTGTTTAGTAAGAAAAAAACAAAAACAAAGCCAGACAATACTTTATGTCTAAGAACCCAGTGTTGAAGACTTGAACTAACACCAGGAAAGATTTGGTTGTAACAGCTCAGAAAACTGGCTTACGTTGGACTCCACGGGGTTGCCTTGGGTGACAGCTGACAGAGCCTTACCTTCACACCTTCACGGCTGCCTCCGAGTTAGCCGGAGAGGTATTGACTGTGAAGTTTCTGTTGTATAATTACTCTTAGCTAAAAAAACCCCATGGTGTATTGATCTAGAAAGCAGCCTTTGAGTAGCAGCTCCCGTGGCTAGCAGTGAGCGTCATCTTTCAGCCGTGATAAATGGTGACTTTCTGGCTCAGCGTAATTGCTTTGTGGTGAAATGAACCTCTTAAACCCTTCTCCTTTTCCCATCAAGGAGATACAGTAATCATCTTTATCTCAGAGCCATGATTTACTGAACGAATCATGTTCTTAATACAGGAAAATCTCTCCCCCAGAGCATGTCCAGTTTCTGCTAACTGAAAGAGAAATGCATTAGGAAACAATAGAATTTGTAGAATTTTTAGAATCCACAAGTATACATTTTTAAAATAAACTATCGATTATTCCTGACACATGCTTTTACCTATCTCTCCATTCCCGGTCTGTTAGGTAGCCTTTAATCTAATATTGAAGGTAAATTAAAACGAATAGAGACGGTTGAATTTTATGTATGTATTTGGAAGATTAGAAGAATCATTAAATAAATCTATTTTCTGAAATTTATGACATTTGGCATATATAAAATTTTAGTTTATTTAGTTAAAATGTGTTTTGGAAACCCTTCTCTGGGTATAACTTTTTTTTTTTTTATTAAAATTTTAAGTATTAAACAACATTTTTATTCTTTAGATTTTTTTTCCTATGGTGTTTACCTCCATTAAGAGCAAATAAGATGCCCTGAATGTGAAAACTATACACTCCCTACAAATTCTGAAAAGCTGAGATAATTTGTGTTATTTGTTAGCTTTCTGACAAAGATGTTTCATGTGTTATCAATTTTTCATTAAGCCTGTGTTATATTTTGCTGAAAATAGAGCTGTATTTACTTGCCAGCACTTTAACATTGCCCCTGGGTGATGACTTTTAGTTAAGTAATGTTATTTAAACATTATCTGGCAGTCGTTTTAGGTCATTTTAAGACTGCTGTGAAGGGTTTGGAGAAAGGTCATTTGCAGTGATTGTGCTTAGTTAAATGAATGGGAGAGGTTTCACGGAGGGAATCGTGATTTCAGAGTGCTGTCAGAAATGTCCTAGCACTCTGGGGAAGCCAAGCAAAGTGTAGCTTTCTCTGCCTTAAAGGCAATATATTTTATATTTCCCTTTTCTTTGTTTATTTTCTCCACATAATTCTGTTTATTCCCACAACTGAGCACAAAGGTTTCATTTTGTCATAAATTAGATCCATCACTTTTGACAGCTTGTGAAATCCCCTGCATATTTCTCCAAACATTTAGAAAGTGTAGGTTTTTTGCAATAACTTATAAAAAAGTATTACTTTTCCCCAAGCAGTTCCCCCCGTGGTGTAAGCCTGGTCACAGTTTGCTCCCACTCTGACCACAGCTGGCCTTTGCTGTTCACAGTTGAAAAGTGAAATCAATGCTCCGTCTAACAAAATGCAGATGAACGCCATTCTGATCATATATAGTCATTTCCTGTAACTTTATCAGCCTTCACTTACTTATGTGATCTCTGGAAATCGTGGTTTATTCACGTAAATATAGTCCTAACTTCTGTGTTGATGTGTGCTGTCTTCTAGGAAAATAATACTTCCTTAAAGCCATGGGCTTTGGGAGCAGCTAGCTCATCACTATAGTTTTCTAAAACAACTATTGCTTTTATTCCCTGAAGGAAACATTACATCTCTAACCAGATCATTTATCATTTGAATTCTAGAAACGTACACGCTGAATAAAGGTGTTCGTTTATTCTTATTGTTAACACAGTTTAAGATTCTGAAACAAAGAATGCTAAAAATACCTTGATCCAAATTATCATTGATCTGGTATTTTCTTAAATATTTATTTGAACAAGATTGGAGGGAAAGCTGTATTGTAGCTGAAAACATCAGAGGTCACAGAACTACAATGAGCTTGATGAAAAACAGCCGTTCTCCTTCCTATTTTAAACTGTTCCTCCTTTGATTACAAGCATTTATTATAATTATCAAGAGATTAGGCTGTTGTTATAGAATCCTTGTAATGGAACCATTTACAAGGAATATAATGGCAGTTTATTGGATTCTGAAAAAGAAAACAGCACAGATAAAGTGGTCCTTTTTTGTCAATGGTTAGACTGCTAGCTAAGTATACTAATATTATTATTCTGTCTTAGTTCATTTGCTTTAGTAGTTTTTGTGACTAAGGGTACATTTTCTTCTAGTAAATAACCTGTCTTCTTGTCTTATCTTGGCTCACGTCTTTTGTGGGGTTTGTGTGTGTGTGTGTGTGTGTGTGTTTTCTGAAAGGGACATATCGGTAGCCCTCAATACTCTTTGTTTTAGAATTTACATTTGTACAATATTTTTTCTAATATGGCCTTTTAGTATTAACTTATATTTTGATTTTTTAAACTTATTGGTGTATAAGATGAATCCACTCATTTTTAACTTCTGAGTCCCACGTTCTTATTTTCCTAGTTGCAGTAAACTAGTCTCGGAGAAATAAATAACCCAGGAAGTTAGCCAACTTCAGACCTGTTCGGTGCTCACAGATTTTTTCCCAGAATCAACACGTTTAGCACTCAGGGTAGATGTATTTTGGATCTTTCCTAATTCCTCAAACGCAAATATGGTTAACAACACACTTCTATGTTATTTGAGACCTTTTCCATCTGCAGCCAGATACAAGAAAACGCAAGGCACACCATTCTGAAAGATACTGCGAAGTAGGTGTGCCTGTCCTTTCCCAGACGAGGCTAGTGGGATTGCAGTGTTTGCTGGCATACTGAACGAACGCCTGGGGAGCCTGTGCCTGCAGAGCAGGGGTCCGAGGCCTCACTGCCCCCTGCCCGCGTGCCCGGGCAGAAGACAAGCTCAGAACAGCCCCGTGCAGCGGGCCGCCCTGGGGGAGGCGGCTGTCTTACAGATATAACGCACTGCTAGGTACTGTAAGCATGCTTTAGAAAGTTCTTTTGTTTTTTATCAAATTAGCAAAGAAGCACCATTTTTTAAATCTTAGATTTTTTTATCTTTGAACAATTTCAAATCACGTTATCGCTACCTTTTTATAGTCCCTGTTATTAATGCTCATATGGTTATTTTTGTTAATGTTGTAGCTATACAAAGGTGCCTAGTTGAGTAGGAGCAATGATTTCATTCCTGAAACTTACCTAAAAGCCTTCAGTCACTTACCTCCCATAAGAAAGCTTTATGTGTAGCCTAAAGTTTTCTAGAGATAGTAACTCCGCATAAGGGTACCTTTTCTGTGCTGCTGGGTTTTAGGTATGTTGTACACATAGGAGAATTTGAAATGGCACTGTTATGCCTGTTAACATAGATGTAAAGAGTGACAGAAAAAAAGGAGAGGCATGATTTAGGAAGACTTTTTGAATAATGAGGATAGTTGAAAATGTACAAATTTATTATATACTCTACAAGTTTACCCTGTTTTATTATTTAGCTCCATATTAAAACTGAGCTAATATTGCATAAAAGAATATACGTATGTGCATGTGTGTATGTATGCCAATAGTTAACATAGGTATAAATAGGTAAATAACGGTAGGTACATAGGGTATGTGTGCAGAAGTGTGGAGATGTGGAAATGAAAGGATTTCTATAGGGGTATTTCCGTTCTCCCCATGATTCTTGTAAGAAGTACATTTAAAATACTCAGAAGAGCCTTGGCCAATTTGGCTCAATGGTTAGAGCATCGGCCTCAGACTGAAGGGGGTCGCAAGTTCAATTTCTGGTCAAGGGCATATACCTGGGTTGTAGGTGCAATCCCCAGCCTGGTCAGGACTGTGTGGGAAGCAACCAATCGATGTGTATCTCTCATATCCAAGTTTTTCTCTCTCTCTCTCCCTCCCTCCCTTCCTGTCCACTCTCTATAAAATCCATGGAAAAACGTCCTAGCGTGAGGATTAACAAAAATATATATATATTCAGAAGAGTGAAATCCAGAAATTTAAACCGGAGCCCACTAGCTCAGTTGGTTAGAGCTTCATCGTGATACATCAAGGTTGCAGGTTCGATCCCTGGTTAGGACACATACAAGAAATACAAGAATCAAGCAGTGAGTGCATAAATAAGTGGAACAAAAAATCTCTCTCTCTCTTTCAAGTCAATAAATAAAAAAATTTTTAAATTTGCACATATTAGTTGAAGACTTTATTGTGTTAGTTGTTAAACTTGTCCATCAGGAAGTAGGTTCTTACTAAATCTTCTTCAGGTATAATTGCATAAATGTTAATTTTGTAAATGCATTTTCTCTGTGACTGAATTTAGTTTTTCCTCAAATCTCAAATGTATGCATAAGACATATAATGTCACTTTGTTAATATGACTCTAGTCAATGTTGATGCCCAAATCTGTCTCCTGGAGAAACAACAACAATGGCAGTCGATTTGGTAAAAAGGCAACACAAACACTGTTTCTCTTGGATTTTATACAACAAATCAAAAAAATAAACTTTTCTACAAAACCATTATTTATATTTTATATGCAATATTCTTGTTAATCTTATTTAGAGGAACTTTAGGAGGCTAATATGATGATGATGTCATCATCTATGAAAATGAAAGTACACAAAAGTTTTGTATTTACTTGCTAGGACCAGAACAGGGCAAATGATTAATATTATTGGAAAATAAAATTAATATATGGGACTGTTGTTTTTTTTAATAATTTTCCTCAGAAAGTTTATTGTTTTTTGTTTTTATTGTTGAAAGGATTACAGATGTCCCTCTTTTTTCCCCCATTGACCCCCTCCTCCCCACTCTTGCCCCCCTCCTGCTTTCCCCAACCTAATGTCTGTGTCCACTGGTTGTGCATATTTGCATATAAGTTCTTTGGTTTGTCTCTTCCCGCCCTTCCCACCCCCCATCCCTCTGAGGTTTGTCAGTCTGTTCCCTGCTTCCATGACTCTAGATCTATTTTTGTTGACAACTTATTTTGTTCACTATGTTCCATAAATAAGTGAGATCATGTGATACTTGTCTTTCTCTGACTGGCTTATTTCTCTCAACATTATACTCTCCCGGTCTGTCCATATCATCTCAAAGGGTAAGAGATATCTCTTTCTTACAGCTGCATATTATTCCATTGTGTAAATGTACCACAGCTTTTTTATCCACTCATCTACTGATAGGCACTTGGGCTATTTCCAGGTCTTAGCAATTGTAAATAGTGCTGGTATGAACATAGGGGTGCATATATTCTTTCTGATTGGTGTTTTTGGCTTGTTGCAATATATTCCAAGAAGTGGGATCACCAGGTATTGTGATCCCTCCCACTTTGTTCTTCTTTTTCAATATTGCTGTGGCTATTTGGGGTCTTTTTTGGTTCCATATAAACTTTTGAAATATTTGTTCTCAATCTGTGAAATATGCTGTTGGCTCTTTAATAGGGATTGCATTGAATCTGTAGATTGCTTTGAGTAGTATGGACATTTTAATGATGTTGGTTTTCCCAATCCATGAACATGGTATATATTTCCACTTTTTTTTTTTATCTTCCTCTATTTCTCTTTTTAATGTCCTGTAGTTTTCTGAAAACAGGTCTTTTATCTCCTTGATTAACTTTATTCCTAGATATTTTATTTATTTTGTTGCAATGGTAAATGGGATTTTTTTTTTTAGTTTCCTTTTCTGAGTGTTCATTACTGGTGTATAAGAATGCCATTGCTTTCTGGATGTTAATTTTGTATCCTGCTACTTTGCCAAATTCATTTATTAAATCTAGTAGATTGTTGATGGAGTCTTTAGCGTTTTCTATGTACAATGTCATGTCATCTATGAAAAAATGACGGTTTTACTTTACTTCCTTTTCAATTTGGGTCCATTTTATTTTTTCTTCTTGTCTGATTGCTGTGGCTAAGACTTCCAGTACTATGTTAAATAGAAGTGGTGAAAGTGAGTATACCTGTCTTGTTCCTGTTCTTAAGGGAAATGCTTTTAGTTTTTGCCCATCGAGTATGATGTTGGCTGTAGGTTTTTCATATATGGCCTTTATTATGTCGAGATATGATCCCTCTATTCCCACATTGCTGAGCGTTTTTATCAGAAATGGGTGTTGGATTTTGTCCAGTGGTTTTTCAGCATCTATTGATATGATCCTATGGTTTTTATCTTTCATTTTGTTTATGTGGTGTATCACATTTATTGATTTGCAGATATTGTACCTGCCTTGCATCCCTGGGATGAATCCCACTTGGTCATGGTGAATAATTTTTTTAATATATTGCTGGATCTGATTTGCTAATATTTTATTGAGGATTTTGGCATCTGTGTTCATCAGGGATATTGGCCTGTAGTTTTCTTTCTTTGTAGTGTCTTTATCTGGTTTTAGAATTAAAGTTATGCTGGCCTCATTAAAAGAGCTTGTAAGTCTTCCTTCCTCTTGAAGTTTTTGGAATACTTTGAGGAGAATGAGCTTTAGTTCTTCTTTGAATGTTTGGTAAAACTCCCCTGTGAAGCCATCTGGGCCTGGGCTTTTGTTTGCTGTGAGTTTATTGATTACAGTTTGAATTTCCTTAGTTGCTATAGATCTGTTCAAGTTTTCTGACTCTTCTTTGTTCAGTTTTGGGAGACTGTGTGATTCTAGAAATTTGTCCATTTCTCCTAGGTTGTCCAATTTGTTGGTGTATAATTGTTCAGAGTATTTGTTAACGATCCTTTGTATTTCTGTGGTGTCAGTTGTTACTTCTCTTTTGTTTCTGATTTTGTTTATTTGGGTCCTCTCTCTTTGTTTCTAGGTGAGTCTGGCTAAAGGTTCATCAATCTTGTTTATCTTTTCAAAGAATCAGCTCTTTGTTTCGTTGATCTTTTGAATTGTTTTTTTAGTCTCTGTGCGTTTATTTCCACTCTGACCTTTACTATTTCTTTCCTTCTGCTTGCTCTGTATTTTTCTTTTTGTTTACAGTCTACGTCTTTAAGTTGTAGGGTTAGAGAGTCTGTCAGAAATTTTTCTTGTTTCTTGAGGTAGACCTGTAGTGCTATGAACTTCCCTGTCAGGACTGCTTTCGCTGCATACCATAGATTTTGTGTTGTGTGTTTATTTTCTTTGTTTTCCAGGAAGTTTTTAATTTCTTCCTTGATCTCCTTGGTAACCCATTTAGTATTTAATAACATGCTATTTAGCCTCCATGAGTTTGAATGTTTTTGAGTGTTTTTATTGTAATTGATTTCTAGTTTCATGCCATTGTGATCTGAGAAGATGCTTGATATGATTTCAATCTTTTTGAACTTATGGAGACTTAGTTTTTGTTCTAACATGTGGTCTATCTCTGAGACTATCCCGTGTGCACTTGATAAGAATGTATATTCTGCAGTTTGGGGGTGAAATTCTCTGTAGATAAAATAAGTCTATTTTATCGGCTATAAGTATTGCTACCCCAGCTGTTTTTTTCATTTCCATTTGCTTGGAAAATTTTTTTCCCATCCTTTCACTTTCATCCTGTGTGAGTCTTTTTTTGTGTGGTGGGTCTCTTGTAAGCAACATAGGTATGAGTCATGCTTTCTTATCCATTCATCTACTCTGTCTTTTGATTGGAGTACTTGATCCATTCACATTTAAGGTTATTATTGATGTGTACTTATTTATTTATTCTTGCTATGTTTCTCTCACTAGTTCTTCTGCTTATTACAGCAGCCCTTTTAACATTTCTTGCAGTAGTGGTTTGGTATTAATATATTCCCTTCGCCTTTTTTTTTTTTTTTTTGTCTGGGAAGCTCTTTATTTTACCTTCTATTTTGAATGATAGCCTTGCTGGATAAAGTAGTCTTGGATTCAGATCCTTGTTTTTCATTACTTTGATTATTTCATGCCATTCCCTCTGGCCTGTAGTGTTCCTGTTGAGAAGTCAGCTGATAGCCTTATGGGGGTTCCTTTGTATGTAACCTGTTGCTATTTGCTTGCTGCCTTTAAGATTTTTTCTTTGTCTTCAATTTTTGTCATTTTAATCATGATGTGTCTTGGTGTGGGCCTCTGTGGGTTCTTCTTACTTGGGGCTCTCTGTGCTTCCTGAACTTTATGCCTTTTTTTCTTCACCAAGTTAGGGGAGTTTTCTACCACTATTTCTTCAAATATATTTTCTAACCCTTGCTCACTTTCTTCTTCTGACAATCCTGTGATGTGGATGTTGTTACATTTCATGTTGTTCCACAGCTCTCCTAAACTGTCCTCCTGTTTTTTAATTGTTTTTTTTGTTTTTGGTTCACTAATCGAGTGATTTTTTTCTACCCTGCCTTCTAATTTGCTCATCCGATCCTCGGCTTCCTGTAATCTGTTGGTTATTCTTTCCAATGTGTTCTTTATTTCTGCTAAGTCATTCTTCATTTCCACTTGGTGGTTTTTCATTTCCAACATGTTGATTTTCATTATTTCTATATCTTTACTCATGCTGTTGAGCTTCCTCATAGTCATTACTTTGAACTCTACATCTGATAACTTGCTTAACTCCATTTCATTTTGCCCTTCTTTTGTAGAATTATCTTTTTCTTTCATTTGGGATTTGTTTTTGTTTTTTTGTTTCACCATTTTGGCTGTCTCAGCAGGGTTTAGAACCTGCCAAATTTTTCCTGTGAGTATAGATGTTCTGCTGATTGTATCTCCCTCTGCTGGGTTTGTATGTGTATGGAAGGGACCAAGCTGAACACCAATGTCTAGTCTTGCTATCTTGGGTAGAGTCTCAGGCCAAACTAAAATTCAGTTATCCTGGAGCTTTTGTCTGCAGGCTGACTATTAGTCTCAGTTACTTAATGAGCCTCTGGTTGTAGCCCTCAGCTGAATGAAAAATCCCACAGGTTGGCAGAGTAAGAGGATGTCCAGTGGGTGGGGCAGTTGATTTACCCTGGGCTAAAATTGCTTTGAGAAGAAAATGATTTCAGCAGTGTGTGTTAATAGCACAGGGACCCAGGCCTTAGCCTTCACAGTTCAGTCCCCAGAGCCACAACACCCAACACTGAGAGCCAGGTCCAAAGCTCAAAGCATTCGGAGGCTCTTCTCTGTGTACTGGCTGGCAGGTAGTCTCTGGCTGTTCATGAGACTCAGGTTGCACTTCTCTGGCCGAGTGATGTTAAGTTCCTGAGGGAGGGGCAGTTGCTTCTCCCCTGGGCTAAAGCTGCTCTGGTGGGAAATGGCTTCTTGAGGAAGATGGCTACTGCTTTGTGGGTAATGACTCACGTAGAGCTCCTGATGGCCTCCTTCCCAGCTCTGTCTGTCCCCAGTGCCACGAACCCCCGACTCTTTTCACACCATTTCAATTCAGTCCGCCCTCCCTCTGCTGGAGCCCAAGGTGAGTAGCTGTAGCTGTAAGTTAGTGCGCTGTCCCTTTGGGGAAGTGCTGGTATTCCCAGCGCGTCTTCTGCTGGACAGAACCTCTGCTCTGGTGATTTTCTCAGCCGTGTGTTATGTGGGCACCTCTCCCTATTTCACCACTCTGTGCTGGGGAGCTGGCTTGGGGTTTAAACCCCTGACTTCTCAGGGGGAGCTTCTCACAGCTAAGATAGCCCTCAGCTGCTGCAGTGGGAACCCAGCCAGCCCTCTTGCACCTCCGCACCTCTTACCAGTCTCGATTTGGGGTCCTCTTTACGTCCCAGGTTATAAGGGTTCACTCCAGCTGCTCTTCAATTGTTTTTTCCAGATGCCTTGTCTTTATTTTCATTGTAATTCCAGTTTGGTCCTGCTAAAAGGTCTGTGTAGCTTCTGTTTACTGCACCGCCATTTTCCCTCTCCCCAGGTCAATGGTACTTTGCATTCACTTAAGCAGTTGCCTCAAATGGGAGTAAGCATTTCATTCTAGGATTTGTTACAGGTCTCTAATCCTTTTTAAAGTTCTGAACACCATCCCTGGCCTGTGTGGCTGAGTTGGTTGAGCATCATCCAGTACACCAAGGGGTCACTCATTCGATTCCTGGTGCCCTGGGTTTCAAGCTTGGGCAAGGGCGGGAGTTGGCTGATAGATGTTTCTCTCACTCTCCTGCTTCCTCTCTCTAAAATCAATAAAAAACATTTTAAGATAAATAAATAGTTCCGAAAACCGTAAATTCTTTTCATGTGCTTGTGGAAAATATAGCTAGTGACAAATTATAATTTAAACCAATATATGGCTATTTTTTGTCTTTATTTATCCCACTTAGTGTGAATATTTATTCATTTTTTTGCAGAAATATTAATTTATTTAATTGTGGGGTACTAACCCTAATGCTACCAGGAATAACACATAATACAAAGTATCTGCACCATACAGCTTTTGTAACATCTGAAAAGTTATGGTTTGAAACATATCCAGTCCCAAGGGTTTCAGATAAGAACCATGCTAACAATGAGGAAAACAGATCAAGTTGCCAGGAGACCTGGAGGGATCAGAAGGGAAATAAGATAGGTGTTTGGATAAATGGGACTTACTTTTCCCTAAATGATTTCAAAGTAAGGATGGTAATCTTGCCCAGAACCAAAGCTGATTTGAGGCACAGAAGGTAAAGGATGAGCAGAGTCAGCAGTATTCAGAAGGGAGATCCAAATAGGGCACAGTGTCCTTGTTAATGACCTCCCAGGTTACAGCTGCACATGCCACTGGAAATTATTTCCTGTTCCAGTTTTGTCTGCTGGCTCTCTGGAGCTAACCCCTCTAGCTAGCTGGGACTCTTGCTGAGTCCCACTCCCTAATTATAATCCACCTTCTTTCTAAGAAGTAACTCTCTGCGACATAACTGAACTAGCCCTACTACTGTGGCTGATTGGTTTCAAACTGTCTTTAATCCATATAATTTGTCCAGTTTTCCTAAACCTGAAGGATAGTAATTGCAGTGGATAATGGAGCCCTGTACGGGAACTTGGAGAGTTAACCTGGAGCAGTAGTGGACGCTTGTTCTCAAAACACATTTTCAGCACATAAGATTTTTAAAAATCTCCTTGTAGTCTACTGAACTTAAAATGGAGGAGTTCCCACTAAATTCTGTTTTCATCCTAGCTGAAGTGAGTTACAGATGCAGTGCTCCAAAAATTAGGGTAATTATGTGTCATAGAATAAGTAGGAAATTATATCAGATTTCATTATCAAACTTCTAAACTAATATCCTTTAGTATACTTTTTAAAAATGTTTTGTTTGTTAAAAGTTGAAATTCAAAGCATCATTGAAACACTCATTTATTTCAGAAAACTTTCTAATTATCATATTTAGGTCACTTAAATTTAGAGACACTTTTTATTTAGTTTCAAACATTTTGGGAAAATTCAAGTACCTCTAAAATATCCTTTTTCTTATTTAAAAATTTTATATATAAATACTAGCAATGATACCCTGGTTCACAACAGTTGAGTAACTGAAGCACAGAGACAAATGGAAATATGATTTCAGCTTCTCTTTTTCCAAGTTAAAAGAAATAGTTATGCAAATACCTTGTTTAATCTTGAATTCTGCCTCCCTTCCATTTATATTTTTTATTGGACACAGCAAACTTAGACTCAAGTTATGCACCTTTAAAATAAGTCTTTCTAACTGGCTTAATTTTCCTGTAGACATTCATTAAAGCATGCAACTACCACTTTCGCTGCTAATTTTATCTTAGAGACCAAGAGCCCATTGTAGGTACCCTGTTATAATATGCAACCTATCAAGGTAACTAAGGCTTCCCTTCCTATTGGAACTATTTTATGTCATTATACCTGGACAGATGTACAAAACGTAGAGAAATAAAACATCTTGCCCTTCCAAAAAGGAAGAGATTGTTTATTTAACTTATGTACACCTATTCGTGTAGCAAAGGACCAGATGAATTGAATTCAGAAAATGTCTTAACTGATTATTTTCTACCCTGCTTCCCATCACTGGTAGGTTGGTCCATCTCCACCACACAAAGGGACACTTAGGTCTGAAAGCATTGCTCTGGGAACAGAAACTTAGGTATTTCTTTACCTTTGAAGATAAAGACTGTCTCCCCAGGACACAAGGGAGGATGTAATTCTCTCCTTTCTTCCCTCCCTTATTCCCTCTCTCTCTCCTTCCTTCTTTGTGGTCTTCCAGAATAGCTTAAAGTGTGTATATGGTCATTGGTAAAATTTATGTATCACAGTAACGCTGTAATATTTTAAAACTCTGAGCTTTTCTTTAGTCATAATTATATTCTCTAAATCAAATGGACAGTAGTTCAATTCCAATTTACCAACAAACTTAAACAATTAATATAAGTGTATTTTTCTTGCTATATGAAGTGTTTATCAAACTTATAAAAAAAGACATTTTCTAAATTGAGCTAGTGATTCTAGCTTCTAATATCTGCTTCATATAACACGTGACCCACACAGCACAGAGCACAGACCCCTCACTGGGAGGTTCCCAGGCCGGTGCTGGACTTGGGCTCGCTGGTTAACAAGCTCTGCCAGGTGGCGGTTGGTGATTTCTGCTATCTTTATGATTTTCTTTTTTCTACTTATGCTAGATTTACTGTGCTTCTGTTTTCCTAGTTTTCTGAGATGCAACCTTAGGCTATGAGTTTTAGACCTTCATTCTCTCTGATGTAGGAGTTTAAGGCTGTAGATGTCTGTGTACTGCATTCCCTTCAGTTCACACCTGTTTTACTTTGGTGGTCAAATGATTTCCTGTTTTACAATTTCTCTTATAACCAAATCTTGTGTATACGTGTGTTTATTTTATAAGTATGTGGGCTGTTCGTAGATATCTTATTGTTCTTTATTTCATTATAGTCAAAGAACTTACTCTATATTATTTCACTTATTTTAAGGTTAAAGATTATTTTATGACCCAGTATTTATGCCATGTCTTGACAACACACCGTGTGCACTTGAAAATAATGTGCGTTCTTCTGTCATCGAGCGTATGTTCTGTACATTTACATTAGATCGAAATGGTTGATTGTGTGGTTCAGTTGGTCTATGGCTGCTGACTTTTTGTCCACTTGTTCTGTCTATTCAAAGAGGTGTGTTTTAAAATCTCCTTCATTATAAAGGAGACTTTCACTGGATATAGAATTCGGGGTTAATAGTATATTATTTTTCCTTCAACACGTCGAAGATGTTCCCTGATGTTTTCTGGGCTCCGTGTTTTGTTTCCTCCAATATGTAACATGTCCTTTTTTTCTGGATGCTTTCAAGATTCTGTCTTTATCTTTGGTTTTCAACAATTTGACTATAATGTTCTTAGGTATGGTTTTCTTTATCTGTATTCTCTAAGAGAGCACTCAGCTTCTTGTATCTGTAAATAGATAGCATTCCAGGTGTGGGATGTTTTTGACCGTTATTTCTTCAGATATTTTTCTGCTGCCCTGTTCGGGTGCTTTACCTGCATCTGTAATAGACCTCCTCGTATTCTACTAGATACCTAAGGCTGAATTACTTTTTTTTCCATCTCTTTTCTCTGTCTTCTTCAGATTGGATAATTTATATTGGTCTGTCTTCAACTTTACTGATTTTCTCTGTATTTCCATTTAGCTATTCAATCTATACTGTGAATTATTATTTCAGACATTTTACCTTTGCATTCTAAGCTTTTCGTTTGGTTCTCGTTCACATTTTCTGTTTGCTGAAATTTCCTTTCTTTCATTCATTATCATTGTATTTTCCTTGACTTCATTACGATAGCTACTTTGAAGCCTCCGTCTGATCGTTCTAACGCCCGAATCATCTGGTAGTTAACATCCACTGATTTTCATCTTTCTTTTTTTTTTCTTGAGACTGGTCATATTTTTCTGGCTCATTTTAACTTTTTATTATATCCCAGAAATTGTAAATGTTATGTGATAGAAACTCTGCATTCTGTTACATTCTTTTATTCTTTTCAGGGGTGTTGCTATTATTGTTTTAATAGGCAGTTAACGACTTCGGACTCAGACTTCAGACTCTGTCATGTCTGCAGTGGGCTGGGACTCAGACTTTAGCTCAGACTTCTCTTGCCTGTCTGACTCATTATGATTCAAGAGCCAGCAAGACACTTGAACAGAATTCAGACGCAGACCTTGGCATTCCCATTCCGGGCACTGTCTTTCCATTGGTGCCCCGCTCACTGTCCAGCATCCCTGTGTACCTGAGGCTCCTTCCCCGCTCCTCTGTGCAGCTGCCCCAGGGACAGACCCCTCCAAAGTCACACCGTTCTTGTTTACTCTCCACAGCTCTCAGGTTGTTACTGTTTCTGTTTTGCTCAGATTTTAGTTACCTGTGGAAGATTCAGTTTGCTAGGAACTTACTTCTCCAAACCAGAAGCAGAACGCCAGTGGGGAAAGATTTTTCATTCCTTTCTTTTCCTCATCACTCCTTCAACACCCTTCCCTCCCTCTGCCTTGGTATGATGTCAGCTAGTCCTGCTGGTTCTATCTATAAAGTACATTGAGAATCTGACCCTCTGTTCAGTGCCCGTGCTGCCCGCCCCAGCGTGCCTGGGATCCTGCCCGCTCCCTCCACAGCACCCAGAGCGGGACAGAGCGTGAAGCAGTCCTGTGACCACTCCTTTCTCAGTCATCCAAGGGCTTCTTCAAGACCCTAAATGATCCTGCCCCTGCCTAATTCGGAGCACATTCCACCCTCTCATTTTCTGGGTGTAAGCCACACTGACCCCCCTGCCGTTACTAACCCTGCGGGCTCACGTCCAGCGCAGCGCCTCTTGGCTGGGTCTCTGTCTGTCTAGAATGCGTTTCCCTTTCACCTTGGGCGCCTAGATCCTTCTCCTCACTGAGATGTCAACTCGTATGTTATCTTCTGGTAGAGGCTTTCCCTAAATATACAGTATGTCATATTCTTAGTTATTCTGTATCCCATAAGTAAGCTGTATTTTCTTTGTAATTCCTATCATTAAGGTTTTTTGTTTGTTTGTTTGTTTTACTTTTTAACATACTGATTGCCTGTTTTACTCCATGAGAATTGTATCCTCCGTGAGGGCAGAGACCTTTTCAGTTTTAATGTGCTCCTGGCTCCTAGAAATAATTCCTGGTCTAGAGCAGGCATTAAAGGAAGATGTGTTTAATGAATACTAAACCCGCTGGTTGGGCTTGGAATAGGAATTCCTGAGCCTCCCTTTTCTTACCTATGCAATTTGGGGTTAATGCATATTTCATAGACCTGTGTAAGGATTAAATGATATGTTTAAAGAATATAACATTGTGTTTGACTCATATTGTTTGCTAAAAAAAATACTGGCTCAATGAGAGTCATAAAAAAGAAAAGAGAGACATCTAGTATGCCCTACTTTTTTTTTCGCAGCAAGAAAAATTATTATAACACAGCTTTGAGAAAGACATTAAGGGGAAGAAGTTTAGAGTTCAGAATATCAAAATTTTTCAAAAAAACTTCATGCAGACCTAGAACTCTGTGTAATCTGGCTCAACCCTTCGGTGTTCTCTGCCTCGCCCACGATAACCGTTCTGGAACTATCTGTGTTTTACCATTTATAGTCTGGGATGTATAGTCTGGGAAATTCTCTGGGAATGTTTGAATGAGAGTCAAACTATGAAATGATTGGAGCAGTCACAAATCTCACCGAACCAAAATTCATTTATACACTCACTCATCGAGGAAACACTCCAGTGTTAGGAGAAAAGGAGAGAATCACCGAGAAACCTTTGTTGTTAGAGTTGGAAGCTTCAGGGTTCTCCTTCATCAGTGTGGCTGTATCATGGGTTCAGTACCTCTCTTTGCCTCGTCCACCTGCTTCAGTCCTGCTCCTCCTTATTTCTAGCAACATCTCTCCCTGATCTCTAGCAGAATTCGTAAGTCCTTCACCAGTGCCCTCAAAGCACTTTATTCAGACATCAATCGCTACATTACATTGTAATTGTTTATATTGTTTATATCTTTGTCCTTCTTTCCACAAGACTGTATGCTTCTTAAGTAGAAAATACTCTTCACTAATCTGTGTTGACTTAACTCCTGAGGTGGTCACTCGAGCATGGTAGTCACACTGAGCAGGCACTCTTTCTAACCCCTGGGGAAACAGCGAGACTAAGACAGGAAAAGTCTCTGCCTTCATGAGCAAGTGGGGCATTGCAGGAATGAGCTAACATACCAGCACCTCGCTCATATCATAAAATGTATTTAAATGAAGAATCACCACATCACTGACAGCATTCCAAAATTTAATCCATGTAGAACCAAACAAAATGAAACAGAGGTTCAGCTGCCTGCTGCAATGAATGAAAGCCAGACTCGCGAGGCAGGTGCTGGTGCAAAAGGAAAGAGGTTTTTATTCAGGAGCCACACCACCTGGGAGAGTGGCAGACTCCCACCTCAAAGACCATCTCTCTTCCTGCTCAAGCCTGCCATTCATACAGGGATAGGGAGGGGAGGGCTTTTTCTATCCAATTATCTAGCTAGATTTTGGCACCCTGGGGCCCTGTCCATTTATCTTTCTAGCTTGTGGCACGCTCAGTGTAAGACCCTCCCCCTCTGTCATCTTGGCCAATGGGGGAGACTCCCTGGTGCTCCGACTGTCTACGACTGACTGAATATGATAACACAAGGGCTGTCAATAAGTGTCACCTGAGCAAAGTATTACATGGTCAAATGCATTTGGGATGTTCAGTTGGGGTGTTGAATTGAAGAAAATTAAATAAGCCTGGCCAGTGTGGCTCAGTGGATTGAGCATCTCCCATGGACTGAGAGGTCCCAGTTCTATTCCCAGTCAGGGCACGTGCCCAGGTTGCCAATCCCCAGTAGGGGGCGTGCAGGAGGCAGCCGATCGATGTTTCTCACATCCATGTTTCTGTCTCTCTCTCCCTTCCTCCTTCTCTAGAAAATCAATAAAAACATATTTTTTAAAAAAGAAAATCAAACAGTTTTATTTAAAAAAGATTTTACTTATATAGAAAAGTCTTTACCACAGCCCCTAAATATCTCAGTTCATTGAGTCGCTCTGTGTGGGCCAGTATTCTAAAACATTGTTAATTGTCTGTGTCGCAGTCTTAAGACAGTTGTAAAAGAAAAAGGTTCTTGTTATTTTGCAAAGGATTATTGCCATCTATAAATAGTTCATTAATCAATCATATCTGTCTATTGCTTTAGAAAGAATATGCCTTTAGGGAAGCCAGAGGTCATTATCAGTTAAATTGTACATCATTTTAACCTTATTATTTATATTTAGAATTTAAAAACTGCCATTGAAAGTCAAATCAATGGATATGGTTTGGTAAATCATGCTGAGTTTTCTAGCCATGTTTTTATGTTTTTGTCCTAATGACATAAGCTGTCTGTAAAAGAGGAAAACGAAATTGATTAAATACTGCATAGCACCAGTTCATCTGGATTTAGTATGTCTGTATGTGTATTATATATTATTTTTTAACATGTCTTCATTATTATATTTATGTGAATTATTTAAATTTTGAAAATTGAATAAAAATAAACAAAAGGAAAATTTTATGCAATAGATGTATCTAAATTAGGAAAATAGTTTAAAACCACTCCAAAAGTGAACAAGAAAGTTTTTTAAAGATAACATTTTAAAAGAAAATTTAATTGAGCCCTGGCCAGTGTGGCTCAGTTGGTTGGGCATCCTCCCATGCACCAAAAGGTTGCTGGTTGGATTCCTGGTCAGGACACATGCCCCAGTTTAGGGCTTGATCCCAGTAAGGGGTGTGCAGGAGGCAGCCAACTGCTGTTCTGCTGTACCCTGGATCTTCTGTCTCTCTCCTTCTCCCTTCCTTTCTCTCTAAAAATCAATAAAAATATTTTTAAAAACCAAGAAAATTTAATTTAAATATAAATTAATTGAGGCTTGAACATTTAGATGGATATTTAAATTTACTTAAATTATATAAGCATATGTGTTATGCTACATTTTAGAAAAACATTTTATAATTGAATACTAAAAATAAATTCAAAATTAAATATTATATTTAAATACCAGTTTTAAAATAATTATAAAATTATTTCTCTATTGTAATAAAATTATTTCTCTATTGTAATAAGTTTTTAAAAATGTTATCTACATTAGTGAGATTGGAGGTAAACTATAATGAAAAAGCTCTCTGGGTACTCAGCTCTGGGTACTTTTCTTTCTTGTCTATTATTTTAAGACTACTAATTTGAAAGTTATAAACCAGGAAGATAAAATCACTTTTTGAATTGGTGTTATGGTTTTAAGGACTGATATTTATAGGGAAAGTACCAAAGTGGAGAAGAGCGTAGGATTTGGTGGTTTTTGGAATGGACAGAATTAAAAGTGTTAAACTTGAGAGCCTTTTTAAATTTTATTTGTTTATTTTTTTTATTAATTTATTTTTGTTACAGATGTTTCTCCTTTTCCCCCCCATTGACTCCCTCCTCCCTATCCCCTCCCACCCCATCCCCATGTCCGTGTCCATCGGTTATGCATACATGCGTGTAAGTTCTGTGGTTTATTCCTTCCCTTCCTCCTCCCCCCCTTCTGAGGATTGCCAGTCTGTACCCTACTTCTATGACTCTGGGTCTATTTTGTTCATCAGTTTGTTTAGTTCATAATATTCCAGAAATAAATGAGATCATGTGATATTTGTCTCTCTGCTTGGTTTGTTTCACTTAGGATAAAACTTTCCAGGTCCCTCCATGTCATCTCAAAGGATAAGAGATCTGTCTTTCTTACAGCTGCATAGTACTCCATTGTGTATATGTACCACAGCTTTTTTATCCATTCGTCCACTGATGGACACTTGGGCTTTTCCAGATCTTAGCTATTGTAAATAGTGCTGCTATGAACATGGGGGTACATGTATTCTTTCTGATTGCTGTTTCAGGCTTCTTAGGGTATATTCCTAGAAGTGGGATCACTGGGTCAAATGGCAGTTCAATTTTTAATTTTTTGAGGTAACACCATAATGTTTTCCGTAGTGGCTGCACCAGTCTGCATTCCCACCAGCAGTGTACTAGAGTCCCCTTTTCTCCACACTCTCACCAACACTTTTTGTTTGATGATTTGTTGATGGCGGCCATTCTGACAGGTGTGAAGTGATACCTCATAGTTGTTTTAATTTGCATCTCTCTGATGATTAGTGATGTTGAGCATTTTTTCATATGTCTCTTGACCATTTGTATGTCCTGGGTTCTTTGTCTTCCTTTTGTTGAGTTGTGTGAGCACTCTATATATTTTGGAAATTAACCCGTTATCTGATGTATCACATGCATTTATGCTCTCCCATATAGTGGGTTCCCTTTCCACTTTGATGGTTGTGTTTTTTTTTTGCTGTGCAGAAGCTTTTGAGTTTGATGTAGTGCCTTTGTAAATAGAAAGCTAATTGTAAAACTAATAAACATAATGTTATAGTTAGTTTAAAAGTTAATGTTCTAGATAACTTTTTTAGGATGGAAACATTTTTTTTTTGGCATGCCTCATAAATATCAGAAAGAATTAAACACAAATGGGCCAGCTTGCATTTGATTGCTGAAATGATTGTATAGCCTAAAGCAAACTTCATAAAGGCAGAGTAAATTGTCACCACGTTCTTAATTTACTATGTTGTATTTTTCTATTTGGGCTAAATATGTTACTGGCAATTTATTGTCTTCTACACAGTGTGACAAGCTACTAAGAAAGTGTTAACTCCTGGTTTCATTATCAGAAATCTGGTAACTACTTCCACCGCATTAGTGGAACAGCCCAATAGGTCGTGCATGGCTTTGTTAAAATGTGTAAGCATGTGTAATAATTAATAGCTTTGTTCTGCCTTTCGAGAGTTGTTTCTGACGTACTTTTGCTTTAAAAGTTGAATTTTATTTTACTGCATGGAAACACCATGAGAGAACTATCAAACTAGCAATGTCATTGTGCACCTGTTGTTTGTAAACACTGCTCTGAAATACTGCGTGCGGTTGCAGGGCTCCGTAAGACAGATACCCTGCTCTCTTGTTGTTCACAATCTGGTAAGAAAGACAAGGTGTAGGTGTATGAGGTGTTAACTGAGAGGCTGAGACCCAGCACAAGGACAGCAAAGTGTTAAATTGCTCAATTTATGAGCAAGGATATTTTAGAGAGAAAAATGGCATGTAATACAAAGTAAATATAGAAAAATAGCAAAGAATAGCACACGGTTAATTGCTAGTTGGATAGGCATGAACATTTTAGTGAGGAAATGCATCAAAGTAGGAATGAACAGCACACGTTCAGGGCAGCAGAAGGAGGAGAGATTCTAGATAATTCAGAAGAGACGATGGAGCAGGAAAGAGGGTGACTGGGAGCCCTGCAAAGCAGGGTCAAAGATTTCCATCTGTGTATGTGTTACCTCAGTGAAGTGTTGCATTAAAAAACATCTTCATTTCTGGAAAACTTACTGTTTTAGTTCGATAGAAATGCAAAACTATGTGCACTTTAGTTTGTGAAAGATGAGAATATTCATGGATTGGTAGCAAGCACTGAGCGGAGAGCATTGCTCCCATGTGGACAAGGAACCCGTACTCAGACGAGTTGGCACTCCCCTAGTGAGTGGCAGGGCTAGCCCATTTTTATTTGCCTCCTGTGGGTGCTGCTTACTTATAAGTGTCATACACTGGGCTGAACATTTTACATGCATTCTTTAAGATAATTTTACGATGGAGGTTTTATGTATCCATTTTCTAAGTGAAGGAACTGAGGTTTACATAATGCAATAGTGAAAATCATAAACAATAATTTTAAATAATAAAAGGCTGGTAAGATATTTTATGAGATTTAAAAACATGTATTTTGCAGTAACAGGTATAATTTTAAAGGTAATTGAACATTGTGCAATTTAGCATAAGGATATTACTCAGTTAAGTAAATCTTTTCCTGTATGATTTCTTATGGTGATCAATTCTGAAGACTTGTGGGGAAGAATCTTTAATTATAATTTCTAAAACTATCTAAGCTTATTCGCCACAACAGTAATTATTAAGATGAAAGAATAGTCTACCTCATTTAAGTGGGATAATTACTGTATAGAATTAGATGTTTCACAAGTAATTTTACAATTTTCTTAATTAAGATTAAAGTAATTATTTCTGCCCTAAGATTGCTTTAAATTGAGAGTCTAGCGCTACTGGAAGTGAAAGGAAAAAAAAAAAAAACAGTGTTAATAAGCTCTAAAAAACTTTGTATGCTATTGACCAAAAAAAAAGGTTGAGTCAGAGGAATACTTGGTTAAAGATGCAAAGACGAGAGTGAAAATGCAATTCCATATTTACTGATCGCATGAGTAACAGGGAGCTGATTGAATCGTTTTTATTTTTGTTTTCTCTTTTTGGAAACTTTCTCTCTCTTTTAATATGTTTGTTTTGATTTTTTTTAGAGAGAGAGGAAGGGAGAGAGAGATAGAAACATTGATGTGAGACAGAAACATTGATCAGCTGCCTCCTGCACGCCCCCTACTGGGGATGGAGCCCACAACCTGGGCATGTGCCCTGACCCGGAATCCAACCGGGACCTCTCAGTCCAGGGCCATGGTTAGTCCACTGAGGCACACCGACCGGGCAATTTCTCTTTCTTCTCCAGCCCTGCCTTCATTAATTGTTCATCATGTTGAAGCCACTTTTTTTTTGCAAGTATTAATAGAGTGAAAAGTATATTAATTTCTTCCTTAAACTATCTCACCATTAAAACCTTTCTGTTACTCCAACCGAATGTGTTCTGGAAGGTCACCCTGGTGCACTGTCCGGGGAGGAGTTCCAGGCCCCGGAGGTGGCCCGTGCTGCAGGGCCCATCGCTGCTCTGGCCGGCCTCGGCTCCTGCTTGGCTCTTCTGTCAGTCACGAGGCAGAGCCTGCAGACATCCTGAAGAGTTTGTGAGGGTCCAGCCCAGTGTCTGCTCTTGTGCCTCCAGAGAGCCCAGAACCCAGCCAGAGCGCCCTCTCCCACCCACGTGCACGCGGGAGCTGTGCGCAGGGGCAAGGAAGCGCTGTGCTCCCGTGGCTCCAGCGCCCGGCTCTGGGAGGTGTGCACCAGAGGCGGGTCAGTCACCCGAATGTTGTCTGTCCTCAGAAAACGGAATAAAATAAAACAAAGAACAAATTAAAGAATCAAACAAAACACCCAGCGCTGTCGGAGACTTTCTCCCCAGTACATTTCCAGAAGTAGGACCAGCCCTCCAGTGCCGGCAGTTCCAGGGCAGAGCCCAGGCGCTGGCATAGTGATGCTACCCACGCTCAGGTCGGCATGCGTCTGCCCTCAAATGCACAGTGCACGGTGCCCCGTTGAAAATCGAGGTGCAGCATTAACATGGGTTTTCAAAGCTCAGTGTGAATAAACTGAGAGTTTTCTTTTGCAGTCTATTTTGTGCCAAATGGATTTTCTTTTCCAGTTATGTGACTAAGATTATATTATTATGCTTTAACCAAATGATATTGCCTTTTCCTTTATCTGATAAAAAAAATAAAGTGAATTAGGTCAAAGTGATATAAAGAAGTGCGGTGGGTCGCTGCACTCAGGGCAGGGCGGGGCAGGCAGACAGGAAAGGGGCGTCCAGACAGAGCAGCAGCTAAGCAGAGGTGGGACCGAGGCCCGGGCTGGCCCACTGCCCAGCAAGGCTGCAGGTTCGATCCCAGGTGTGGGAGGCCACCCTTAGACGTCTCTCTCATCCGTGTTTCATTCTCTCTCTCCCTTCCTCTCTCTCTCAAACTAATGAAACGTATCCTTAGGTGAGGATTAAAAAAAAAAGTTAGATCCTCAGGTGAGGATTAAAAAAAAAAAAAGTAACTCGGGTCAAAATAAGAAACCCATATGGTAAACAAAATTTTAGTCAAAAAGTTTACTTTCCTACCCACTTTCCTTTTCATTTCTTTAGCTGTTTGATTTGATTGCTATCAAAACTTTTCTCATTATTAAGTATAGTTTGTTTGGTCTAACAAACAGACCCAGAGGCCCTGGCGGGTTTGGTTCAGCGGTTACACAGGTTCGATTCCCCTCAAAGGCCGGACCTGGGTTGCAGGTTGTCCCCGGCTCTGGTTGGGTCGTGCGGGAGGCAGCCAGTCGCTGTGTCTCTCTCACATCAATGTTTCTCTCTCTCCCTCTCTCTCTGCCTTTCCCACTCTATCTGAAGATAAAGAGAAAAATATCCTCAGGTGAAGATTAACAAAAAACAGGCCCTGAGGAAGAGCAAAAGGGTGGAGGAAGGATTATCGGGTTCAAGGTGGACCCGCAGCCTCTGCACACATTCGCGTTCACAGGGAGAGTGGAGGGGCTCGGGTTCGGGCAGGTTAGCTGTAACGTGGAGCCAGCTTTGTCTGCACATCAGTCATCACTCTGTGTGTTGTTCACACCGTGCCGTGGACGGAGAGGTGCACAGAGGCAGGGGTCGTGCTGGTGCTCGCCCGTGCTCGCTTAGCGCTTAGCCTGTGGCCTGCTTGCAGTAGGTGCTCAATAAGGATTTGGTGACCACACGAACGAAACACAGTGTGCACGCGGTACTCTGCTACCGCACGGCGGTGCTGTTCACCCCCAGCAGGCCGCCTGATTGTAGAGGAGCCCGGACCGCTGTGTGGGCGCTTTCGACGCAGCACCCCAGGTGCCCACTGCCGTGGGTGCTCATTGTCAGGGTGCAGGCAGCGAGCCAGGGAGCAGACTGCCTGAGGACAGAGACCTGCTCTGCCCCCTGCTGGTTGCTTCATCTTGGACTGATTGCTACACCTCTCCTGTGCCTCCATTTCTTCATCTGTAAAATGGGCTAATAGCAGTATTAGCTCATAGGGAATTGATGCAGCATGACCGATTCTCGATGCTCAGCAGGTGCCTGTAACGCAATGAGCTCTCCGTCATTGGCCTTTCTTTGGTCTTATTATTCTAGGAACTTACTCAGTTCTTGGGTTCCATCACACTACAGTTGACATACCACCTAAAGTCTACGTGTTTCCATGTGAGAACAGTTTATTTGTCACTCCTGGTACCTCTCGAGCGTGGGTCTGCAGGGAAGCTCTGCTCCTTGAAACCTGTCAGGGACACCGATGCTGGAGACTCGACAGCAACACGTTTTCTTGATTCGTGCAGTGGAAGGAAGGGGGCGTTGGCTCTTAAGACTTTGTCCGGAAGTGACTCTGCTCACACTGTATTGGCTGAGGAAAGTCATAGAACAGACGGGAGCGCCATCTGCAGGCTGTCCGGAGGAGGGGGGTGACAGTTGGCACTGCCGGTCCGTCCGTTGGTACTTGTGTGCGTGTGTGCTCTCGATCGGGTGAGAAGGCGCGCACAGAGGTCCGTCCTCCGTGGTTACCACCAGTTCTTCAGCCAAGTAGATGACCCAGCTCTCGCTGTATCTCATGTCTGTCTCTGGCAAACATTTCTGTGTTTCTTTCACTCTTTTCTGTGTTCCATTGGATAGTTTTTCTTACAAAAAAACAAGTTAACCACTTAATAGTTCAGTCATGCTTGACCACGTAAATTCAGTTTTTCCTCTGGCTTATGAAGGTGATCCGTTCCCGGGAGGCGACGGGTCAATACCTTTCAAGAAAATAGAGCACATTTCCATGAATCTAGAATGCAAGTAACAGTAATTCCATGGAGAAAAATTATGATTTCCTGAACTCTGTTTATGCTAAAATAACACCAACTTTCACTTAAGGAGCATTCCACCACTAGTAACATTATGCTACAGCTTAGCTGGGCATCATCCCTTTGTTCAAGACTGGCTGCTCGCCCACTCCTTCCCAGCAGTTATGCAGCGTACTTGTAAAACTCCATTCATGGCAGAACGTGCACATGGACTCCATGTTTCTGCAGTTCCGTCACGAAAGGCAAAAGCGAGGCTATGAAGACATAGATAGATGACAGATGCAGAGACAGAGAGAGAACTGTGTGTATGTCGTCACATTCACCCCCCCAGCTGACATCATCAGAGGTGGTGTGTGAGATTATAAAAGCTATAAACCAGCAAATCCAGGCAGGGCCTCCGTGCACATGGCGACCTGTGCATCTGTGGAGGTGAGAGCCGGGGGTACCTGTGTTTGCTTACCCGCTGCTCTCCGAGCCAGGAAACCTCCCTTAGCCCTCCCTTATGGAAAGAAGTGCTTGTAACCCTAACTCGCGGTATTAAATGGGACTCTCAGAGCAGTCAAAATAGACTGACCTAAACAGGCACATCATAGAGTACATTTTATTCATTTATTTTTTATTATTATTTTTATTCATTTATTTTTGTTACAGATGTTTCTCCTTTTTCCCCCACTGACACCCTCCTCCCCATCCCCCCCCCGCCCCGTCCCCAGCTCTGTTGTCTGTGTCCCTTGGTTATGTGTACATGCATATAAGTTCTCACAAGTACATTTTTAAAAACTACATTTAAAAATTTTTTTTCTTTATTGATTTTACAGAGAGAGGAAGGGAGAGGGAGGGAGAGATAGAAACATCAATGGAGAGAACATGGATTGGCCGCCTCCTGCATGCCCCCCACTGGGGATCGGGCCCACAGCCTGGGCATGTGCCCTGACCGGGAATCGAACCGGTGACCTCTTGGTGCATGGGTCGATGCTCAGCCGCTGAGCCACACCGGCCGGGCCAGAGTACATTTTTTGATGTACTTATAAATTATTAATAGCAATCACATCTATAATGACTTTAAAACTTGTTAGAGTAGCCTCTATTATTGTTTTTTTTTTTCCTCAGTGTCTCACATGTTGCAGAAGAATTTGGCAAAGTCTGTTTTTACTCTGCTGAAATAGCACATAGAAAGGCTGATAGAGGAGCAGTCTAGGTAGGGTCCACGGACGCGAACTGTGGATGAACGCCAGTGGGGAGACGGAGCGAAGAACAGTGAGGAAAAGGGAAGGAGATGCATGCTGACGTCACGCTACTGACACGCGTGTGTCTCTGCAGGATAGCTGCTCGGTAAATACCTGTTTGCACGGAGTGAAGAACAGTGAGTGAGGAAAAGGGAAGGAGATGCACACTGTCGTCACGCCACTGACACGCGTGTGTCTCTGCAGGATAGCTGCTCGGTAAATACCTGTTTGCACGGAGTGAAGAACAGTGAGTGAGGAAAAGGGAAGGAGATGCACGCTGTTGTCACGCTACTGACACGCGTGTGTCTCTGCAGGATAGGTGCTCGGTAAATACCTGTTTGCATGGAAACACTGAAGGAAGGAGAGGGGGAAATGAGTGTGAAGAGGAATCAGAGTAAAGATGTCCTAGACGGGAAACCTGGCACGGACGCCGAGTGTAACAGTGTTGGCACATAAGTCTCAGGCACAGCGTCCTGGCCGGGGAAGAGCCGCTCAGTTCTCGGCTTGCTGGTGAACAGGGTGCTCCATGGGGAAATGGGGACGCAGTGGCAATCACTTACGTCCTCCTGCCAGCACTTCTAAGCGTGTTTGTGTCAGAAACTGCTGTGGGAAAATGTTTATTACTGCCGTGGCTCTCCACCCGCCACCCCCACGTTTGCCTGCCGTGTCAGGAACGTGGTGGCCCGGACACTCTCCGTGGATGAGTGAGGAGTGCATCACCACGTACTTCTGCTTAATAGTGGGCATGCTGGATGTGTCGTGTACGAAAGCAGATTTCAAACCGTCAGGAAAAAACTACTAGTCACATACCAGGGATTCAGCAAGGAAATAAATACTTTTCAGTATTTGGGAGACGTTTAAAAACATAATTGTGAAAATACAATAGAAAAAGATATTATAAAAAAAGAACCCATTGTGAGTGGGAAAGCACATACCCCCTGAAATGGAAGGAGGAGGAGCGCAGAGTGCAGATCAGGAAGCTGGGAGACGGTCAGGAAGGCCCGACGGAGCGCACAGGTACCCTGAGCCCTGCCCGCGGGTCCCCTGGTGCGGGCACAGCCACTGCCCCTGCCGGCCTCCGCCCTCCCCCAGGGGTCCTGCGGGCGTCCCGTGGTGCGGGCACAGCCACTGCCCCGCCGGCCTCCGCCCCCCCAGGGGTCCTGCGGGCGTCCCCTGGTGGGGGCACAGCCACTGCCCCTGCTGGCCTTCGCCCTCCCCAGGGGTCCAGCCTGGCTGTCGTTTCCCTGCGGGGTATTCAGTTCGCCCACGGAATCAGGCTCTCAGGGACGTCCTCTAGCCCCAGCTGTCCCTAATTTTGTCCTTTCTTCTACCCTCTCCTTGTCCACTCTCCAGGAACATGGCTTCTTCCCGGGCGTATAAGGTCAGGGCCCAGAGATGCTCATCCCAGCCTTTCGTGGAATTTTTGGATCAGTATAATCTCTGCATTTCTGGGGATCTCTTTAGTGAGGGTTTTCAGA
Organism: Tadarida brasiliensis; assembly: GCA_030848825.1. Classification (NCBI taxonomy): domain Eukaryota; kingdom Metazoa; phylum Chordata; class Mammalia; order Chiroptera; family Molossidae; genus Tadarida; species Tadarida brasiliensis. The sequence continues at coordinate 101,221,045 of CM061266.1, forward strand.
TTCATTAGAATGGAGCATCTGTGAAGACAAACCAGTATATTTCTTACTAGCATTGACTATCTCTCAGTAATTATGATAAAAAAGAAAGGAAAGAAGGGAGGAAGGAAGGAAAGTCCTTCTTTCTGCTAGGGTTTGAGAAGAGAAGGAAAAAGGAAAGAACGGGTGAGGAAGCTAGAAAACCACTTCCTGCCACAGGGCCGTGGGTTTGGAAGGAGGTCACAGGAAGGCCGCTGGCAGTTTGGGAAGTTCAGCGGCACCGCGCCCGCCACAGTCTAGGGGATGGTGCCCACTGGCCTGGCCCGCTGGGGGCGGACAGTAATTTTAGAAGATGATCCTCTGTACTCAGCTCTGCTGTCTGAAACAGTAAGGCAAGCATGGTTTAGAAGGGACAGGAGAGTCCGCCGGTGTGGCTCAGCGGCTGGGCGTTGACCCCTGCACCAAGAGGTCGCCACTTCGATTCCCGGTCAGGGCACATGCCCAGGTTGTGGGCCTGATCCCCAGTGGGGGCATGCAGGAGGCAGCCAGTCAGTGTTCTCTCTCATCGATGTTTCTATCTCTCTCTTCCTCTCTCTCTAAAATCAATAAAGAGAAAAAATATTTTTTTGGAAAAAAAAATAGAAGGAACAGAAGAATTTGCCTGTTTAAATATTGAAAACCCAAATATGATCAAAGACTGACTCTTAGCAATCTAGGGTAATTTACTCAGAGATAAATAGAAGTGCTAGAAGAACAAATATCCAAATACTCCCAAACGCTATTACCGCCCCCAACAAAAAGGGGAGGGATGGATTTTGGATTTTAGATTTTAGAAACTATACATGAATATTTGTCTTTGTTATTTGTACTTAAATTTAATTTTGTATTATGAACCAAAAAGTGTATTTTTTATTTGTTTACTTCACATGAGGACTTTTTTCAGTCCACAAGGTAAAGGAGCAGCAATTTAAAATAGAACAAAACACAGAAAAGACAATTGAAATGAAGAGGATATTGGTAGATTGTGACGTTAACAGCAGTGATTGATGTGTAAGTAGACACATCCCAGTGTTCCCAGCCGGGGGTCTCACAGAGAAAGCTGCTGTAAACATCTGTGTGCATGTTCTGTGTGAACATTGTTTTCGTTTTTATAGTGTACATGCCCATGCATAAACTGATTGGGTCAAGTGGTAGTTACGTGGTTAGTTTTTTAAGAAGCTGCCCGTTGTTTTCCAGAGTGACTGTACTATTTATATTTCACCGGCAGTGAGTGGCGTATCCCGTTTCTCCACATCCTCAGAGCATTTGTGCTGTTGCTGCCTTTGATTCTGGCAATTCTAATAAGAAGTGTGATGACATGTCACCGTGGTTTTAATTTGCCTATCCCTAATGCCTAATGATGTGAACACCTTTCCATGTGGATACACGCCCTCTTTATATCTTCTTCAGTGAAATGCCTCTTCATGTCTTTTGCCTATGTTCTAATTGTATAGTTTGCTTTTTTAATATTGAGTTTGAGAATCCACATATTCTAGATTCTAGTCCTTTAGATGCATGGTTTGCAAATATTTCACCTAGTCTTTTCATACTCTTACTTTGTTAATTTTTGAAGGAAGTGTTTTTAATTTCCCTGAAGTCCAGTTACCGTTTCTTCCTCTGTGTCTTGTGCTTGTGGTGTCAAGTCTAAGAACTCTACCTAGCCCTATCCCCCCAATTTTTTCTTTATTTTACTAAAATTAAAATAGTTTTAGAATTATTTATGTTTCTGATCCATTTTCAGTTATTTTTTTATAAGGTGTGAGATTTAGGCCAGGGTTTTTGTTTGTTTTTGCCTGTGATATTCATTTGCTCCGGCACAATTCATTGGAACACTGTCTTTCTTCTACTGGATTAGTTTTCACCTTTGTCAAAACCAGTTGGTCATATCTGTGTGGGTCTGTTTCTCTCAGTTCTCTGTTCTGTTTCATCAATCTATGTATGAGTCTGTCCCTAGCCCCATCACACAGTCTTGATTGCTGTAAATATATACTGTCTTGCAATCAGGTAGACTGATTCTTCCCACATTTTCCTTCTATAAATTTGAGGAGAGTCTTGTTTGTATTTACTGAAACTTTTGCTGGAATTTTGATAGGAATTATATTAAACCTGTATATCAATTTGGGGAGAATTGATATCTTTACTATATTTCATCTTTGAATCCATGAAGATGGTATGCCTTTCCATTTTATTTAGATAATATTTTATTTCTTTTAATAGTTTTGTATAGTTTTTGTTACATGTGTTTTGTATGTGTTTTCTTCGATTTATAATGAAGTATATCTATTTTTTAGTAATTTAAAGTTATAATTTTATTTTTGTTTCCATGTGTTTATTGTTAACATGTAGAAACACAATTGATACTTGTATGTTTTTCTTATGTCCTATGACCTTGCTAAATTCGATCATTAGTTCTAGGACTTTTTGACAGATTTTTGTGATTTTCTACATAGACAATCATGTCATCTGCAAATAAGGACATTTTTATTTCTCTCTTTCCTATCTATATTCCTTCTTGTTCTCTCTCTCTCTCTCTCCCTCCCTCTCTCTCTCTCTCTCTCTCTCTCTCTCTCCTCACTGAATTGGCTTAGAAATTTCAGCACCACGTTGAGTAAGAGTGGTGAGAGCAGATGTGTTTGCCTTGTCCTCTTTCACCTTTAGCATAGTTGTAGCTCTGTGTTTATAATTGCTTTTATCTGGTTGAGGAAGTTGCCCTTTATTCTGTTTTTTTTTTTTCCTGAAGATTTTTTTTTTTTTATCATGAATGGCTTTGGAATTTTGTCATATTTCTTTCCATATTGATTAATATGATTATATGTTTTTTCTTCTTTAACTGTTAATATGGTAGATTATATCGGTTAATTTTCAAATACTGAACCATCTTTCCATCCCTAGGATGAACTACACTTTGTCATCATGTAAAACTTTTATTATATATTCCTGTATTCTATTTGCCAAAAGTTTGTTAAGGACTTTTGTGCGTATTTATTAGGGATATTAGTCTGTAGATTTTCCCTTTGTACTATCTTTAATTTTTTATTGGTATAATACTAGCTATAAAATTGATTAAGAAGTATTTTCTGGAAGAAATCATGTATAATTGGGATTAATTCTTCTTTAAATGTTTGATAGAATTTTCCAGTAAAACTGTCTGGGCCTGGAGTTGTTTTTTATTGGGGGGGGGGGCAGTTAAATAATATTTTAAATTTTCTTAATAGTTATATTTTCTATTTCATATTATCTATTTCATATTGAGTGAGTCATGGTCGCTTGTACTTGAGGAACGGTCCATTTTCTCTAAGCTGTCAAATGTATGTGTGTGTAGGGGCTTTCATAGCTGTTTCCTTATGTGCTTTTGAGGTCCTTAGGATCTATAGTGCTGTTCCCTGTTTTATTCCTGATATTGGTCATTTGTGTCTTCTCTCTTTTTTCTTTTTCAGCTTTATTGATATTTCCATAGAACCAGCTCTTTATTCTGTTGATTTTCTCTATTGTTTTTCTGTTTTCAATTTCATTGATTTCTACTATTATTTCCTACCTTCTGCCCACAGATTCTGATATTCTTCCTTGTATTTTTCCTTCAGGTCAATATATTATTTTTTCCTTTGAGAATTATTTTATGACTCATGGTTAATTTAGAAGTTTGTTGCTTTAATTTCCAATTGTTTGGAGATTTTCCTTTTGTCTGTCTATTACTGACTTCTATTTTTATTCCATTTTTGTAGGAGAGTACACTGTATAATTTCAATTCTTTAAACTTCGTTAGATTTGTGTTATGGCCCAGGATATGGTTTGTCTTGGTATATGTTTCATAGGCAATTAAAAATGATATGTATTCTGCAATTGTTGGTTGGAGTGTTCTAAAAATGTTGCTTCATTGTGTCCTTCTGTATCCTTGCCAATTTTTTCTAGGTGTGAGACATATATATAATAATTGTATATTTGTCTGTTTCTCCTTTTGGTTCTATCAGTTTTTGCTTGACATATTTCATAGCTGTTTGGTGCATACTCATTTGAGATTGTTATCTCCTTGATAGATTGACCCTTCAGTCATTAGATAAGGTCTTTCTTTGTCACTAGTAATTTTATTTGTTCTGATGTATATGTTTACCTGAGAGTAACATAGCAACTCTTGCTTTCCTTTGATTAATGTTTGAATGATATATTTATTTTATTCTTTTACTTTCAACCTGCCTATATTGTTATATTTATTGTGGATTTATTGTAGAAAGTATTCTTTCTGAAGCACTATTTTTCTTTTTTGTTTGTTCTTCCTTTTATTTTGTTTCTGTGTTATTTTTTCTTGCCTTCCTGTGGATTACTTGAACATTTTTTAGAATTCCATTTTGATTTAGCCATTATGATTTTTTGGTTTGTTTTGTTTTGTCTTATCATTGTAATGTGATTTCCTTTTCTTGTGTGTCTGAATAACATTCCATTGCGTGTGTGTGTGTGTGTGTGTGTGTGTGTGTGTATAGATAAAGAAGAGGTGAGATATATATGATGATGCTGTTGAACATGAGGTGCGTGTACCTATTTGAGTTAGTGTTTTCGTTTTCTTCAGATACATGCCCAGAAGTGGAATTGCTGGATCATATGATAGTTCTGTTTCATTTTTGGAGGAGTCTTTGTACTGTTTTCAGTAGTGGTTGTACCAATTTACATTTCCACCAACAATGCACAAGGGTTCCTTTTTCTTCACATCCTCACCAACACTTGTTATTTCTTGTCTTTTTTTATAATAACCATTATAATTTGTGTGAGTGACATCTCACTGTGGTTTTGATTTGCATTTCTCTGACATTGGTGATGTTGAGCACCTTTTCATCTACCTGTTGGCCATCTATACATCTTTCATTCATATAGTCTGCTCGATTTATTTTTATCCTCACCTGAGGACATTTTTGCATTCATCTTCAGATAGAGTGGGAGGAAAGAGGGAGGAAGAGAGAGAGAGAAACATCCATGTGAGAGAGACACATCGACTGGCTGCCACCCACACGACCCCAACCAGGGCCGGGGACAAACCGCAACCGAGGTGCGTGCCCTTCGCGGGAACCGAACCCGGGACTCTCTAGTCTGTGGGCCGACGCTCTAACCGCTGAGCCAGACTGGCCAGGGCAGTCTGCTCATTTTTTAATCAGGTTGTTGGCGATCTTTTGTTTGTTTTTAGTTTTGCTATTTTTTATGACTTTTTTTAATGCTCATCCAAGGATATGTTTTTTTGCTTTAGAGAGAGGAAGGAAGAGAGAGAGAGAGATCAGTGTGAGAGAAACATCGGCTGGCTGCCTCTCGTATGCAGCCCAACCCGGGACTGAGCCCACAACCTAGGTGTGTGCCCTGCCCAGGAATCGAACCTGTGACCTTTCAGTGTATGGGGTGACTCTCCAACCAACTGAGCCAGAGCAAGTTTTATGAGTTTTTTAAAATGTATTTTGGATGTTAACATCTTATCTGATATATTATTTGCACATATTTTCTCTCTTTTAGTCGGTCGCCTCTTCCTTTTTTTTTGATGTCTGCCTTTGCTGTGCAGAAACGTTTTAGTTTGATGTAGGCCCACTTGTTTATTTTTGCTTTTGTTGCCTATGCTTTTGGTGTCAAATTCAAAAAATGATTATCAGACCAGCGTCAAGGAGCTTACTGCCTAGTTTTTCTTCTAGGAGCTTTATTGTTTCAGGTCTTACGTTCAAGTCTGTGATCCATTTTGAGTTGTTTTTTGTGTGTGTGGTATAAGATAGCGATCCAGGTTTATTCTTGTGTGTGTGATTGTCCAGTTTTCCTAGCACCTTTTATTGCGGAGACTGTCCTTTTCCCGCTGTGTATTCCTGGCTCCTTTGTTGTAAATTGATTGACCACATGTGTGTAGGTTTATTTCTGGGCTCTCTTTTCTGTCCCATGGATCTCTGTGAGTCTGTTATGTGATGTTTCCAGCTTTGATCTTCTTTCTCAAGTCTGCTTTGGCTATTTGGGTCTTTTGTCGTTCCATCATATGTTAGAATTGCTTCTTCTATTTCTGTGAAAATGCCCCTGTAATTTTGACAGAGATTGCATTGACTCTGTAGATTGCTTGGGGTGGTGTGGACATTTTAACAATATCAGTTCTTCCAGTCCATGGGCATGGAATACCTTCCCGTTTATTTGTGTCTTCTTCCATTCTTTCATCACCGTCTTACCGTTTTCATGGTACAGGCGCTTTACCTCCTTGGTTAAATGTATTCCTGGGTATAGTACAGGTTTCCCCCACTTTCCGGAAGCAGAATGTTTCTCTGAAACTTTTCTTAACCAAATGGCATAAAACAAAGGGTATCTCCTGCTTTTCAGAAGATTCCTTATGCCACTCACTTTGACAGAGGACCTGCATTATTACCTGTTTTCGTCAACCGAAAGAAATCCAAAGAGGATTTTTGCTGTCGTGAAAAAGCCGTTACCACACTAGTGTAGGTCTTTTCTGAAAACAAAGTGGCTGAACACAAGCTTTCAGAGTGGAGGTGCAATGAAATGGGATGGTTTTCTTGGTTTCTCCTCCTGACAGTTCGTTAACTAAGTCGTTCATATGTCTCTTTGTGCAGCTTTCTGAGTGGTTGCTCATATTATTACATTATATATTGCGTAGCTTATCACAGTGTGAGGGCGGTCGTTTTACCAGTTCAAGTGAAGTAGAGAAAATGTGCCTTCCTTTACATCCCGTTGGCCCCTCATTTATTTGTCCCCTAGAACATCAGTGTTAAACCTTTGGCTTCTGCAGTGAAACATAAGTCAGAAAACTCAAGAGGAAATAAAAGCGTATTATATTTACTCATATTTTGCTTGTTGTGTTCTTTCTTCCACCTGATGTTCCAGTGTTCTTTCTTTTATTGCTCCCCTTATGTTTATAGGACTGTCTTTAGCCATTATTAATATATTTTTTATTGATTTTTTTTTTCAGAGAGAGAGGAAGGGATAGGGAGAGAGAGATAGAAACATCGATGAGAGAGAAAGACATCAACATCAGTTGGCTGCCTCCTGCACGCCTCCTGCTGGGGACCGAGCCCACAAACCAGGCGTGTGCCCTGATCAGGAATCGAACCTGGGACCTCTCAGTCCACGGGACACGCTCAGTCCACTGAGCCCCACCGGCCGGCCATTCTTTCAGACTAGCCCCGATGGCGCCGAATACTTTCTTTTCCTTTATCTGAAAGTATCTTCATTTCTCCTTTATTTCTGAAGGAGATTTTCACTGGTTGTATTCTTCTAGGTTGACAGTTCTTTCTTTCAGCACATAACGGATATTTTGTCACTTCCTCTGGCCCCCAAAGCTTTCAGTGTGAAATGTGCTGTCGTTCTAATTGTTTTACCTCTATAAGTGAAGTGTCATTTTTCTTGGTCTTTCATTTTTTAGGTTTTTCTTTGTCCTTAGTTTTCAAAAGTTTAATTATGATGTCAATCTGGTGTGAATTATCTTTGAGTTTATTACGTTTGGAGTTGTCAGATTCTTAAATCTGTACATGTATGGTTTGGGGGTTTGTTTGTTTTCCAAAACGTTTGGGAAGTTTTCAGCCATTACTTCTTCAGGTACTGTTTCAGCCCTGCCCTGCTTCTCACCTCCTTCCAGGATTCCGTGACCCCGGTGCTACATGTACAATCCACCTGTACCCACGGGCTCTGCTCAATTTTTTTAATTTTTTTTATTTTTGGGTGTGTTTTCTCTGTCTTGTTCAGACTGGTCAATGTCTGTTGTCCTGCTTTCAGTTAACAGATCCTTTTGGGTCCCCTTCATCTGCGGGTGAACTGTCTCCTGAGCTTGTATTTTGCTTATCGTAGGTGTCATTTGTAACATTTCCGTTTGCTGCTTCTTATCCATCTTTTGGGTTTTTGGTGTTGTTTTTTCAGAAACTTTCAGGGGTTTTTGCTGACACTGTTTTTTTTTAATTGTTTCAAGCAGGTTCATAATTGCCCAGGAAGCATTTTCTCATGGCTAGTTTCAGGTTCTTGTCAGGAAATTCTAACTCCTGTCATCCACCATTGGCACCCCCTGGTGACCTTTGCATGTTCTCTGAGATCCTCTGCGTTCTGCGTAGGAGGAATTAGAGGCTGAAACCTGGATGTCTTCCCAGACACGTTGTAGCTCCCTCAAACCTGCTGTTTCAGTTGGCTTCCTGTGACGTTGGTCCTGTGGAGACTGGGGTCACTCCCTCTTCATTGCCAAGTGGAGGGAGAAATGAAGGGTTCCCACTCCTGGCCGGCGACCTCCAAGGAGTGGGCGGCCCCTCATGACTGCCTGGCAGCGGGAGTTCCCTCCTTAGTTGTCCTCCAGAGGGGGCGGCCCCACTGCTCCTGGTCAGTGGTAAATGCCCTACCTCCCTGTCTCCTCTGACACCACCCCAGTGGGCAGGGAAGGCCTCGCTGCTGTCGTGGGGTACAAGTCCAGCTGTCCACGTGTCTCACTGACAGCTTGGGGGGGCACCTGTCCTGGGTCCCTGTCTGGTCGCCTGATATCACCCGGTAAGGATGTCAGGGCGTCTTCCTACACGTTCGGGGCTCCCCACTCGGCTCCCCACTCGGCTCTTACTGCTGTGGGTAGGGTGGGCCCACAGGCTCCCCGTGGTGCTGGGCGAGGGCACAGAAGCTGTTGTCTGAGCGTTCTCTGTCTTCCCAGGCCCTTTGGCTGGAGAAAGAGGCTTTTGTTGGGGGCTCTTTTTTTTTTTTCTTTTGTCTGCACCGGATGGCTAATTGGTCGTTGACCTTTTTGCCTCAAAGTCTAGGAATATGAGATGAAAAGATAGCCCAGGGAACTCAGTGTGGTGTTGTTTCCTGTTGTTTCTTAGGCCCCGAGGTCCTTAGCCAGTCTGCTTCTGTTGTCCATCTTTCAGAGCCGCTTATGTTTGTTTATGTGTATTGTCCAGTGTCTTATATGTAATGTCCAGTGTCTTATATGCAATGTCCAGTGTCTTATATGCAATGTCCACTGTCTTATATGCAATGTCCACTGTCTTATATGTAATGTCCAGTGTCTTATATGTAATGTCCAGTGTCTTATATGTAATGTCCACTGTCTTATATGTAATGTCCAGTGTCTTATATGCAATGTCCAGTGTCTTATATGTAATGTCCAGTGTCTTATATGTAATGTCCAGTGTCTTATATGCAATGTCCACTGTCTTATATGTAATGTTCACTGTCTTATATATAACGTCCAAACTTTTTCAGTTGCACTCAAAGGGAGGAATAGAGAAAAGTATGTCTATGGCTAGAAATTTGAGAAAACGTTAGATCTCTGGTCTTGCCTGGTGAATTCAGTTACTTAATTTTAACGTACACTTAAGGAAATTCTTTATAGCAAGATTTTAGCTTGGTTTTTCTTAAACCACTAGGATAAGTCTGTATTCATAAGGATAGAAATCATGCTATTTTAAATTAATAACAGAGTTGCACTACTTGTAACAATTATGCATCAGGAAATCATTATTGTGACAAAAATTGAATTATAATGATGTTTAGAAAAACAAGTATATTAAAATATACTGCAAGTGCTTATAATTTTAATGTTCTTACATTATGTTTTTACAATTAAGTTATAGAAAACAAAATTATATAGCTATAAAATCTGGAATGTTTTTCAAATCACTATACATATCTTTAGATTTTCAAAGTAAAAAAAAATTTTAATTAACTCATTGATTATGTATCAACATAGTATGTGTCAGCCATTGTGCTGGAGATATAATGATGAGCAAAACATACACAGTTCCTGCCTTAATCACACATAGTGTTCTCCTGTGGTTATGAAATCCTAGCCCCTACGAAAGCATTGTGTATGTTTTATAAATACCACTGCTCAGGAAAGTTGGAAAATTGTCTTTGACTCTATCGTTCCAAATATTATATAGAGGAAAACAGAATTCTGAACAGTGGCATTTATCACCAATTTTTATTGAAATTAAATTGGGAAAAAAATGATATCATGAAGTGTTCCGTTGATATACAGTGAACATACTTCGGTAGTTTCTGACATATCAAATGGATTTTTAATATCGGTTTAGAGGGTGAGACAGTTTAGACCATCTTACCCAATGAGGGCCATGATTGTTAATGGTTTATACGAGCTGAAAGCTGTAAAATCGTCCAAGGACTCTGTTAGCATTAGAATAATAATTTACCAGGACAATTACCACATACTGGAATTTTTGCAGCCCTAATTCAGTATTATTAATAATGGATAAAATTGCACTTTTCTCAGGTTGCTGTGGGCAGCAGGGAATTATTTCAATGAATATTTCAGCACATTATTTTAATCATTGTTTCACCAAATCCAAGTGGGCAATATTTTATAGTTCTTAATTCAGTCTACGAAGAAACCAAGGTCATTAAATTGCACACTGTTTGTAGTGGGGTCTATGCTGTGATTTACAAGCCTTGTTAAAAACAGTGTAAAAGAATGCGAATGGTCATGAATACTTGTAATTGGATGCTACATTTGTTACTAAACTCCCCTGATTAATGTTGTTTTAGTGGAAGGAAGAACATTATAAAGGAAACAGCTGAGTGTTATAAAGCTTAAACCAGAGATTATTACTGTTTGTTCATTTGTAAACATATGTATACAAGCACATTTATAAAATATAAATATCTCGAAATTATCTTAATTGCCAAGTGAGACCAAAGAATTATTTAGTTTTATAGAAAAAAATGTATTTTCTGGTATACATTGTTAGTAACTGTGACGATTGTCTCTTTCTTTTCCTATGATTAGCCAATCGCATGATTTCTGGCGTCTGGATTACTGGGAAGATGACCTGCGGCGGCGGAGGCGGTTTGTGCGGAACGCGTTCGGCTCCACGCACGCCGAGGCCCTGCTCAAAGCGGCCGTGGAGTACGGTTAGTACCAGTGTCTCAGCGCAGGACGAGCGGGGTGCGGCCCTTCTTGTCGCATAGGGCCTTACCTGCACTAGCATTTCCAGTTCTCCGGGGAGGGTCAAAAACATGCTCTGCTTTGCCCTTGGGCATCGTGTGGGCTGCACTTACTAAACCCACTGTTTCCCTTGGTTGATGTATTTGAGATCCCTCAGCCTCTAAGGATTAAAATACTCTACATAGTTAGTTATTACCCAGCGTCCTTCTCATACAGCCTGACACGGAATATAACCAGCTTCTTTTTCAGTGTCTTTCAAACTTCGGTGACCAGGACCCAAGGTGAAAAAAACTATATACTGTTGGTGATCATGTACTCAGACTTATATATATCTTACCAATATTTGCGCACATGTGTGTATACACACACGTAAAGTATACTGTGTGAATACATATATATATACATGAAATACGTGTACACATGTATACTATATATAGATAGATATGTACATCCTTTTATTTAAATGAAACAAATGTCTTATTAATAATCTCATTACATGGCATTCTCTATTTTAATCCTATTCTATTCTATTCTTTTTAGTAAAAATAAAATAAATCCTGCTACAAATATGCTCATTTAAGCCCCAACCCTCCAGTGGGTTGAAAATAAAGTTTGAGAAAGATTATCCCACATTAAAGGTATATCAACTATCACACTATAGTAGAACTGTACCCTAAATCGTCCTTTATAAATAAATAGTACAGTAAATGGTAAATCTCAGAAATATTTTTGTAATGTAATAAAAACGCTGGTACTTTTGTTCTGGCTGGTGTGGCTCAGTTGGCTGGAGTGTTGTCCCTTGCACCAAAGGTGACAGGTGCAGTTCCAGGTCAGGCACATACCCGGGTTGCAGGTCCGATCCCCACTCAGGGCATGTGTGGTAGGCAACCGATCAGTGATTCTCTCTCACATCGACGCTTCTTTCTCTCTCTCTCTCCCCTTCCATTTCTCTCTCTAAGGTTAAAAAAAAATGCTGCTACTTTAGATAGCTGTCCACCAAAAGGTACTCATAGGAGTATTTTGCCTACTTACACATTTTTAAATGCTTTCAACAAGTTAAGTTTGACCATATTAGAATTTTATAAACCAGATACACTTGGAAAAAACATTAATTAATACTGTCCATATATTTTTATTACTAACTAGTTTTGTTCTTGAAATGACTCGTGTTTCTGCCCTGGCCGGTTTGATTCCCGGTCGGGCACACAGCTGGGTTGCAGGTGTGATCCCCAGCCCCAGCTGGGGTCAGGTGGGGGTCAACCATTCGGTGTGTCTCTCTCACATCAGTATCTCTCTCTCTCTCCCTCAATCCTCCCTTCCACGGGGGAGGATTAACAACGACAATAAAAAATTACTTTTGTTTTTAGGTTAATTTTCATTCATTTGAGAGTAATAAGTGAGCCATTTGTTTTACAATTTACCATAGTTTATAACCTACAATAATAACATTCATGTTCTTGATGGATTAAATGGAGAAAATATTTAATTCTAGGAAAAGGAAAATGTGCAAAGCTTTTAAAATGTGTTGCACAAATAGTGTGTGAACTGATCTAATTTAGTAAGGCTCAAAATATAACTAAATAAACACATGAAGATTTCATATGGAACTATTATACCTAAGATAGTGACTTTATACAATAAAAGTAACTGCAGGAAACAATGTACTAGAAAAAAATTATAATTGACCTGTACCATAGGGGATTTCTTTAATGAACTCAAAACATTACCTAAGGATTTTAGCACCTAAAGATTTAGTACCAATTTAAAATGAGGTATTATTTTTGTGCTCTATAGAAGAGGCTCTTAGAATTATCTAATTAAAGTGGCATGCTATATAATATGAACTTAAAATCCTTAAAACTTTACTTAATATACACAGCAATTTAGAATTTTCCACCAATTCATCTTGAATTCATCTCATTTGAAATTAGAAATATCTAGAGACAATTCATTATAAAAGTTATGCTAGAAGGAATATTATTAGTAATACTGATTTGCCAAAGCTTTAATTATATAGGCTTCTCATGATACTGCTACGTGTAGCATTCTATAGGTTGCTTCAAAAGGGGTCTTTTAGGGGAAAAGCCTGGCTGGAGTGGCTCAGTGGTTGAGCTCCACTGTGAGCACTGGAAGGTGGCAGGTTCAGTTCCCAGTCGGGGCACGTACCTGCTTGTGGGTTTGATCCCCAGCTGGGGAGCATACAGAAGGCAACTGATGGATGTTTCTCTCTCTCCCCCCCCCCCTCTTCCTTTCTCTAAGCATGTCCTTGGGTGAGGATTTTTTAAAGAGTGTCTGTTAGGGAAATACTTATTTTGGTTTTCTATAAAGTGGATACTTTGTATGTTTAATTGGTAAAATCTCTATTATTAAACCAATGTCAAAGCCTATCGGAAACAAAATTTAAATTATTTCACCTTAAAATCTTTAAGATTGATACTCATATTGTAGTATCATAGTAACTATTATTAATGAACCTAAATTAAAAAATAATGCTCTAATTTTGAAATAGTTAAAAAGTGTAGGTAATACTAAACATCCTCTGTGTGTAGTAAAAGTGTGTTTTAAAACCCATAGTGGTTTATGAATTTAAATGTTGCATCATCAGCATTATCCCTCTTGAGTTTTGGGTTTTTTGATAAATGTAAAAAGGAGTATGTTCTTATTTTATTCATGTCTAAAACAAAGACAACATGGATTCTATAAAATATTCAAGATATCTGCATTATACTTAAACCAGAGTTCCTCTGTGGTCATTCTCGGGGTTAAGGTCAGGTAGTGGAAGACAAAAGAGCACTAAAACAAGTGTTCCTCCAGAAACAATTCTAGGGCACAACTCTTCAACCATCACCACAGTTCACATCTACGGACTTTCGAAAGTGAGTAGAAAGTCGAGAGCAGGAACATGGCAGCGGGAAGAGGGAGTGAGGGTGAGGGTGTGAGTGGGTGAGCGTGTGCGAGAGTGGGAGCGGAGTGAGTGTAGGTGAGCATCCGCACAGCAGTGTGGGAACTTGGGACAGATGGTTCCAGTGCTGCGGACAGGGAGGCAGACAGGGAGACAGCCAGCTACCGCTTCAGCTGCATGGCAAGGTGCTCCCCCCACTTGGAGCTAGAAGGCATCACTATTTTGGAAGATCCACTGGGTCCTCCTTGGGCTGCAGCAAGAGGAGAGGCTGGGGCCCAGCGACCCAAGGCCACAAGTGCGCTGGGCACCACCAGACCAGCGACCTCTGCTGTACCAAGACTGTGCCTGTCAGCAGCGACATTGCGGAAGCCAAGCCACACCTAGCAATCCCACCCTCATGGGTCTCAGGCATGCCAGCAGCACCCCAGCAGCACCTACAACAACACACAGACACAAGCCACCAGCAATCAATCCTCCTAGAGTCACAGCAGACGAGAGGCACCAGCCCTAAAGGGAATACACCAGCCTGGACCCACTGACCCTACAGGCCCTGCCATAGCTGAGAGCCACCAGCCTCTGCTGCCACTGAGAGCCACTGCCGCCTGCGAGAGCCACCTGCCCTGCCACCTCTGAGAGCCACCAGCATCCCCAGATGACTAGACTAGATGCAAGATCCAGCCCTAAAACAACCCGACACTCCTGGATGCACTGACCTGCCAGTGTGACCTGGTGCACCCCAAACTAACAGACTGTGAAAATGGTGAGCCAAAGAAACCCCCAAATGAAAGAAAAGACGGAATCACCAAAAAAGGAACTAAATGAAATGGAGGCAGGCAGTTTGTCAGAAAAAGAATTCTAAGTAATGGTTTTAAGAGTGCTCAAATGAGTTAGTGAGAATTACAAGCAAGTTAATGAGAATGATAAAGTCAGTAGGAGCTATATCCGCATGAAAAAAGGGTTAGAAGCTATGAATAAGAATCAAGCAGAAATGAAGAATGACATAGCTGAAATAAAGAATACCCTGGTAGGATTCAGTAGTATAGTAGAAGCTGAGGACCAAATCAGCGAGATAGAAGACAAAATGGGGGGAAAAAACACCCAATTAGAGCAGCAAAGGAAAGGAAAAAAAAAAAGTAAAAAGCAGGAGGAGAGTTTAAGGGAGCTTTGGAACAATGTGAAATGTAACAACAGTCACATCATCAGGATACCAGAAGGAGAATAATCAGAGAAAGGAATACATAACCTGTTTGAAGAAATAATGACAGAACACTTGCCTAATCTGGTGAAGGAAAAAGGCACACAAGTCCAGGAAATACAGAGAGACCCACTGCAGATGAACCCAAAAAGACTCACACCTAGACACATTATAATTAAAATGGCAAATGTTGCCCTGGCCGGTTTGGCTCAGTGGTTAGAGCATTGGCTCACAGACCAATGAGTCACTGGTTTGATTCTGTCAGGGGCACATACTTCGGTTGCGGTTTGTCCCCGGCCCTGGTCAGGGTTGTGTGGGAGGCAGCCAGTCGATGTGTCACCCTCACATCAATGTTTCTCTCTCTCCCTCCCTCCCACTCTATCTGAAGATAAATAGAAAAATATCCTCAGGTGAGGATTGAAAAAAAGTAAAATGGCAGACATTAAAGACAAAGAAAGAATCTTAAAAGTAGCAAGAGAGAGACAGAAAGTTACCTACAACTGACCTCCCATTAGACAGTCAGCTGCTTTTCTCAATAGAAACACTTCACGCCAGAGAGGATTGGCCTGAAGTGTACCAGGTAATGAAAAGCAAGGGACTGAATCCAAAACTACTCTATAAGCAAGGTTGTATTCAATATTGATGAAATAAAAAGCTAAAGGACCTTATTACCACCAAACCACATTGCAAGAAATACTAAAGGGACTGTTGGAAGAAGAAGAAGAAGAAGAAGAAATAGAGAGAGAGGAACTCAGGCATAAAGAATAAAAATAGTGTCTGGCCGGTGTGGCTCAGTGGCTGAGCATCGACCCATGCACCAGGAGGTCACCAGTTCAATTCCTGGTCAGGATACATGCCCAGGTTGTGGGCCTGATCCCCAGTGGGGGGCATGCAGGAGGCAGCCAATCGATATTCTCTCTCATTGATGTTTCTGTCTCATTCTCCCTCTCACTTCCTCTCTCTCTAAAATCAGTAGAGGAAAAAAAATTTTTTTTAAAAAGAATAAAAATGGCAACAAATAAGTACCTATCAGTAATAATCTTAGCCCAGCTGGTGTGGCTCTGTGGCTTGAGCATCGTTCAATGGACTGAGAGGTCCCGGCTTATTTTCCGGTCAGGGCACATGCTCAAGTTGCAGGCATGATCCCCAGTAGGAGGCATGCAGGAGGCAACCAATCAATGTATCACTCTCACATCAATGTTTCTATCTCTCTCTTCCTCCCTCTCTCTCTAAAAAATCAATTAAAACATATTTAAAATAATAATAATAACCGTAAATGTAAATAGTTTAAATGCTCCAATCAAAAGACATAGGGTAGCTGATCGGATAAGAAAATATGACCCATATATATGGTGTCTACAAGAGACCTACCTCAGAACTAAAGACTCACACAGGATGAAAATAAAGGGATGGAAAAAAATTTTTCCCATGCAAGTGGAAATAAAATAAAGGCTGAGGTAGCAATACTCATATCTGATAGAGTTCAAGATGAAGGCCATAACAAGACAAAAAGGGTACTACATATATTAAAGGGATCAATCCAACAAGAGGATATAACCGTGGTAAATATATATGCACCCAATATAGGAGCACCAAAATATATTTTCAAACTGCTGGAGGACTTTAAGGGAGAGACTGATAGCAATACAATCATAGTAAGGGACTTTAACACCCCACTGACATCACTGGATAGATCTTCTAGACAAAAAATCAACAAGCAAACAGAGACCACAAGTGACACACTAGATCAGCTAAATTTAATGGATATTTACAGAAATTTCACCCCAGAGCTTCAGAATATACATTCTTCTCAAGTGTACACAGGACATTCTCAAAAATAGACCACATGTTAGGTTGCACACTAAGTCTTTACAAGTTCAAGAAGATTGAAGTCATATCAGGCATCTTTCAGATCACAGTGGCATGAAACTAGAAATCAGTTACAATAAAAACACTCAAAAACTTTCAAACACCTAGAAGCTAAATTGCATGCTATTAAACTATGAATGGGTTATCAAAGAGATCAAGAAAGAATCAAAAACTTCCTGGAAACATATGAAAATGAACACACAACAACACAAAATCTATGGGACACAGCAAAAGCAGTCCTGACAGGGAAGTTCGTAGCATTACAGGTCTGCCTCAAGAATCAAGAAAATTTTCTAATAAATTACCTAACCCTACAACTTAAAAAATTAGAGAACAGAAAGAAAAACCCAGAGTAAGTAGAAGGAAGGAAATAATAAAGATTAGAGTGGAAATAAATGACATAGAGAATAAAAACCCAATACAAAAGATCAATGAAATCAATAGCTGATTCTTTGAAAAGATAAACAAGATTTATGAAGCTTTAGTCAAACCCACCAAGAATCAGAGAGAGGACCCAAATAAACAAAATCAAACACAAAAGAGGAGAATTAACAACTGACACCACAGAAATACAAAGGATGGTTAGAAAATGCTATGAACAATTATATGCCAACAAATTGGACAACCTAGGTAAAATGGACAAATTCCTAGAATCATAGAAGCTTCCAAAACTGAATAGGGAATAGTCAGAACACCTGAACAGAACGATAACAACTACGGAAATTGAAATGGTAACCAGCAAACAAAAGCCCTGGTCCAGATGGCTTCACATTGGAGTTTTACCAAACATTCAGAGAAGACCTAACACCTGTTCCCCTCAAACTATTTCAAAACCTCCATGGGGAAGGAAGATTTCCAAGCTCCTTTTATGAGGCCAGCATAATCCCAATTCCAAAACCAGATAAAGACACTACAGAAAAAGAAAATTACAGGCCGATAACCCTGATGAACATAGATGCCAAAATCCTCAACAAAAGATTAGCAAATTGGATCCAGCAATATATTTTAAAAAGTATTCACCATGACCAAGAGGGAGTTATCCCAAGGATGCAAGGCTGGTACCATATTTGCAGATCAATAAATGTGGTACAGCACATAAACAAAATGAAAGATAAAAATCATATGATCATATCAATAGATGATAAATAAGCATTTGACAAAATCCAGCACCCATTTTAGAGCAAAGTGGGATTAAAGGGATCATGCCTCAACATAATAAAGGCCATATACAGCAAACCTACAGCTAACATCATGCTCAATGGGCAAAAATTAAAGCATTTCCCTTAAGAACAGGAACAAGACAGGGATGTCTGCTTTGCCACTCTTATTCAACATAGTACTGGAAGTTTTAGCCACAGCAGTCAGACAAGAAGAAAAATAAAATGCATCCAAATTGGAAAAAAAGAAAAGAAACTGTCATTCACAAATGACATGATACTGTACGTAGTACACCCTAAAGACTCCACCAGAAAACTGCTAGATTAAATAAATGAATTTGGCAAAGTAGCAGCATACAAAATTAACATCCAGAAAGCGATGACAATTTTATATACCCCTAATGAACACACAGAAAGAGAAACTAGAAAACAACAACAAAAACAATCCTATTTACCATTGCAACAAAATAATTAAGATACCTAAGAATAAACTTCACCAAACAGGTAAAAGATCTATACTCACAAAACTACAGGACATTGAAAAAAGAAGTAGGGGAGGATATAAAGAAGTGGAAGCATATACCATGTTCATGGATTGGAAGAATCAACATCATTAATATGTCCAAAACTACCCAAAGCAATATATATATTTAATGCAATCTCTGTTAAAATACCAATGCATATTTCACACATCTAGAACAAAAACTCCAAAAGTTTATGTGGAACTAAATAAGACCTTAAATAGCCAAGCAATCTTGAAAAAAACAAAAAACAGAGTAGGAGGGATCACAATACGAGACATCAAGTTATACTACAAAGTCACTGTAATCATAACAGCCTGGTTCTGGCACCAGAACAGGCAAATAGATCAATGGAATAGAACAGAGGACCCAGAAATCAACCCAAGACATTATGCTTGATTAATATTTGACAACAGAGGCAAGAGCATACAGTGGAGTAAAGACAGTCTCTTCAATAAGTGGAGTTGGGAAAATTGGACAGCTACATGCAAAAAAGTGAAACTAGAACACAAGTGTACACTATTCACAAGAATAAACTCAAATGGATGAAAGACTTAAATGTAGGTCATGAAACCATAAAAGTCCTAGAAGAACATGTAGACAGAAAAATTACAGACATCATACAAAGAGGAATTTTTACCAATGACTCTCCTAGGGCAAGAGAAACAAAACAATACATGGGACTACATCAAACTAAAAAGCTTCTGCACAACAAAGGAAACTATCATCAAAATGAAAAAGGAACCCACTGTATGCGAGAACATATTTGCCAAAGATACATCAGATATGGGGTTAATTTCCAAAAAATATAAAGTACTCATAGAGTTCAACAAAAGGAAGACAACCCAATTTAAAAATGGGCAGAGGACCTGAATAGACACTCTTCCAAAGAGGATATACAAATGGCCAAGAGACATACGAAAAAATGCTCAATGTCACTATCATCAGAGAGATGCACATTAAAATGACTATGAGGTACCACCTCACACCTGCCAGAATGGCTGCCATCAACAAATTATCAAACAACAAGTGCTGGCGAGGGTGTGGAGAAAAGGGGACTCTAGCACACTGCTGGTGGGAATGCAGACTGGTGCAGCCACTGTTGAAAACAATAGAGTGTTTTGTCAAAAAGTTAAAAATGGAACTGCCATTTGACCCAGTGATCCCACTTCTGGGAATATATCCTAAGAACCCTGAAACACCAATCAGAAAGAATATGTGCACCTATGTTCATAGCAGCATTATTTACAATAGCTAAGATCTGGAAACAGCCCATCAGTAGATGAGTGGATAAAAAAGCTGTGGTACATTTACACAATGTAGTACTATGCAACTGTAAGGAAGAAAGATCTCTTACCCTTTGAGACATCACAGAGGGACCTGGAGAGTATTATGCTGAGTGGAATAAGCCAGTTAGAGAAAGACAAGTATCACAGGATCTCACTTATTTATAGAATCTAATGAACAAAATAGACCCAGAGACATGGAAGGTGGGTGGGAGGATGGGAAGAGTTAAACCAAAGAACTTATATGCATGTATATATAACCAATGGACACAAACAGTAATGTGATGAAGGCAGGGGGGGAACGGGAGTGGGGAGTAGGGTGTCAGTTGAAGGAAAAGGGAGGAAATCTATTACACTTTTAACAATAAAGATAAAAAGAAAAGGGATAGTAGGGAGCAAAATATGGAGGCAGTGAAGGTGACTGGAAGGTATTCCCTGAAGTAATGTATGCATAGAAATAGGAGGAATTATAAACTACAAAGAGAGCAATGTAGTATTGTACCTTTTTCTAAACTCTGAATGTGCCTTCTGCCTACGTACAAAGTATTTCTTCAGAAGAAATAGGAAATGTCAGTAATTATTATAAAGTACTTCATCCAATAAAAATAGGTGTTGAGCCCTGGCCAGTGTGGCTCAGTTGGTTGTGCACCTAGAAGGAGGTGGCTGGTTCCTTCCCTGGTTTTGGGCTCGATCCCCAGTAGGGGGCGTGCAGGAGGCAGCCAAAGCATGTTTCTGTCTCATCAATGTCTGTCTGTCTGTCTCTCTCTCTCTCTCTCTCTCTCTCTCTCTCTCTCTCTCTCTCCCTCCCTCCCTCCCCCTTCCTCTCCCTCTAAAATCAATAAAGACATATCTTTTAAAAATAGATGTTGAAAAACTTATTTAAAGACACTTTTTATATTTTAAAGAAAGGTTTTGTATTCACATATTGCCAGAACATTCATAAAAATGTAAGGAAACTCAGCCCATCATCTGGCCCTCCGCCTGCCATTAGACATGTAAATCTGTTTACGTACCTTAGAGTCCGGCGGTGTGGAGACTAACATCCAAATGATGGAACGTTTTGGTTTGTGTAGACATAGGTAAAGGGTGTAATTATAAAACACACCCACAGATTTGGAAGAGTTTAAAGGACAAATTGAAATTCAATTTCTTTCTTTCCCTGTATTAAAAAATTACATTGTTTTACTTTCCCTGTAAATTCTACCTTGAAAATGAAGCATTAAATGTACAGAAACTCTGTTGTAATCTTTGGTAAAAAAAAAAAAAAAAAAAAAAAATTTATTAATATACATTGTGGCAAAAAATGGTTTAGAAACAAAAGAATACTTTAGAAGTACTTGAAATAGTGATCAAAATTTTTAGAATTTTAAAGTTGTACAAGCTGAGGGAATAACCTTCAATTACTTGAGGAGGGATGATTGGCATGGCCATCAAAGCCCTCCTGGGGGTTTGAACTCGGGGCAGGTCCGTCTGCTGCTGTTACTGCACTGTTTCAGGAGTGTGAGCCTGTAGTAATGTAATAGAACTGACATTGAATGAGCAGATACAATGTTTTAGTAAAAGTATTTTTAATTACTTGATTTTTTCCCTCGAATTCAGTCAAACATTTTAGGTTCAATTAGGGTTGAACATTCATGTGACGGACAGATATAATTAGCCATAATTTTGATTTCTTAACATTCTTTTCAGGCAATTTATTAGGAATCACAAAACAAATAATTAGCATTCCTTTCTTTTAAATACGCAAATAACCAGAATTGGATGTATTTTCAAGGAAAAGTAAGGACAGTACTTTTATTTCATGTTTATTTTGTGAAGCTTTTCTTTTGATTTTGTGATTAAAACTTTTGGTTGACCTTTTTCGGTTGAAAAACATCCTTAACACTGATGGAGTTTTTCATGCTTCTTAGTAATACTAATGAGTTGAATAATTTATGAGCTTGTCATGTGCAAAAGATTTGGTGTGATTTGATATACTTTCAGCCTCTGCTGTTGAAATGTGATTAATAAAAACCTAGAGGCATGTAATTTTTTTCCTGGTGTTTAATGTTGTAGTGTTGCATGTATTGAATGTGTTATTTAGGTGTTTTCTAATAGCAAAATCTCACAAAAGTGCACATTTAATTGATTACCGGGAATTTTACAGACCATAGCAATGGACAAGTATAAGGGAACTATTTTCAAACTCATAAATTCATCTTCTGACCTGCAAGGTTTTTTTCTTCAGGGAAAATTAGCTAATAAGGAAATGATTGAAAAAGGAGAGTTTTGTATATTATTTGTATGTTTAAGTTAAAACCTGTTCTAACTTTTGGTGCATTTCTAATGCTTAATGATTACACTGTCAAAGGAAAGTACTAAATCTTAATAAGTTTGCTTGTTTTTGTTGACTTTCAGTTATCATTTAGGACTCTTTCCCTTCCATAAAATTATAGTGGAACAGTGTCCCATCAAAGCCTCCCATGTCTGTGATCAAAGACAACGTCTCAAATAGGTCTGATCAGTTGTCGCAAGAGAGGACAGTTGCTTCAGCTGGAGGATAAAATAACGTGGAGCAAAGAAAACAAAGTTAATCAGTCATTTCTTTGGCAATAAATAATAAGATATGCTGAGAACTGCAAATGAGAACATCCTTAGGCTCCTCAGAGATGCGTGTGCTTAACACCTGATTTATCTGAGCTTGTGAAGCCGCCAAGATTTGACCTTGAATAAAAAGCAGCTCTGTAATGAATCTGGAATTAAATTAGTTTGGCTGGTGTATGGATGGCCGCTGTAATGTGCTGCTTGCCGTCGTCAGGAAATCAGAAAGCACGCAGGAAGAAAATCACTAATGCGGTTGTTGAGAAAGGAGCACACAATTATTTGACTTCGCGTTTATTCTGACTTTCGTTTTTAAAGAGTTTACAGTTATATTGGAGAAAGGTGATTTTACTTTTTAACCCAATAATCTATTGTTTGTGTTATGTAGAGACCCTAGCAAACGTCTTTGTTGGTCATTGATAAGTCCATTTTAGTTGATGTATTACTAATTGACTCTCCATAGCTACATCATCTGATTACAGTGAGAGTAATTTTTTGAAATGTTAATGGTGTAAAATTTTTTAAAGAGAGGAGAGAGAGACGAGCGGGGCGTCATCTGTCAGCTCCTGGACTTGTCTTCATCCTGTGGCTTTTATAATCTCTGAAAAAACTAAAACAGATTATATAATGCTAAGATATAGAAATGTTTATAAAATACCTTTCACAGGTTTTACATAGCATTTTCATAACAACGAAGGTTTAATGCTCTCCTGTTTTTATGTTGAAGCTTCAGAGGGCAGGGCTGTAAACAGACTCAGAGGAGTGAAGTGACTTTATTAATTTAAAAGCATTTATTCCCACCAATAATGCAGGAGGGTTCCCTTTTCTCCACACCCTCGCCAGCACTTGTTGCTTGTGGGTTTATTGATGATAGCCATTCTGGCAGGTGTGAGGTGATATCTCATTGTGGTTTTAATTTGCATTTCTCTGATGATTAGTGACGTTGAGCATTTTTTCATGTCTCTTGGCCATCTGTATGTCCTCTTTGGAGAAGTGTCTGTTCAGGTCCAAGGGTAGGTGGGAGGGGGGACTGGATGAAAGAAGGTGAAGGGATTTGCCAAAAAACATACATGCATAACACACAGACAACAGTGTGTTGATAACCAGAGTGGGGGGGCGCAGGTGGAGGTGGGCAAAGGGGGGTAATGGGATGGAAAGAGACTCTGCTTGAGGCGATGAGTGCACAATGCACTGAGATGATGTTTTATTGAGGTGAACACTTGAAACCTGTATGGTTTGCAAACCAGTCAACCCAATTAATCCAATAAAAATAGGAAGGAAGAAAGAAAAGCAGGTATTGATTACCTTTGACATGCCATGCCAGACTCAGGGTCTGAGACAGTGTCTCCCTGACAGTGGCACGTGGGTTAGTGCAGGGCTTCCCAGGGTGGAGGTCAGGTGGTCCTGATATCTGACGGTCAGAGGCCCTGGACGTGCAGGACATCTCCCCTGGGACAACAGCAGCAAAGCGCCAGCCCCAAATGCCAGTCGCGCCAAGCTTAAAACTCCTGGAGTCGCTGGAAGAAATCCGCGTTATCACAGAGGGGGGCGGTCGCTGAGGAAGGAGCACAGTGAGGACAGTGACTGGCTCTCGGCCTCGTGAGTGGGTCAGAATCCACTTCAAAGACGTCATTAGACGAGATTAGAAACTCACCAGGTGAGCAGGGAAGGGCAGAGGTCCTAACAGAAATTACCAAGACACGGAGGCATGAAAAGGCCGCTCTCCTTGGCATAGCCTCAGTGTTCTGCATTTGGTAACAGGTTGCTTTGTAAAGATTTCAGAATACATTTTTGACTTTAGATGTTTTTTATTCTGAGACAAAAGAAACCCAGTGAGAACAGGAATTATACAGGGTAGGGCAAAAGTAAGCTTATAGTTGTTTCTTATGGAAAATAATACAGTAATAGTTAATAAACTCTGTGTTTTGCATACTCACAACTGTAACCCTACTTTTTCCGACCCTGTATCTGCTGTCTGTTCCACTTAGAGCATCCACAGGAATAGTTCGATGTACTTGAGTTGCTGTTTTTAAAGTTCACACACAGTGTTTTACCCACATTCATTATCATTTTCAGTAGCGGCCTGACGGATGTGATTTTTATGGCATAGTCTATTAAGTGCGGTGTTTTCAAATGCTGAGGTATATTTTTATGTCTGGTTATTCCACGTAGAGCATCAAAAGCTGTTAAAGATAAGGAACTGATGAGTTGTATTGCTGGGTTTACTGCCGAGTGGCGTGGAGCTTTAAGCCAGGCTGGTATTTGTAGACTAAGTTTACTGTGTACACAGTTGCATTTATAAGTAATTAGTACACAGTGTGATGAATATATTCATCAGGGTGTATTAAACGTGCTGTGTGAGCTCAGTGAAGGGGGCTGTTTAACAAAAAGTAAGTGGGACGGTGGCAGCGTGGAGAAAGGGACCGCACGACCTAGGTAAGGTGCGTGGGGGGGACAGGGTGGGCGGGGGAGCGGCCGGCGGGGCGAGTGCTGGGACACGCGGTAGGAAGGCCTGCGGAGTCAGGTGGTAAAGGGGTTCGACTTTTATATGGGAAAATGATAGACCACAGAAATGAAGTAACATGCTAATTAATAAAAACTCGAGTGTGTTGCTGTAGATAAATTGGACTTTTCTCAACTGAAGAGCATTATTGAACATTTCCTGACTACACTTCCCTGCTACGTGGACCCACTCTCCTTACAGCCTATCAGTCTATAAAGGTGTATCGATACAGATTAACTCAGAGTCATCCATTCCATGTCACTCAGCAAAACGTATTTGTAAACGTTTTCGGTGCTTTTCAAGTGCTTTAACCTATACCATCACCTGTATTTCTTTGCTAGTCCACTTTTATGTAATTAAAGAAAAAAAGTTTGTTAATTACCTCTTTTTTTCACGTCTCTGAGCCAGTTACTTACCTATCCAGAACATCTCCTACCCCCATCTCCCAGAAGTTTAAAATAAATTTCCACACTGAATTCTGCGACAGGTTCCAAAAAGAAAACCCAAGTATCATTCCCCAGGTTAGTGCCACCCACGGCAGAGGGCGCCTGCCCCACCCTCCGCCTCACTCGGGTCCTCCTGCCTGCCCTTCCCAGCGCAGACAGTCTCCCTTCCGTGCTGGGCTCACCTTCCTGCTACCCTCCTGACTCATGGTGCATGTTCTTGTTTCCCTCCCTTCCCCCTTCTTCCCTTCCTCCCCTGCTCCCCCTCCTCCTGTCCTTCCTGAAAGAAACACGTTCATTGTAGAAAATCTAGGAAATGCCAAAAAAGTTTAAAGGAGGGGATCACTGATAGACAGCCGTGCACAGAGAGCTGTCTTGACCAGTCTTGATGTGTTTATTTCACACTAGTGTTTTTCTAAGTATAACGTAGGAACCAAACACGGCTGTGTGGTCCAACAATCTCGGAGATGAATAATGCATCATCTCTGCTCTCTGATAGTTCGGGGTTCTAAACTGAGCCGAGTTTTCTATATGTTGTAGCATTTTTCCACAAGTTGTGTGCCGTGTGATTTTTAATGTACTGGAATTCTATTTAAAATATTTAAAACCACACTAAGTAATATTCAGTCTCAAATGTAGAGAGAATCTACATCTGTCATCACGTATATTCTTAAAACATGGCTCATCAGGTTTCCTTCACAAAGCACAGAATGCCGTTTTCTACTTTGACTCCATTGAGAAGATTATTAAGTTAGCATTTCATACTTAAATTCAATAATAGTTTCTTGCACCTTTTTAATTGCATTTTTTCTGTTTAAAAAATGCTGTTTATGAATATCCCCTTTGTTGGTCTTCTGTAAGAAATATTGCTTATGTATGAATATTTTGAATTAGGAATAAATGAAATTCCGTTTTTGCTGTCAGACCCAAATTGTAAAAATGCATTGCGTGTCTTTGAAAATCAGTATACTCTATTAGCAGGCCTGTCAATATAAAAAGTGCATTCCATTTCCACCTCTTGCTCTAATAACCTTTTCTGTGTTACTCTGAGGCAGTTCACATAATCAGAGTATATTGTCAGCTTACTGGAGTTGGGGAAGCATGAAATGAAAATCACGTTAATATTGATCCAATTCTTTTACTTGCAAGTGTCCTTGATGTCCTTTTCCACCGAGCAATGATGTTAGGTGGCCTTTTTTTTTTTTTATTTCTTATAGTTTTGTAAATCGTTTACAAGCATAACTAATCTGAATAAGAATTTACTACTGAGAATAATGTATCTGAATATTTCATCTTAATTAGTGCCCATATTGCTAGTTCTGCATGTTTGCTATACCTCCGAAATGTTTTCCTCGGGCGTTTCCGAGAAAGGCCTACCCAGATGGAATGCCTGTGTCCAGTGTAAACAGACAGGTCTGGACCCGTTCCTTGTTGGTGCAAACACAGGATGCTGTGCTCCCAGCTACTGTGATGCGTGGTGTACTCGAGGGGACCGTGAGTGACGTCCATCACTGATCAGCTAAGGGTTACCATTTCTCAGTCGAGTTTATTCCACATTTAAAGCTGCTGTCTTAGGTTTTAAATTTTATGATAGCATAGATAATACCTATTTCAGATTGATCAGTATATTCTCTGTTAATAAAAAATGAATGGTTCAGCCCAGCGCGTTCCAGCTAAAAGACCCGCAAGTGAGAAAAGAGGAACCGCAAGTCTGAACTGTCCAGAGTTTTCATCTGTGGTTACTAAATTTGACCAATAACTTCTTAGATTTTTACGTAAGTGTGTTTGAAACAACAAGTAGACACTGTGTGTCTGAATACAAAGCATACTTCGTTCATGGGAACACGTGCTTTCACCACATGATTTTGTGTTGATAAAGGAGTGCGGCATCAGGCGTAACAGGGAAAATACTTGAGATTTCTAGCCATTTTTCTAATAGGGTTTTTATTAAGTTTAACTAACAGGTTTGCCATTAGGGTTTTTCTACTGCGATGTCTGTTTGACTTTTAACCCTGTGGTACGTAGAAATGAGTGTTTTAGTCGTCAGTCTTCATCCAGTGGGTCCTTCCTTTCGCGTCATTATTATTTAGGTTTCTTAAGGGAGAAGGTCCTGTGTCTGTGCTGCAAAGTCAAACACAGAATTAAAGTATTTACAAGGAAAACGGCGTACCTTCCAGCGAACACTTGCTACGGCGCAGTGTGTTCCGTGGTGGCTGCCGCCTTTACCTCTCTCCAGGTTTGGCACAAACTATTTTTGAGAGATGGGTTTCTCCATGTAATAGTAACCATTCTTTTCTTTTTATTAATGTTCAAAACTGTAAGCTTCTCAGTAAACAGATAGTTCCATACATATTATTGCATGAGAGCATGTCACCATGTCTAATGTAATTAGTTGAAAGGTACATTTATCATAAAATCTTTTCCTTTAATGAAAATTAAATAATATCATTAGAGTTACTAAAAGCACTGTTCTGTAAACATATTTATAGCTCTGATTTTAGCTTTAATGAGAAAAAGTAATCTTTTAAATTTCCCAAAGTATTCAGATGTCATTAATACTTCTAAAAGAAAGTAGGTTTGAAAACGAAGTTTATCTTACATAGGGGTAATTTTGTCAAAACACGTTTTAAAAGCTAAAATGTTATATTATAAGATGGTAGGTGTGAAAAGGAGCTTGTTCAGAAAAGATTGCCACCTTGCGAAACTGGCTTCCAGATGTTTAGAAACTATAGAATTTCCTGATATATTACATTTAGATACATTTAAAATGAGACTGAATTTTTATTCTATCCATCTCCTCCCAACAATGGAAGAGAAGTATGCATTCAAGGCATTACATATATATATATATAAAATTCTGGTATCAACTTTGCTTTTTTAAAATTGCTGAGAAAGCAGTTATTTCCCTTTAAGTACCCAAGTATTAAGAATGTTTATATTCTTAAAATACCCATATACAAAATTAAAACTGAATGTCAAATACGTTTATGCATATTTAACTTGATTTAATTATATCTTTAAATGGATAATATAGTTACTGGGGGAGGACCATTTTTAATGTAAGCTATTTATACTTCATTCAATTTCACAAACACTTCCTGGCACCTGTCTACACGCTTTCTGTCTGCAGGGAGCACGCAGTCTTGGGGGAGCCGAAGGCCTGCGTGCGTCGTAGTGACTATAAACTGTTACAACAGCACGGTGGAGGGAGGGAGAGTGTCCAGCTGAGGAAAAGAACCCACTCTTTGTTGAATACAAAGAGTGATGTTGCTTAGACATGGTACTAAGACCTTAGATGCACACATTATTTTGAGATTTTTAACCCTGACATCAGCCTTTTTTTCTCCTTTGTGTAAATCTGAGGCAGCATTATTATAAGCAGTAAAGCATTGAATTTGTTCTTGTCCAATTTTAAATCATGTATTTAGTAAATTCTTTTAATATTATCTTGGTAATTTGCTTTAGTGTATCAAAATTTTAATGAACATTTTGAAAGCATAGTATGTAAATAATCTTCGCACATTTCAACGTGTTTTCGCATCCCTTGTCTCATTTTAACTTTGCAGTACTCCTGTGAGAGTTCAGTTGATAAACACATATTCCCCTCTCACAGATGGGGAAACTGAAGTTAGGAGCTTGGTCTGGATATGTTTTAATAGGTTCTTAGTGGATGTTTGCAGGGAAAATAAAGTAAGGATTGCAAATCATAGTTCAGCTGTAAGAGAAAAGAAACTTAAGTGCTGTGCATACAGAACACTTCCTATGTGAATTTTGTTCGTGGTCTCCTGTGCTCACTCAAAACTTATTGATTGCCACTTTGACACTTGACACACTAGAAATTAAAGTCTAGTAAGAGAAAACCTAAATAAAAGATTCAGGAAATAATATTTAAAAATAATGATAATACAGGGTGTCCAAAAAAAATGTATACAGGGTATCTGTAGATTCTGTTACATTTTGAAAATGAAATGTAATTTAATAAACACTGGCTTTATAATTATTCAAAGTGGGTATACATTTTTCCGACACCCTACATATTGTGATCTACTTATAAAAGTTTGTGCAGAAAACGGAGTAATCAGCTAAACTGAACTAGAAGGAAAAGGGGGGTAAGAGAATTCCATGGAAAAGAGATTGCCTGTGTCAGGCTTAGCAGTCTGAAACACAGTGGCACGTTTGGGAACAAAAGTTCTCAGCTCCTAGGGAATACAAGGTGTGAAGAGGTCAAATCCGTACAACAGTGGGGTTAAATAAACAGGCCCCCAGATCATGAGTCAAAAACTGCATTTAAAGTGTACAAATAAATAATATTGAAAATGTATTCTTATATGCATGAGATAGGTAGGTAGGTAAGAAGGTAGAGAGATAGAAACACACATACATGTATCATTTTTAATAAGTCATAAATTAAGGCCATATTTTATTTTGCAGTTCAAGAAACAATAGCGTAAAACTGGTAAGAAGCAAATGCTACACTAAAATTGGCTTGCTATGGGTTTATTTTGTCTTTTCTCTTTGTGCGTTCACCACACTTATATAACTTATGGCTTACCTTTTGTTGTAAATTACTTTTTCTTTATTAGTGTAGATATTTTAAAGTTGATTATAGAATAATTCCTTAAAGAGAAAATAACTACTATGTAGTATTTTTGTTTACATTAACTTTATATTTATCAATGGAAAAAAGACATGGTGGACTTATAAATAAAATAATTTCTTTGCTTTGACTGTCCAGACTTTGCAGATAGACATTCTCTCTGAATATTATAAAGATAAGTTAACATCTCTAATTTGTCATTTCTGTATTTTAACTTATACTTATTTAAAATAACAGTAAGAATATTTAAATGATAATAATACAATTATAGTAGTAATAATACTAGAGTGTAGTAACAGTGCTAAATATATTTTAGTTCTCCTGTTATTTAACTTTCAAAATATACTTTGTTTCACGGGGATCCTTGTTTATGAAGAGAATGTTTATGAAAGAGGAGCTTTATGTAAATTAATATAATGCAGTACTCTATATCAGATAACATTTCCACAGACAGCTTCAAGTATAACATATTTACAGGGAACTCCAATGTGTATCCGGGGCTTTCCTATATTTATTTGCAACATGATATGGAAAATAAAATAAGTGCAATTTTGCATTTGGCTTCATTAATCTATAATTTGATGGCATTTTTAAAATTCTGAAACCTTACAAATTTTATTTTAATTTTAATATTTTCTTAGAAAATAAGCATGATGTGTGTGTCTTCTCCAGCCTCACACACACTCCACATTTCCGTCTCGGGCATTCGGGGGTTTGTGGTCTTCGCTTGTTAATTTCTTGATGGATGGCTGAGGAGGCCAAGGAGTGCACTCGGTCCACGCTGTCTGCTAAAGACAGATGATCGCAAATAAATTTTCTTCCCAATCAGATTTTGATTTGTTGGGTGTTAAACCAATTCTTTCTAAGGATAGTGTTTATAAGCCTTGTAATGAGACAGCCCTCTGAGACCTTACCTCTTTTTGCCTGTAATTTTGATGAATGAAGCTCTAATTCATAGAGGATATTGTGATTGAAAAGCACTTTTGCATCTCATACACTTTAATTTAGATAAATGTTGGCTGCAGTGCCGCAAAATCAGGAAGTTTGCGCGCTGCACACTGGTCACACTGCCACGGGTGAGGACTTCGGCCTGGGCATTGCTTTGCTGTGTGGTTTCAGAGACGCTTGTTTTACTGCTTTAGAACTAGAGGGAATAAAAGTAAAAGCTGAATATGCATTTCAGAACTCATCTTCATTTTTATTGGTAGGTTTTAGTTTTAATAACAAGAGTTATGTAAAGCTTTTTTTTTTTAATGACAAAGATTACACACGGTTGTGATACAAGGAAAACTTGCTTTATTAGGCTGCCTCGTATATTGACTGGGGCTTTATTGACTGTTTCATATAAAGAAACAAATTCCTGTTTGTGTAAATACATAGATTCCTGAATTTTCCCCCAATCTGAAGGCAAGTCACCCAGAATCCCTGAGATGCCCTGGGGTCTTCGGATTAAGAAACATCCGGAGGGACTTGTGTCTCGGTTGCGTGGCGCACTCGGTGTGGATCAGGGCCTGTTCCGTGCCAGGCGGTGTGCTGAGACCGACCGACCACACAGACGCAGGCGCTGGGCCTCAGGAGCTCCCAGGCTGCGTGGACACAGCGCGCAGACGGTGACAGTGCCGAGCACGGCCGCAGGGGCGGGGTTCGCGAGGTGCTGTGGAGCCCCGGGGAGAGGACAGGGAAACGCGCCGGAAGCCGGGCCTGGGACCTCGCGGCTGCACTGGAGCTTCAGTCCAGATGGCTGGCACCCCTCGGGCAGGCGCCCAGACTGCAGAGTCTGTGGCGGCCTCTTCCCGTGAGCCGCCGGGTGACTCCTGAAAATGGTTCACCTGACCTAAGAAAGCCCACAAAATCATGCAAATCAAGGGGTACAGCTCTTTGTGTTCACTTTAAGAACGCTCGAGAAACTGCCCAGACCATCAGGGTATGAGAAAAGCCACCAAGTGTCTGAGGACGTCACTTTACAGAAGCAGTGTGTGCCACTCCGTCGTTACCTGGCGGAGGTGGCAGGTGGCCCCAGGCCACACAGTGGGGCTGGGCACAGGGCCGGTGGCCCAGGAAGGGCGCTGAGTTTTTGCTGCACATGCTTAGAAATGCAGAGAGCAACGCTGAACTTCAGGGTGTAGGTGCAGGTTCTGGTCACTGAGCACATCCGGGTGGGCAGAGCTCCCCAGATGCCATGCAGAACTGACAGAGCCCGTGGGCGGATTCACGCAGACACAGCGCCCCCTGCCGCTGGAGAGGGTCCTGCTGAGAAAGGGCAGCCGGCTCCTGGACCAGAGGAGGCGCACGGAACCAGGAGATCCCAGGAGAAACGGGAAACAAAAACCCGTGGCCTCGGAGTAACTTCAACGCAAAACGGATGCTAATAAATGTAAACAAAGAAGGAAGAGGTCGGTTCATAGTGTGATGGAGACAAACAGCGGAGCCGCCCGCACCCTTGGCTGAGTCCGTGGTGAATGGTGAGGCCCAGACAGGTTGGTGAGGAAAGCGCCTGGAGGAGGTGAGTGTGAAGGTCAAGTAGGAATTAGCCAACACAAGAGGGAGGAAGGCACACACCGTGCAGAGGAGTACTGCTAGCACCGGTGAAGGTCCGAGAAACCGGGACGTGTTTTGGAAGCTGTACGTGGTCCAGTATTGCTGATGGGGGCAGTGAGAAAAGACAAGGCAGAATGGGCAGCGAGGATGGGAGACCTTGAGCAGCCGAGCTGAGGAGTGTAGCCTTGATCCTAAAAGTACAGTCGCTGCATTCAGTGCTGCTGACCGGGAGGAGCTGCTGAGCAGTATGAAGGGGGAAGATACCCTCCACCTGTTTGTGTGTTATAATAATCACCCGGGTCCGGCCGCTGTGGCTCAGTGGTGGAGCGTTGACCCGTGCACCAAGAGGTCGCCGGTTCGATTCCCGGTCAGGACACATGCCCAGGTTGTGGGCCCGATCCCCAGTGGGGGGCATGCAGGAGGCGGCCAGTCGATGTTCTCTCTCATCAATGTTTCTCTCTCTCTCCCTCTCCCTTCCTCTCTCTCTAAAATCAATAAAGGGAAAAAAATAAAACTTAAAATTAAAAAAAAGAAAACAATAATCACAGGGACAGAAGCTTGAGGGTGGTGTGATGAGGCTGTGGAAGACCTCCAGGCCAGCCGTGGCGCGTGAGCCAGGCAGTGGCGGTCCCCTGCAGGGTCCCTGCTGCACTGCGGCTCAGAAAACGGGTTCACCAGGACAGGAGGAGGTGGCGGAGCAGGAGATGCTTTGTTCAGTTGGGAAATGTGGACGTGAGAACACCCAGCCGAAGATGTCTAGTAGAAAGATGGCCACGAAAACCTCCAGAGAGGCTTCTCGGTTAGCAGTAATTGGATTTGCCTCCTTGGTTCTCAGATGGTGCCAGTCCTGGGTTTCTCAAATTAAGTTACGACCCAAGCAGCAAATACATTATGAAGATAGCTGCACCCAGAAGATTACTGTTGTGCTGGCTAGATATCAGACAAAACCAAACGAAATTAAGATACGGTTCCAGACCATTCAGTAATCAAGCCTCAGTTTTTATTCCAGAAATAAGGACTGTCTATGGGCCAGTGAAAGAAGAAATACGTATATGACTGTTTAATTCCCCTTGCCTCCCGTGTAGTATTGATTTACAATGACACATTTTGTCTCCGAAGCATTCATCAAAATACATATTTAGCAATCTATTACTTTATACTGTTAATCTGTATTTCAGCCGCCCTCTAAACACTGTCCGGCCAGAGCGAAGGCGGCAGACGGTGCCCCTCGGCCAGTGGCCTCCGCAGACAGCGGTGCGTGCCCAGCTGTTCAGCACGTGCTCACTCCGCTGTGCGCCGCCACTGGGTCCACTGGTTGGTGTTTTCACAACCAGAAGCGGCTCTGAGCGCAAGCCGGGCCGGCGTGGCTCGGTTGGCTGGTCACCCGTGGACTGCAGGCTGCCTTTAGGCTCGGTCAGGGCGCGTGCTGGGCCTTGGGCTTGACCCCCAGTGGGCAGTGTTTCTCTCCTCCACGTTTCTGTCTCCCTCCCTCTCCCTTCCTCTCTGACACCAGTACAGACGTGGTTTGGAAAGAGTGTGCAGCCGCAGAGGAGAGGCTCACGCCGCCTCAGTGCAGGTCTCCCCGCAGCTCGTGCAGTCCAGGAAAGGTGGCCAGACATCCTCAGGTAGTGATGGGCTGGGGGAAGTCCTGTGGGGCCCAGGAGAACCAGCCCAAGTACTGTTCATTGTTCAACGGAGAGAAGTTTGGCCAAAGGTACGACAAGACTTGGAGAGTGACGGCATGTGTACATAACATCAGAACATCCCCCAGAACTCTGACCCAACCACACCAGATGGGAGTGATTCACTAAGCGTCCGTCTTCAGGAACATGTGCACCCAGTGAACCGTGACAGTGTTGTCCCGTTAGTGCTGCTGCTCGAAGCCTGCACCCGAACCCTACAGCTCGAACACAGTCAGTTACACCGCGTTCTTCCAGGCTGACCTCCAGCTCCGGGGGATATGAAATGGAGCTATTTCATGTGCATACATATATACACAGACATATAACTTACCTGCAGCTCAGGTAATCTTAGATTCATTGTCACCCGCCAA
Source organism: Tadarida brasiliensis (assembly GCA_030848825.1). NCBI lineage: Eukaryota > Metazoa > Chordata > Mammalia > Chiroptera > Molossidae > Tadarida > Tadarida brasiliensis. Next base: position 101,255,592 of record CM061266.1, read on the forward strand.
AGCAGGTGTTTGAATGTGAATATTGAAGTATTTGATAAGCAGTCAAATCCATGAGAGATTCAAATGCATTTTAGGTTTTAACCTTCATATTGATTGACCTGTTAATGCTACCTCAATGTTTGCCATATTTGCATTTTTCTGACTTGTTTTTGTGTGTTTGGATTTTGGCCTTTTGTACTATTTCATGTAACAAAGTCAGGATAGCACTCTAGAAAACCATTATTTGTCTATTATTTGACGGAAATAGCTGTCGTGAAGGACATCTTATGTCTGAGTCATTCCTAACTCCGCCTTCCCATGGCTTCCCGCTGGCAGCCACAGCTCCGTACACAGGTGAATGCCTTCTTGTTTTCTTTGTACCTATTCGTTTTGAGAAATGATCTGAACAGTTGATTCTCCAAGTCACATAAAGGTATAATTGTGTGTGATTTTGTGGATGAGAAAACCCAGGAGCCACTGTCTCCCACCAGCCATGTGCTAGGTCTCTATAGACATGTGGCTTTGTCAGCTGTTTCTGCATCTCCGAACAAGGCTAGGTGACCTCACCCGTCTTTCTCACAGTCCCTTAGGAGACCAACCAAGCTAGAGACGGTAAAAATGTTGTGTGGTCATAGAGGGGTGTGTAAATGCAGCATATAGTTATGGAAAGGTAATGGGCTATGTGTCACACTCGCTGAAAGCAAAGCCGTCGCCGTGGCTGAAGTACTGTGTTTGGTCTGCCTAGGCTCTGAGGACGACGTGGTGAAGTCCAAGAGAACCTTCCGGAGCCAGGCGATGATGAATCAGAACGCAGAGACCGAGCTGATGCTGGAAGGAGACGACGACGCGGTCAGCCTGCTGCAGGAGAAGGAAATCGACAACCTTGCAGGTGCGTGTTCACATGTGTTTCTTCGGTTTGCTGTAAGTAGTAGTCATGAGGTTACCGAATTTAAAACCGATCTCCTGGTGAAGAAGCGTGTGCCCCTGGTTGGAATGATGCTCAATTCTGTGAGTGTTAATAAGTTATCTCCTTTCTAATGTTAAAGAGAGGAAAATACACATTTTACTAACAGTAAATGAATAGCATCTACTTTCTGTGTAACAGAGAGCAACTTTGTAATAGAAGAGAAATAAGGTGGAGCACAAATTTTCCCATCTGACTGCCTAAATAAGGAGGAGGAACAGGACGGTGGACTTCCAGATGACTCTGCGTGACTTACCTTTGACTCACATGGTGACAGCTCTGAGGATTGGCCAGTTCAACCCGGTGATCGTTGAATCTGGCATTTCCTCCCCGCTGTCACTCTTTGGAATGTCCCGCCCATTCCTGCTTTTGTCTCTGTCCCCACACTCTCATCCCACCAGCAGACTTCCGTTCACTGGTCACCCTCAGCTTCCACCTTGTCCTTGTGCTGGTCAGAGTGCAGTCAGCGGAGCATCTGCCGGGACCCGTGGGGTCTGGGTGCCTTGCAGTGTTGGCCCACAGCGGTTTCAGAATCTCCTGAGAGCAGATTGCTTCATAAAGGTGCATGCACAATTTGTACACAATTTCAGAGGGTTCACTGACCCCTGAACGTATATTCCAGATCAAAGTAAAAACTTGGCTGCTTTAGAGTCTCAAAAAGTGGCTGAGTTTTACCTCACTTCCGTATTTTCAGCCCATACGACATTGGGGTGACTTACAGTCATCCTTCTGTGTACACAGTAGTACTCCTGCTTCCAGAGGTGTGCTGGAAATTGTCTGGCATGCCCCCCGAAAGCCTCAGTGATACTCCTACCAGCTAGAGATTTCTCCTCTTACTGAAGAGATGATGTCACTGGTCATTGTAAATTGGAGATGACACATTATTCTGCCTCTTCTAGAAAATGGGTAATAAGGTTGTTCTAATACCAGCTCCTGGCTTTGCCTATGTTATTAACATTTCTGTATCATGAAACCTATTTTTTTCCATTTAAAACTAATGGAATTCCTAAGTAAATATTCAAGTTGGTTTTATAGTTTTGTGATTTATTTTAATAGTTCAGAGATTTTATCTGAGGCCATTTGGAAATTTAAGCAAACGAAGGCCATCATTTCCTTTCGCCCACAGATTGGTTTTCTCTTTTCCTGGTCGTCTTCTTGATCCCAAAGAACTAGGGAAAATTCACAAACGTGATTCCTGATCTTGTCAGACACTGTGTTGCGTTTCTTCATTCACACATGTGCAGTATGTTCAATAATTAGTTTAGACTCTCTGTTAGTTCCCACTGAACATAATTAATTGCTTGATAAAAATTTGGCTAATACCTTCTTAGAGTAAGATCTGCCCAGTAATACTAGAGGCAAAATCCAGTAAAGACTAATAACTCCTTTGTATTTCTCTCTGCAAATGGTAACTAATTATTAACATTAATTTATGCTTTTAAACAAAATTCCCAAAATAACATTAAGTTAAAATACCTAAAGAACAAAGTATGCTTGAAATAAATTATTTAAAAACTGAATCTTGACCAGTTCACTCTGTCAAGACTCCTCTATAAATTTTAAACAGATTTGTCTTTGTGCGGATCTGGTCCCATTCATGTCCACCTGGTCCTAACTCACACTGTCTTTTGGAATCCTTGTGTCTGAAAAATCTTACCAGCTGTCCTAAAATATTAACTCCCCACCTCATCACAGTGTTCATGGTTAAAACAGCAGTCTGCAAATGTGACCCTGACTTTGAATGCAGCAAGAAGTCGGGGTGCCGTTTCATGAAGGGAGAGGTGGGGAGGCAGAGTCTGCAGAATGCGCAGGTGCGAACAGACCCAGCCTGGGAACGCGGGACCCCTGTGCTCATCCAACCGGACGGGACGGGGCCATGTCACATAAAAATCATTTCTAGAAGTTCATTACGAGCCAGTATTCTTAGGTTTAGAAAATGAGCTCTTAATGACCTTTCAGAACACATAAATATGTAATTTTCGGTGCTGCTCTGACAATTTCTTGTGCAGATAATTGTTTTGTGTCCCAGAAATTAAAATTTGTTAAGCAATGCCTTTCTCATTTCTAACTTACCACTGTAAATGGCCTGCTATCACTAAACTGCCTAAAGAAAATGTTGCTGTCACTGGAGATCTAACTCCAAACTAAACTCCAGGAGGTCACAAAGATGTGGTCAAAATTAATAATCACAATAGAAAAAATAAGGGGAATTACCAACTTAGTTAAGATTGATTCTGGGGTTTTTTGGTTTAAAAGATGGGATCAATTTCCGATTGTAGAAATTAAAAGAAAGAGAAGGAAGAACATCAGCCAGCATGTCTCACTAGGAGCCAGGCAGTGTCTCAAGGTTTGATGGCTGCCACCTGTTGAGTGATCGCAGCGTTATGTGTGGATGCCCGTTACCCTAATTTTACAAATGAGGGTGTAGGGGCCAAGAGAGTGAGTAGCTTGCGTCAGGTTACGAAGTATGTGGTTTGAACTAAAGTACACTGAACAGTGTATTTAAATATGTGTCTGTATATACTTAAAGACTCTTCTAAAGTGATGTAAAAAACAGGATCCTCGGTTGATAACAGCTCTTACACTGGCTTGTTATGTTCTACTTACAACTCTGTGAATGTGCAAAATACTTCATTTTAGTTTTACATATGTGCTCCCCAAAATCATTCTGGCAAGTTCAAAGAAACGTGATAGCATATTTGTGGCACAATTTTATTTACATGTGGACCCTCTCACATGTTCTCTCCGTTGTGTTTGGAGTTTTCTAGTTGTAATGAAGACAAAATAGTCCCAGGGTCGTAAAGATGTAAATGTCATACGATTTCCGTTTCCCCCGTAGCCCCCTTTCTGCCCACGCCGCTCCTCTTGAGGGGCAGGTTCCGCGTGTGACTGCCAGTGCTCAGTGCCTCGTGTGGTAACAAGTGGCTAGCACCAGGCTATAAACGCGTGAGAATCAATTAGGTAATTATCAGTAACATCTAACTTAGTTTATTTCAATTGCTTTTTTTAGTTTGTGGTGATTCAGCAAAGTGAATTAGGACCTAAGTTTCCTTACATGCCTAAAATTTTGAACTTACTATATTTATTACTTAAAATATTTTATTACTTAAAACATTGAAATTATAGTTCACCTGATTTTAATCTAGAATCTCAATTTATTGGAAACTAAAATCAGTGTTATAAACTATGAAAAACTATTTTTTGTTTATATATAAGCTGTTATTACCAATCATCCACTGATCTATTTAATGTTAAATAACTTAAAAGGCTTTTTGCAGGCCTATGTCAATGTCCATTTTTTTTTTTTTTACCTAAAATATCACACATGTCTATTCTGCACCATTTCTTATCTCCCCTATCAAAATCTCTGCTCAACATTAAGAGCTGTTTAACTTCATGAAGCATTCACTGGCCAACCTCGTCATCCCATGATATCTTTTGGTAGCAACTTTATTAATCCACATACCATACAATTGACCCATATAAAGTGCACAATTTAATGCTTTTTTAGTATATTCACTGAATTAGGCAACTAATACCATAATTTTAGAACATTTTATTACCCCAGAAAGAAACCTTATAGTTTTTGGCTACTGCCCTCAATTTCCCCATTCCCCATCCACAAAGTACAAAACCACTGATGTACTTTCTGTCTCCATCAGTTTGCCTCTTTGGTACATTTCACGTAAATGTAGTGTTGTCATATGTGGTCTTTCGTGACTGGCTTATTCTACGTAGCACAGTGTTTTCAAGGTTCATCCGTGTTCATCCAGGTTATAGCGTGTGTGTCCTCTTTATCGCAGATAGGGTTCCATCATATGGATATCCCACATTTTGTTCGTCCGTTGATGAGTTGATGGACACTTGGTTTGTTTTCACCTTTGGGCTATTGTGATTAAAGGTGCCATGAACATTCATGCGCAATGCTTTATGTAAGCGTGTTTTTATTTCCCAAATGTATGCCTACGTGTGGAGTTGCTGGGTCAAAGAATAACGATGTGTACCTTTTTGATGGACTGCTAGACTGCTTTCCCACGTGGCTGCATCCTTTATGTTCCCATCTCCCAAGCGCGAGGCTGCATTTCTCCACATTCGTCACCCCATGAAAACGTAATTATATCATTCTTAGGACACTTTAAAGCTTTGGAGCTGCTTTTCTGTATGTTTTCTCTCTTCTTTTAGACTGTGAATTCCTTAAGGGTAGCGACCATATCAGATATACCTTTGAACCACGAGGAAATCTTCTAACATGATTACTTGTCCTTAGAAGGTTTTCATTGACAAGGTTCATGTAGGTGAAGTAAACTGTAGAGCAGAGATAATTATCTAGTTCATTTACACCAAAAACAAAAGACAAATCAAAACTTATTTTGAGAAGCTCTTATTGATGACATTTGAATAAGGTCTCTGGTTGGTGCTATTGTACAAACGTGAATTTTCTGGTTTGATAATTGTGCTTTGGTCATATACAATGTTAACTTTAGTGGAAGCTGGGTCAGAGATAGAGAGAAACTCTTGTATGATCTTTTTTTCAACTTTTCTGTAAATTTAAAATTAGTTCAAACTAAAAGGTGAAAAATGTTTTTTAAAAAACTTATTTTGAGCTTGAATTATCAGATCAAAATTTATTCATACCAGTTGAAACATTTCAAATAATCACTCCGCTGGCCCCCGCACTTTCCCAGGGTGACACGCCCAAAGCCAGCCTTGGTTCCGGCCACCTCTTTGGGTTGTGTCCTGTTCACCAAATGTCTCTTAAGGCCAGGACACTGCCGTGACTCTTAGTCACAAAGTCGTTTCTCTGTAACATGGAGAAGATACGCTATTATTCTGTAAGCAAGAGACTTTAAGTATTTCAAAAAAAGTGTTACTATAAGGGAACTAGCAACATGGGGAAGAATTGTTAGAATATAAGAGTTGGATTTTTTTATGTAGGTTTTTCAAAGTGGTAGATTTATAACCTTCTGTCTTTCTCTCTCTCTCTCTCTCTCTCTCTCTCTCTCTCTCTCTCTCTGCCTCTTACTCAAGTCAGGAATTTGAAACTCAGAAAAAAATACATTCCGCAAATTTAAGAATGCAAAAAAATATAGAAACAAGGAGGAGGTCCACTAAGAGACAGTCACCTGCTTCCTCATGACTTACCTTTCATGTCCATCACAGTAATGTGCTTAGAATTGTTTTTATGAATGACCATTCCTACCTCCCTAAATCTCTATTTGAGTGCCTTCACAAATTCATTTACTTACTCATTAACATATATTGAATATTCAGTGGCTATATAGAGCTCTGCAACTCATAGACTGTTAGAAAAAAATCATCAGGATAATTAGCTCAGTTACCACTACCTCTCAGTGACTCAAATAACCAGTAAGTTGCGGCATAGGAAATATCTACCCTAATAAATGAAAGTAGACAATGGAGATGATCAGATAGAGCCAGGCTGGAGTGGCTCAGTGGGTTGAGCATCATCCCATACACTGAAAGGCTGCTGATTCGATTCCCAGTCAGGGCACATGCCTGGGTTATGGGTTTGATCCTGTCAGGGAGCGTACAGAAAGCACCCCAATTGCCTGGCCGGTGTGGCTCAGTGGTTGAGCATTGATCCATGCACCAAGAGGTCGCTGATTCGATTCCCAGTCAGGGCACATGCCCAGGTTGTGGGCCCGATCCCCAGTGGGGGCCATGCAGGAGGCGGCCAATCGATGTTCTCTCTCATCGATGTCTCTATATCTCTCTCACTCTCCTTCCTCTTTCTCTAAAATCAATAAATAAAAATTATTTTTAAAAAAAAGAAAGAAAGCACCCAATTGATGTTTCTGTCTCCCTTCCTCTCTCTAAACATGTCCTTGGGTGAAGATTTAAAAAATATATATCTGATAAATAATTTAGGTTTTCAAATGTTCTAACTTGGAATTTCCAGATTCCAGGGGCAAAATTTTTATATATAAATGGAATGTTACCAAAAAGCTGAGCTAAATAAAAAAGAAGATAAAGTAAAATATAGAGTGTACAAGAAGAAGGAAGAACTCAACATTCTAGAAAAATATAATAAAATTACAGGAACAACAGAATTCTAAAAGCTAAGAGTTTTTCAGAGATATTTCCTACTTTAAAAAAAACCAATATGAGCAAAAAGCACAGGAAGATTCTATTACAATTGTTTAATGGGTTATGAGAATAAGTACTATACCAGAGAAGTTCAGTGTTTCATCAGTGTAGATAAACTCTCAGATCATGTCTGCTGAAGCCTATTTCATGCAGTATAATTCTAATGTGGTTAATGAACATCCCTTCCTTAACAAAACTAGTATTTTTTAAAAGATTCCTCCAAACTTATTTTTATTTAGTTTTAGTTACAGAGTCTAGCTAGAATTGACTCGACCTATATTTGTATTTAGGGGGGAAAAATGTCTTTTAAACATTCTGGATTCTCTAAAATGCATTTTGCTCAGGATTTTTCCCCTTAATTTTTAAACCCATGTGTATTTCAAGGGAAATTTAATCCATATGTCCCTGACTCACTCACACTTAACTCATCAAAATGTTGTTTAATAAAAGCTATTTGATGTTGAAAAAGCCTTATGAGTCTTTATAAGTCTTTTTTCTCTCTCTTTGAATTAGGAAGTTGCTTTGCCAGTCATAAATAGTATACCCAAAGGGTTCACGTTCAGCTTCAAACACAGAATTCACAGAGCTCTTAGAAACAACATTAAACACATGCCCATTTCTTAAAAAGCTAAAATATTTAAATTTCTAACAATTTTTTAATTCAGTCAAAAAGTTGTAAAAATAAAAGCTTCACCTTGAATATCTAGCCTTCTTAGCCTGTGTCCATTATTTTTACAATATCAGCAAGGCCATTTTAGAGTCTGCAAATACTTCACTGTATCCATTTTTCTGTATTTCCAAAAATGTATGTCTCTTTCAACCATGGATTCTATAGTCTATAAAATTATAAACACATTTAAGGTACTCTCCACTGTAACAGCGTCCCCGCTAACCAAACTACGTAAATTTAAATACAATGTAGAGTGTTATAAATAATTTGAATCATGGTGGATGTCTCATAAGCATATGTTGAATGATGTCCTTTATTTTAAGAATAAGCCATCCTTTGTTCTGCTGAGTTCCGCAAACAACAGCGACGAGGTCTATTCTTCCTGGTACAGTGTTCTACTTGATATTTATTTTTATATTTTACTTTTTTCTCTGTATGGAAACTTTCCCATGAAGCTATAACTCTACAGATTTATTGTTGTACTTGCTACCAACATGGAAAATAGGGATAATAAACAAGTCAACTAACTTACATAGACCGTCTCTCTTCTGGATGGAGGGGACTGAACGTTCACGTGCCATGTTTTCAAACGTGCGTGAATGCAGGTATCAGCCACCCACTGAAAATACACGGGCGTGTTGTTTGTCACACTTGGAGAAAATAATGTGAGCGAGCGGACTGTTTCCTGCTCGGAGCCAGGCTGTTAGCAAGTTAGGGGGGAGGAGGCGGGCGTCAGGGTCCCGCGTGGGTGCTCTGCGGCGACTGTGGCGCTGCGCGAACGTTCGGGGAACAGTGACACTGTCTTCCGAGAAGTGCTAGGTCCAAGGACAAAGAGGTCCTCCTGCGTACCGAGGGTACTCATTTCTGTACTAACTTGGTTTCCCCGGCTCGATGCTGGAGAGCCCGAGCAGCCCGCAGAAGGTCCTGAGCAGAGCCGTCCGCGTGGGAGGCCCCACGGCCACGCGCGTCTGCGGGGCCCCCACAGTGGAGTCCGCGCGGCCAGGCTGCGCCCGCTGTCCGTCTCCTTAAACCCCTTTCCCGGTGACACGTCCAGGCGGGTCTGCTGGTCGGAAGATGGCTGGGCGCGATGTTCTGTTGTGTTTTAATTTCAGACGTTCTGTGAAGTCTTACTTGTTTAAGTCACTAACAGATAAGCAGCGAAGGAGAGTTGCGGTGCTACACCCGTTCAGTCTGTGTCCGACACAGGAAGGGTAAGGATCAGGGACACACAGAATTATAAGAAACAGAAATAGACCTGAGCGCGGGCTGGCGGGTGGCCCCCTGCGGCCGGGCGTACCCCCACTTCAGGTCCCGAGGCTCGGTCCGACCTCGGGGTGCTCGCTCACCGCCCCCCGCGAGGCGCGTTCGTGCCGCCACATCCGTGTGTTTCCATTCCATATATAAATCCATTCCGTTTATATATAAATGGAATGTTACCAAAAAGTTACCAAAAATGCAACCTAACGCGTCCATTATGGGGGTTATTACCAGCATCATTTTAAAATGAAATAAAAGAGAAAAGAATAGATTCAAATAGAAAAAAAAATTCTTGCACATAGTGAAGATAAGAACTGGAAGGATCTGTGGGGTCTTTGTTCTTTGACGTCGGATTCCCGCGTGACAAGTTGACTCAGTTGGGTGTCGTTTGTACACTGTCCACAGGCGTGATGCTGGGTGTGCTCATGAACAGACGTGAGGGTGAAGTCCCTGCTTTCCGTGAGGCTGCATAGTCCAGCAGGGGTGGGAACTTCTCCTCTGCCAGGGCCATTCGCATGTTTACGACGTCATTCACAGACCATACAGAATTATCAACTTAAAAGTTAGCCTGCTGTGTCTGGTCAAGCTAATTTGGTGAGGCGTGTGATGTCCGCTGCTGTTGGTTTCTGCGGCCTCATATGGCTCTCTGGGAGGAAGAGCAGATAATGGGGGGTTTGGGGGAGACCTAAATATACAGAGGACATCATGATAACCTAAAACAGGGCCTCAACCACCGTGTGGGTTCTGGAAGGCCCTCCTAGACTCATGTCCTGTCTTGAGTCTGGAACCATACGCACACGATTTGGAAAGCGTTAAAGAGTTGTTACAGAGAGTGGAAAACAGTATTTGCTAAAATACCGCCTTCTGTGGGAAACGACTGTGGTCCCGCATGAGTCAGTGAAAGCGTGAGGCAGCGGTCCTCTGAGGTCGAGCCCGAGGTGCTCACCTGGGGATGAGACCCAGCTCATATACATATTAAATCGCCCAGGCCACTGTGCAGGGCACAGTTTTGGGGTGCCAAGACTTGAGGTAAAAGGCCATGGCTGTCCAAACTCGAGGTGATGAGTCCGTACTGAATCGGTGGTGACAGGAAGGAGGAGAAGGGACAGCTACAAAAATGTGTAGAAGGTACCTCTGGGGGATGTGCCCATTGACTAGTTGTGGGGGTGAGATGAGGGAATTTGGTCTAGGAGAAGAAGGAAGTGATATGAGAAACGATTAAACGTGTTTGGGAAGGTGGAAAAAAACGTGTCTTACGGGAGAGAGGAGTGAAGATATTTGTTAAAATTGGTCTGTTAGATATCCAGAATTTTCAGATGGATAATAAAGGTTTGAAATTTGAGAGCTAAGTTGGGCATAGGACTCACAATTCAAACCACGGGCTCAGCCAAGGAAAGGGCGAGTGTATCAAGGGAAGAGCAGTAGGCCAAGGTCAGACCCCTGCGGGGCAAGGCCGGAATGGGGGTGACTGAGGAGAGCCCTGGAGGTAGGGGAGGAAGTGGGGGGTCTGGGGGGAGTCAGGCAGCAGAACTGGAGAGGACAGTGCACTCGAAGTCAAGGAAGTCTGGTTCAGCAGTTTTCAAACTGATATTCCCTTGATACATAGTTTTTGAAATACGTTCATGTGGGGAAAATGTCAGAGGGGTTGTTTTTTAATGGACTTTTTCAAGTCTTTAACGTATACATTAATACGTATTTCCCTAACACCTTGGCCGAAGAAGAGGGAGAGGATGAGGCCAAAGGGTGAAGCAGAGTGAGGACCTGAGAGCCAGACACCCAGGTCAGAGCTCGACAAAGAGGGAGACAGAGGTCCGGGAGGGACTAGAGGGACCCGGAACAGGGTGACCACGTCCCACCTAGGAGTCGCTGGCCAGAAGAGGGTGAAAGATATATTTTCTGAAACTGGAAAAAATTTATGAATGCAGAGGCAGAAAAATCTTTAGATGGAGGGAGGCATCAAAATAAAGGACAAAATTTTATTTTTCTCCAAAATATGAATACTTCATAAATTACACAATCAGGATGAACAGATGTTTATGAATTTTCCTAGGAAGGGGCCATATATTAAACCATCTTCTGAAAGAGATGTGTGACCCCACAGAAGAGTAGAGACCGTGTTCTACACTGCAATGCCTGAGCCTTCTTGGATTCCTTCACCTGAAAAGCCTGGCGTTCAAGGCTGTGTGTGTTCAGTTTCGTCTCACTGCTCCCCTTTATCCTAGCCCACTCTCATTGTCGCCTGTTCAAACCCTCCCTGCTCAGGTGGCCCTGCACCCTCAGAGCTGCCTGTCCAGACCCTGCCGTCCATCGGTTCCTGCAGACGCCACCACCTCGTCCAGTCCCAGCTGCACCCGCCCCCAGAAAGGCTTAAAATCGCCAATTCTGTGAATGTCTGTAATTCTTTTCCATCCCTCTCTTGGGGAGAGGCAGTATCCGTAACAGTTAAACACCCTGACTTTGGACTCTGTCTACCAGTGACAGTGTGTGCCCGTCCCTGCGTTCCCTCCTTCCATCTCATTGCCTGTCTGCAGCAGAGGTGACATGGATGTTTGTAAAGTGCTTTAACAGTACTTAGCTACGCCCTCTCTCCCTCGTGTCAGAATTGTCCCTGAGTGTCTCCGTTTACTCTGCAGTAGAAGTTCTTGGTGGGTAAAATCCATGTCTTACAGGTACTGTGTTCTCTCTCTGTGCCCAAGAGACTGAATACTTTTTTGTCGACTACATGAATGAATGAATGCTGAGTTAAATATGCCCAAACATTTAATTTACAAAGAGGGAACAACTTACATAATAGGCAAAATATGGCAGTTATAAAATTACAATATTTAAAAATAAATAGCGTACGTGTGCTACAGCAAGAATGACCAATTACATCATAGCTCCCGTTGGTTTTCAGCATATTTTAAAATTTATGCTTTCTCTAAAATTCAGCGTCTTTCATATTTTTAAAGAACATTTTGAAGTCAATTCCAGAAAAATATAAAGCATGTAATCTGTTATTTTAAGTGAGCCTTTTACTATGACATACACATGCAACCGTGGTGTGTGTGGTTTCTGTGCTCAAGACCATAGACACAGATCGCGCGCTCTGTGGCCGGTACTGTGTCAGATGAAGATATGCTCTGTCTTCAAGGAGCGTATGCCAACTGGGAGAAACAGACTTCTGAACACTCCACTCGATGTTCTGTAAGTGCTGCAGTTGAAGAAGTGCCCAGGAAACCTGCAGGCGAGGCACTCCGTCCAACCCAGGGTGCAAAGGCGGAGCCCTCCTTGTCTGATAGATTTAAATCATCACCTCTGGCTTATTCACTCATCTAGTCTAGTAGGAATTTACTCTTCTCCATCATTAAATGATATCCTAGTACCATAAAAGAGTCAGTACTCTTCCAGAAAGTGAAAAATGTATTCCATATGTTGGACTAGATGTGATCTAACTAGAAACACAAATGTCAGCTGGCTCACCTATTGAACCAAAAGGCAGAGAAAATTATCACAAGGAACATTAAAACTCTCTCTTTTATTAGTATGTTTTTGTGCTAGAAACTAACTCCGCAATATTTTACTTGGAGTATATGTGCTACATAAGCTTTTCTTTTATAAAAAATCATTCATTGCCTTTGTTGAATGTGCACTACTTTTGTGGGTTTATTTGTTCTGCAAATGAATTGAAAATCGTAAATGGTAGGTTCAAGTTAGAGCCTAGCAGATGTCTCTCCGTACTTTTTAAAATTATTTATTATAAACAAATTAAATAAGATGTGATTTTTAATGTTGCTGCAAAAATAGATGTTCTAGCATGATTCACAGATATTTTGTTAAAATGCAGTCCTCAACGGATCTTACTAGAAGGCTCCGTTCTTTCTGTTTCTGTTTCACACTATTGTAGGTTTTACCAAAGGTTGGGTTACTCAGATCTGAAAGGATGAATGTGCATTCCTAAGCACTTATTTGTACAGTAAAAACCTAAGGAGACCTGTGCACTCTGGGGATGACTGGTTATCGTTGATCTCAGTCTGAGGACAGATTATGTTTAGGAAGTCACCAAAGGCCATTTCTTCAGCACAGTGAGCTTTGTGATATAAAATTTGGGTTTCTAGAATGTCTATAATAGTCTCGGGTGAGTGTGTTTGTGGGTGCGTGTGTGTATGAATTAGGGAAAGAGGGAATAACACTGAAAGTTAAACTCATAACTCCTGAGGTTTGTATTCTATTAGTTGTTCAGGTGATATTTTCCTGATTTAAGCAAAATGATTCCATAACTATATTTTTGTTGTTGTTAATTCTCACCTGAGGATATTTTCCCAATGGTTTTTAAATAGAGTGGAAAGGAGGGAGGAGGAGGAGGAGGAGAGAGAAACATCGGTGTAAGAGAGATACATCCATTGGTTGCTGGGATGGAACCTGCAACCCAGGTGTGTGCCCTTGACCCGGAATCGAACCTGCAACCCTTCAGTCCTCAGGCCTGTGCTCTAACCGCTGAGCCAAACCGGCCAGGGCTCTATAACTATGTTCAAGCAAGAAAAGGCTTTGAAAATTCAGAGAATGATTGTTCTAATATATTTGAACCTTTATCAGTATTCTCTGCTTATAAGAAAAGAGTCACTGTCTCAAAATTGTATAACTGTACTTTCTTTTTCCTTGAAGCATTTTAAATGCCTGAGACCCAGGGCACTGCCCTGGGTAACAGCCCTCTGAGATTTTCTGCGGCCCTTTCCCCTTGACCTCCCTCTCTCCAGGCACAAACACAGACACCTGCTTCTTAATGCCTCGTGGGATTCCGAAACAAAGTTCCCACTTCCTCATATTCTTCACTGATTTATTTCATTTTGAGATTAAAGCATTACATTCTTTTAATTCTATGGGGAAAATAATATAAGTCCAAAGCAATGATAAATATTTTAGATATGTTTTCAGTCACTTAGGCTATGAGCTATTTTCCTGCAAATTTTATCACATTATAGAAATAGTTGTAAAAATTTACTTTCTTATATTTTTGTCTTAGATTTTTTTGAAATACTCATTTGCACTAAAAGTAAAGGGTTCCAATGTTATTTCTTCTAAATAATGTCATGGTTTTAAGTTTAATAATTTTACAAAGATTAGTCCACGTTTATGTCCTAAAATAATAGTTCTTACATGTTCCAAAGACAAATTGAACATGTGGTTTCAAAGTAATTGAGGTTGGAGAAAATCCATATAGCTAATAAAACTTTTATTAATATTAAACTAAGTTTAGAAAATATTCACGTGATTCTAAAATACATTGTAATTTCACATACACTTTTTTTTTTCCAATTTAAAGTCATCAACTACTTGTAACGATGCCAATTTTAATTAACTTCAACTCTTGGTTCCTATATATAGGCTGTGGCAAAAGTAGGATTACAGTTGTGAGTGGGAGAAACACAGACGTTATTCCTGTATTGTATTTATTCTTGTGTTGTGTTTATTATTGTATTATTAATCCACATGAACAACTGTAACCCTATTTTGCCCTACTCTGTATATTCTTTTTTGTTCTTTATATTGCAACTTGTAAATCTAATTCTGAAAATCTAATTGCCATAAATTGCCTTTTAATTGCTAGAATGCTATGGAACCCCCCCCCCCCAAAGATTAATTTTTGTATCTGGAATAAAGAAAAGCAGCCCCCGACCTCTGGAAAGTGGCCTGACCCTTCCAAGGAGGCCTCGATATTTTGGGGGCTGGCCTGGAGCTCACAGGTAGCCCATGGTGCTCTCCTTTGGGCATAACCTCACAGAACACCATCATCAGGCAAGGTCACAGGACAATACGTCAGGCAAAAAAAAAAACAGCTTATAATTTTTGTCGTTGCACAGACAAAAAACAAGGTCACTCTGCATACCATCTAAATACCAAACACCCCCTCTCCTGGCTAATAGTATGAGTGACTGCTACTTCTTTACCAATTGCGGCTTCAGCCTAGGCTAGTCCTGTCTCCCTTTAGATAAGGTTTATTAAGACACTCAGTCACAGAACTGTCCTGCTTCCTGACAGCCCAAACTGGAGCAAAGTCCTGCTTCCTTCCTCGAACCCTTCCCCAAACCATTAACCAAAGCCCAGATCCTTCAGGAAGTCCTTCCAGTGCCCCCTTCTGAGGCATCCCGTCTCCCAGGTCTCCCAGGTCTCCTGGTGGCAGTGAGCCACAAACCCAGCGCCTCACCCACAGGTGTGTTCCTGGTGGTCTTGGGCAAGAGGACATTCTCACTTTCATAGCCCAACATTGTGAATATGGAACTATAAAGTTTTAAGTAAAAGAACTTTATAAACTATAAAGTTCTATTAAAAAGTTGATGTATTAAGATTTCTAGGCTTAGAATTTTGTTTTCAGTAAATTCATCCAAATCCACGAGTGTTTTTAACATTCTACTTTTAAAATATATTTGATGAATAGTTCCCCTTTCAAATATAAAACATATGTTTTTTCTACTCTAGGTTTACCATCTCAATTGATTAAAGACACTATGGCTGTAAAGAGAATTTATTCTTTTAAAGATACTTTTCATTATAATTGGGAAATGACCTTTGTTCCAATTCAGATTTTAAATTAGCATTTAAATTAATGGCAAGTAATATCCCTATCCTTCTTTCAAAAATAGTAATGGATCAAGATTTCTTAAACATTATATTCCCAATTCTAAAACATAAATGACATTTATTTTTTCTTCAATTGCCACTTCAGATGATACAGTTTTAAGCTATTGTAGACATCAGTAAGGGGAGGAGGTTTGGTCCCATCCACTTGTTTAACCATGCTTTACCATCCATCACTGTTCTGATGTGGGTGCTGATGGCATTATAGCTTATCCCTTTATTGCTGTAGGACTGAAATGAATGTATCTACATTCAGGTCCCCAACTCGCTGGACGAAGCAAAGTTACAGGTTACGTTTTTACCAAGTTATCTTCAGAACAGAACCTGCTGGATCACCAGTGCCCTGGCATGCAGAGATGCTGCCCTTTTAACATTTTTTTTTTTTTTTTGGAAAGGGATGGAGGCTTTCAAATAACCACATCTTCCAGATGGAAGGTCTGCTGGTTTGTGATTGTGCCTTATGTAAACATTTTAATATCAGATCCCTAACATCGTGAGGCCCTCCCAAAAGGGATTAAAGCATAATCCCCTCTCTCTGTGGCTGCATGGATTAACTCTGTGTTCTCTCTGGGGCTGGTCTGCTTCCTGGAGGCTGCAGCCCAGACTCCGTGCTCCCTAAACACGCCATGGAACTAGAAGTTGTAACTGAAGGTTTCCAAAGGACAAGGGTAAAAATGACACACTATCAAAGCTGAGTGGTGTACGATGTGTCTTTCTTAAAGAAGGATCAGTTTGAAGCCCTTGTATAAACCCCCAGAAAATACCAATTCAGTAGATTGGAGTGCAATCAAAGGGAAATGCAGTGTTCTCTCAGAAACACAGAGAAACGCGTAGAGAAAATGTGTTCCCCGTTAAAAATTTACGGAGCTGTATTTAAAATTCATAATATATTTCAGTAAATAAGTGTGCACGGTTTTCCTAATGTTTTGCGATTCTTTTCCATTTTTCCAACTTAATTGTTTGGCTGTGTTGAATTACTTTTTAAGAAAAAGAAGCAGTTCGCCATTTTTTGTTGTTGTTTTTGACCACTCCTGTACTGCAAACGCCAGAAACCTCTGTTCAACCAGAAATCACTAGCCTTCTATGTTCCAATAAGGCCTTTCCTACGGTTTTCTTTAGCCAGATCCAACATGAATAAGAAGATACTTTGTTTCTAATGTGAGTCACGTCACCTTCTTTCCAGCTTTGTCCCAAACCAGAGTGAACCTGGATTGTGCAGGAGGGAGATAGGAAGAGCGGCCTCCACGGGCCCTGGTGGTTGAAGGGTTAAGGGAGCGGCTGGTGCGGGGCTTTGGGGACTGCGAGCGGCGGAGGCAGGGGCGCCGGAGCGCGCGCACAGACCCTCCAATAAACACAAAGGAGGGCCTGGGGAATAGAAACCCAAATCCACTTGTAATCGTACAAGAGATTCGGGCATAATTACTTGAGCAACCTAGATTAAGATTGATGAGCCTTTAAAGTGGCGCTTCAGATCGACCGCCTTGCCCTTTGGAAAGAAAAGCTGGTGGAGCCGCGCTGGACCCGGCTCCGCGGGCTCCTCGGGCTCCGGCGGAAGCTGCCGGCGCGACCGGCCGGGCGCGGCTCCGGGGAGGGAGCGGTGACACAAACGGAAGGCAGTCACGGTCGGGCTCGCTGAGACGGACACCGATTGCTTCCCCTCCACGCCTCGGAGGCCGACGGAAGCCGCCCGGCCCTCTCGGTGCCCCGGCTTTGTGCGCACGGTGGCGGGCTGTGTGCTGGGCCCTGGGACGCGGTCACCGCCGCGGCCTCCGCCCGCCGCCCGGGCCTGCTCTGTGGCCGTGGCCGTGGCCCTGCGAGCAGGGGGCCGCCGCAGGGTCCCTCCTTTCTATCGCCTCTGCTGTGATTGTGGCTCGTTTACTGAAAATGCACGTGACTGGGAAGTCTGCGCCCTTGTTTCCGACCCGGGCTGCAGTCGGGGTCCGGGGAGGCCTCCCCTCGGGCGGGCTCGGGCGCAGCCCCGCCGTCCCCGCTGGGTTACCGTTCCCACGCGTGAAACCGCCACTTGCACCCACTCAGGCGGGGTTGCAGTAAGCACCCTGGTAGGCACATGTCTGGAAACCTTCACTGCAGCTCGGTTCTTCTGGTTTCAAAAGTTACGGATTCGAACTTTTCCGACGCTTTCTTGAGAATCGTTTCGTTCAAATGTCTTATAATTTCATCACTTTTTAACAGAGTCTCGGTTCGAAAACTCACTGCTCCGAGTTCCTTTTTCCTTCTACATGAGAACATAAATGCATTTCGTGTCCGTGTGTGCGCCTGTAAGTGTACGTGGCGCGCCTCGGGACACGATGCTAGTTTAGTCTCCCTGCAGGACGCAGACCCGTTCGTACCGAGGATTGTGTTACCACCGGCCCGCCTCGCACCACTCCCACCCGTGGGGGACGCCGCTGCCCCCTGCCCGACCTGACGGGGGTCTGTTTGCCGCGGGCAGTGCTGGCTGCCCAGGCTCTCGGACAGCCCGGTGCTCCGTGCAGAATCGGGCCTGGAGAGTCCGTCCTGCGCCTGCAGTCAGTGACAGCGCCTCGCAGCCACGTAGGATTTCCAGGACGAGGTTGCTGCCTGGCTTGCTTAAGAGTCGCTTACTCGGGCCTCAGACCCCTTGGGTTTTTATAGCACTCTGTATCCCTAGTTTCGTTCTAAGGTAATGTGTAAACGCTAAGCAGACCTTATCTCCCATGAAAGGAGCTGACTTGCATAATTTAGGCACCATTTCTTCTAGTGCATCTTTAAAAATAAAAACCCGTGTTACCATTCCGGAAGGGAGCCAGAGAGGGTCACAGGGACTTCGCCTGATTCTGACGCCCTTGTCTTTCAGGCCCAGTGGTTCTTAGCACGCCTGCCCAGCTCATCGCTCCCGTGGTGGTGGCCAAAGGGACTCTCTCCATCACCACGACAGAAATCTACTTCGAGGTAGATGAGGATGATCCTGCCTTCAAAAAGATCGACGCGAAAGTGAGTTCAAGTGATTCTGCTACAGTACTGGTGGCTTTGTGGCAGGAAGTGGTTTTCAATTTTGCTGGGTTTTAAATGACAGTGGGGGAGGGGAGCAGATTCCCATCTTTCTCATAGAAAATAAAATGAATGAAACAACACATGCTTTATTGTATGGGATTGAAGACTATATTAACGATTTTAAATCCTGTGTTACCAGAGCAGGCACATTTTAGCAGTCTCTGAGTGCCTTTGTGTGCATTTGGGCAGAATAGTAGTTAAGCCAATTGCTCCGAAGTCCCTGGAGTCCAGAATCGCAGGCTGAGAAGGCTAGGAAGGGTCTTATGAAATGTCTTATTGAGACCACTTTTAATTTCCAAAAGTGTAGATTGCCATGTGAATTATTATTGATTGAAAGGTTATAAGGAAACTGCAGGGAGGGGCATACTATGTAGGTATAAATTAATCTCCATTATTACATCCATTTTTTATCTCCTGAAATAAGAGTGGGTTTTCCTTGTGAATTTAAAAGAAAGAGAAACTGATTCTTCGAGAAGTTTTTACTCAAAATGTATATATACTAGCACTTAGATGTTTAAAGTTTGTATTCTTCTGTGGGTGTAATGCCTGAAAAATACGTATTTGGAGGATTTGAAATGTATAAATATGCATCTGTTTATTATATCTTGTGTGGATTTTAAAACCTGAGGATTCGGGCAGCTCTACACCTCTGCACTTTCTTCTGAAATCAATTTTATTGTTATTTTAACTTTTATGTTACCGTGCGATTTGTGAACTTTTTCTCCTGAGGTTAAGGATTCAGGAACAGAGTGTCATGCTAGATATTTAAGAATCATTTTACAAAGATCTTCCTTTAGTTCCCAGAGGCAGTTATTCTAAAATAGTCAAAGACAAATGCTCCTGTAGATCCAGAACCTTATTCTTTATATTTAATTTTTATTAAATAAAGCATTATAAAATGCCCTTGGTAGAAAAGGAATTGAAATTCTAAATTTACCCCCACCTGAATTAACTAACAAGCTGAAGGCCATAGGTGATTAGCCCTTCTCAGCACTTGTTGACTGTTAAAATACTCTGAAGGATTGTTCCAGGACTTCTTCACTTCCAGCTGCAACAGAACTGAATTTCACAGATTAGTGTAAATATAATGTATTTGACTTTTAATAATTTAAAGTTTGTCTTTATGTTTTTATCATTAGCTAGCCCTGTGAAGTACAAAGGAATTTTGGATTTCTGATTAATTTATTCAGCTATTTGAACACTGCATAAAATAAGGTCTGCCATTAACTGGTCAGAAATCATCTTCATTTTATTAGCATAGTTAGCTTTCATTTACAAATTATAAAATTTTCATTATGTATTTGATAAGTTCATTTTCTCTGAGTTAGTCTGATTTTTAACTCGGCAGTCTTTACTGTCATGACATTTTTTTCCTTATATCATCCAAAATGCTACAGAAATACTAGCCCAGAAGAGCCAGCTTTCATGAGTAGATTTCAGTTGTGTGTTATAGAAAGAAATAGTCTTATAAGTAAGTTAGAAAGTGAGAGTAGATCATTGTCTTTTGTAGCTCTACAAAAGCATTGTAAGGTTTTATTTTTAATGATTTCATTAACATAATTCCCAAAATGTTTAAAATATTCAAGTGAGTTCAGTTTGCAAAATGAGCATACATCTTTTCGTAGAAAAGCAATTTAAAGTGAGACAACCTTTATTTTATCTCTTTATTAGCTCCTAATTAAATAAAAACCAGCAACAGAAATTAAAATCTAAATCACAAAAGTAATTATCCAGTGTATTTCAAGTGCATTTTTCAAATATATAATTCAGATATTCAAGCGTTATTATATACGCTGAATTCAAATTTCTTTGAATATATTTAAATAACATTTCAAGTATACTTATGGAATGTTAGAAATAGAACAAGCAATATATTTGAAACAAAATGTAAACTTTTTAAAGTTCAGACACTTTCAAAGGCAGATAAAGTACCAGGAGAAAATCCACCTTTAAATGGCGTCTTTGTTCGTGGAAAATGTCTGGAAGTATCCAAAATGGCAATTTAACTTCTGTTCACCACATCACAACACACAACATCCACACTTCAAAGACAATGTGAGATCACAATATTTGTTACAAATCAAAATATACATTACACTTTCCTTCGGACAGCAGATCCAATGGTGTTCCTCAGACAGATGCACCCAGATCACCAGGATCCTGTAATCCCTTAGAGTCAGGCAGTGTTCCCTGTGGTCTTGGTTACAGCCAGTTGTTTTCTGGGTGTCATTGTGTACTTTTCAAGGGAGATATGAAATCCTTTGTAAAGAAACCTCTAATTCTTGTGAGTTGGGGTGTTCCTCTCTCTGCTCCCCCACTTGTTTTTCTCCCCTTGGAGGGATGGTGAGATGATGCCTAAACCTTGCATTATTCCTTTTTAAGGAAGAGATTGTTTGCACTGTCAAGTGGTATCTCAGGACTCGAACAGGAAGTGTACACTTAATTAGGACTTTGAGAAGAGTCATCACGTTTCGGCCTTTGACTAAACTGTTCTCTAAAGTTTTTCCAAACTTTTCGGGTTGGTCAGGATCTCCCTCGCCAGCCGCCAGGTCTGTTTGGCAGCGTTCTCCAGCGCTGAGTGAGGTTTGCCTTGAAACAGATCGAGGTTGGGCAGGAAGTAGTGAGGGCACCGCCGGCACTGCAGGCAGGAGATGAGTTGCAGCAGAATTCCGTTGAGCCGGTCACCCAGGCAAGACTCGTCCCAGTCCGACTCCCGGGGATGCTTTTCACACTCGTAGGAAACCAGAGTCTTCATGTGGTAATTGTTCAGGGGCTGGCCCGGCAGTTCCAGGTGGCGGTCCCGCAAGGTTTTGAGGATGGAGAGGCATTTCTTTCTGCAGCCCCCCATCTGCAGTCTGTTCTCCGCTTCGGCGAACTGCAGCACCCAGGCGTCGCTCTCGGCCGAGCTCTGCTTGCCGGCCAGGGAGTGGCACTCCTTGGACAAGAGATTGAACCCTTCCGCTTTGACCTCCGCCACCCGGTTGGGTCCGGGCCAGGGGATGTGGGGAAGTGGCCAGTGGGCAGCACTCCGAGGCCAGATCCCGGTGCATTTAAACGCAGGGGTGATCTGCACCACGTACCGATCTCGGATACGCAGTTTCACTTCGCTGGTGTCCGCCACCATCTTCACCACGTCCCTGTAGCTGCATTTGTCCACCGCTTGAGCCACCAGCGTCTGAAACCGGGAGCGGATCTTGCGGGCCGAGAGGTAGCCGGAGGCGGTGATGAATTCCACCCAGAGGGACATGCTCCGTTTGCGCCCGTCGCTCAACTTCAGCACCGCGCAGCCGGGCAGCGAGCCGTCGTCCACGAAGTTGAACACCCCCATCTGGTTCAGGTACAGCACCACCTCGAACTCCGTGGGGGAGATGACCTCCAGCCCCTCGTAGCGGTTGTCCATCTCGTTGAGGGAGCTGATGAAGCGGGGCTCCTGCACTTCCACTTCCTTCAGCACGTCGGACACGACTTTGCAGACTTCCCGGATCGTTTTGGCAATGGCAGCTTTCCTGGCTTGGCATTTTTCGTTGTAGTACTTGTTCAGATGGTACACCAGCTTGGCCTGCGCCGCGATCATGTTGGGGCAGAGCTCCGGATTGTACACCGGAGTCTCGCAGTAGGCTGCGGGATCCAATGCGGCTGCTGCAGCAGGAGCCAACTTCGTGCAGAAACGGCCGCGCTCCGAGCGGCTCGAACCGGTGCCGCGCCGCGGGCTTCTGGCGCGGTCCCCTCCTCGGTCCCCTCCTCGTGCGAGGCGCCCAGCCGCTCTTAAAGGGAAACACCGCTCTCCCCCCTTCCTCGCTCTCTGCCTCTTCTAAAGAATCCTGGCGGGAGAGAGACGCGCGGAGAGATCACCTTCTCGGTTACAAAAACAAAAGTTGCGCTGATACCCAGCAAGGCTCTTCCAGGAGTCAAAATAATCAACCCTTCCCGTGTTTATTTACGCTTTCCGAGAGTCATTGTGTGTGCAAGACTGTTAATCGGATGGCGGAAAAGTGTGCTGAGTGTGTGTCGGGGGTAAGTGTGCGTGTGTATATGTCAGAAGAAGCTGCTGTGGGTTTGTCTCAGAGCCCAGACGCACTCGTGTGGAAATTATAAAGGCAGGGCCAGGCAGGCTGGCGGCCAATCGCCACTGGGCTCGTCACGACTGCCTCCTTCGGCTCCAGCCGGGCTAATTAATCCCTCTCCTGGATGTAGGCACAGGAACGAAAGGTAGGAGGCTGCTGCGGGCAGAAACCCACCCGGGCCACCTAGACTCCTGGAAACCAAGAGGCATCTCTCAGCTTTGGTATTACTTGAAGCATATTGACGTTTTGAGAAGACTTGGCAAAGTGGTTCTCTAGGCGCTGAAAACCCTGCTTGTCTTTTTATCGCTGAAATGCAAATACAGGTGTATGAACGGTCATCCATCAATTAGTGAACTAGATGGGCTTTCTAAAACAAAAGTCACTGAAATACATTTAGGCTATCGTTAATGTCTGTTAATCCTCGAGGTCCTTTAAAATGCAGGCTGGAAGTGCGCTCTTCCCTGTGTATGCCGTTGGCTCTCTGGGTGTAGTAGGTGTATGTAGAATGAGTTTTAAAATATTATGGGGTGTGTTACTTCTGTTTGTTCCTCATTTGCAGTTATTGAAGGGGGTCCAAAAATTGCTGCTAAGTGTGTTAGATGTTGCCTACCCCGGTTTAAGTTAGGATGTCTTAAAAAATGTTTAATACACCCCTCCCCCAATCCTCAGCCCTCTTTGTACTTCAGTGTGCTTCCCCAACATTACAAGTGGACACTAAGTTTTGTATACACTGGTTGAAGTATTTGAAAAAATCAATTATCTCTGATGGAGAGAGCATTTTCACGTGTGTTCTTAGTGAGCTGTATTTCAATATGTGAAATTCAAGAAAGGTCATTGAAATGAGACCTACTGGCAGATAATTGTCCTGAAAATGTGCAGGTTTGGATTTTTCTGGCTAATTTTTACAGATGTATAATTAAGGATATAGCTCCTCTCTGAAGTGTCCTTAGTGGTGACCCGACAGTAGATTCTGATTTTATATGATTCTATGTGATTTGATTAAGGGAAAATGGTTAAGATTTTAAAAGAAAATTAATTTGCAGTCATCCAGGGTTTTTTAATTAATTATCATTTTGGAAAGAAATTAGAAAGAAATCAACATTTCTAAATTCGGAACCTTGAATTTCCCCCAGGAGGAGGAAATGGGTTTACCTCGAACTGCTTGGTGGTACCAGTCGTGTCTTTAATGCACAGGAAAGGAAAGAAAGACTGCTTAGGTTTGTGCAGTGGGTTTAAAACCTAGGCACATTTTTAATCGCCTACCTTTAATTCAGATGCTGTCTCTTTCAAATTAAGAATATTTCCAGCAAACTCCTCTAACTCCTGGTAACAGTTTTGTCGGCACTCTTCTTTCAGAACCACTGGTAACAAGATCTTGTTCAGGGCCCCCGATTTGTACTCAAGCTTTTGATTGGGGGAGTGTCGCACAGTAGAGCATCACAAAGCCACCTATTATGTACTTTCTCGTTATCCAAGAGTGATAGGTTCTGATTTAGCTTAAAATAGTACATTCGATGTGGGGCTTACGGCATCTGCTCTGTCCCCCTAGAGCCCTCCACTCCCTTAGGAGCGGGGCTGGACACCCGAACGCCCCTCCCTGCTTCGCCGGCTGGGCGGGTGAACGGACTGCCTTTGGGCAGTTGGGCGAGGAAGCAAGTCCGAGCGGTGAATCCGCGGCCACAGAGGCGAAGGTGTGGTTGGTCTCTGGGGAAAGGCGCAGGTCCCTCGTACTCCCCCGGCCCTCTCCCGCTGCTCCGCACCCGGGCCAGCCTTTCCTCCTCTCTGCCCCCTGCACCGTAGGTTTTATTTCTGTGAGACGCTCTTTTAAAGCCTTACTTGCTGTGCCGGGTTGCTCTACGTCCGCTGAAGGCCACGATCTCTGCCCACGCGGCTGTCGGCCCCGGGGCCCACGTGTGGTCGAAGCCAAGCCGCGCGTCCTGGTCTGGTCGCTGACCGCCGGCCTGCGCCCGCGCGCTGCCCTCGGGAGCCAGGCTGGAGATGCGTGGCTGGAGCTGCCCCCGATTTCCCGGCCACCTGCAAATGCCCCCGGCCGTCGAGGACGCGACGCAGCCGGGACGTGGAGGCCCCGGGGCCGCTGGGGGACCGGCTGCGGCCTGGGCGGGTCTGCGCGGGGACGCGAGGGCGCCGGGCGGGCCTCGCCCGAGCCAGGCGCGCAGGTGGCGCGTCTTGGGGGCTCGCAGTGCGGCTTAATTGGGTTAAAGCGAAGCTAAACACCGAAGCACTTTGTGCAAACTAATTGGTGTAACCGGGGCCTTTTCACTAATGATTTGCACTTTGAAGAAGAAAAATGGATGGCGAGGAAAGGACTAAGAAACTCGTTAGTCCTCCAGTATTCCCGGAAAGTGAAGTCACTCCGTCTCAAGGACACCACGAGTGTTCACGGAGCGGCTCCCTTCAGCACCCTCCGTCACCCAGGGCGCTGACAGTGATTTACATAACAGAGGACTCACCCACCCGCTGTTACACTGGGTGAACCAGGCGCCCTGGGATAATACGCCGGCGCTTGTTGCTGCGACACAGAGATTTTCTGTTACACTGCACACGTGAAATGAATTGCCCCTGCAGCTGAAGCTTCCCGAAGATCTCAGACACCTCTCAGCTGGTGCAGGGAGAAGCGAACTGAGCAGTGTGTTTAATAGCCCTAAATTCTTTTTCATTGAAATAACCAATGGAGAGGAACTTAAAACATAGTGTATTTTTATTGTAATTTAGCCTTTTTAAATCAAAGGCTTTGGGGATAGATATGTTTTGTGGGAGTAACAACTTTGTATAGTAAAATTGTTTTTGAAATATCATTTGACCTATTGAACTAGTTATTTCAAATGATTATATAATACATGGAGATAGCTAAAAATCAATTTATTTACTTATGTGAAAACTTTATAAAACAATTCGAATGACACCAGTCTTATGCCATTTTTGACTATGAATATGATCTTAGTACAAGAATAAAAGCTTGTGTGTGTCCATGCTGTAGAATATAAATGATAATTGTTTTCATTGGTATGCTGTGCAGACATGTTTGGCGTGAGCTAATAATAGAATGATAATTGAAGAAAACCGACCTAACTGAACGGGGGAAACCCAAGAATCTCATGATTTAATGAAAGTTTGAGATGCTTACATTTGATTGGTATTTGGGATTTAAAAGACTAACCAATTTGACTTTTTCATTTCATTTACTTAGTTTACTAAGCAGCCTTGATTTAAAAGATACCATTTAGGCGGGAAATCCAAAGAAGTCACAAGCTCACCATTATCATAAATTTTAGTACTATTAATGAATGAATATAAAACAATCAAATACTGTGATTTTTAACACTTCACAGCATTCAAAATACCAGTGGCAAAATATTTTTCCTTAAGTACTATTTCCTAGGTAATTTATCCCCATTCTGGAAACCTGCTTATATTATGGGATAAACAAAGTAATGCACAAATAGTCAACTTATTAGATTAAAGAAAAAGTCTATTATGTTGAGAAATGTAGGAATGCAATGTTTCTGTTTTTTAAAAAAAAAAACAATTTAAATTTGAATTACATGTTCATAAATTTAAACAATTGTGACCTTTCATCTGGAAAAATGTATCTGTTAAGGGATATGCACACACATGTTAAATGCTCACAAAGATATTGTTTTGTGTTTTTTCATTATCTGCTAGCTGTTATTCTGTTCCCAAGTATCCATGAATTTAAAGTTTTATTTTTTTTTAATATGTGCTTATTACACTGGGGAGATAAAAAGAATATGAAGTTGAGTTTATTGAATTATTTATCCCTACTGCTGGAGTGGCTTTGAAGGCTCATTGTAAGCATCTGATTCCTACCCCCTCTTCTTCTTTAAATGCACCCAGGCTATTTCATCTGTTTCATTCTGCCAGACACAATATATTTCTCTCTTTTTACACTAGAGAAATTAAAGACAGATATTTGTGCGGGGTTTTCTTTATGTGTCACATTAAATAAGGTAAAATAGAGGGAGTTTTTCTGGTAATCTAATTTGACGGCATCTGCACGTTTCTTCCTGTTGTGACTCCTTGTATAATAACATGAAACAGAGTAACTTGAGAGCCTCAGTTTCAGTGATTCCTTAAAACAATTATTTCATATTTTAATATCAGGTTTATCACAAAGTAAAGCAGAGGCTTGAGGTCACTGTACGCTTTAGACCCTATTTTGTTTCTTCAACCAGAGAATCCTGATAATTGTGGTTAATTTTTAAGAAGCACTTCCTTAATTCTTGACTTGAATGAGAAGGCTGTGACTGTGCAGTCACATTGTCAGGTCTGTAGTAGGGAGTACTCTTATTTTTCCTACAGTGTTGCTTCGTGAACTTGTTCTTGGTGCTAACAAATGTTGAAAAGAAAAGAACTTTGAGATTAAAACCGGAATTTGGAAGTGTACTTACTTTACAAGAATTATCACCACCCTCAGATTGGCAGATTTGAGATGATGCTGGATAAATATCCAAATCTTTTCTTTTGGTAGAAAAAGAAATTTAAGCCTGGGTTATTTAGATAATTGTCTCAGTTCCCTAACTTCATTTGAATGTGTACACAGAGGTACAGGATATTTTAAGTTGCATCTGTAAACTGAAACACTTGTGGGGGAGGGGATTATCAATGAAAATATTTTCTTATTGCTTAAAATAAATGTGATGTAATCCTTTCCAAACATTTGAGGATATTAGAGCTAGTCATTCATTGATTATGGAGCACATGTTGATTCCAATATTCACTGTTATCTTTACAAACTCTAAAATTAAATTCGTAGTGCTGGATTTCAGCTTATATTTTTAATTTGGATATTCTAGGCATAGTCCAGCAGGATATACGGGCTCATGTGATTGATTCTTTTCTATATGAAAACTATGCATTCCACAACCTACAAGGAACGTGGATTTAGAGACATTTGCATATATGACCACATGCTTGGCACTGTTAATACACTGGAGTGTCACTGCACATAGGGAAGACAATGGAAGCAGATGTAATTAGGGTCTGTTAATCTGTACATCTGCACTGGGTCATCCAGGACTGCAGCGCTCTCGTCACTGTCCTGTGCTGGATGTGAGGAAGCCGCTGGAAATACTCAGCATGACCTTGAGACTAAAGTGTGGTGTGTAGATAATCAGCTTCCAGTGATTGCTTGTCTAAAGTAACCTTTGCCATTTCTAATTTATAGTTTTGCAGATTATTTCTTAATTGAACAAAGCAATTCCTCTAAACTGGGATTTGCTTTTTTAATGATCAGTAACTGGAGTAATAATTTAAAAGGATAATTACTTTAAATAAAAAATGTTACCTTTTATCATGTATATTATATGCAATAAAATAAGTGATTTATAGGAAAAAGGAAATTAGTTTATAAATAGGTACTTCCTTTATAGCTTAAATGTAGATGTAGAGATTACATTATCTAAGAATAAATCACCTAAATAATATTTCCTTTCCACTTATGATTATATTCACTATTCTAATAATATTTTATTATAGTAATGTGTACTGTTTCTTAAAAACACAATTTTTCAGACAATGATTTGTCAAAAATATCAAGTCAGAAATTCTAAAAAGTAGTTAATACTTTCAAATCTACACGTTTAATCCTTTTATCTAAACATTTAGATCTAACCAAAGCATAAAGGGAATCGGGTCTGTGAGACGGTTTCTATTAAAAAGCTGTGAACCCATTGAAATGAAAAGTGTAACATTATTTTTATGTCAAATCTTTTTTATTACCTTAAATCTGGTATATTCGTGTATAATTTGCATACAGCATTATTTTATCCTATGATTTTTTCCATATGAATGTGCCATGTTATGAATTCTGACAAATACACACAATCATATAACGTTAGTCTGGCACAGACATATAGAACATTTCTGTTGCCACAGAAAACGTTTCCTCGTGCCCCTATTTTATTATTTAATTTGTAAGTGTTATGATTCATTTATAAATGTCTGAGTGTTTTAGTTTTTTATCAAAACATCTTTAGACTGTAAACACCCTTATTTGTTCCCCTAGAATGTATGCTTTTATCCTGCTTCTAATTTAAGACCAGTTTCAATCCGAGGGCAGCACTGAAGTGGAGGCAGAATATAAATAATATTTCAGCCATACAAGCCATAGGATTATAATTTTTGTTTTACATATGAGTTGTTTAATTTTAATATATGTGACATTAATACTGGGGAAAAGATTCATTTTTCAAAGGAACCGCCAGTATTCGTTATGCTAGCATGACTATGTCTCAGACGCGCGAATGTAGTGTACAGTTTGCACGTCACAATATCTGTTAAGAAACGGGTTTTTCATAAAAGTTAGCCACATTTGAGACATACTTGTAGTGATACTAGCTTTATGTCACTAGAGAAATAAATCTCATCTCAACATTTAAATTAACATTTTACCTTCCATTTTCGGTAAATTAATTCTTTCGTTGAGAGTTGGGAAACAAGGCCAAGGAGTTTATTAGAGCTAATATTAATTAATCTCTATACATTCTTGGAACATATGTTTCTAATCATAATTTTGTATAAATATACAATGTCATTTAAATTTAGATGGTTATAAATACTCCAAACAATGAATTCTTAAATTGTAGGAGTGTATACATTTTTATTGATAATGATGCTCTTTTAAGTATTTTGCCTTTTTACAACTTGGAATAGCACAACAAGTCTCTGTTTCTTCCCCCAAGATATACAATTATTTAAATGCTTTCGGTATTGTATCTTTATTTGGCAATTACAATAGAAATTTTAATGCTATGCATGCTTACAGGCCTATTAACAAAGAAGTTATTGCTTTCTTAATAATCTTAAAGCATTTTTAGGAAGTATACTCTTTTTATGGTTTGCAAAATAGCCTGTGCATGCAGACTGTACGTACACACACACACACACACACACACACACACACAACCCCAGTGTTACAGACAGTAAAAGATTGAATTGGCCTCTATACATTTTTTATGTTAACCTGTTAAAAGGAAACAGCTACTAAATATAGGATTCTTGTCACCACCAGGATGTAATATCCCATCTGCAAGATTGTTTCATAATAGCCCTATAGTTTTCAATAATACTTTAAGAGAGAGCAGCTAAATGGATTTTAAAATAGTAACTGGAAATTTCGACAGTATTTATCCAGTCATATATACTCTGACAGTTTTGAATGTTATGAACTTTTAATTGCGAAATTGAGAAGTTTTAAAATTGCTAGATATTCCGTCCATGTAAACAAAAATACATCGCTCCATCATCGCACACATAATGTGCATGCGTAGATATAAAAAACACCTTCACTTATTTAAACGTGTTTACTTTTTTGCAACTGACCAAGGTTACATTTTTTGCAACCTAAATCTGTATTTTATAATAAACTGCGTAACTCACTAGGGTGGAAAAGTGGATTTTGGGGGGCTTTGGTGTTTTTGTTTTTGTTTTTGTGTCTTCTCGAGCAAACTCAGTTCTTCATTTGCTTTGCTCTCCACGCTGCATTAGCGTGGTCCCCTGTGTGCATCTGCCAGTGCACGATTTAGCCACGGGCATCTGCAGGCCTTGTGGTGATCAGTATTGCAGGCAAAAGCCATATGTGTTTAAATAAAAAAAAAATCTCTTTATTTCATTTGCTGTTTTAACTGGATGGATAACTTTTGTGCCTCAAGACAGAAGAAGAAAAAATACAGAAATAATTAATTGCCTCTATTCTCGGGGTAGCTGCATTCCCCCTCCAATATGGAATGCTTGTCAGCTCTCCTGATAAATGACCGCATGCATTTGCATAGATTTTACATTAACACAAAAATTAGTTTTATTTGTGGAAAACGAGTTTACATAATAATATAAAACCTAGTGTTATTGATTATGTTTCCAAGCATTGATGATGTTTAAAGGGATTGTAGATTCTTATTTTTTAAAGATTTGATCAACCTGTTTCTTAATTTAAACTTTTTTTTTTGCTTTAATAGTTTTGAATTAACAAGACAAACATATTTATAAAATGTTAAAGTTTTAAATTTCTTTTCTGCATATGTTAACCACAACAATCTCAGACCTACAGTTAGTACCACTCACGTGGTTAAAAGATTCTGATTTTAAATTTTTGGCATGTAATATTTTAAAATACTTATTATCAATTATATATACCTCAAAGAGTTGGAATATTGCATCTCTGTGAATGATTTAAGTTTCATGTTTATGTTATCAAAAGGATGGATATTATATTGGGTGTGTTCATTCCTGGTATGTTGTTTACAGCCAAATTTAAAATATATCTGAGAACTATTCTCTCCATCTTCAATCTGTTTTTTTTTTTTTTTTAATATACTTAATCAAATGATCACCCTAATCCAGGCTTGAAAACATCACTCCGCTGGAGGTATGGAAACAGCTCCCCCTCCGAATGCAGGCAGAGGGTGTTGTTCAGACTGGGATCTGGCATCTTGTCCAGAGGCAACCTGCTAATTGTGTGCTATCATTGTATTACCCATGTTACGGAAAACGCAAGTATGTTCACTGCTGTTAGTTACATCCCAAGTTTTTTCATAGAATGTACTTGATCCTCAAGAAACCTACTATTCTTAATGGCAACCTAACCCAGGAGTCTCTCCGCCACTCCTTGATTCTGGGACGCCCTGGGTGCCAGCTGTCACAGCTCAGCTAATGATGACAAATACCCCTCCTATGCAGATTGCAGAGCTCACAGTCTGCTGTGCAAGGCAACCAGACCACCTTTCTGCAGATAGCAGCCTAACCTTTAAACTCGGGCAGAATGAAGGGATAAGCTGGGATCGTTTCAGTATCTGTATGTATCTTTAAAAACAAAAATCGGAACTATGTCAAATACCACGGACTTACTTTTTCTAATTTTTGAATGTTTTATAGTCAACAATGCTTTACCCTTGAGTGCTGAAATATTCTTAAACGAGAAAGTCTAGGTGGGATACAGTTCACAGCCACACTAGGGTGTGTATTTGAAATCGGAATATAACTCAGGTGATGTGAGTTATTGAGAAAATTATCCAGATTGTTTAAGGCCAGAAAATAGGCTGGTGAAATGTTGAGGGAAAATGTGTCCTTTCCTTCTGTTCCCCTGAACCGCAGCGCCTCTGTGGTCCTGCTGGTGCTAGGCCCGTCCTGTTCTAATCTGCGGTTCTGTGATGTCTTTAAAACTCGGGGTTATTCCAAAATGACTTAGAAAATAATTGTTGCTAATGATTGTTCTCTCTAGTTTCAAACTTGAGCTTTTGTTTTAAGCTGTTAGCTTGTTCTATAGAAATTTGTTTTTCTGTGATGATACATACACACCTGCATGGGTTATTCAGAATAAAAATGAACACCGTTAACGAATGAACAGCGTTAACCATAATGTAATTCGATGGGGGGGGGTAAATTTCACATTAAATAAGGTAATAGTTTACAATTGCAACATTTGTTTTAATTTACAAAATAATTTTGTATGTGTTAATACATTTGATACTTAAAGTAATGTTTTGATTTGAGAGAAATGGGTGATCAAGACTGGGGACAACTACTCAGGGAGTATTTAATCTCTTAATCTTCTCAACAAATGCTAGTTCCCATTACAGATAAAGAGACTGAGGCTTAGGAAGATTGTCTTAATAAGGTCACACTGGTAACTGCAGAACCAGGTCTGTGTGACCTCGGTGGCTCTTAGCACTAAGTGTCTAGGCCACAGATTGCAGAGGTCTGTGTGTGTATGTATGTATGCAGGAACGCATGCTTATATGTGCTGTCTGTACCAGAAATAAGTTTTAGCAACGGATACTGGGATGTATATGTTATTCTGAAAAGAAACTACAGACTTACATTTACATTAAGGATATGATTGTGTGGCCTGGCCGGTTTGGCTCAGCGATTAGAGTGTCGGCCCGCAGACCAGAGAGCCCCGGGTTCGGTTCCCACTAGGGGCACATACCTCGGTTGCAGTTTGCCCCGGCCCCAGGTGGGGTCGTGTGGGTGGCAGCCACTCGATGTGTCTCTCTCACGTCAATGTTTCTCTCTCTCCCCCCCCTCTCTCTCCCACTCTATCTGAAGATAAATGCAAAAATGTCCTCGGGTGAGAATAAAAAAAAAAAAGGAATATGATTATTTGATGAGTTATAAAGATTAAGGTCTTTATAGGAGGTTTTTAATTAAGTCGATATTGAGACCCTTTGTTATGCTAGGAATTTTTATTTTATAATAATGTATTGATCTATTACATGAAGAAAACTATTTAGTAAATCTATATACTATTTAATGAATACGAAACTGGACTAATTCACCTAAAGAACACTTCATTTCAAAACCTAAGATGATTGAGTTATACCTTTATAACTCAATTGCTTCAGCCAACCCTTGAGTAAAGTATCTTTATACTTTTCTTTTATGCTTTTTTGTACTATATTTTCTTTTTATACTATTTTCTTTTTTACTATTCTTTCATACATATCGTTTCACTCTGTGGCCTTCCAGTTCAAGATACATTAAAAACTCCCTTTATCATGAATTTAAATAGAATCGTGTCAGTTTTTATTCCTTGCCAAATTTTTCTTTGGTACGAATACTGTGCAAGGGTCTTTCACAGCGACACATCTGATTGTGTTGCACATTTTCTGTCTTCACGTATTTTCATTATAGAATTCTCCTTATGATTACTAATCAGTACTAATGCTTAATGATTTGTAAGTACTCCACAGAATATAAAATTATATAGGATTTACAGAGAACGTTTTGTTAAAATGGATCATGCCATCAGTGCTGGGAAGGAGAAACTCGCTCTGCTGCAGAGTTCCGAGGGCTGTCAGGGCAGGAGGATGGGGTGCAGCCTGCCCCCCGCCTGTCGGCTGCTCCACAGCCTCCTTAGGAGGGGTCCCCCAGCCTCTGCTCTCCCTCCATCGGGACGAATTCATTACCTGTGCAGGTAACTCCTCGCACTTCCCGACAGTTCCAACGATTGGAAAGCTCTTCCTAATATTGAACCGAAACCTTTCTCCTTTCGGTGCCTGTTTGTCCTTCTGTCTGTCTGTCCTGTTAACACAGAGGAAGTCCTCGAAGTTCAGTGTTTCAGATAAACTGAACACGCTCTGGGCTCCTAGCCACCACAGCCACAGCTGTCCTCGTCCCCTCACGGCTCAGGGCCCGTCCTCCTGCGGCGTTCCCTTCGGGGTGCCGGGCGTCCCTGCCAGCCGGTCGGTGGGCGCAGGCAGGGGCCTGTTAGGGGGGCCTGGGCACGTAGCTTTCCGGGGCGCTCCGTACCCCGCTGGTGCATGCCAGGCCCTGTCAGCCATCACACATCCCATTTGTTTAAAAGTATGTTCCTGGGGTCCTAAGGAACTGACTTCTGCCCACTCATTTTGTATTGCTAATTTTAGCTATTTTTCTATGATTTGACTTATAATAGCTAGTTAGGTGTTATTATTTTGCAAATGAATTAACAAGCATAATAGCTTTTTGCTTTTTTTTTCTTAAAATGTGTCATAGGCTACGTTGAGAACATCTGTAGCGAAACAGAACGTAACTGTCATGATTTACTGTTCCGGCTCAGCACAGGTGTAGAAGGAGCCTGAGCTGCTTAGTAAGATCCCCGGGTACACGGCACTCACCGAGTGTTCCACAGCCTGTCGGTTTGTTTATATGGCTTTATCAAATTATATAATCGATAATCTCCATTAGATATGAAGAATATCCTTTTTATATTTTAACATATTTATCAATTTTGCTTTGTCAACCATTTTTTGCCTACAACTGGAACTTACAAGCGTCCCGTGTGTTTGAATGATGCACAGAAAAACGAACACATTTTCATGTAAATAAGTATTAGTGGGATCATTTTCATAGCGGCTCCGTAACATTTCTACTTGATTGTAACATTAATTTCCAAATAATTGAGCATGAGTGGAGGTAAATGCTTTCTTAAAGTGATGCATTTAATAAAGTCGAAGTCAAAGTACAAACTTTCTGTGAAGCTAAAGTAGCCTCATAATCAGAACCTGTCTGCTGCCCTGTGTTCAAGAGCAGCGCCCAGAGCCGGCCGTGCAGTAACCCAGGGAGCAGGAGGGGACCCCATTATGTGACGAACACACTGCTGGAAAAACACGTTCGGGAGATTCAGTAGTAAAAGGTGACCAGTATTAAGTAATTGGTAAAGTACAAAATGCATTTATTCTAGTTCCCTATGAATTGTGCAAAAGAAAATATATCTAACTTTTTTGTGTTGTTTTAAAGCCTTAAATTTCTGTAAGTGTAGGCCCTTTTATTTTTATTTTTAATTTGCCATGTTCTGATTCCTCAATGAGGACATTTCATTACTACTTCCTTTGCCCTCACTGTGACGTGTAGGTGATAGCACACAAAGGCGGCCCGCCTCGGACCCGGCTTTCCTGCGTGTGTGTGCGTGTGTGTGTGTGTTGAATGGAGAACGCGAGGCCCGTGTGTTCGCAGAGAGCCGTGCTCGGCCGGGAGCGGCCCCATCTGTTCCGTCCGGTGGCTCATGCAATAAAAGGTGTTATCACATGCATCTAAATGCACTAGCAGTTGCTTTATGAACTCTTTCTGCGCGTTGAGGAGTTTATATGTTGCCTACTCTATTGTATGTCAGTCCCAGCTGACCCAAGTACATTCTGCTGAGCATATTTGGGGGATAATTAGATCTAATGAAGCCTGGAACACAGCTAATTCTCTAAATGATTTATTTGTATAGTCTTGTCTGATTCCGAAGAATTCTCCAAATCATAATCTAGGACACTGATTTTTTTTCCCCAGCACTGTGTTGATACAGTTTCTCTATTTTTAGGTTTGTTAGGTGGGCATTAAAAGGCAATTAGGTATTTGAAATGATGCGAAACAGATTTCAGAGTAAAAGTTGCTAGGCTGTGTGAGTGCCCAGGCTTGAGGGGAAAGCCGGTCTTCACCATCTTTTGTTTTGTTACTATCCAAATGTTGATGGCACTTGTGGGTTAATCATGGGATAGAAAACCGCAGGTGATAAAAGCCTCTTAAAAAGTGGTACACTGGGAAATAAAACCTACAAGTGAAATATTTGAAAATTGTTAACGGAAGATTCCTGTTTCTGAATCAGGTTTCCCAAGGAAATCAGGTGTGTGTGTGTCTATTCGCACCCTTCGTGAACAGCCTTCCTGTTGGAAACGGTTCCATTCAGATGGCCTCACTGCACCAGCAGTGCTGAGGTGACATTTCTCTGCGTGGCCTCACAGAGCGGTCGGTGACTCGCTTTAAATCCCATCGACTGGCTTTCCTTTCCTGTTACCCTGTTTCAGTGAGTGGCACTTCTGCTGTGCAGGTTAAGATCTGGTAGCTTACCCAGGGCGTACTGGAATGAGGACAGGGACAGCTGCCAACAAAGAAGGATACAACTCTGTTGAAGCCTTGCACTCAATAAATTAGATACTGAAGTCTCTTCAGGTAGGTGCTTTTGTGACCCGTGTCCTATTCGGTGTCCTGTTGTCTAGAAACTACAGCTGACTTCCTGAGAGTTGTGACTGTTATCGTTTGATCTCAGCACTTAAATTCGCCATACTCTGGAACAGAGATGACAGATGCCTCAGGGGCATTTAACATTCCCCATACTCTAGAACAGAGATGACAGATTTAACATTCCCCATACTCTAGAACAGAGATGAAAGACGCCTCAGGGGCATTTAACATTCCCCATACTCTAGAACAGAGATGACAGATTTAACATTCCCCATACTCTAGAACAGAGATGAAAGACGCCTCAGGGGCATTTAACATTCCCCATACTCTGGAACAGAGATGACAGACGCCTCAGGGGCATTTAACATTCCCTATGCTCTGGAACAGAGATGACAGATGCCTCAGGGGCATTTAACATTCCCTATGCTCTGGAACAGAGCTGACAGAGCCTCAGGGGCATTTAACATTCCCCATACTCTAGAACAGAGATGACAGATGCCTCAAGGTCATTTAACATTCCCTATGCTCTGGAACAGAGATGACAGACGCCTCAGGGGCATTTAACATTCCCCATACTCAGGGGCATTTAACATTCCCCATACTCAGGGGCATTTAACATTCCCCATACTCTGGAACAGAGATGACAGACGCCTCAAGGGCATTTAACATTCCCCATACTCAGGGGCATTTAACATTCCCCATACTCAGGGGCATTTAACATTCCCCATACTCTAGAACAGAGGTGACAGATGCCTCAAGGGCATTTAACATTCCCTATACTCTAGAACAGAGATGACAGATGCCTCAAGGGCATTTAACATTCCCTATACTCTAGGACAGAGGTGACAGACGCCTTAAGGGCAAGTACCACTCTATTCCATGCACTGCCTAGTAGTGTGGCTCCCCAGCTCCGCTGCCTCCGCGCTGACCTAGAATCTAGTTGGAGGGCTGTGATTCTCATTATGAGATCTTTGATGCTGCCTCTGATAAATTCTAGTCTTAACCTGCGCCCTGACCTAACATACTCTTCCTCTTATTTTACCCTCTGCATGAAAGTCAACTAAAGACTCGATGGTAACACATCTTAGAACCTTGAATAAAAAAGTTGCAGGTCATTGTTATTGCTTGGGCTTCAAGAACTTTTTTTTTTTTTTTCAAAAGTGACAAAGAATGAGCTGATAAGATGAACTGGCGTTGAATTCTGACTATAAGCGAGGTGCCATGCGGGGTGCCTGGTACTACTGCTCCGCCCTCCCCTCCCAGCACCAGGAAGTAGACACCCTGCCATCATTTCCTTGAGATGCTGGAACACAGAAGTCAAGTGACTGCCCCACGTTTACAAAGCAGTGTACAGTGTGCAGAGTCGATATTCTGAGCCAGCCCTTCCGAGGCCAGATTTCAGGGCCCGCTTTCTTCGTCATAACACGAAACTTATTCTAAGTGTGTTTTCTCACCCGTGAAGTAGGGTAATGATATCTACATCATAGGATTATTGCATGCATTAAATAATTAGCACATATAAAAAGCGTTACGTTTACTTACCCAAATCCATACAGTAGCTACAGAGCTAGGATTCAAGTCCAGCTTTTTGTGTCCCTAGCCCCCCCGGCTTACCCAGCACAGTGCCTCAGTGGGTCTGAGTTGGATGAGGTATGCCACGAGCATCGCCGTCCGTGCTTCCCGGGGGAGAATGTGTTCGTCCTGCTGGTTGTTTCCATGGCACAGCGCATGTGCTCAGTGGGGAGTGAATCAGTGATATTCATTCTGCATTTTCCAGTAAAATACATTAATGAACCCCAAATGTATATCTCCAGCCAAGACCTTTCCTCTCGACTAAAACTCCTTGTCCGGGGTCTCCCCCACAGCGTCTCACAAATGTAGGGTGACTGCAAACATAACGTATCCAAACTTGCACCTGCTCTTCCAGCCGCTCAGTCTGCCCCCCCTGCAGTCACTCTGCTCCGGCCGGACTGGGCTGCCAGCCTCGACCCCTCTCTGGCTTTCCCACCCCACACCCCACTCATCTGCGAATCCCCCGGAGTCTGACCACCTCGCCAGCGCCAGCATCAGCCCTGGTCAAGTCACCATGATTTTTACGTGCACTGTTAGTTATCCGAGAGATGTCCTGGCTCCCTTCCTTACCCCATGCCTGCTGACCCTATACTCTTCTCAGTGTAGCAGGAGACAGATTTGTTAAAAATGAGAGGAGGTCAGAACATGCCACCCTAAGTTCAGAATTCTCTAATGACTTCCCATCTCAGAATAAAAGTCTAAATCTCTAAAATGCCTTATTAGCGCCCTGGCCATTGTGGCTCAGTTGGTTGGAGCAACCATCCCATCAGGCACATGCCCAGGTTGGGGAGGCAGCCAATCATTGTTACTCTCACATTGATGTTTCTCTCTCTCGCCCTCTCCCTTCCTCTCTCTCTAAAAAGTAAATAATAATTTTTAAAAATCCTCAGGTGAAGACTAAAATGACTTGTTAGCCCTATAATCAACACCTTTCCCCCACCCCCTCCCCTCCTGATGTCACCTGCTGCAGTCACTGCTGCTCTGTCTTCACTGAGTACATGGTCACCCACTCCCACTGGGGTCTCTGCACCTGCTGATTCCTCTGTGTGGCACTTCCTGCTGCCAGGATCTGCAGGGCTGTCCCCTCACGCTTTTCGGGTGTTCACCCTATCAGACACGGAGTGCAGGCCCTCGCGTGTTCTCTCTCTCCCTCTACAAAAATAAAATTAATACAAAAATACATATATATTTTTAAGTATATCCCACCAACTCTATCTCCTTCTTTGCCTACTTTTTCCCATACAACTTACCACTATCCAACATTTTTTACCTATGTGTCATAATTAATGTCTCTCCCCCACTATTTCAGTGTAAGCTCTTGATGAGGGCGAAGGTTTTGTCTTTTCATTGCTGCATACCCAGAATCTAAAACAGTGCCTGGCTTATAATAGTGCTCAGCAAATACCTGTTTAAATGAAGGAAGGAAGAAAGGACAAGATGAAGAGATGGAAGGAGGGAAGATGACAGAAAGGAAGGAAAGGACGTAATCAGTTTATTCTTCTAATACTATGTAATAATGCTTGTAACTGCACTTAAAGATTATTTTAACCTCTTAATTCACAAATCATCGTGGCCTCTTGACATTGTCGACCTCCTCCTTTTTGAAATGTTCCTGTCTTAACAAAAATACTAGCTATTTAACCCATACTCTCTGCAGCAAGTGGTTGGGTGGGATTTTTCCTGTGGCCCCAGAACTGGCGTCTGGAACCCAGAGCCGAGAGCAAGGGAGCGTCCAGTACTTCGCCTTCTAAAGAGCTGACAGCAACTGGGCTGGACAGTGGGGCTCACATTCCAGTGGGAGGCATTAAGAGAACTCCTTGCTGCTTCCTCTCTGATCCCCCACAACAAGTATATTCTTCAGCTTGTTGTCATCCTGTGGGTATGTAGCTTGAGTGAGCATGCTGTGTAGCTGCGTCACAGATCTGTGCCTTCATTCACGCTCTCTGCTAACTCATCATTGCCACTTTCTACTCCCTGGCGGCTGTCTTCCAAATTGACACCTCTGTTCTCTCCATGTCGTCATACCTCCTTCCTCTCAAGTAGAAGTCAGAGGTTTTTCCTGAGGGCTGCTGTCTCTCATTTCTCCCTTGGTTTCTTCGTTGACGTCAGCCATTGGTATCATTTCAGAGACTTGGCATCTCAGCCATTATTGCCCTCTCTCACCTTTTGCTCCTTCTCTGCCACCCTGTACCCCACTAACCACCAGGTGTTGCAAATTCTCATTCTTTCCTAGTATCTTTCACTTGTATTCTTGTCACACCCACTACCATCACCCGAGTTTAGGTCTTTCCCACTATTCCTGGACTGTTTCTGTCTCTCCCTTCTCTGGTCCATCATAAAGAATGCTGCTCGATTGCCTTTCTCAGAGACCACTCCTATTATGTCACTCTTCTGTTCAAAAATACTAGATTGAGTCACAATTTCCATGAGAGGGAGGAAGACAGGAAAGGGAAAGGCATGAAAGGGAGGGAAGGAAGGAAAAGAGACCCTTCTGGTATTCCAAGTGTTACTGATGAAACAATGAGACCTCAGTTCCTGTCTTCTTGCAGTAAAAAATTCAATCAAGAGACAAAGTGCAGCAAAGCCAGCAAGAATTTATTGGCTGCGGCAAAACACACTCAAGACGGTGAAACAAACAAGAGCCTAGAAGAAGCAACAGGAGAGCCCAGGCCGGCTGCTTCGGCTCACTGGGAGGTCAGAGAAAAGGGGGCCGTGGAGACAGGTTCATGGGTTAGCCCGGGACGAGCTGCGGCTGCCCACTGCTCCCTTGGTTGCACGTCTCAAGGGCTCCCTTGAGTTTAGGAGAGGGTGCGCTCCCCACAGGGAGAGTGTGTACTGGGCCCTTTGTCTTGAGGCTTTTATTTCTTTTGCAGGCAGGAATCTTAGGGAAGCCTCTAATAGAGGGTACATCAGCTTCCCAGGTGTGTCCTTTCAGGTGGCTGTCTCCTTTGGTTGATGCTAGAGCAAGGGTTCATTAGTCAGTGCAGCAGGTCCCAAGGCAGCCACAGCAACACGCGTCTGTCTGAGTGCTGCTTCTCTGGGTCTGGAGCAGAAATACAACTGGGGCCCAGACGTTATATTTAGGGAGGCAAGGTCAGGGGGTCTAAACCACATGCCCAGCGACTGCGTGGCCAGTGATACGCTAGCAGAGGAATGGCCATTGCTAGGCACCGGGGCTTTCTGCCTGGTGGCCTCTGTGCCTGGCCCGTTGTCCCTGCTCTGCTCACGTCTGCCTGCAGACGCACGGCGGGTCTGGTCGCCGCAGCAGCCAGGGTTCACCGTCTGACATCCACCTTTACATTCTCTGCTGCAGACCACTTTTTTTCCAAACACAATTCTTAGCTTTCTTTCTCTGCCCTGATAGCTCTTATTCTTAGCCCTCAGAGTTGCAGTTCTCTCTTGAGAGCCAGTGTGTCCTGTGATCTTCCTAATGGACAGTGGTCTTTGCTTCTCAGTGATCTGTATCACTTGACTTGGCTATAGTGCAGACAACTGCTCTAAAAAAGCTCACTTAAACGCGTAAATGTGCTCCTCTCCCAAATGGATTCAGAATTCCTGAGTGATAAGCAAAATGTAACCCTTGTCTTCCCTACCCCAGAATGCCTCGTTCCGTCCCTCCCTCACAGAGCTTGCGGGCTGGTGGCCTACAGACAGCTGACGCACACTGCAATTCACCGGGCTAAGTACTGAGTAACTGGAAAAGAGAAAATCACCAGGAACAATAAAGGAGGGCATGTGAGCACAATCCAGGAAAGCTTTCTGAATAAAAAACCTGAGGGCTGAATACATGAGTCCTATCAGCAAAAATGCTCTGAGCATAATTTTTTCTTTCTATCCTTCTGTCCTCAAAGCATTGTGCCAACTAATACAGAGGATATGTAGCTTGTAGCCTGCTCCATGAAAGGGAACTACCTGAGAAAGGTAGAAAAGTCATAAAAGAATATGTGGGCACACCTTTGATGATCCCAAAGTTCCTGCCTGAGTGGCCGAGGAACAGAAACGACCAACTGAGATGCAGGAACAACGGGACAAGAATGGGTTTTCTAGGGTGATGACTTTGGTTTTAACCGTTGAATTCTGGGATTTTCGGGTGGAAAGTCAAGAAAGCAGCTAAAGATATGACTCTAAAGTTTAGGAGACAGATCTAGGATTCATCGTAACATTTTCTGTAGCTCTGTTGTTGGTCCGTAGCTCTCCGTGTCCCAACCTGTTGGAAGTGGGTTTCTTGTGATGTCACGAGAAAAGGAATTTTCTGAGACTCTCACTGGAGAGTAAGAGATACTTATTTGCGTGGAATTAAGCCCATGAGTTTCCAAGGTCCCATCTCTCTCCGTCCTGCCAAGGGAAAGGTCCAGCCGTGTCTTCAGCAGAGCGAGGATTAAAGACAGTGCCCAGAGTTTCTGCTCCCCATTGCACAGTCCAATCCAGCATCGACTGGTTTAGTTTGTGTTCCCAGCTGCAGCCCAGTCCATGTGGGGTCCACCTGGGCATGGGCCCTACGGCTTCTAGGGCCACATGGCTGTGGAGGGAACACAGGCCAGTGCAAGGAAGCGGGAGCAAAGCCAGGGGAACGAGAGAGAGAACTCCTTTGTGTGTGGATTTGAACCTTCTAAGATTTCGTGCCCGTGCAGAGGCTTCACCCCCCAGCCAATCATCTTTGTTCCAGGCTAGACTGACAGGCGAGCCCCTCCCTACGTCACCCCAGCTTCACTGTGCATGCCTCCATCTTCTCCCCCAGTGATCTGCAGGGCACAGACCCGTGGCTCCCTGGACCGTGTCAAGTTGCAGCTTCCTGGTGCAGCTGCCCAGGTGACCTGGCTTATAACGTCTGGCCTCCCTTTGCCCTCTTCCTGTTGTCAACATTACTAGCTGGTTACAACAGTGACAGAAGCAAGAGAATGCTTGGAAACCCCAGGAGACCATCTGGAATGAGACAAGATACATGGACATTACCCTAAGGAAGACCGGCAGAGAAAGAGTTTCCAGGAGATGATTGAGAAATGATGTTCAGAGAAGGGAGAAGGAAAACCAAGAGACACAACTCTCCCAAAGGCCAGAAACAAGAGTGCTTCAGTCATCGGGTGGTGGACAGCAGTTCCACGGCTCCGCAGAGTTCAGACAAGTAGGATAAGAAGTGGGTTGTTTCTCTGCATCAGCTTCCGTGGGTCACAGAGACAGCTTACAGTGGGTTGAAGAGGAAGCGGGACACTGAGTGTAAAACACACTTTCAAGAAAACTGTACATAAAGGAAATGTAGGAGACATTGTGGTGATGGTGGGTGTTGCAGGACACGTTTGAAAAGAGGTTTGCACATATTTAGGGCACAGAGGAATAATCGAAGAAAAGTTAAAAAGAAAAACAGAGGGCTAATTTATGAATGCCTGTCTCCGAGGCGAACAGAAGGGAATGGTGTCATTCTCTTGAGACTACAAACAGTTGAGAGGTGGCTCAGTTTTCCTGGAAGGTAAACTCTTCACATTGATTAGTATTGCATTTTATTCACCGTATCCCACATGTAACAATAACAGTGGAAAGTGAAGGTGTGGCTTGGGACAGACAGGTGAAGGTCTGGAAATATACCAGGAAGAAGCTGTTTCATTGTAAAAGGTAGTTATTGATATAGGTAAGTTTATAGATGATGGTTTAAACAGCTAACGGAGCATAAAATGAGGCCTCCATTTTCTCTTTGCAGTAGATAACCCTGGGACTTAGGTACGCAGGAGCTGAGGAGGGAATTGATTGTTTAAATCATCACTGAAAGGACTGAGCAAATACACTGATCAAAAACAAGTGAAAGACTGAGGACGAACAGTCTATACCTACCATGACGGGAACTATGAATTTGTGATAGTGCCAGTTTATGTGAAGTCAGAATTACCCATATCACCCAGCCTTCCAAATGTGGAAGAGGGAGAAATTAACTCACAGAAAATGTCCGGAGAGGAGGGCCCGTGGGCGGCTTCCGGCAGAAGGACAGGGATGCAGAAGGTCAAAGGCATTTATGTGGCTGGACTGGTAGACTACCTGTTCTGAAGTGCAGTTAGCTGAACAACCTGGCTGCCACGGAAGGATGAAGACTCTGGAAGTCTCCAGGGTTTAGCGTGTGGAAATGCAGGACTTCCAGTTAGCATATGAAAAAGTTCTTCTTTCCATCTCTACCCAAAATCTTAGCACGTGATAACAAAGGACTTCCAGTTAAATATGAATTTCACATAAACATTCCGTTGTTGGTCTGAGTCAACGCGCCGTGCTTTATCTGGCAGCCCTAGATGAGCGTGAGGAGCAGACAGAGACAGTCCCCAGGACGAGTTACTGAGACAGTTTAAAGATACGAGGCGGAATGGATCATGAAGTGGAATCCGGCCGTAGACAGACACAAACTGTTGGAATTCAAAGTCGTCAAGGAATTTTGAGATTAAGCTGGAATAGATTGAATAACATAGATTGACTATATGAATATTGAATTCTCTTTAGTGATAAGATTTGGGTGGAGAAGGAAAGAAGAGCCTTTGGGGTGGGGGACTACAAAGAGCAGAGTGAAGAAATGGAGGAAAGCAGGCTGAGTCACCGGAACCCACAAAACGCGTCTGGGAGGGGTTGCTGGAATATTGGAAGCCAAGGCCATATACCAAAATCTTTTTTAGTTCAGTGCTTTGAATACTTCTGAGATATTTAATAAAACATTTTTATCTTCAACAGCTGATGATACTAGAGTTTTTAAAAAGGTATTCCTACAGCTGGGAATCATAGCCTCTTTGAAAATACCCTGATGTATATGAATGTCTATTTAGGGGTCAGTCCAAGTCTCAATCCACCAGACATACTTGTTTCCGGTACCACCAAAGGGTGTCTCGGGATATTTTGATAGGAGTTAGCCATCTCTGTTTTAGGTGAGGTATGTAAAGCTGCCCAAAATACTTTTCCTTTTCGTTTTTGTTCATCAGATAACTTCCTTT
Organism: Tadarida brasiliensis; assembly: GCA_030848825.1. Lineage (NCBI taxonomy): Eukaryota > Metazoa > Chordata > Mammalia > Chiroptera > Molossidae > Tadarida > Tadarida brasiliensis. Next base: position 101,300,274 of record CM061266.1, read on the forward strand.
GGTTTTTAGTAAGAAATCAGGATGCTTGGGTTCTAGGGCTTGCTTCTCGTCAAATGAACTCCATGACCTTGATAATGAGTTCAGTCAGCCTCTCCAGTGTCCCGCCCTGTGTGATGAGAATGTTGGAACAGGTGATGTCTAAGTCTCCGTCTGCCATCCACTTCTTAAATCACGGAGTGCTCTCTCTCTTATCTAACTTTGAGATCAGCACAAAGTATCAGCAGTTTTTCCTTTGGAAGTGTACTTTGCCATGTGCAGAATATATATTCCTGAAAAGTTAGCAGGAAATAATGTTTTTATTATTGGAATTATATGTATATTTGAGTCTATTCTTTCAAGGAACCTTATAATGAATCTTTTATAAATAAATTATTGTTTGACACTTTTATAATTTCTTATTATAATAATAGCATTTAATTCCTCATTGCTGAGGAATGACAGAATGAAAGTATGTCAAAAGAACAGATTAGGGCAAAATACTAGGAAAATATACGTGGCACTTCTTTTTTTTTTTATCCTCACCTGAGGATATTTTTTGTATTTATCTTCAGATAGAACGGGAGGGAGAGAGGGGGGAAGAGAGAGAGAGAAACATTGATGTGAGAGAGACACATTGAGTGGCCGCCACCCACACAACCCCAATCGGGGCTGGGGACAAACCACAACCAAGGTACCTCCCCGAACCCAGGACTCTCTGGTCCACGGGCCGACGCTCTAACTGCTGAGCCAGACTGGCCAGGGCTACGTGGCACTTTCTTGTTCAACATTGTTAACAGGATGTGATGAGGACTTGGGGGAAGTGTTCAGGTCGGCCCACAGTCCATTTGGTAAACACATAGGATATACATTTTTTTAAAATACTTTTTATTGAGTTTTTTAGAGAGAGAGGAAGGGAGGGGGAGAGAGAGATAGAAACATCAATGAGAGAGACACATCAACATCGATCGGCTGCCTCCTGCATGCCCCCTGCTGGGGACCAAGCCTGCAACCTGGGCGTGTGCCCAGACCGGGAATCAAACAAGAACCTCTCAGTCCATGGGGCGGCACTCAGTCTACTGAGCTACACTGGCCAGGCAGGACATACATTTTTAAAAAATAAATGTGTCTTCTGCTAAATAAAGATGTATTTTGTAAGCCCTAGAGATCAACCTCTAAGAACATAAATGAAATATATTTTTTCTTAAACATCAAAGGAATTACAATGTTACACTAGAAAATAGTAACTTAATGCTAAAGAAGGCAGTAAAGGAAGAACAGATAAAGAAAAAAGACATGAGACCTATAGGAAACAAAAAGCAAAGTGGCAGACATGAATCCAACCAATCGATTCAATGATAACATTAAATGGGAATGGACTAAACAATTCAATCAGAAAGCAGACTGGATGTTTTAAAAAGCAACAAGATTCAGCTAGATGCTGTCTACATACAACTATATGCTGTCAACTCTATGCCTTGATTCAGTTGAGATTCAAAGATACAGTTAGGTTGAAAATAAAAAGATGAAAAAAATATACCATGCAAACAGCAATCAAAAAAGAGTTGGAATGGCTATACTGGTATCAGAAAAAAAGTAAGCTTTTAAACTAAAAAAAATCTCACTGAAGATGAAGAGAGACATTTTATAATATTGAAAGGGTTTGTACATTGGGAAGATATATGTAGATACTGCACATACACAGTTATAAATGCCCCAGACACATGAAGCAAAACGGACAGAATTGAAGGGAGAAGTAGACCATTCCCCAGTAATATTTGGAGACTCTAACACCCCACTTTTAATAATGGGTAGACCAACTGGACAGGAGATGAGCAAGCATATGGAATACTCCGTGAGCCCTGGAGACCTGACAGACGTCTGTAGAACACCTCGCCCAACAACAGAATTCTTCTCTAATGTACACGTAACATTCTCCAGGCTAAACCATCTGTTAGGCCAGTTAAAAAGCCTCCGTAAATTTAGAAAAATTAAAATAATAGAATTTTCTCTGACTCAGCGGAGTTATAGTATAAATCAGTCTGTCGGTGACACAAACCTGATGCCTCGAACGACGTCCAGATTCATGAATGATACGGAAGCCACGTCCTGTGAGTTGAAGGAACGGAGTCCAGGGTAGCTAGCCCGAGAGATTGTTTGGGATGGTAAAGATAGGAATGGGGCCCGCCCATCACAGTTTCCTCTGCGGAGCCTGCCCTTCATCACGTATGACACGTGACCTGCTAGAGGACACAGGTGCAAGTTGAAGCACAGGATAAGGAAGAAGATTCTAACAGCACTTCCCAGTGAGACGAGATACGGGCCGTCTTATACTTTCACATATTGTGTCCCTCAAACTATATATTTAAAATCCTAATCAGAAGGTCAAGCAATAGTTCATAACAATGCCTTACAAAGCATTACATTCCAGAAAGCTTAAAGAAGTAAATAAGTAAGATTCCTGTGAAATGTCTCTTCTCACACAGTCGAGAGGCCTCAGCACAGCAGCGACATGGTGTCCAGGCAGCCTCCGCCCCGCCCTGGATCTGGGGCTTAGACCCCGCGTGGACCAAGTGCGGCTCCCTCGAGGAGTGCCGCACCTCAGACACACGGAACCCATTCCTTCAGAAGTTCTTGTGGCGTTTCCTTCTGTTCTGGAACTTTTTCCTCGTGTTATCAAGCCAGTCCTTAACTGCCTAAATTCCTGGAGAACCACTGGAGCAACTGTTTCTCCAAATCGATGTCATACAAACTGAATTATTTAAACAGCAGTTCAGGTGTTTAAGGTGTGCAGATGGTGCAAACACTTAGTATGTGAAAGATCACGATCGTGTCCAGTCGACTATAAGTAGTGGAGACTGTTACTTAGCAGAATTCTGAGGACGCTTCTTGGGGGGGGGGGGGGAATTGAGGGAGTCCTACTGTTTATGAATTTGGGTATACACACCCCAAATTGGACAGAAATGTCAATCTATTTTTCCAGATACCTTAACTTCCATATTTCTCTTTATTGAGACAATGTGTGTATTACTGGAGAGTAGAAATTTCAAAATGATTTTACTAAGAACAATAGTTTTATTTGTTACATTTCCCCAGCATACTATAGTGACACTGTTGGAGTAAGTTAGGCAGAGCCCTCTGCAGCCTGGACTTCCTTCCGCATGTTACTCTTCCAGTGACTGACTGATGTCCTCACGGTGCTGTAGAAGTTAGGTCCAGGTTGTCTGGTGTACTTACAAGATTCATGTTTACGTCCGGAAGATCTGTACAGACCTGGCCACCACCTCTCGCAGTCACTGTTCTCTAAATATTGGCCCATCAATTCAGACAGCACCCTGAACCTCAGAAATGAGAAAGATTTGGTATATGTCTCTTTTAATGATGGGCAGTGAGACCTAGTCTTTGTTAAATCTGGCAGACTCCAGATTATTTATTTATAATCTAATCTAATATTATATAACTAAATATACTTATGTTTTTCCATTAATTTTTTACCAACTATTTAGAGAGAGATCTATTTAAAATGAAATCCACTTGAAATGAATATTTATGTTTATGGCTTACTAAACTTTCTTTGTAAGATTGGTTCTTTGTTTCTTTGTTTATCCTTACCCAAGAACATGTTTATGTATTGATTTTTAGAGAGAGAGGAAAGGAGAGAAAAAGAGAGAAACATCAATGTACGAGAGAAATATCCATTGATTGCCTCTTGTACATGCCCCACCCAGGGATCAAACCTGCAACCTAGGTATGTGACCTGACTAGGAATCGAACCCGCAGCCTTTAGGTGTAAGGACGATGCTCCAACTAACTGAGCCCCTTGGCCAAGGGGGTTCTTAGTTTTTAACTTGAATGTGTTGTTTTATTTGTACTCTTTTTCCTGAACATAATCATTATTTTAGAAGCAATATTATTTAATGCTAGATTTATAACATTGTAGATGTTAGCATATTTTAATTTGTACAAAAACTCTATTCTCTAAAGGTCATATAAATTAAATTTCATGACAGAAATGCATTGGAGTTGCTTAGCAGACATTTTTCTGCACATTAAGAATTACGTGCTTGGAAGGATATTTTACTGTTTGTGTATGAGTTACACTTAACTTGTAACACCCAATCCTCCCTGGGTTGAAAACTTCATTGCTAATATTGTTTTCTATGTGTCCAGTAAGAATTACCAAAATATCTTCCATGAGGTGTGGCAAATACTTGCTAATTACTCTTCAGTTTCTTCCTCCCCCAGGCCAGTCAGTTTCTCCCTAGCACCCAGGGGGCCAGCGCAGGAGTCCCTGTGTTCAAGCCTGGGACACATCACTGTACCACATGAAGACATCACAGTGTGTTTGTTTTGGAGATGGTTAGGGCAGTATTAGATGATGTGGTACTTTTCTTGAAGCCCTAGGAGAGCAGGGATTATACTAAGCATTTTTCAAAAACTCCTTCAGGATCTTGAAGAAAAGAAGTGCAAACTCAGAGTGCTCGAATTTCTTTAATAAATTGTACTTTTGCCCGGCCAGTGTGGCTCAGTGGTTGAGCGTTGACCCATGCACCAGGAGGCCACCAGTTCGATTCCTGGTCAGGGCACATGCCCAGGTTGTGGGCCGGATCCCCAGTGGGGGGCATGCAGGAGGCGGCCAGTCGATGTTCTCTCTCATCGATGTTTCTATCTCTCTCTCCTTCTCCTTTCCTCTCTCTCTAAAATCAATAAAGAAAAAAAAATGTACTTTCTCCTTGACTATTTAACTTACCCAAATGTACCTTGAAAATATTTTTGCTTCAAATCAGAATTTTCATAAGAAAATTTGTATTTAAAAATGTTAAAGTTACAGTTGTCAATTATAGTTACATTAAATGTTTAGTGTGTGTTATATGTAAGTAAGTGATGTGTGTCCTCACGGATGGGAACCCGTGTGCCAGAAGCTCCATCCTTCCCCCCACGTCTAAAGGCCAGCCCTGCCTGGCACAAGGACAGACAGACATGTACTTCTGTGATTGTCTTGGTGACCTGTGCATGGCCTTTGGCTGAGGTGTGTGTGCTGTCTGTTGTTTAAGGAAGGTGTGCTCAGTGAGCGCGCCCACACCGCCGGGAAGAGGGGACTCGTCTTGGCCGGAACTGTAACCAAGTTCATTGTAATCACTTGGAGAAAAAGAGAGTCTTGCCATAAGCAAAGTGTTTTGTTTTGTTTTGTTTCTTCCTAAATGAGAAGAAATGGGTGTAATGCTCTCTCCCTGGCTTTTTACAGAAAAGCGTAGATGTGTGCACCTCGTTGAAACTCAGGCAGTGGTCCTAGGTGTCAGTTCTTTGGTTTTGGCCGCGGCTCTGGAGTGTCTGTTCACAAAAAGGCGGCCCCGTGCGTGAACGCTGGTGTAACACCACCTAACACGCAGGATTGCGTGTTTACAGAAGCAGCAATAGATCGGGTCAAGTGGAGGGCCCTTCTCCGGGCACGCAGCGCAGGGAGCCGCCAGCGGGGTGGGCCAGCCGGTCCAGCCCTGCAGGCCGCGCCTCTCTGCACAGCGCCTCTCTGCAAAGCTCGTGGGGCCCAGCTCTGCTCCTGTCGGGAATAATGGCAGAGGAAAGCTGCTTTTCGGTCTCATTTTTCTGGCTAATTTACACATTCAAGCCGTTTTCTGTTTGCTACCCTTATTTGCCATTCCCTTTTGTGAAGGCATTGTTCTCTCTTTCGCCTCAGGCCTAGGAACTAATTTGAGCTTCTGTAATCACTCCCTGTTTTACACCTTCTGCCTGGCACGCCAGCCTCTGTGCTGGAGCTGTGTTCCCTGCAGAAGAGCTCGTGTTCTATGCAGGGAACCTCCTCCTCTCCTCGGACTGCCTGCAGGAGACACGCTTACGCTGTCGCGACATCCTCAGCAATGCCGCTGACCCCTGGAGTTCACACGGGACAGATGATGGCTGCCTGCTTGGACGGTGGGTGCTGGGCCGTTGCTGAGAGGAGAGCCCCTGTGTACCTCGTGACTGAGGCTGGGTGCAGTCACTGAACGCCTGTGGCTCCCGGCGCGGTGTCCCGCGGTGCCCGCTGTACCCCCGCTCCCTGCTCTGCGGCGCTGGCACACGCGGGCCCAGCTGCTCGGAGAGCATCCCAGAGCATCCCAGAGGATCCCAGTGCAGTCCTGGTCCCAGCGGTACCTGTTTGAGAGGGGTGGCTGATCAGACGTTCGCCTCCATGACAGCTCATCGCCTGGGCCTTGTGCTGTCCTGCCCCCAGCAGCCCGCTGTCGTCCGGCCTGCGTTTTCTCAGCGCCGTCCTCAGTAATCCAGGGCCTGTCCACTCGGAGCCGGCTGCCATCCAGTTAGGAGTCTAACAGGGTCACATTAAGGAGACTCTGCACTTCGTGTTTGCATCATTACCGTGAGACTGCTCCGCGAGTGCGTGGCTGTGGCAGGGAAGGGGCACGGCGGCACCGCGGGACAGACAGAGCCGTCACCCGCCACGTGGCGTGTCCCCTGCCACGGAGGCTCGGCAGACTAGCAGCCACGTTTCCAGTTGCCTTGTCAGATCAGGTGCTCGCTGGGGCGGCTGAGGAGCAGTGCTTTGCCCACTCTCCTCCCCTCAGTGGCCTGTGGTGGTGGGACCTGTGACTGCGAGGCGCGAGGCTGAACCCCCTCGAGTGTTCATTATTTCTGATGGGATGACAACTACCGAGGTTCAAGTTCTCACTCCTCATGCCGTTTTCTGCTTAAAAAACACACATAACGTTCATTCTGTGAAAATACTGTCCTAAGGAGTGGAAAGTCATTTTTTAGGGGCTCGTTTGTTAGAGGTTTTACCCAGATCAGAAAATAGCTTATGAGAGTCTTTTCTGAATTCCAGTCCTTAGAATCAGTGTTTGGTTCACTTTGTCCATGCTATCAAGTTATATTTATATTTGTGGCTGTCTCCAGCTATATTATGTGGCTGTGAAGAAAGTGACCTATTTCCAAGAAGGAGACAACCCAGTTGCCCGGCCAGCAGGTCGGTGAGCGCGCTGGAGAGCGCTGTGTCCTTCTGCTTTGTTCTGGTGCACAAAGTCAAGATTTACCTAAAAATAACACTTTCATTGTTCCTTTCTTACCTCCTCAGCCCATTAATAGGTACTTTGGTATCATGAGAGTTTTCATAGTTTAATCCCTTTTCAAAAGCCTCTCAGAAGAGAAGCGCTGAATGGTCCTCAGTGCTAATGTGATGTGACTTCCACACAATGTGGTTTAAGCCGCAGAAGCTCGCTGTCGCCGCACACCCGCACGGAGCGGCGCGTGGAGACACCCGCTCGCCGTCCGGGAGTGTCTGCGGGGAGCTGCTTGCCTTCTTTCCCAATGATAGAGTCTTCCAGTCCCAGAGCTCACTGTCCTGGGGAGGTGGTCCCGAATCTCAAGCACTTGCTTTGGGTTCTTTGTTAATTTTTTAATTGTAAATGCCTTGTTAATGCTGGTGTGGGTTAAAGCTGTGTTTCTAGTCTCTGGTTGCCGGGAGTTGAGAGCCGGTGATGAAGTCAGCCTGCACACACAGTCAGGCCCGATGACACCCGGTCGGTTACATCTCTGTCTGCGTCGGGGCCGCCGTGGCCTCCGACCTCAGCGCTCCAGGCTGGCACCCGCGTCACCCTTCCCGTGTCTGCTGCTCTCGGTGCACGTCTGCCTCTCTGGATGCGGTGTACGTGAGTGAGTACCACCGCCTCGCCGCTCAGCGCTGGGCCCTGCGTCCCCTGCCAGCTTCCCTGCCCCTGCTCAGACACCTTCAGAGCCTCCGGTGTGAGGAAAACAAAACAGAACAAAACTGGGAATTGTTTTAAATCCCAAATTCCTCCACTGAATTTCAATGTCCACATTTTCCAAAGGGCTCTGTGTGCTTATGTATGTGCATGCCTGTGAGTATGTACATGTAAACATCTTTCAACGGTGAGAAAAGTAATCATTTATTTAAAGGACTATTTTTGAGTCACCTGCTGGTGCAGAGGCTGTTGGGACAGTGAGGCGAGCTGAAACACCACCGCCCAGCCCCGGGGCTGTGATGTAGCAGGGAGACGCGTGAAAGCCAGTGAGCACACAGATCGTGTACATGTGACGCATGTATTCCTGTTGGGAATGGATCTGGGCAGCAGGTTCAGGGAAGCTTTTCCTGAGGAGGTGATTTTGAACTGGCCTATTGAAGACTCCTTGCTATAAAAAAATGTGTATACATTTATTTCATCCCACAGAACTGGAAACATTTGCATTTACACTTCTGATTCAACATTTACAAACACAATGAAAATGTTTACAAACACGATAATATCTTAAGTAAGGGAACATGTAGAAAACACATCTGAAAAAAGATATAAATAATTATAGTTTCAAAGGAAAGTTTTAGGTGAATTTCTGGCTTTGTTCATGTGTTCATGGACAGGAAAGGAGCAAATGACTTTTCTAGAACTGTGTCTGTCCTGGTTACATTTTCTCTGTATTTTTTTTATTATTATTTTAATTCTGCCACAAGGCTTATTAGACGATTTATCTACTTACCATTGGAAACAGATTGGAACCCTCCACTGTGGGCCGACGGTGCCCTGGAGCCCCTCTGTAGGCTGAGCCCATGTGCCCGTGTGTGCCCAGATGATGCCATGTCAGCTTGGTGCTTGGACCCCCTGGTGCGAGTGTTTCCACACAGACTTGGCAAACCCTGCAGCGAGGCCTCGCCACCCCAGCGGGCTCCACAGCACACCTTTGCTCCATCCGATACAGTACGTGGGATCTGGGCCTGCAGAGGACTTTGGGGATACATCGTCAATCCTCACAGCTCGCCCCATTCTTCTGTAGAAGCTGGGAACGGAAATTAGAAAAGATAAAATTAAGTTTGGGGTAACTTTCCTATTTATTTTAAGTTTTAGGAGCATATGAAACGTGCAGTTAGCAAAAAGCAGTTTCTGAGTGTGTAAACGTAACTGACAATATTGTTTACCTTTTGTGTTGCATCGTCACCTGAGGATATATTTTTCATGGAATCTAGAGAGAGAGAGAGAGGGAGAGGGAGAGAAACATTGACGCGAGAGAACTCAAACCTGGGTATATGCCCTGGCCTGGAATCAACCCATGATCCTTCGGTGGGGGGGACGGCGCTCTAACCACTGGGCTACACTGGCCAGGCTATATTGTTTACCTTTGGAGGTAACGGTCAATACCAACTCTTCTGCGTGGATTAAATGATGATTCTCTTTAAAAAATAGTGTCTTTTGCATGTAAATGTTTTGTAGCTTCCAGTGTAATCAGAAACAATATAAATTTAAGTGTATATTGTTAGCCTACAGATTAATGACCTTTAGCAGGCTTTATATTTTCTCTATAATATTAATATATCAAATTTTTGTTTTTCTTTCAAAACTAACCCATTTTTTTTTTTTGTTTTACTACATGTAAATGTAATATTTGCATACTAACAAATAAAAATTGTTAAAATTTGCCCGGCCGGTATGGCTCCGTGGTTGATCGTCGACCATGCACCAAGAGGTCGTCAGTTCAATTCCCAGTCAGGACACATGCCCAGGTTGTGGGCCCGATTCCCAGTGGGGAGGCAGCCAATCCATGTCCTCTCTCATCGATGTTTCTATCTCTCTCTCCCTCTCCCTTCCTCTCTCTTTCTAAAAATTCAATGAAGAAAAAAATATTTTTTTATTGTTAAAATTTATAATACCATACTTTTTCAATTATGTATCCACATATAGGTAGATATGTTTTTATAGATGATAGTATACAGATTATTTTATAACTTACTTTTCTCACAGAATAAATATAATGTCAACATATTTTTATATCAATAAGTCTAGATGTACGTCATTCTTTTTAGCTGCTACATATTATTTCAGTGTATCCGTGTAACTAATCACCGATGAACATCTTACGCTTTCTTCCCAAGGAGTCGTTTTGTGAATACCCCTTGTATACTCACTTCTTCCTAGGGTAGTTCCTAGAAGTGGAGGTGTGGAGTCGAGAATCTGTGCTTGGTTTTGTTTTGGTGGCTTTCATACATATCACTTTAAAACTCTGCTCCAGACAGTTCTCAGCAACATCTAAAGTAGCATAACAACTACACATCATTGCGCCTTTGTCAACGTAGCGTATTATTATTCTTACCAGTTTCTGTTAACCTGGTCGTCAAAATTGTTTTAATAATACACTTAAAGGTCTTTACTTCTCTTTAACCTGTCGATTGTCAGCTTGAACTTGTCCAGTAGAATGTGAGTGCCTCCCTGGTTGCACTTATTCCCTGAGAAAGGCGTGAGAACTGATGTAAAACTCGAAGGAAAGGACTACAGCTCCAAGTTGAGCCCTGGAAGGGGGAACATTGTGATCACACTGTCTGGGACAGAGGCAACACAGAAGAGCATCCGTTCACCATGGGTCCCGGGATATTCACATTCTTTACATACACCCTGAAGGAATATTTGATTTAGGGAAAGTAATTTGGGTTATGAAATCAGAATGTCAACCGTCTCTGCTGTAGAATGTTGTCAGCTAGCTGAGGTTTAAACCAACTAAAGCACCGTGCAAGCCACGCAGAGTCACCTGTCACCAGCTGTGCCCAGGAGGCTGCCCCCTACAGGCTGCCAAAGCTGCTGGCCTTCCTCCCGTGGGAAACAGTAGTGTACGTCTCGCCCGTTTGCACCACTGTTTTCCCACCCCTGTACCCGAAACTTTATAAAGCTTCAGACATGCACACACACCTTCTCCCCTAAATATCACTACTGTGTAAAGAATTTCCCAAACGAGGCTGCAGCTAAATAGCACCCACCTCTGCAGACCGAGCTTGGCGGCCGGACGGGGAGCTGGCACAGGTCAGACCCCACCCGCTGTCTCACGCTCCTCCGGTCTCACTCGTTGACTTTACTTACAGCTTCTGTTTTTGAGTGTGTAAAATTTAAATTAAAAAAAAATCTTTTATTGATTTTTAAATAGAATATTGCTTCTTTTTCAGTATTAAATGCATATACTACTGTTCAGAGTATCTTTTTTTTTTTTTTAGATACAGTGGGAAGGAGGGGGGGAGAGAGAGAAACATTGATGTGAGGATGTGAGAGAGACACATCGACTGGCTGCCACCCACACAACCCCAACCGGGGCCGGGGACAAACTGCAACCGAGGTACGTGCCCTTAGCGGGAACCGAACCCGGGTCTCTCTGGTCTGTGGGCCAGCGCTCTAACCGCTGAGCCAAACCGGCCAGGGCCAGAGTATCAATTTTATCTCAGTAAATTATAGGCTTGTATTAATTGACTTTTAAAAATGTGTGTGTGTGTGTGTATGTGTATATATATACTTGTAAAGATTGTAAATGGGCAAAAATCAGAATTCAAAATAACATTTCTGAAAGTCCCTTCCATAACGAGACCGGCGTCCATTGCCGTCCATACTGCACTGTGCCTCTGGATGAAGGAGCGTGGTCTTCCTGGGCGCCGTCGCTGTGTTCTTGTTAACGTCAGCACAGTGGAAGCTGGCTTCTCGCAGACTCGTTCTCGCAGACACAGATCCGGTTTGAGTGTGGCCTTGGACGCGGCTAACTCAGTTCAGTGGTGGGCGTCTGGCCTTGGACTTGCCTCGCGTTACCACCGTGACTGTGGTTTGTCCAAACGTCCAGTCACATCACGACAGTGTGCTCTCAAGTCTGAACTTCGGAAATGAAAAACTAGAAATAAGAATTTTGAACTGAAAGCATAATCACTTCATTTTGATTGTTGAAAGTAGATTTTTACTTATTAACTCTTTAACTTCTCGCTTTTTTATGTAGTGTGCATAAAAACAGACGTCTTAATTGTCAGATCAGGGATACACCTAGGCCCACACGGAAGTGGAAGTTACATTTCGAATTTGTGATTGCATCTTAGAAGAGATCGCCCGAGTACAATTGTGAAGAAATAGGTTAAAATGTTTCTTTGTCTCTTAGGAAAATGTCCTTAATAACTATGTTTTCCTCATCAAAAAAGGTTAATGTAATAAAATAATAAATAATCTCAGAGGTGTTTGTGAATTTTAATGTCTAGGAAGTCTTTTGTGAATGAGAGGGCTTACAGAAAATTATTTGTGTTTTAATCAGCATTTAGTTAATTGACTTTAAATTAGTTTTAAAGGTAGAAAATTTTCTATTTTAATCTTTAAATTTACCTTGCAGATTTTATTTTATTTATGACTGTTTTAATTTGTACATAAAAATAACATTTACTTCTAGTTGATGTGTAATTCAAATTTAAATAACTGATCTCTGGAAGTCAAATTCCTGTAATCATTTAACATCATCAGAGATATATTAACTCATCAGCTTCTCTTTGATATTTCCAATTTTGTCTGTTAAAAGTTGTCTGATTTATTATTATTTATGGCATTTTTAAATGATTAGAAAGAGTTTTGTTAGATTTATAAGTCTGCATTTAGGTTTTTGAAGCACCTGAGAAATCATACATGTTAATTTAGTAATATAATATGAAATTCTTGCCGAGTACAGTGACTTCAAGACGTTATAGTTAAAACAGCCCACACTTGGATTAAAGCCAGTTAACTTTTCAGACCTGTAGTTTTCTCATCCAAAAATTCGGACCATTAATACCTACCTCATAAGACCTTTAGAAGCTTTAAATGTTATGTAAGGACCAGAGAATGCCTAGCACCCAGGAAATGGTAGTTGTCTGTTTCTCCCTTACTTGCTCCTAAAACATAGTCAATGGTAAATACTAAGTCAATCACAACTTTGATTTTTAGAATTAGAGATTGTGATGAATTATTCTATTCCAATTTCTGAATACACGTAAGGCCCCGGGGTGACACGTCAGAAGAACTGAGCCGCCACTCTTGATCCCCAGCTCGGTGTTCTTACCTCCAAAGCATTTCTCAGATTGTGAAACCACTGCCACAGAGTGAGGACTTCGTACGTCGTCTCGTCCAATTCCACTCTACAGGCTCCTTTCTAATAGCCACCCGCCGCTGAATGTGTGTAGCAAGAAGGATCTCCTGTTAATTTTTTCCCTTCTAGCTACCATACCCTTTTCCCCCCTTAAAGCTGTCTCCAATGATTTCTTCCTTTCTTCTCTTAAATCCACTCAAATTAGGCTTTTGTCAAAATCACCAGTGACTTTCGTTTTGCTAAATCTGGGAACAAATCTCAGTTCTCCTTAGCATCCTTCGTCACACCCTCGTCCTTGAACCACTTTCTGACTTTGGCTGTGGGAACCCATCCTCGTTCTCTCTCATCTCTCCTGTTCGGTCTCCTCTGCTGAGTCCTGCTTTCTCCTCGGCCACCGACACTGGCTGCCACACGCTTAGTTCTCGGACTCCTTCTCTTTCGTAGAATCACTCCCTTGGTAATCTCGTCTAGTCGATGGCTTTCGGTGTCATCTGTCTACTGAACACTCCAGAATGACTATTTCCAGCCTGAACCTCTGTCAGACTCCAGGCTCGTACAGTCGCTGCCTGTATGGCATGCCCAGTGGATCATCACACCTACCTCGTCCCGCGTTCCTTTCCGCCTGCCCCAGTCCAAAAAACAGTCCTCTACCCATACATAGTCTTTCCTGTCAGAGTTTCTTGAAACTCCATCAGGTTAATTGTTTAAGCCAGAACCGTGGACCTGTCCTTGATCCCTCCTTCTCTCTCCTCACATGTGGTCCCAGCAAATCACGCTCTCTCTGCATCAGAATGTATCCAGAATTTCTCTGCATCAGAATGTATCCAGAATTTCTCTGCATCACAATGTATCCAGAATGTCTCTGCATCACAATGTATCCAGAATTTCTCTGCGTCACAAAGTATCCAGAATTTCTCTGCATCACAGTGTATCCAGAATTTCTCTGCATCACAATGTATCCAGAATTTCTCTGCATCAGAATGTATCCAGAACTTCTCTGCATCACAATGTATCCAGAATTTCTCTGCATCAAAATGTATCCAGAATTTCTCTGTGTTACAAAGTATCCAAAATTTCTCTGCATCACAGTGTATCCAGAATTTCTCTGCATCACAATGTATCCAGAATTTCACTCTTTAACATCCCCACAACCACCGCACAGGCCAGCCTCTTCTGGGCACTCTTTACTTTTAAATCTACCTCTCAGAGTCTAGTGCTCAGATGTGGCCTGATCGGACATCTTACAGCAAGGTTCTTTTCTTCATCATCATAACTGATCCTAGGATGGCAAGGGCCATTTTAGTAGTTATGTTACAGTGTTGGCTAGAATCAACCAAAATCCTGATGTTTTCTAATGTTAATTGTCTGTAGTTCAGTTGTCTCCATCTAAAGTAATTATTTATAACGACTGTCATTTGTCGAACACCTACACACACAACTTTATTACCACAACTCCTTAGAGATACTAGTATCCCAACTGGTAGATGAGGAAGTAGGGCCTCAGAAGAGTTAAGTAATTTGCTCAAGATTGCAAGGCTGAAGATCGGAACGGGCGGTAGAATTCAGATCTGTCTGACTTCAGTGAGCATCCTGGATGGGAGAGAACATGATACATACAAGGATTTGAAAGAAATCCTGTATCTTGAGAGTGCGTAAGGGGTAGGATGCTGGGAAAACCACACTAGAGAGAAGAGTGCCACAGTTGGAGGGAGATTATCAACCATGTCGAGGAGTTGACTGTACTCTCAAGCACTGGAAAGGGGAGTTGAGTTGTTAAAATATTTTCAGCAGATTTACTTATCTAAATGATGATTACTTTAGTAGGAAGAATGGATTGGAAGACAATAATGCTGAAAGAACTTTTTTACTTTTTAATCCTCATCAAGGATATTTTTCCATTTATCTTCAGACAGACTGGGAGGGAGGGAGGGAGAGAGAGAGACATTGATGTGAGAGACATGTCGACTGGCTGCCTCCCGCACAACCCCACCCAGGGCCGGAGCTGAACCACAACTGAGGTCCGTTGCCTTGACTGGAATCGAACCTGCAACTCTTTGGTCTGCGGGCCGACGCTCCAACCGCTGAGCCACACGGCCAGGGCTGAAAGAACTTCTGATGGCCTGACTTAGTGGAGGGGCAGTGGAAAGGGGTTGTCTGAAGGGTAGGAGTGTTTGGCCCTCGCCCATGTTGCTCAGTTGGTTGGAGCATCGTCCTGTGCACCAGAAAGTGGTGGGTGTGATGCCCAGTCAGGGCACATACCTAGGTTGTGGGTTCAATCCCAGTTGGGGCACATGTGGGAGGCAACCCATCCATGTTTCTCTCTCACATCAATGTTTTTCTCTCCTTTCCTTTTGCTCTAAAATCTACTAAAAATAAATAAATAAAGGGCAGTGTTTGCATATAGTTACTCTAGTAGGGTGACCAAAAAGCAGTGTTGTTTGAAATTACACTGTATGGGCATACCTTTACCGAAAGTTATTCTAATGCCCAGTATAGACATTTCGACATGTTTGTCTGCCTTTAGTTTGTTGTTTATTTTAAATAAAGAATTTTATGACAGTTGGCTATGGAGTGAAAATGTGAAGATTAGATTTTCTGTCCGTCTGTGCAGCAGAGGGGACACTCTGACTTATTTTTCCAAATGAATATGAGACCTCCTCCTGGGTACCCATAGAAATAGAACGGTGATCTATCAGGCAGGCGTCAGAAACCTGGGTATCCAGAAGAGCTTGCCAAACTCACCCCTGGCTTGAGCTGTCTTTAAAAGCAAGTGGTTTTGCTTTGAATTTCTGACACACAGTGTTCGCCCTGCAGGACGTGACGGTATCCAGTATCACACACTACCCAGTGTCAATGAACATTGTTGCTGAGTGAAACAGTGCATCCAGAGGCTAGCCTGAGGGTTGAGTCGAGTCATTCCTACACTCTATACTCCCGGATTAGACCTGATTAGTGAAACCCGTGGGCCCGGACCATCGTGGTGGCCACTTCTCTGGTTCAAGTCTTTGGTTGCGTGGACTAGACTTCATTCATGTTACCACGAGGAATAGGGGCTTTATTATGGAGATACATGCTATGAGCATATGGCCTGGGGTTTTAGAACTAAAGAACTAAGCCAGCTGGAGGGACTGCTCTTTCTGCCCCTCTCCATAACCCACTTGGTGTGCTCATCTCGGAGCGTTGCTCTCTTTTCCCCAGCAGGTACACTTCATAGCTTTGTTTCCCGTGAGTTTCAGCGGCTGGCTTCCCATGCTGGCTGCCCTGGCCTCTCACGACATCTGACATTTCAGCCTCATTTTCCTGCCAATTACACAGTCCTGTGTGTGTTTCAGTTTGCTACAGAGAATCCGATTCACTAAGCTCATGTTCTTGAGCCAGGCCAAACCACAGAGTATTGGCAAACCTATGGATTGGCTGCCATTGATTCTGCCTGGGGGAGGCACCTCGTGGTCCTGCTGGCTGGGCCCCTGCACAGAAACGGGGGGGGGGGGGCATTCCACTCAGAAGGCAAGCGTGTGCTCTCTCATACTACCTCTCTGGAGGACTCATTTCTCTAAGCTGTGCTTTGGGAAAAGTACTATAAGCCTTGACATCTAGCACAGTGTAAGGATATTGTTGGGACGTTATTTATTACACTATATAATTCCCTTTGTGTGAAAACCCTTGACATCCATTTATTTCTACATTTAGTGTTAGAAATATTTGTGCAATTATTCCTGAACTGGTTTGTTTTTATCTTATTAACTCTGTGGTGAATTTATTACTTTTGTTTCACTGGCTGTGAGATTTTACAATTTGTGGCCCAAACAAAGGAAGTTTAAATGACTCTGTATAGTATGCTTGTTTATTTGTATTACTAATCTTACATCTAGATTCATTGTCTATTTTTATCTTGTTTTTTCATAAATTTCTAAGTTAAATCATATTTTATATATTTTTTCAGAACCAAGATATATAACATATAAATTTTAACACACTCAGGGACATGTTCAAGTTCCTAGCGAGTTTTTTGTTTAATATGACCTAACTGTAATGAAATGAAGAAATAATTTGAAAATATTAATGTTACATTTTTTTATGTTTATGTAATTTTAAATAATCCAGCTGCTTTTTTAAAACATAAAAATCCCTTTGGGCTTAGAAATATCTTTCCAAAAGTTTCAGATAAAAGAGATTTAATTACACGTCAATCTTTTTTTGGCATTCATAACTATTTATTCTTGTTATGGAGAAGGTAGATGTGTGATAAAATTACTATAATTTTTAAATTGTCTTCACATAAAACCTACTTTAAAACAGCAGCCTCTACCCTTCCAACAATAACACACTACTAAAATTATTTCTTTTTTCTCCCAGACTTGACTTCTCGGGTACTCCTTTTTTAAAAAATAAACTGACATCAATTTTATATAAAAGAAACCCTTGAGATGGAAAGTTCGGGAAGGCTCCATGAGCGTCTAGCAGACAAAACGTCGCTTACATTTTGCTGCTCAGCAGTTTGATATACTCATTTGCCAATGTGAAGTGACCAGAGTTACAAACAGGGGTTTGTTTTCAGTGCCCGTAGACCGAGTGGGGCCCACAGAGCCCAGGCAGCAGGCCATTAACTCTGGAGAAAACAGCTTGCATTAATATGCTCTAATCCGGGATAATTAGTCAAATTACTGCACGCCGACCAGCTTGTCATGTGTTGTCAGACTCGGCATGCACGCCCGAGTGCCTGGGTCCCTCTGGAATGCCACCCTCCACCAGGGAAAACTGCTCATTTGTCGTGGTCTTGAACTCCTGGTAAAAAAGCTAAGAAAACAGCAGTCATGGAGGAACTTTTACTAATTCTTTGACTTAAAGTATGTTTTCATCAAAAGTAATGCAGTGTTTTGTTGATTGAAAAGGAGTCTTTTTATTTCTCTGATTTTCTGTAGCATGCCTTTATAATACTCCAAGTGAACTTAACACCAGTATGAAGAGAGGTTGAAAACAGATAATTACCATTTGATCAGCTAAATGTTCCAGGGTTGGGAGTGTGAGTTCCTGTGTTTGTGTATGTGTGGGTCTTTTTCCAGTAGGGTAAGAGGTTATTAAACCCTGAAAGGGCCACATTAGCATAAATTTACAGGAGCTCTTGTTCTGGCGGCAGGATAAAAACCTGTGTTACCTTTGCATTAACACTGAATTGCTTGTTGTGCTTTTGGCAATGACAGATAAGTCAGTGTAATTCCCCATTGCGACGGAAATGATGCTCCAGGATCCACACGCACCCTGAAGATGTCACTGACAATAATCTTCAAAGGACGGCCAGGGAGAGTGGGCTGTATGTTTGTAGGATGATATACTGCAAATGACAGGAAGAATTATGTGAGTGAAGACGAATCTGTAACATATTATTAAGCAATTTCACGAGAATAACAGGGATAAAAGGATAATGGATGAGGGTGTCATTATTACCTTCATGTAGAGGGGAAGGAAAAGCAAAGGTAGAGAGACAAGATTAATTGAGGAAGGGTGAAGCATTCAGCGCTCATCAGCTCTTTTGTATTCTTTGCTCCTGAAATTCCAGACTGGGGCGGGGTGGGGAGAAGGTGCTGAGAACGGAATCCTAATGCGCTGGGCTGGCAGAGGGGGAACTGACAGGGCACTTTTACTCACCTCCCTTCTTATCAAAAAACACACATCGCTGCTACCTTTGAACGCTCTGAAGCCACAGCAAAAATCCAGCGGGACATTTATTCTCTCTTCTTTTTTGTGGTAGCTTTCGTCATTAGTCATGCCTTTAAAAAAACAAAAATTTTTAAATTTCAAAATGCATTTTTACATGCATTGCCCCAAAATTGCTCTTTTAAATTCAGAGATTCATATTCAGTAATGAAACATGTCAGAATGCATTAGATTATTTTGATCACCCTGAGGTCTTTAGGTTAAGGAAACAGTACATTTTATCATCGATTTGACAGTTCCATTTTTTAAGCACATTTCCCTTTCATGTAATCCCTGCTTTTCTTAGATAATAGCCAATATATTTCCTTTTATCAAATGAAGGTGTAATTAAAATTTTTAAATTCTAACATTGTCATTTAAGATTTCCTCTATTACTTGTTTTTTAAAAATAACTGCTCATTTGGCCAATTCTTCCAAAGTACACATTGTACCATAGACAGTAAGATGTAATTATAATATCGTAAGCACTGGCCTTCTTGTTCCAGAATAGGAACACAGGTGTTTTGCTGCAATCTCAGAAACCTTTTGGGACATGAATTCCCTTCTGATTATGATTTACTCCTGCTGCAGAGTTAGCCTTAAATGTTGCAGAAATTTAAAATGCACATACTTCTGTGCACTGAGCTAGTGGGAGAGCCATGTGATCAAACTGTACACTTGAATCTATGCCCAGTGGAGGCGGAGCCGAAGATTGATTTGGGGACAAGAAGCCAGAATTTCATCCGTGTCTACATGTATTCAGGGAAGGTGACAAAGGGTTGGGATTCAGTGTCGGTGAAAATTGAGGATCATTTAGGATAATATCCAGCTAGCAGCCAGTAGTTGCATGTGTATGTACACACAGACACAGACAGACAGGCATGGCAGCAATGCATCAAATGCGGGATGTATACACCACCCAATAATACTATGTGTTTACTGTATAATAATTTGCAAACTATCTGCCTATATACCTACTCATATTTAATTCTTAAAAAGTAGCCATTTTTGGATGAGCAGAACTAGAATTCCTATTTCAGTTCCATAAATAGGAAAATTGAGGAGCAGAAAATTAAATGAGTTTATCCAAGTAATTCCTTGGTAAACGATGCTGCTAGGAACAAAACCCACCTCTGCAGACACACGATTCAGTGTTCTTTCTATTTACTGTTCTATTCACTGTTTGATTTTTAAATTTGGTTTGTGCTGCACTCGGATTCTCAGTGTTTTCTACTTTTCATGTCTGTCCTTCTGATTTTCCTAACGGTGTCTTCTAAGGAGCATCCTCGGCCTGTTTTCTATAGAGTAAGGGAAAAGAAACTACACTTGTCAAGCCCATGACATGTACTGGACACTATACTAAGCTCTTTGCATACATTGTCTAATTTACTATTTACAACAGCGAAGAGAGTTAGACACCATCATCACCACTTTAGAAAGGAGGGAACGGAAATTCAGAGATGTCGAGTCATTTGTCCAAGCTCGAAACTAGGTAGTGGCAAGGATTCAAACCCAAGTTGTCCTGCCTCCAAAGCCCAGGATCGTTCAAGCACTGTGTAGCCCTTTGTTCTGTGTGTGTCGGAAGGGAGCGGGCCCAGAGCCGGTCTCCTGGGGCTGGTCGGCCGTGTGTGGCGTCTGGACGCCATGCAGGGAAGATTTCAGAGCACAAGTCCAGGTGATTTGGGGAGTGTGTTTGTTAAGCTGGGGACAGTGAAACAAGGAAGGGCTTAGGGTGGAAGAAGCAACAGGAGAGTCTGAGCTGGGCGGCTCTGGCTCCCTAGGAATGCTACAGGGAAGAAGTGAGCCATGCAGGGCTGCGTGGACTCCCTGGAAGTAAAAGTCACAGTGACAGGAGTGAGCAAGGCTGGGCTGCTTCAGCTCCCTGGGACGTCAGAGAAAGGGGGCCTTGGAGACAGGTTCGGGGTGAGCCCGGGACGAGCTGCCACTGCCCGCTGCTCCCCTGGTTACAAGTCTCTCGGGGTCCCTTGGAGCTTAGGGAAAGAGAGCAGAGACACACCCGTGAGGAAGGGCTGAGGAAGGGGTGAGCGTGCCCCAGACGGAGTCTGTGCTGGCTTCCTGTATCTTGAGCGGGTTTTTTTTGAAGATGGGAATTTTAGGGGCGTCTCAGGGGAGGATCTCAGTGGAGTATTTTATCAGCCTTCTAGGTGTCCTTTCAGGGTCGTGGTCTCCTCTGATTGGTCAGCGCCAGGGCAGGGTCATTACTCATGGCAGCTGGTCCTGAGGCAGCCAGTGTCTCCGTCTGGTTCTGCTGCTTTTCTGAGCCTGGGGCTGAAACACAGCTGAGGCCTCAATGTCATCTCTAGTCGACCAAAACTCTGTCTCCCTGGTCAACAGACTGGAGGCTTTGTTCCTGAGGGTCCTTGATGGGGTCAGAACTGCGCTGTCTGGAGAGCCCTGTGCTTAAGGGAGTGGCGGGCAGTGCCTTGTGTGGGAGGCCTGGTCCTCCTCTGAGGGCTCTAACACCAGCCACCAGGACATGCCAGGAGAGGAAAGGTCAGGGGAGGGTCTGAACTGCGTGAACAGGACATGGAAGGTCAGTGAGTTTAAACTGCATGACAGCCATATGCTGGGGAGGAAAGGCCACCCTGGGGCAGGTCCTTGACTCCTGCCCAGCATCCCAGCTTCCAGCTTCCGGACCCGCCCCAGCACCTCTCTAGCTCGCTGGCTGCAGGGCTTCCCACTGTGCCTGTCCTTCCGTCGTGCCCTCAGTGCAGATTCTCCCCGTAGTGTGTCCCCCGATGCTGGGCACAGAGCTCCAGCCCCTTCCGTGCTTGAACCTCCCTCCGTGTGCAGACAGCCAAAGCCCTCTGTCCTGCTCCATTCCCAGCTGCCTGCTCTGCGGATGGCCTGGGTGGGCGCTGCTGGACGGCCCCGGGCGGGCTCTGCTGAGGCCCCGGGCAGGCGCTGCTGGACGGCCCCGGGCGGGCGCTGCTGACGCCCCGGGCAGGCGCTGCTGGACGGCCCCGGGCGGGCGCTGCTGACACCCCAGGCAGGCGCTGCTGGACGGCCCCGGGCGGGCGCAGCTAGACGGCCTGGGTGGGCGCTGCTGGACGGCCCCGGGCGGGCTCTGCTGACGCCCCGGGCAGGCGCTGCTGACACCCCGGGTGGGTGCTGCTGGATGGCCCCGGGTGGGCGCAGCTAGACGGCCCGGGTGGGCTCTGCTGACGCCTCGGGTGGGCACTGCTGGACGGCCCAGGTGGGCTCTGCGGACGGCCCGGGTGGGCTCTGCTGACGCCCCGGGTGAGTGCAGCTAGACGGCCCGGGTTGGCACTGCTGACGCCCCGGGTGGGCACTGCTGGACGGCCCAGGTGGGCTCTGCGGACGGCCCGGGTGGGCTCTGCTGACGCCCCGGGTGGGTGCAGCTAGACGGCCCGGGTTGGCACTGCTGACGGCCCCGGGTGGGCGCAGCTAGACGGCCCGGGTTGGCACTGCTGACGGCCCCGGGTGGGCGCTGCTGGCCTCACTCTGAACTCATCACTGCCCTTTGCTTCTGAAATTTCCCTTAACTTCCTGATTTTAAAAGAAACCATTATTCTTCTAATCGCCCAGACCTTGTTACCAATTTGAATTAGTTAGAGAAGTTTTTCAACCTGACACTAAAAGCCTCTCACCGTTCAGGCTGCTGCTCACCCTCCCTCCGTCTTCAGGCCCAGCTGTCCTTCAGGGCCCTTGTTAACCAGCATCTGTAACAACAGCCCGTCACGTGCTCGCTTTCTCTCTTCTTCCAGTCTCCAAGCACTTCATCTGTACTCAAGTTTTTCTGGCTCCAAAGCTAATGAAATCTAACAAGAAACTGAAGAAATATTTATTGAATTGAGTTAAATTAAATTCTCTAACAATCTCAAATATTGTTAATGTATATTATCTTTCCTGTACATAAATGACCTTCACTTTCCTATGTCAAAATTTAATTTTGACCTTTTGATTATTTAGTTAAGTTTTCAGAATATTTTTTGCCGAATTTATGTCTACATCCCAGTTTATCATCAGGTAGCTACCATTCGTGGGGCGCGCTCACTGCGTGCCTCTGTGGGCGGGGCACCTGTCACCTGGTGTACACAGGCGGACAAGTCTCTACCTGCCTGAGGCCGCCTGCTTAGCTGCGAATACTGCTCTTATATGACATTTCAATCAAGTGTATTCAGCGGGCCGCCCTTCTCTCACAGTTATATTTATGGTGCATGGAGACAATGGAAGAGAGAAATGTGGAGCAATTTATGTAATGCGTGGAAATGCTAAATCTTTATTTATTCCTATAACAACCCTAAAAAATACGCATTATTTATCCCATTTTAAAGACGTGGAAACAGACTGAGAGAGTCGGGATGACTTCCTCCAATCACAGACGCTGGGAGGGGCAGACGGAGGTGGGGCTAACACGCGCTTAGTGCCAGTCCCCGCTTCCCGTGGGCCCTGCTGGCCCTCCTCGCGAGGGGCTGTCCCACGACGCGCACTCACTTTGACTCGCGTGTATCCAGGTGCCTACCTCAGAGGACGCAGGGGGCGGGCCTGATCGTGCCAGGCGATGTAGAATACCGTCCAGAAAGCGCGTCCCACGGGAGAAGAGCGAGGACAGCGTACTACTTCAGTGCGCAGGGCCCGGTCAGGGCGGCGGGCACGGGGGGCCTGCCTGTCTGTCCCAGCCACGCGAGTCCGGTCACGGGTCCATCTGGGGAGGCAGGTGGAAGACCTCACGCAGCCACGCTTGCTTTGCCCTCGCTGCGCTCGGACGGCGTGGAGCAGCTCCGAAGTCCCCGTGAGCCCGAGTCAGCGCAGGGGCGACCACGGAGGCGGGAGGAGCTTTCTCTCCGGCCATTCGGCAGGTTGCGGACTGCGTGGGGGAGACGAGATGCGAGCCTCAGTGGACTGACCGGCACAGCTCCGCTTGGCCTTCAGACAGCCTTTCCACCTGCCTGTCAGCTGGGGAGGCCTGTATTTTTCTCTTTTTTTTTCTTTTTAAGAAACTCAAACTCGCCCTAATGATAAAGGCTTCTTTTGTCTTCCCTCTTTGTAAGCTGGTTTTGAACGCCATCTCCTTTGGGTGGAGGCAATACGGAAACGTTGTTGTGGTCTCACGTTACCGAAATCTCAAAATTCGAATCTACTTGTTACTCACAGAATAACACGCCTTGGTACCAGACACATTAGGGTTTTACTGTATTTAATTACTTGTACCTACTAGATTACTCTAATTTTATATTTCAGCTTGTTAACTGACAGATGGGCTCACTGAAGCTTCTTTAATTGGCTTTATATACTGTTCATGGTCCGGACATTCCCAAACATTTTTATAGAAGTGCTTTTGATGAAAATATTACCTCATTTAATTTTCAAAATTTCTAAGCATCCATAAATGAACTATGGATTTTTATGTATTTTTTTAAACAATTTTTGCCTCCTAAACAGCACTGAGTATGTTGCAGACGTGAGTCGGTACACCTTGCAGAGAAGTGAAGGGTGTAACTGAACGGATGAGCTGGTTAGGCAGAAATCAGCCTGAGGTGCCTCGTATCGACACAGCCACCGTGTGTAACAGCTTCAGCGACGAAAGCGCATCCGGCAAACTTCTCTCCCTGTGCCAGGGAGATCGGGACACTTCTTCTCCTTGGTCTCGGTGGCACTGAGGACAGGGATTTTCTTTTTTTTTTTTTATAAGGGCCTGGAGAGAGGCAGGAGGAGATGAGCCAGTGGTGACGCCGGTGGGCAGTAGGTGAGAGCGTCCTGGGTTATAAGAGCACAGTGCCAGTACATCTGGGACGTCTTATTAGTAAGACGCTCAAGGACACCAACTGAATGACCATTTGCCTCGTTTTTTCCCCCCCCGCAGCTCTAGGAATTGACTCCCTATCTCCGTTCTCCGATATTATTTTGTGATCTTTTCACCCTGATTTTCTTTCTTTCTTAACCCCCCTGGGGAAAAACCGTCTTCCAGCTTCTCACGCTCTCCCTGAAATCTGAGCACAGTCCCTTGGAATTTCCACGTGTTTTCCTTGCTTCCCTGTAAGAGATCGCCCCGAAACTCACGATGTATGTGTGGCATACCACAACCTAACCTTTTTTCTGACAGATTTTTACTGATGAGGAGAGATTCTTTCATTCCCTCCCATCTCTCCTTTGTCCACAGAGAAGGAAAGGACTTTCTACTCTGATGTATGAATTGGGCCATACAAATTCACTGTTGGTAGGGTCAGTGTGATGACGGATTGCCAGTGCTCCTGAGAGGTGAACACATCTGGACAGAAGTGGCCCTGAGGGGAGGCTGGCCAGCCTCTCTGCTCCTCCTGTTCCTCGAACCATCGGGTTGAATGAGGCCCGTCCGGAAGCCCAGCCAGGTTCCCCCAGCTGGACGTCCTGCTTGGCTCCAAGTTTCCACCAGCTCTTCAGGCCAACTCCGGCCAGAACAGAGAGGATAACATCAGCTATTAGATCTTTTTAAAATCTTACGTTTGTATCTGGTTTCTATTTCCTATTGTATATTTTCCTAGTCAAAACCCTTGAGGAGAAAGCAGAGTATGATAGCATTCGAGCAGCGAAATGCCACCAACAGGCCCTAATTCCGATTCCATTATCATCACAGTGTGAACTTCAGGAATCACTCGGTTGCGAGGAACCAGAAGTCAGCTAGCCTCATCAAAATGATCGTTTATTGTAAGCAGTTGGGAGGAGTTCATGGAATTCAATAAAAAGAATCCAGCTGGATCTTAATGAGAGCTTGGAACTGAGAACTGGAAAGCAAGTGTTTAGAATTCGGAGGTCTAGATGTCTTCCTGTCGTGGTCAGATGGCCTCTTGTCTCTGCTTGTTTCCCTTCGCAGATTAGATGCCCCAAGTCCTTGCTCAGCACCCAGAGGAGCTGCTCCAGCACCAACCGCAGTTCGGCTGTCAGAGTCTGAGGACAGGTCTGACCGGCGGACACCTGCGGCCGGTGTTCGCCCCATCTAAATCAGTGTGGCTAGGGGCACCCACACACGAACACAGTTTCTGAGTACACCCCTGAGAGTGTGAGGGAACTTCCCAGAGAAAGGGGGATGGTTGGGACAGACACTGCAGAAAGTCTCTCTCTTTGAACTCTGTTGGTGCTTCCTTCCCTTGGTAGACTCTGCAGGAGAAGGAAGGAACATCCATCCATTTGGAGGGTGACGGGGGAACTCGCAAAGTGAGCCGGTCAGCAGGAGGTCAGACAGCGGAGAGGACATTCTATGCAGACAGAAGGAAAAGCATGAACCCCGGAGGTCGCTGAGCACAGCAGAGCCTCAGGAGTGTGTGAGGCAGGGGCACGAGGGGCGCTGGCGTGAGCAGACACCCACGGTGCACAGGATCAGGTGCCCGGGAGTCAGGACCGTCGGCTGGGGCACCGCTCAGGCCAGGTTGGAAAGGGAGAGACCCAGCTGAGAGACCTGCGGGGGCCACGCAGTGGCAGAGGGGAAAGGGCAGCTTGAGACCATGTTAGAGCTAGAAACGAGATGTTGCCACCACTTGGATAAAAGGAGTGAAGAAACGAGAATGTTTACACATAATTAGCGAATGCTAGCTTTGATCACTTCATGACCAGCAGTGTCACTCACTGAGAGTACAGAACGCACCCACTCGCCCTGAACTCTGTGGTCAAAGCGCTGCGCCGAGGCCTCGCCGTCCGTGACTGTTTCGCCGTCGTCATGTCGTGCGCTCTGTATTGTTTCCACTGTTTCATAAATAACAAATGCAAGCCTCGGGATGGTAGGTAGCTGGCATGTGCTCACGTAACTCATAAAATGCAGAATTAGTTTTCACACCATCTCTGTCTCACTTCACAATGACCTAGCACTTCTCTTTTAATTTTTTTTCCTTTATAAGCACTTTTCTTTTAAATTTTTTTTCTTTATAAGCACTTTTCTTAAGAAAGAAGAGCAAGTTTTAAGGAAAACATCGGTTTCATTTTGAACATATGACACTGAGTTTTCTGTGGGACACTCAACTGTGGGGTCTAGTGGACACTGGACTACTCTGGACATCTGGCTGCACACAGATTGGACAGGCAGTAGCTCCCAGTGGAACTCCCCGGATGGAGGAAATCTCTGGGAGAGGCTACCCAGCTGGTACTAGGTATGGCACATGTCCACCTCCCTGGAGCTGACACACGTCGTAAAATAGAAATTATTTAAAAATACAGCCTGGCCAGTGTGTGTGAGAGGATTGAGGGTCATCCCAGGCACCAAGAGGTCACCGGGTCCATGCTTGGTCAGGGCCCATTGCAGAGTTGCAGGCTTGATCCCCAGTAGGGGGCGTGCGGGAGGCAGCCCATCAATGTTTCTCTCTCACTGATGTTTCTATATCTCTCTCCTACTCCCTTCCTCTCTCTCTAACAACCAATAAAAAGGAATTTTAAAAAAATACATGCAACGGCCCTGGCCTGGTGGCTCCATCCGTTAGTAGGTTGGAGCGCTGTTCCAGTATGCCAAGGTTGCAGGTTCCAGCCCGGCAGGCACATTCAAGAAATGCTAATTAACGCATAAATAAGTAGAACTACCAATCAGTGTTTCTCCCTCTCTCTCTCAAATCAGTAAATGAAAATTTTAAAAAATACACACAACTTTATGAAGTATTCATTTTTAACTTCAAGCATATTTCTTTTCGTTTTATCTTTATTGTTGAGAGTATTACAGATGTCCCCCCTTTTGTTCCCCATTGCCCTTCCACAGGGTGCCCGGCCAGCCCCGCCCCAGGCCTCCCCACCCTCACATCTGTGTCCATGGGCCGTGCATATGAGCATAGGAATTCCTCAGTTAGTCTCTCCCTGCGCCCCCCCCATTCCTCAGTCTAGTCCATGTTTCCATAACTCTGGTTCAATTGTATTCATCAGTTTATTTTCAGTTGTTACAGGCCAAATTTTTGGTTTTGTACTTTACTTTCCCTTTTAAACGGATATTTACCAGAAATTTGTCTTTTTTACTTGTCTTTTCAAAGAACCGGTTTTTAAACTTTTTAAATTTTTACTTAAAATTAAAAATTTCTAATTATTTTATTTTTATTTTAACTATATTTCCTTCCCCTTTTTTCCTTCGATACGTTTTTCTGTTTCTGTTTTTTTTTAAGGTTTACGTTGAATGCTGAATTCTTGTGAGGTTTGTTTTTGTTTTTTGATAGTTGAAAGCATTTAAAGTGAAGAACTTATATTGGCATTGTATTTTCATCATATTCCAGGTAATAGTTTAATATTTAATGGTTCCTAAATGCCCTTTGCTGTGCTCATGCCTAAGAGAGGGACAGTGACCTGGGCGAACCTCGCTGGCAGGTGCCTCTGGCAGTCAGCTGTTTCCCTGGGGCTGGAAAGAGGACAGGGCAGAGCCTGGCTTGTCCCTCCAGTCCTGCAGCTCGTGCTGCCCAGCCCACTCAGAATCCATGAGACCTGCACTAAAATATGTCCCAAAGAAGCAGGTCCAGCCCTTGGGACATGCCGCAGACCGCTAGGCAGCAGTGAACGGGGTCTGAGTGCCCCAAGCCGCCCTCCCTTCCCGCCCGGCTGGCTCTACTCCCCAGGTGCCTAGGAGTGTTTCCTATGAACTTCATTAATCGGCCTGTCCTCAAGTGTTAACTCCGTAGATTATTCATTCCAGTTGGAGTAAATTTTGCATCACGTTCTATGTCGGTGAACAACAGTTATCACTTTAAATTCCTTTATCTCAGCCTGGTGTGTTTCACTGAGTTTGTCCTTCAGCCAGCAAACCCCACACAGCTAACCATCCCCAAGGAAATGCAGTGCCGTCCTGCGCCACTTGGACTTTATATTATTAAACATAACATTGATTCGTGTATATAAATGTGAGTTCTATAATTAAGCTTACTGATATATATATATCATAGGAAAGTATGAAAGAACCCTTTTCCAAATAAAGACGTTTTCCCCGGGATAAGCGGTTAGAGCGGCAGGCACTGACCTGGATGTTCCCGATCTGCGCAGGGGACGGAGGGCGGGCTACCCGGGAAGGGCGCCGAGGCTCGATCTCGGCAGCCTTGTGACGGAGGCACGTGTACCTGGCCCTCGTGTGGACCCGTTTGTATTTTCCCATAGAGAACTGAAGTCGATGGCAGTTCTTTAGAATTATGCTGCATCACAACGTTCATTAGTCTTGTTGTGTCCTGCCATGTTACAGAAAACATTTAAAGCAAATGAATGCTTATCAGAAATGAGTTACTGTAAAAGACTGTTAAATGTTATTGCTTAATATATTTCCTTACTTTGCTCTCGTGCCTTTAGTGTATATTAAATCATCAGATATTTATGAAGACATACATAAATGATTATGGAGCTCATACCTTCTTAATGAGATAAACTTGAGAGAACTTGCCCATATTTATGGAAAAGTGTACTCTATTTGTACACTCTGAGGCAGGGTACACGGGTTCTAATCGTAGCTTTGCCAGTCCAGATGTTTTGTGACCTTGATGGAAGCAGCTAACATCACTGAGTCTTTTATCCCTCACTGGTAAAATGGGAATAACAGTTCTGTCCCAACCCATCACACAGTGACCTTGTGATGATTAATTGAAGCTGAATATTTGAAAATTTCTGGTATACCTATTTAGACAGTGATAGATATAAAAGCATATATTTAGTACATATAATTTGTTTTGTTAATATTGTATATTATCTTATTAAGGAATAATCAATTCAATAGAAAAAATCCAAGTAATATAATCAATGGCATGCACCCAATACTTAACTTTAACATATCATAGAGTTCTGCCATATTTGCTTCTAATTGTTTTTCTGACATAAAACATTACTGATACAAGATGTCCTCCAGCAGAGTTAAATTCTCCTCCTCCTCTCCCTGAAATTCCACAGTATCTTATAAATGCGTTACAGTAATCTGATCAAGTTCAATTCAGTCTTCCTGCTCAACTTGCAGTCTTTATACATCCCACAGTTTTACTCAGAATGAAGATATCCATGCAGTGGCCTTTAACAGAGGGCAGACCAATTACACAGATTTCCAGAAACACTGTATCTAGTCATTGTCATGAAAACCTATGATCAGACTCTATTTGCCTTGTTTTTATTCTCGTTCTATATTTCAGTTGATGCCAAATCAAAAAAAGAAGACATCCTTTTAAATGCATTTACACAGTAACAAATATAGTTCGCTGAAAATATTCATTTTTCATTTGGGGGGGATAGATAAACTAAGAACAGAAGCAATTTCATAACTCGATTAAAGTTGCAATTGTAAGCAAATCTGGATGACAAATATGAATATTTACTGCAATGGGAATAAGGTTAATATTTTAAAACAAGGTTGACAGGAGAAAAATTGTCTTAGTTTGCAAAAAGGAAATTTGTTTCTTTAAGTGAAAATTGAGGTCAGTAGGCCATGGATTTCCTTACTCCTACATGACTGAAATGAATTAAATAATGCTGCAGTAAAGCAGTCCTGAGCAAACCAGTAATAAAATCATACATGAAAGCTTGGGTAAAATCATTGCATGTTAGAAACACGTATTTGGTATAAGAAAATACGAAATTTTCAATGCCTGTCTACTTCACCTCGATTATCTTAGGGTAGAAAAAGTAAGTACTGTTCTCTTGTGTTCACTAGGATCTCATGGCCCTTTTCCAGGGAGCCAGCGCGCTCACCATTGTTCGGACATGTTCCGGTCTTGGTTACTGCATTGTTTACTTACTGTGATTTCAATGGGACTGGTTGTTCTCTGTACAGTATATAGATGCAGTCTCCAGCCCACATTCCCTCCAGAGTGAGTATGATTCTGTAGAGGGTAACCCTAATTTCTGATTATTTTCTCCTCATTGAATTCCCTTCAGTGCAACACTGGGGTGACTGTTAATAATGTACCATGTTCTAGGCATGGTGCCTGGCGCCCTGCACCCACTGTCGAGCCCACAGCAACCCTTGAGGCAGACCTGGTCTCCACCAGTCTGCAGGCAAGGACACAGCCTCAGAGAGGGTGCATGAGTTGACCCAAGGGGCTAGGCTCATTGACGGCAGTCATTATATGCCAAGTTTACATTTTTAGTGGTGACGTTTTCCATAATGTATTTTAAATATATTAATATCTAACATAATGTTGCTACAATTTATACTGAATCTTGTGATTCATGACCTTAAGAATAAGTGTGAGTTGGAGTCTGCGTTTGTAATCAGAACTAATAGTGCTTTAAACCTGTCCTATGCATTTATATACACTCGCTCACAGAGTGGCGTTGGGAAAAGTGGTGGAGAACACTGAGTGTAAGGTGTATTTTATTATGTAACCACTGATTTCTATCTGGGCATACAGTGAGCCAGGCGTTGTTGCACTCGAATGTTACATGTATCTTTACTCTGAATCGCTCCCTGTGAAGTGAACGTAGTCGCGTGATGCTTGAACAGCCATCTGATTCACATAAATTATTTAATCAGAGTTTGATTTTCATTTCAACTCTTCACTCTTTGGTCTCTTCCATCAAGTCATACAATATAAACATGGTCCAACTCATAATGTCCTCCGTGGGTTATACTGACTCACAACGGCCCTTTTCTCTGCCATCACAGAAGGCGGAAGATACACTCCAGCCATGTGAGAACACCAACCTATCCTCGTACTCTGTTCATACGTGTTGCCTCTAAGAACATGGGAAATAAAACGCTGTTTTACCTGGTGATCTTGACAAGAAAATTCTTTGATGATAAGGGATTGTGATATCAATAAACCGAACTGAAAACAATGTAAAATTTCCAATATGGTAGAGCTAATATGTGGGAACGGACACAGGTGTCTTAATGTGCCTTTTCTCTGTTGCCCACATTCTATCTGTTTCTCTCTAATAAGGACATATTTTGTTGGCATTAATACGAAGTATCGTGGATTGTACATGTTTGTAGGGTTTTTTTAATTACTGTGTAAAAATGATGTGTAATTGAAACAAAAAGCATTGTTTGCAGCCCTGGTTTCTCCCGCGGCCGCCCTGTCAGCTGCAGCGTTCGTGTCCTCTCCTGGCGCTGTGATTAGGTCGGGCTGCCCCAGCTGCCGGCTGTCTGCCTGGCCCGCCTGTCCCCAGTGCTGTCACTGCCTGACATGCCTGACAGGATGGGGACAGCCGCCCAGACAGGTTCATTAGATGCTGTTCTCTACAGCTGGGCTAAAAATAAATAACTAAGTGCGTGGGTAAATAAATTAATAAAAAATCCGTGCGTTGTCAGGGCCCCAAGCTGCGGGGCCCTTCTTGTTGGTTTAAAGCAGAGCCTTGTTGTGACAAATTCTGATCTGTACCGTTTTTAGACTTTCCTGACACATTTTCGTTCCCTTCCCCTTTGACCTACGCTTCGTGCGCGCCTCTGTTGCTGCTTCAGAATCCCAATGTCTTCCCAGGAGGAAAACCACCAGGGGTACTGTGGCCTGCAAACAGTGCCCGCCTGCCGGTGCCCGGGCTCCTCGCAGCATGCTGCTCTCCAGCGGTGGGCGGGCAGCCGTGGCACCGCGCTCAGCCCGCCGCAGGGAGGGTGACAGGCTGCAGGCCAGGTACAGGGAGGGTGAGAGGCTGTGCGGGCCAGAATCAGGGAGGGTGAGAGGCTGCAGGGCAGAATCAGGGAGGGTGAGAGGCTGTGCGGGCCAGAATCAGGGAGGGTGAGAGGCTGTGCGGGCCAGAATCAGGGAGGGTGAGAGGCTGTGCGGGCCAGAATCAGGGAGGGTGAGAGGCTGTGCAGGCCAGAAACGCGCCGTCTGCGGAGAACGACGCAGCGCACTGCGCGGTCTGCCCCGGAGTGCCCACTCCTCGGCCGCCAGGACGGGCAGGTCTCGGCTTCTTCCCGGGTGGGGAGGAAGCTGCCGGTCTTCCGCCTGAGCTGATGGGCTTAATGTCAGGACGAGAGATCGTAGAAGATGATAGAATATCTGCTAATTAAAACCAGACATAAGTTCCAAAATCAAATTTAGAACTATGTTTTTCCGACAGTGATAGGGCCCCTTTTAAAGTTAACGGGGTTTGCCAAAAATTGGGGTGCAGTTGAAACATACACGCATACAGAGTCATGATTTTTAATTTTCAATCCCAAATTTATGCTTCTAAAACTGTACTGTTGCAAAGGAAAAAAAATAATAATCTGTAGCCAAGAGATTATTCTTTTTTTACTTTATAGACCTGCTAGCATAGGCTGCTCTCAGAGTCTGTGATAGCTGTTTTCCATGGGGAGAAACGTGTGATCTTAATTTTTACTAAGTAGAACATGCCCAGATAGAAAACATTTGACCATCTAATTTGACATAATCTTAGTGCAACTGTAAGCTATCTTTCCATCCACATTCAAGATACAGTGTAACACTGTGTCTCTGTATTTGGTGGTTGGGGAGATAAACAGCGTTGCTGAAGAAAAGCAAGGTCCTCATTCAGACATCTTAGCCCTTACCTTTCCTTTGCATTGTTAGTGTCTGCTGCTTTAGTTCCCCGTCTCTATGACAACTGTTTAAATTGGGATGGGCCACTGTCATCTGCAGTATCACTGAGAGAGAAGTGTTAGTGAGCACACAGTTCCCATAGAGGGAGCATTTCAATATAATCCAATTTTAATTGAGCTCCAGAGACTTTGATGTGCTGCAGAAGGTGGGCGCGAGCTATTCCAGGGAGAAATTAAAGCGGCCCAGCCAGGCTTCCTCCTGCAGCCTGTCACCGGTTTAAGGAGGCATTAGCATCAGCCGAACCTGCCCCTGCGGAACAGCTCACTTCCTCTTCCAGATTTCACTGATTTATTTTGCCATATGTAAAAGCAGAACGCTTTCATCTTTTTACACAGTGTATGTTTTCACACCCATGCGATGAGGCTTGTGCTGGACCTGAGACCTACCTAACGCTGCCTGTTGGGCTTGGCGTCGGCGGCTCACAAAGGGGAGGAAGGGAGAGCGGGGCTAATGCACATCGTCAGCCATCATGTATTAAACCTTTCGAATATCACTTTGCAGAACCTTATTTGGAGCTATAAAGTCGAAGGAAGTGTAATTTTTATTTAGCTTTGAGTTATCGTTGAATTTCATTTTAATGCTTGGATGCTTAGGCATTTATTAGAGGCTAGGATTTTATTTCAAAATGCATTAAAGTATCTTTTCCTCATACCTTTAGGCAAAGCTGGTTCAGAGCGCTGGACACGGGCACGTCAGTCCTTGACGGTGAACGCATTCACCTCTTTTTCTTCTTTTAATGAGAAGGAAAATTGGTATTTTTTCATGTATATTAAAAGACCTTTTAAATATTTCAAAATATAATCTTGAACATATGTTAGGTATTTTATTAATAATAAAAATACCTGAAGAACATAATGTTAATTAAAATAATTAAGTGAACACTAGATAGAATGCTTGTGTTATCAAAAAGCTGCGTCACAAGTATAGAAGACGTAATTAAGTTACTGCCTATTCATGACGTACCTGAGATTTCAGATCTGTATGGGCACATTAAAAAATAAAATTAAAACGTATGTTGAGAAGTTAAGTAAAATTTTGACAATAATTAGCAATCAGTTTGCATGTATGCGTCGTCATAGATACACCTAGATGTCCTATAGATCTCACGGAGCTCCAGCAACGGGCCCCCACTCCACAGGCCTCTCCACAGGCCCCGGAGAGGCGAGGCTCCAAGGGCTGAACGGCGGTCCAGTTCACTGACTGCTTTAGAGACCTCAGAAGGAAGCCTTCATTCCCAGGGCTCCAGTGTTTGCTGTGATTGTTTCTCATTCTAAATAAGTATTCACTTATATAGATAATTTTTATTTGTAACTTTGTAGTATTTTTCTCTTAAAAAGGTATCCCAAATAATGTAGGCTTATGTCACATTTTATTTACTTTGTTGAATACCCAACCCCCCGATGATAGGCATTCTTTTTCATTTTTTTGTTATAAGCAATGCTGCAATGAATAATCTGGTACCTACTTCACCTTACTTTTCTGAGAGGATATTTACAGGATAAATTCCTAGAAATGAAATTGTGGGGTCAAAGGGTACATGCATTTGAAATTTGGATAGATAATACCAAATCTCCTCAATATAAGGTATACTAATTCGCACTGCCACCAACAATACAGTGAGTATGTTTTCCACATAGCAAGCTCGGTATTACTAAACTTCTAGATTTTTCCCAATGTTACAGATAAAAATATTATCTCTTATAAAAATAGTTTTAATTCTGCCCAGTCCGTGTGGCTCAGTGGTTGAGTGTCAACCCATGCTCCAAGAGGTCGCCGGTTCGATTCCCAGTCAGGGCACATGCCCAGGTTGTGGGCCCGATCCCCAGTGGGGGCCATGTAGGAGGCGGTCAGTCGATGTTCTCTCTCATCGATGTTTCTATCTCTCTCTCTCTAATATCAATAAAGAAAAAAATTAAAAAAATATATATATATAATTATCTGAATATATTAACACTTCATAATATATTTTCTATATAGAATACTGTGCCACAGGGGTCACCTTCATTATAAATTAGTTTGCCGTGTGGTTGTCTCTAGTGTACATTTTACTTATTTACTAAAACACGATTGCTGAGGGCACATACGGGGTTCTCCATGCAGCTGCACACGCTCCTGTGTGCCCAGCACTGCACCGAGCACAGGAAGACAGTCAGCATGAACATGGGCTTAAAACTGGGACTTATAAATAACCTTTATGTCTGGAGAAAATACTAAGTTTATTTATACAGTACTGTGAGTGGAGAGGAAAACATTAGTAACAAATTAGATATGTTAATGTACTTATCTTATTCACTGGTTATCATTCCTTTAAAGATTGATTGCTTACTGTTGTTAACCCAACGTCCTTGCACACGGCTGTGTTTACATGTGTGATCACGAGCAGGTGGCCATGTCCAGGTCCAGGCTAACCCGATCGTTCCAGGGCACCGATGGCCCCGGGCATCCGAAACCGGCCGTCACCAGAGCCAGAGTCCCTGCAGCAGCTGTAATCCTGTTATTTCTTTATTCAGCATCAAACCAAACAAAACCCTCAAGTCCTAGGAATCCTGTGTCACAGACCTGTGTGCTGGGTCCCCTCCTCCTCACAGCAGCGGTCCTGAGTCCTCGCCTCCCTGGGCGTGACGCAGGCTCACGTTTGGTGGCCCTCCAACCCCCCCTGCGCCCACGCCATGCTGTCCTCCTGGAGGGGTCTCCCCGACCCGGTGACCTCACTCCCTGGAGTGGTGTCGGTGGTGGTGGACTGTCGCCATCAGAGCTGCCGTGCCCGGAGAGCTGAGCTCACCGTGGCGCCTGTTAACCCTCTGCCTCCGGCCAGGGCGGGTGACCTCTGGTCTCAGGTGGACATACCTGTGAACGACAGCACACTGATGTGCAGCGGTCCAGGGAATGTGATTTTCCCGTCAGTCAGGTGTGAAGGCACGGATGGGAAGCTGAGCTCCGTGAGCGGAGGGCCCGCCTTCGTCCTGCTCCCCGCGCCCCCATCCCCTGCCCAGGGAGTGGAGTGGTCCTGCTGGCTGAATCTCTGCTGGGTGAGCAGATGTGACGCCAAAGCCTTTGCCTGGGACGGAGCACCTGCCTGGGATGCTCCAATGAGACAGATCAGTGGCAGATTTTCAGTGAAGTAGTATTTTGTTGCAAACAGCTTTATCATCAAGGAATATAAAGTAAAGGAAACCAAGTCTGCGGTCATTACAGTAACACAGAAGAGATTTTTAGGGGACACCTAACACTGAGAATATTATTTTTGTTGCTTATAGAAGTTGGTAGGTCTCTGTTTACCACCCACCCCACTACAGATGCTCATGAAGGACGTTTGTGTACAAGCAAAGGGCGCTTACCGAGCCGTTTGCATCTGAGCTCACTGCGTTTCTTTCTTTCTTTTTATCCTCACCCGAGGACATCTTTGCATTTATCTTGAGGGAGAGAGGGAGGAAGAGAGAGACACATCGAGTGGCTGCCACCCACACAACCCCAACTGAGGCCGGGGACAAACTGCAGCCGAGGTACGTGCCCTTAGCGGGAACCGAACCCGGGCTCTCTGGTCCGCGGGCCGACGCTCCAACCGCTGAGCCAAACCGGCCAGGGCACACTGCGTTTCTTGAAAAGGTGTTACTTATCCTCTGTATAGAAAAATGAGTAGTGCCCTGGCCGGTTCGGCTCGGTGGTTAGAGCGTCGGCCCGCGGACCATGAGTCACAGGTTCGATTCCGGTCAAGGGCACGGACCTCGGTTGCGATTCATCCCCAGCCCTGGTCGGGGTCGTGCGGGAGGCAGCCACTCGACACGTCAATGTTTCTCTCTCCCCCTTTCTCTCCCTCTCTCCCTCTCCTGCTCTGTCTGAAGATAAATAGAAAAATATCCTCGGTTGAGAATTAAAAAAGAAGAAAAATGAGTAGAAGTAAAAACAGCACAGGAAATTCAGTAGCTGACTTGTCTCCAGCTGAAGCAGGAAGACTTCTAAACGCTGAACTTCACGCACAGCAGACAGCACTCGAAGCCTCGTGGTACAAGGACAGACTCTGGGGACACCCGGACTCCGGCGACTGTGCGAGCAGAGCAGCCTGGGTCGCAGGGCAGTGGCCCCTGGAGAGGGACCTGGCGAGACCGAGCAGGGGCTGCCCTCGTCCCTCCCGACCGAGTGTCCCTAAGGTCCTGGTGGGGAGGACTTGGAGTTCACTTGTCCACCACGAAGGGAGCAGAGCCTTCCGTGCTCTTTCACTTGCTAGGACTCTGCGACGGGGAGATGATCATTCTCACTTGGCGGACGTGGACACCGTGTCTTCGTCATGCTGGGGATGTTCCCCAACCACCGCAGCTCAGGAGTGTTGATTCAGACTTCAGGCTGTCTGTCTCCTCCGACGTCCAGGCTCTGCCCCAGCGTGGCGCACCGATGTACACGAGTGATCGGAGCCCATCAGACCGGTGCTGAGGAGGACACGCTTACGCGCACACGAGCAGCACGGGGACTGTGCGGGGGGACGCGTGTCGGGGCAGGTGCCCCTGGACGTCCCCGTCGGAAGGACGCCTGAGCGCAGACGCCTGCGTGGGCTGGTCTCGCCAGGGTGGCGCTCTGGGAGACGGTCATTCTGGAAGGTCCGGCTGAGAGGAGGAGCAGCTAAGTCCTCGCGACTCCCCAGGCGCACCTGTGAGCGAGTGCCCAGGTGCGCTCAGTTTCCCAATTGCAAACACACCTTAAAAACTCTGAATTCCTGTTGTATGAAAACAGCTTTCAATGGCTAATTGCCCCTGAAAAAAGAGGTTTTTCAAACCTGGAAAATAATTCACATTCATATCGTCTTCCTGGTCCCTGATGAGCCTTCTACCTACCTGTGAGATACCTGATAAACAGTACATTTCTTCTGAGGAGATGCTGTTCTGAGCAGTAAGCTTTCCATGCACAGAACTTGACCAGACAGACCCGGAGGGAAAGCTATTCTGGAACATACACAAATATGGAAATGTTTGACGTCCGCATGTTTTAAAAAACTTTAACAGACTTTATTTTTTGGAACAGTTCAGGTTTACAGAAACTTCAGCAGATAGTACAAAGAGTTGTGTGTGTCTTTTTCTTTCTTCAAACAGCAAAGACATGAAGGTCCATCAGGTAATAAGAGTTTTGTTTTTAATGAGTGATTACTAATTTATTTTTTTCTGGTTTAATTGAATTTATTAGGGTGACATTGTTAATAAATTATATGTTTCAGGTTACAGCACACCATTTGTATGTTGTATTTTGTGTTGATCAGAAACCTTGCAGCTGCAGTAATAGTACCCTGTCCATGGCTGTGTGTGTGTGTGTGTGTATGTATCATAAAATAGTAAGCCCTGACTTATACTAGTGTCCGGGGTTGATTGAGTCACCTGCTCCTGGATGTTTTCAAGAACCCAGTTCACTCTGTCCTCCGTGATTTGTCCTCGTGCTCACACTGCTGGCGGATCACCCGAGCTTAGGAATGTCCAGAGGAAGGAGAAAGCGTCTCTTCCACTGGTTCCCTCTGGAGAAAGGGGCGCCTTTCCACACCTGATCTGCCCGGGACTGGCCGTGGGGTCCGTCCACGGGTCCGTGTGTCCTGACTCAGCAGCCGCACAGCCGGGACTGGCTGTCAGGAAGGCGCAGGCGGGAAGCAGGGGTAGGCTCCGAGGGGGGACACAGTCCTGGCTGCCACAGGGTTTACAGAGCAGAGCACAGTCAAGTGGGGAATCTCGTCAGGCCTTCCAAAATGTATAATTGTATCCGAGCCTTTTAAATGTCCTTTCAAACACAGGCATCCATTAACATTATACAGTGCCAGTTACTCTGTGCCTTTGTTTCTGTTTGTTCGACTACAGACTAACTCTAAATAAACCTTTAATTAAATCATTCAACAAGTTATTTAGTGAGTTTCCACAGTGTAACAGGCACTGTGCAAAGCAGGAGAGAGACCGAAATGGTCGGAGTGGGCAGACTGCGTTCGTACAATCCGTGATACACTCGCAAAGCTGCACGAGGGGGAAGCGTGGTGCGGCCTGCTCTCGGGTATGCGCCTGGGGCTGGAAGAGGACGAGGCTGGAGTGAAGAGAGCACAGTGGTGTCACCGTGTCTGAGCAGGACACGGCTGCATCTGCCACTGGACCGTCCCCTTGGGCCTTGGCCTCTGCTTCCTCGGGGCTCCTGCTGCCCGAGGGTTCTGTGACTGCCTCCTCCGTCTTCCAGCTTCTCCCCACCCTCCTCAGAGGGGTCTGCAGACCTCTCACGTTCAGGTCACCAAGAGACGCGGTCTGCCGGGGTCAGCCCGCCAGCATTTGTGACAGCTGGCTCTGATGGGCAGGGCTGTCGCGAGCTGTGGCTGTCCTCCTCAGATAACTGCTCATGTTGGGTGTCCGTCCCGGCTCAGCCCCCCTGCCGGGGCGGGGGCATAACTAGCAGGATAGAAAGCCACTTTCAGTGGGTGCCTGTCCTGTCCAGGACGTAACGAATTGAGAATCGACTCTGAACTGTCTCAGTATGACTGCTTTTAATTAATCTAGATCATATAAATTAATAACTTTGCTGCACATATGTATTAGTAAATATACAGATCAACAGAGGCATTCTTTCTGTAAATTTGTTGAAGTGATCATACAGGTTTCAAGTGTACGTTTCTATGATACGAGATGTGTGGATTGTATAGTGTGCCCAGCACCCAGTCACACCGTCTTCTGTCACCATGTGCTTGGTCCCTTTACCCCCACCCCAGCCCACTTCCCCCTGGTAACCACCCTACTGCTGTCTGCGTCCACGAGTTTCAGTTTTCTATCCCACATGTGAGTGAAATCATGTGGTTCTTCGCTTTTTCTGACTGACTGACCTCACTTAGCATGTTCTCAGGGTCCGTCCATGTTGCTGCAAATGGCAGTTTCGTCTGTTCCTGTGGCTGAGCAGGGTTCCGAGCGCATTTGTACCACCCCTTCTCTATCCAGCCCTCTACCGAAGGACACTGTGGCTGTCTCCAGGTCTTAGCCACCATGAACAATGCTGCAGTGAACATAGGGGTGCAAGTATCTTTGCGAATAGATGTTTCCAAGTATTTGGGTAGATACCCAGGAGAGGGGTTGCTGGGTTATGGCAGCTCTGTTCTTA
Organism: Tadarida brasiliensis; assembly: GCA_030848825.1. Taxonomy (NCBI): domain Eukaryota; kingdom Metazoa; phylum Chordata; class Mammalia; order Chiroptera; family Molossidae; genus Tadarida; species Tadarida brasiliensis. The sequence continues at coordinate 101,340,356 of CM061266.1, forward strand.
ATTTTGAGGAACTTCCATTCTGTTGTCCATGGCGGCTGCACCAGTGTACGTTCCCCCCCACGACCTCTCCAACACTTGTTATTAACTGTCTCGTTGATAGTAGCCATTCCAGCAGGTGTGAGGTGGTATCTTACTGCAGATTTTATATGCATTTCCCTACGTTGAACATTTTTTCATATGTCTGTTGGTCATTTGTATGTGTCCTTTGGAGAGGTGTCTGTTCAGGTCCTCAGCCCAATTTTTTTTTCCCCTCATTCCAGGGTATTTCTCTATTTCTCCATTGCTTCTTAGAGTAGGAGGGAGGGAGAGAAACATTGATGTGAGAGAGACACATGGATTGGTTGCCCCTGCATGACCCCACCCAGGGCTCGGATGGAACCTGCAGCCAGGCACGTCACCTTGACTGGGAATCAAACTCGAGGCCCTTTGGTTCGTGGGCAGACACTCTAACCACTGAGCCAAACCAGCCAGGGCCCATTTTTTTTTATTATTTTTATTTTTTAGTTAATTTTATTTAAGCTTGTTTGTTTACATTTCAGAGCATTACACAATTACATTTTCCCATTTTCTGACCTGAAAACAGGTACTTAAATGGAAATATGTATTTTTTTTTAACTTTTTTTTTTCCTTTATTGATTTTAGAGAGAGAAGAATGGAGAGGGAGAGAGAGAGAGAAACATCCATGAGAGAGAAGATCGATTGGCCGCCTCCTGCATGCCCCCCACTGGGGATTGGGCCCACCACCTGGGCATGTGTCCTGGCCAGGAATCGAACCAGCGACCTCTTGGTGCATGGTTGACACTCAACCACTGAGCCACACCAGCCGGGCTGGAAATATATTTTTAAAAATTATCAAATTAGGTACATCCAAAATGCAATAACTACACATATCAATTAATTTGCAAAGTGTAATTCATCAGGACATATCATAAGAATTTAGGAACAGCCAGTCAGGAGAGATCTGACCCAGTTTAGCAACCGGCTGTTTACATATCCACAGACCAACCAACCTATCCGAACTCCCAAACCAGAAGCACGGTAACTGGGTTACGTGTTTGGTGTTGAGTCGTATGAGTTCCTTACGTACTTTGGATGTTAACCCCTTGTCATGGCTATTGTTCGCAAACTTTTCTCCCATTCGGTCGGTCGCCTTTTTGTTCTGTTGTTCTTTCGCTGTGCAGAAGCTTTTTAGTTTGATACAGTGCTGTTCATTTATTAGCAAAGGCATTCTTAAGGGCTTGTCCTGTTACGCTGCTGATGTGCACTGGGCTCTGCAGGACACATGGAGGACTCTTGCCCTCAGTGAGTTCACAGGCCAGCGAGAGATGCCACCAAGGAAACTGACACTTACAAGAATGCTTTGGTAGGCGCCGTGGGTCGGTACAGGGACAGCGGCCCTTCAAGGGTGGTCACTGCCAGGAGTTACCTAAAAGAACTCGACAGGGAGGGGCCTGCCCGGTGGAAGGACACGGCGTGCAAGGACGTGGAAGTGTGACGAACACGGCACACTGGGCAGCTGAAATGTGTGCAAGATGGTTAGAACGTAAAAGCGAGCCCTGATGCACCTTGTGGCTGGGTCCCGACCACGTACCGTATGTACGGGAGCTCTGTGTGCATAAACTCCACTAGGATTTTCATGAAGTGCTGGGGTCCCCGTTTAAAAACATGTTTGAAACTCTAGTGGGCATAAATTGAAAAGTGCACTAACATTTGTAATATGTGCGTTTTTCCAGGTTGATATAAATGTTAACTAAATTAGATTTTTAAAAAGATGTATCTGTTCATTATACATTTCTCACTACTATAGCATGTATTTAAAATTTTTAAATAGAAATTTAAAAATAAATATTTTAGTTTATAATGTTCTAAAAGAGTAATCTCAGAACATGATTACATCTCCAGTCAAAAGCAGTTCATTCTCCTTTATGTCACTCTGCATGTTGTGACTGATTTCACTGTTGCGACAGTAATTACTGCAACACCCCCTCTAACCCTGTACCATTTCTGACTGTACGCAAAACTTTAATTGAAATATTTCCAAAAAGATACAACTATTTGTGCTGACAATTTACAGCATCTACAAAATCTGATCCTATTATCAAACTGATTCAAGGGACAATCTCTAACCCAAAAACACATGTGATCTGATACAGAAGAAAATAAATATAAATACATGAGGTATATAAATATAACTAGTTTAACAATTGTCACTGTGCAGAATAATACAGGGAAGTTAGCACACTCAGTATGGAAAGGAAAGTCAGACTCAGAACCTAGAAACTAGTTTCTTTTCTAACTGTCTTATTTCCCCGGCCTCCCCTCCCCTTTTTAAAATAAGAGCAGAGGGGCAAATACACGATTTTAGAGTTTGCCACACTTGAGAAAGTGAGGAAGCACAGTCAAATGACATATAATATTTACACATGTGGACATTCGCGAAGAGGACAACTAGGTAGCGACCTTGCCAATACCATTTTTAAATTTTGAGTTTTACCATAATTTTGAGAGCATGCATTTGAAGATGAAATTAGGCACCGAGGACCCCGGCTGCTACTCCAAGTTGTTTGTAAATTCAGTTGTAAAGATTGCATTGGACACGAATGGATCGAGTGCCTTCCAAGTGTAGGTCCTGCAAGGACTACCAAACAGCGTACAGGCTGGTCTCCGGCCTCAGAGCTCATCGTAATGAGGGATGTAGTGACATAGGCCATGTAATACTTGCCGGTGTGAGCGAGCTACTGGAGTGGGGCAGATCACAGCCTTTTGGGAGTTCTCGGTTCTCTGCGAATGAACGCAGACACCGTGCGCACAGGTCGGGGAACAGCGGCCCTCCAGCCGGCAGCCTCCGCGCTGGGCCGCCCGTGTTCCCTGGAGTCACCGCCTGTCCCTTGTCTCAGGCCGAAGTCAGCCTCCGCCTGAGTTACAGGACCACTGCTCTGGTTTATCGCCCTCCCTCTGTCTACCTCTCTGTCTACCGTACACCTGCAGACAGCCCGGCCCCGCCCCAGAGCGCGTGTCCCCAGGTGCCGCTCCTCCTGCCGGGACGCCTTCTCCTTCCCCTCCCCCACCGGCTGTCGCGGCCACAGACTGCGACCCCCTCTCACCGCGGGCTCATGGCAGTCCATCGATAAGTACTGTTAAATGAAAGTCACTAAAAACTACAGCAAAATTGATAAATCGTGACAACAAGCTTGGTAGGACAGAGTCTAATTCTCGGCTGTCTGGTAGCTAGGAAGGGGCCTTCTTAGAATCTCCATCACTAAATGCGTGGCAGCTGATGCCCCATCCGTGGGCTCTAGTGTGAGGTTAGTGCTGTGATTTCAGGTGAGTTCTACAATGCACACCGCCACTGAGGAAACAGAAGATGTGGCGGTCAGTTTCATAGGTTGTGTGCTGTGGTCCAGGTTTTCTGTGCCCTTGCTGGCAGTGTTATTGATGAAGGTTAAACCCAGAGATCTGCCGTGTGCGTGCACGTGTGTGTCTGTGTCTGTGTGTGCACACATGTACACAAGAAAGTGGGCAAAAATTATAGTAGCGGGCTAATATTTGTTAAACACTTCCTGTGTGCCAGGAACTGTACTAACCCTTTTCAAAAAGAGTTGTTTCATTCAGTCCTCACAACCACCCTGTGAGGTTCGGTACTATTATTTCCCCCATCTTATGATAAAGAAACTGAAGAATCGAAAATTAACTAACTTGCCGGAGGTCTCACAGCTTGTAAGGGAGGTGGACCCTTGGGAGGCTTTATCTCAGATAGGCAGGTACAGCCACTGATGAATTCGAGCAAAATGCAAGGTTATTAAATAAAAAGCTCTCTGGATGAGCTGCCTAAATTTTCCACAATTTTAAGATGTTTCAACCTTGCAGCTTTAACCAATATACTGCTAATGGCTGTGTTTATTAATATTTAACCTCAGAAGTATAGAAATATAGTATAGGTTGTTTAATTTTCATAAAAAATGAATTTTCTGGAAAACCAGAACTGATTTTCTGGATTATTGTTGTTTATTTCCCGGTGAGGCCATTCCACGTCGTCCCAGGTTTAGTCTTAGATTACCGAATGACTTATTTTCATCAGGACTAATTATGTTCCATGTTCATTTTTTGAAAATACTTGACTCGGTGATGAATTTTTTGGTCTGTATTAGGTTTTACTGATTATGGTGCCTACTCCTGGCAGTTTTATTCTGATCATTGTGATCACTGTTACCTGGATGAAGGCGAACGTGAGCCTTTTCCAGCATACATGTGAGGATTTCTTTGCTGTATGTAGCTGGTTTCTTGCCCTTGTCCTCTAACTTTTGTTTTATCTGCCCTGGAAAATAATTTTAGGAAAATACATACCACCTGGCACCTGTTTAAGTTAACATCTGAATTTTTTATAAGTTTAAACACCTATTTTAAAATATATAATATTCAGTAGGTTCTAAATATTAATGTTTTAAAATAAAATTGATACTTCACTTTTCATATATAATCAATAGAATAAAATATATCCAAGAGAATAGTAATTTGATTGCTATTATCACCTATTTTTTCCATCACCACTTATCCCCCATCTGTTCCTCCACCTCCCCCAGCTCCCGCAGTCACCACTCTGCAGCTCAGGACCATGTGTTTTATTTTCCTTTGCTGCGTCCCTGCAGCGCCCTCCCTCACAGTGTCAGCCTGCTCCCTCTCTGAGTCTGTCCCTGTTTGCTTGTTAGCTCATTTTGTTCATTAGAATCCATGTGAGTGAGATCATGTGGTACTTGTCCTTCTCTGACTGGCTTATCACTTAGCGTCATGCTCTCCAGGTCCCTCCATGCTGTCCCAAAGGGTGAGATTTCCTCTCTGTTTTACAGCTGAGTACTATTCCATTGTGTACATGTACCACAGCTTTTATATCCACTCATCTACTGACGGACACTTGGCTGCTTCCACATCTTGGCTGTGCTACAATGAACATAGGGGTGAATATATGCTTTTGAATTAGTGTTTCAGGTTTTTTCAGATACTCCCAGAAGCGGAATTACTGGGTCATAAGGCAGTTCCGTTTTAAAATGTTTCAGGTAACTCCATGCTGCTTTCCCTAGTGGCTGCGTGGGTCTGCATTCCCAGCAACAGTGCGCAGGGGCTCCCTTTCTCCACATCCTCGCCAGCGTTTGTGTGTGGATTGATTCATGAGAGCCATTCCGACAGGTGTGAGCTGATGTCTCATTGTGGTTTTAATTAGCATTTCCCTGATGATTAGTGACTTTGAGCATCGTTTCATATGCCTATTGACCATCTGTATGTCCTCTTTGGAGAAGTGTTTATCCAGGCCCTTTGCCCATTTTTTAATTGGATTATTTGTTTTTGTTTTTGCTGTTGAGTTGTGTAAGTTCTTTATAAATTTTGGATATTAACCTCTTATCAGATGTATCATTGGCAAATAACATTTTCCATTCAGTAGGTTGTCTTTTTTGTTGATGGTTTCCTTTGCTGTGCAAAAACTTTTTAGTTTTTAGTCCTATTTGTTTGTTTCTTCTTTGTTTCCCTTGCCCAAGAAGATATATCAGAAAAATATATATGAGAAATGTCTGAGATTTTGCTATGTATTTTTCTATGATTTTTTTTATGCCTAACATTTACGTTTTTACTCCATGTTGAGTTTATTCTTGTGTATGGTGTAAGAAGGTGGTCTGGTTTCATTGTTTGCACATATATGTCTAATTTTCACAACACAATTTATTGAATAGACTATCTTTAGCCCATTGTATGTTTTTGCCTTCCTTGTTGATTATTAATTAACTATAAAGGCATGGGTTTATTTCTGGGCTCTCTATTCTGTTCCATTGATCTATATGTCTGTTTTTATGCCAATGAATACTGTTTGGATTACTATGGCCTCGTAGTATAATTCAGTATCAGGTGGCATGATTTCTCTAACTTTATTCTTTCTCAAGTTCACTATTGCTATTTGGGGTCTTTTGTGGTTCCACATAAATTTTTGGAATATTTGCTCAGGTTCTGTGAAATATGCCATTGACATCTTGATAGGAATTGCTTTGCATCTGCAGATTGCTTTGGGTAGTGTGGGCATTTTAATGATGTTAACTCTTCCTATCCATGAACACGGTATATGCTTCCACTTATTCATATCTTCTTCAGTTTCTTTCTTCAGCGTCTCATAATTTTCTCAGTACAGGTCTTTTGCATCTTCGGTTAAATGTATTCCTAGGTACTTTATTCTATTTGAAGCAATTGTGAATGGAATTGTTTCTGATAAATGAATTCAGTAAAGATACAAAATAAATATCCAGAAATCAGTTGCAGTTTTGGACACTAATACTGAACTATCAGAAAGGGAAACTCTCACACCTATTTTAAAAAGTGCTAATAATCTCTTTTTTGAATGGACTTTTTATATAATTCCTTTCTGTCTTTTAACTCATTTCCATTTGAATCCTTCTGCCCCAATCTATCTAATATAAAATTATTTTATGATTGAAAGTATTTTATTGATCACTATATTATACCAATAGGCAAAAAAATATGTAAACTTAAGAAAATTTATCATTTTTTATTCTGGGGCAAATTATTATTGCAAATATTATCAGCTTATCATACAACAACATAAATGTTATTGGAAATTTATTTCTTAGTAAGATGAATGGTTAATATATTCACATATGAATATTATTTATTGTTGGATCAATATTAGAGCTTTCTTTTTTGTAGATGTGATGAAAATCTTGTTCACATAAATAAATAGACGGATGTTGAAGTTTTATCATAGCAATGTTACAATTTTTTGTACCACCTCTAAGTTGTGTGTTTAATATCACCTAGTGATCTATCATCAATATACTTTTTAATTATCTTTCAATTGAAAACCCAATTAGATCCAACTTCAACTCTTAAAAGTAAAGAATCGGGAAACATATGACTTTCAAAAGGATTATCTTTTAAATTCAATTATTGAGGACGTGCACTTTTTTTATTTCTTTATTTTTTTCCATCACCATTTATCCCTTCTGTACCCTCTTCACCTTTTAACACACCCATTGGTATTGAATTGCTTCCTCCCTCAGCAGACCTTACACCCAGGCAGTACCCAGAGAGCCCCTCCGTGTTTGTGTTTTAGTTGGAGAAGGACAAGTGGAAAGGGAGACAGCAGAGAGAACCTGCACTTTCTTCACAGGTTCATTCTCAGGCAGATCACTTTGAAGAAGCTGAGGGTCTGGAAACTCACTCTGTTAAATTACGCATACCTAACGTACCTCTTGGAAAGTACTGCATTGCCCATTTAGAAGAGGCTAGTGCATTGTGTTATTTCAGTTTTTCCATAATCTTCAAATGATGTCCTATATCTGATACTCCTCCATGCCTTTGGTGAGGAAGGAGCATCACCAGGATGCAGTGAGAAGTATGAGGAGGGAGTTCCACACATCTTGCTGCTGCCCACACCCTCACCCATGTACCACAGTGTGTACCAGTCAGAAAGACCCTCCGCGGGGTCAGTGTAGAACCCACGCCTCCTTGGTCTTGTGATGTGGCTTTCCTTCTGGGACTTAGACCCCTCTTCATCCAGCTGGCAGATGGGGACAGGGGCACGAAAGCTCATGTGTGAATGTAAACCTGAAATTACTTTGGATGTTCCGTCTTAAATATATTTGTCATATCCAAAGTCATTGATAATTTATACAGAATTTAAAAAGTAATGCAGTCTTCGACTGCACATTGTGCTAAAAGCCCTGTAATTAAACTGTTAAAGCTGCAGTTGTCTGTTAGATTTGATGACCTCATGAACATTAAACAGGGCATTTCTCTCTAGCCTTCTGAAGTATTTTCATCAATTCTTATCGTAAGATAAAACAAAGCAAAATGTAGATTTTTCAAAGAAAAAATTATTTGTAATACTTGTTTCAATATATGTGTTCGATGATTTGAGATCAGCAAGCTATCGCTAAACAAGTAGTTAAAATGTTTGTTGTTGCTGTTTTTTATTTTGGAAACAAAGGGGAAGAGAGAGGGAGAGAGACACTGAGCTGTTGTTGCCCTGACTGATGCATCCATTGGTTGATTCCTGTGTGTGCCGTGAGTGGGGATCAAACCTGCAGCCTTGGTGTATCCAACGGAGCTGCCTGGTCAGGGTGTAAACAGTGACTGCTGGCGTTGGACAGCATTAGCTGCCTTCACAGGAAGAAAAGATGTAACCGATCGGACAGTATATACATGTCTGACACACATGAGTACACAGCAACCCTACTTTTCTTCAACAAGATCATCAAATAATGCGTTCAGCACACACATTTAGGCAGGTGGTTTGCAAGTGGTCTCTGTGACCTTCTTTTCTGTTGTTGAGGGCGCACCAGCGTGGGAGGCCAGTCCGGCTCGCCCCCTCCCTGCGTGTGGACGCCGGGCAACGAGCTCCAATTACTGAAGAAAAAGCACAAACTTCCGTAAGATTTGGAATCAAGATGCTTTAATATTCTTATTTATGACCTATGTGCTGTAATAAAAATTACATTTATTCAGTTTTCAGAAAATGAAACTGAATGGGTGATTAGCATTTGTCGACTAGAGTTCATGGTCTATGAAATAATTTGGAGAAGCAAGCAGGCACAAACCAGATGATACGGGAAGGCTGGCTTAAAACAAAAACCACAAAACCTCAAGGATAGATGAAAGTACTTCCATAGTTTAGAAAAATATCCTGGACTATAATGAAAAACAAATTTAAAGAGTTATTATAAAAGATCCTGAAACGTATGGAACATTATGTAACTAGTAAAGGTATATATAAAATACAGGCAACATTATAGTATCAGGTCATATTTCAGACCTGGGCTGGATGCCCAGATTTTTATAGAAATGTGCCATAAACTCGGTAATCAACTATAAATGACATTTCTTTACATTTCTGAAATATGTAGAAGTTGATAAAACTCCTCATCACTTGCCTGAACTGGTATCCTAACTGGTTACTCTGACTTCAATCTCCAACCTTGCTTTACCTGCACGTTCTGCCGAGGGTGCTGGAGAAATCTCGGGCCCCCCTCTGCGCACCAGGCTTTCTCACTGCTCCGAGCACCAGAGGGAGAGACCGGGTGGGTTCCAGGGACGCCTGTGGCAGTTACAACATTTACTTCAATATCACTGTCTTATTGCAATCGTTCATCATTTGTTCTGTTTTATTTTCCAGCCTCTCTGTGTCAATTTCACTTTTTTAAAATGTTTTAAATTACCAGAAATGAAACCGATGGTCAAGAAGAGTGCCAGGTATTTTTGACACACCTGCGCACGCTGTCCTCCCTGAGGGGTGTGAGTCTGGAGTCAGAGGGCCGTGGCGCAGCCCGAAGACCTTCCTGACCCCGCCGGGATGGGGAGCAGCCCCGTCCGAGTTCCTCATGGGTGCAGATGCACCGCCAAAGACGACAGCCCGGTTCCGCTAACGAGACAGCTTTTTGGGTCTTCCTGAAATCTGAAATGGGCCCCGCCATAGTGAACGTGGGAAGTCTGAAAGCCAAGTGCAAGTGCAGCGGAGGAGTCGGAGATGAGCACCCTCTGCGTGATCATGACATCGTGTCACCCTCCCCACATGCATCGTCTGTCCGCTCATCCCAGTGCTTCATGCAACCAGCAGGCGCACGCGGAGCACACGCGTGCCGGCGCCGTCTCACCCACGCGTGCCGGCCCCGTCTCACCCACGCACGCCGGGCGCCGTCTCACCCACGCGGGCCGGGCCCCGTCTCACCCACGCACGCCGGGCCCCGTCTCACCCACGCACGCCGGGCGCCGTCTCACCCACGCGTGCCGAGCTCCGTCTCACCCACGCACGCCGGGCGCCGTCTCACCCACGCGTGCCGGCGCCGTCTCACCCACGGGGGCCGCGGGCCAGCGCCATCTCACCCACGCACGCCGGCCCCGTCTCACCCACGCACGCCGGCCCCGTCTCACCCACGCACGCCGGGCGCCGTCTCACGCACTGCATCCCGATAATGAGCTGCAGGGGCTCCTGTCCTCAGGGCGCTCCGTGTTGCAGTAAGTGCCACGCGCAGACTGGAAGCAGATGGACGCCACAGAAGAGCCGGTGGAGGTTAGCACGTGGTGACACGACCTTGGATGCAGGAAAGGCAAGCTCACAGGAGGGGATATAAAAAATTAGTAAAAAAAATTGGGGAGGAGTTTTATTCTATAATCAGTCCTGAAGTAAACCAGAAGAGGGGACACTGGAGGTGGCTTGCTGTAAAAAAAGGAGAAATCTCCAGACTCTCCTGGGTTTCCTGGACGGGATTATGACCAGCTTGGAATACTGCCTTTTATCAGCCCTTTTTAAGGATTGCAGAACCTGAATTATAACATGCATGACTGTAAAATAATTGGCGTATTTTAAAGTCAGGTTATGAGAGGCTTTATATATAATTTCCCTTCCCACGGCCTTTGGTAAGGGCTGCGCGCCTTTGCAGGTAATGCCGCCCTTGTTCAAGTGCCTTCTGGCCTTGGATCTGTCCTTTGGAATTTGCTTCCCTGGGCTGTTTGCTACCTCGAGCAAAAAATCTTAGTGTCCTTTTCTCTTGCTCCTGAAGGCCCCGAGGACTGGTGTGGTACGGGCCCGGAGCTAAGACAGTGGTGGAGGAGACACATCTCCCCGGGCAAGGGGACAAAGAAAACATAAACCAACGGGGCTACCTCACACTAGGAAGGGTTTGCACAGCAAAGGAAACCAACAGAGTGAAAATACAGCTTATTCAGTGGGAGAGCATATTCACCAATGATACATCTGAGAAGGGGCTAATATCCAAAATTTATAAAGTTGTAATTTACATATACAACTCAACATAAAAAAACACACCAAACAATCCAATTATAAAATGATCAAAGGACCTGAATAGACACTTCTCCAAAGAGGACAAACAAATGGCCAATAGACATATGAAAAGATGCTCAAAGTCACTAGTCATCAGAGAGATGCAAATTAAAACCACTGTGAGATATCACCTCACACCTGCCAGAATGGCTGCCATCAGTAAATCAATAAACAGTTGCTGGTGAGGATGTGGAGAAAAGGGAACCCTAGGTGCACTGCTGGTGGGAATGCAGACTGGAGCAGCCACTGCGGAAAGAAGCATGGAGTTTCCTCAAAAAAACTAAAAATGGAACTGCCTTATGACCCAGCGATTCCACTTCTGGGAATATATCAGAAAAACCCAGAAACACTACTTCGAAAGAATACGTGCACCCGTGTGTTCATTGCAGCACTATTTACAGTAGCCAAGATTTGGAAGCAGCCAAGTGCCCATCAGTAGATGAGAGGATAAAAAAGCTGTGGTACATGTCCACAACGGAATACTACTCGGCTGTAAAAAAAAAAAAAAAGGAAGGAAATCGTACCCTTTGAGACAGCATGGATGGACCTGCAGAGCGTTATGCTGAGTGAAATACGCCAGTCAGAGGAAAACAAGTACCATATGATTTCACTTATATGTAGAATCTAATGAATAAAATAAACTAACAAACAAAATAGAAACAGACTCATACATACAGAGAACAGACTGACAGCTCTCAGAGGAGAGGGTATTGGGGGGCTGGATGCACAAGGTGAAAGGATTAAGCAAAAAAAAAACAAAAATTCTCATAGACACAGGCAACAGCGTGGTGATGAACACGGAAAGGGGTGGGGGAGGTGGAAGAGGGTAAAGTGGGGTAAACGGTGATGGAGGGAGACTCGACGTGGGCTGGTGAACACACAGTGCGGTGTGCAGATGATGTATTGTAGAACTGTACCCCTGGAACCTGTATAATGCTGTTAACCAATGTCACCCCAATAAGTTCTGTAAACATTTAAAAAGTGGTGGTAGGAGAACTGATAAGTCTGTTATCTGTCTGGATCCCATCCGAAGAGAGAGACCATTTAGCAATGCGAACAGGGACTGTGTAATGCAAATAATTAATGTAAATTATAACAGGAAACGGAGTACCAAGGGAATGGTTAGTGAGAAATAGAAAGAACTCTAAACATACAGGTGTGTTCGGAACAGCTTGCGTGAGGAGCGGCCTCTACCCTTAGGGCTGACATCGACAAGGAAGGGCCCTCCAGCCTGGCTGGGGAGGGCAGGCTGTGGCTCCCTGACCGTGGAGAAGTCACTCTGGTGCCTTCCTGGGGGGCTCTGTGCTCTGGAACTTTTCAGAAGTCTACCCTCTAGAGCAGCGGTTCTCAACCTGTGGGTCGCGACCCCTTTGGGGGTCGAACCACCCTTTTACAGGGGTCGCCTAAGACATAACAGTAGCAAAATTACAGTTATGAAGTAGCAACGAAAATAATTTTATGGTTGGGGGTCACCATAACATGAGGAACTGGATTAAAGGGTCATCACATTAGGAAGGTTGGGAACCACTGCCCTACACTGACCAGTGACAGACAGTATGACCACTTCTTCAGATCTCAGAAATCAGGTGGAGTTAAATGATTCTTCCCAGGCCTCACAGCTAGGACACAGCAGAGCCAAGGTTTACATGGGTGTCTCACAGACTCCGAAATGTCTCAGGATTTGAGTAGGTGTCTGCCGGCCTCCAAACCTCCCAGTGTCCAGGGAAAGACAAAAACGGAATAAGAGTTAAACATGGAATTTTCAAAAAATGAAAAGACCAACAGATCATTTATTTGGTGTGTGTGTACACACACACACACACACACGCACACAATCCGAGGAGAAAGGAAGCGTAAAAAGGAACTTCGTAACTTGTTTTCAAAGCTTAAGGAATATCCTGTACGTAAAACTCAACCACTAGTCTCCGTGTTCTCCGCAGCGGGTGTAAGTGTCATCGATTATACCGAGTAAACCAGTGCGACAGAAAGTGCGTGTGTGTGTTTTTAACATACGTGGGTGTATCATGAGGGAATGCGTGTTGCAGATCTGACTGGCGGCGTGATCGAGGGTGAATTTCCCAGTATCACGCGGCAGGAAGTCCACACGCGGGACATTGCTTCCCGTGGTTCTCAACCTCCCTGACACCGACCCTCATACAGTCCCTCCTGTCGTGTGTGGGGCATCTGCATGTGGGCGACCCGCCTGGAGACCGAGAGAGGGGCAGTGTCTCGTTCCTAAGGCCGTCGGACATATGTGTTTTCCCATGGTCTCAGGCGACCCCTGTGGAAGGGTCGTGCGACCCCCAGGTTGAGTAGCGCTGGCTCAGCTGTCCAGCAGCTCCGTGCGGGCCGGCCTCGCCGCGGCACCTGCCCTGCTGTCATGCGTGCAGCTCTCCCGTGTCTGCCGTCACCCTCCTTTCAGCAGGAGGGGGAGGACTGTGCCTGCTACATGGGACTTCTTCGATCAGCTTTTCTGAAACCTCCCCAACGGACTGGTTTTGTTCTCATTAGCCGGCGTTGGGTCAAATGTCCTTACCCCTGGTGGCAAGGGACCTTGGGAAAGCAAGGAATACCTTTGTCACGACTGGCTGAGATCACAGGTTAGGCAGAGCTGGCCTTGGGGCCACGCAGGCGCCCCTGCTGTGAGTGACGTGTCCTCGTCCACAGCCACGGCCACTTGTTTGCGCCTGGTCTGCGGCCGCTCCCACGCTCGGTGGCCAGTCACAACGCACCACAGGCTGCGAAGCCTCCAGGTACTCACCGTTCGCCCTTCTACCAGAAATGTTTCCCGGCCCCTGGCTTAGATCCGTCAGGACCCGTCACCTGGGGTCCACCACATGGACACTGAAAGGATGACGGGGCTTTCGTTAAAGAGGAAGGAGGCAGAGAGGGGATATCAGGAAACAACCCACAGTTCTGGCAGCTCACCCGGCCGACTCATCATATATGAGACCGAAAGTTACAGTGTAGCACGGTGTGTTTTCTGTGCTCAGTCACAGGGTCCTATTGAGCACACAACGCTTTTGCTTCTTCATTTCCAGTTAAGAAAATAAGGAAAGGTAGAATTTTGCAAATGTATAGAATTAAGTGACTGACAGTGTTGTGATATATAATGAATTCAGGAAAACGATCCCTAATTACTGACTTTTACATAGCACTGCGTAAGACATTGTCAGACTAAGTTTCAGACGCATGCTTTCCTGATTGACACGTCCCTTTAAACTGTGTCTTTTAGGTCCTTGCGTACACGGAGGGCCTTCATGGAAAATGGATGTTCAGCGAGATACGAGCTGTGTTCTCCAGACGTTATCTTCTACAGAACACTGCTTTGGAAGTGTTTATGGCGAATCGGAGTAAGTCCCCTTAAATGCTTTGGAAGAAAATGTGCTCGTATTTGAATGTTATTCATCGGCGTGGTGTAATTCTGTCCTGACTTTTCCCTGCTCTATTTCTCTCCGTTACGCCCCCACTAAAAAAATAAGAAAGCAGTAATATGTTTGGAAATGTTAGTCCTGGATTTCTCATGGATAAAGTTATAGAGAGAGGGGTTTCCATGAAGAGACATTACCTTTACAAATAAATGGTGCTAAGTAAGCACTTGAAAATGATTTCTGAAATTGATGGTTTGCTCTCCTGTGCTTTTCTAAATCATGTGTTTACTTATTTCCACAGCCTCAGTTATGTTCAATTTCCCTGATCAAGCAACAGTGAAAAAGGTTGTCTATAGCTTGCCTCGAGTTGGCGTGGGGACCAGCTATGGTTTGCCACAAGCCAGGTAATTATATCCTGCTATACATTGTCTATGGGTTTATAAAGCATACTTCATTTTTAATAAGACAGAAATATAAATAGGGCTATGCAATTATAATTATTTTGAGAACCGAGGAATTATTTTTTGCAGGTTATTTATAGGGAAAGAGGTTATGAAAATAACTATTTTAAGAATGACAACAATTAGGGCATAATTTTATATAACACATACATAAATGAGGAAGTAGAAAAGTTGATTGAATACCATAGTTAGTACATAATGAAGACATTTTGCCTGCAATCTTACAAGAAGCATCCACAAGCCTCGTGATGTTTGCAATTGTAATGTAACAGCTTATAAATCGTTCTTACAAACATTTCTTCATTAAAGTAATAAAACTCCTAGAGTTTATTGAGATGAATAGTCATTCATTACTGTGTGGTTTTAACCATTTCCTGAATTTTTTATCTTGGTGTTTTTAAAGCATCATTTTGAAATCTTATTTTATTGAAGATACTAACCTAAGTAGAAAACAGTAAATTGTGTGTATCACTCGTATCAGCTGGCCCGATTTTGGCTCCCGGTGACTGCGTTACAGGTCGGGCTGTCTGCTTTTGCGCTGGTGTTAACATAAAGATCTGGGAGTGGCGTGTGGGCTCGGAGTTCCGGTGAAGCTAGGGCTCCTGCTGGCTTCGTGTGCTCACAATAGCCTCTGCTGCTTCAGAGGGACCGCAGGCAGGTGGGAGGAAGCACAGCGGTCCTCCCAGAGCACTCCTGCTGTAGGGGACAGTGTGTCTCCGCAGCCGCCAGCGTCTGTACCTCGAGTCCCTGCGGCCAGGATGGGGTGGCGACCGCCAAGGGGAAGGTGTTTATGGCTCAGCCCAGTCGTCCCCTCGAATTCAGGGGAAGTTCCTCCGAACTCCTTGCCACCTCCTACCTGGAAACACAGGGTGTCTGTGGGCGAGGAGGAGGGAGCCATCAGCTCTGGGCAGACAGGCTACGTCCCGGGAATCATTGCACAGCGCTGCGTGGAGGGGGGCGAGGCAGACCTGTCTGTCTTCCCTAAGTAGGCTACAGACATCTAAAAGCCAGGACTGTGTCTTACTTGTCCTTTAATCTGCAGGACCTAGCATAGTGCCTAATTGCAGAGGTGTTTTCTAAGTGGTACTCAACGAGAATTACCTTGCGCTGCGCTGTGTTTGTTCTCTCGAAACGCGCAGTGAGAGCAGTCTGCTGACAGGTGGGCACACGCTCAGGGTGTGTGCCAGGAGCTGACGAGAGTAAACGAAGACACTACAGATAATGAAATACTTACATAAAATGCAGGTCGAAAGAAAAAATGCATTTAATCTACCAAGGAAATGAAGTTACTTTTGCAAGACTGGGTCTTACTGAATCTAAGCTGACTCACGGCCGTCGCTGCTTCCTCTCCCAGGTGCTTACAGACCGTGTTTAACCATCAATTCGAGAATTGTTCCAGGAATTGACATTAAGAACTCACGAATAGCTCTAACTATTTCCTTTATAAAAATAATCTGCCTCTTGACATCTTGCTCAGGGGCCGTGATTCTTCAAAGATGACCAGTAGGGGTTTCTCGGTGACGTGTGTGATTTCCTTCAGTGCTCTTCACCTTGTCTGCACCTGAATTAATCAGAAACACCCAGAAGCCTTTTCACTGTCTTCCTTACCTGTTATAAGTATTATTTCCTTTTTAATCACACTCAGTCTTTTTGACTTTGGGAAAATCTTTTTTTTTTTTTTTTTTTAATCTTCATTGTTGAGAGTATCACAGATGTCTCCCCCCATTGCCCCCCTCCACCCAGTTTCCACCCCACTCAGGGCCTTCACCACACTATTGTCTGTGTCCATGGACAATGCATACGTGCATGTAAGTCCTTTGGTTAATCTCTTCCTGTCCCCCTCCCTCCTTCCCTCTGAGGTTTGTCAGTCTGTTCCATGTTTCCATGCCTCTGGGTCTGTTTTATTCATCAGGTTATTTTGTTCATTAGATTCCACAAATAAGTGAGATCATGTGGTATTTGTCTTTCTCTGCTTGGCTTATTTCACTTAGCATAATACTCCCAGGACCCTCCGTGTCGTCTCAAAGGATAAGAGATCTTTCTTTCTTACAGCTGCATAGTACTCCATTGTGTATATGTACCACAGCTTTTTTATCCATTCATCTATTGATGGACACTTGGGCTGTTTCCAGATCTTAGCGATTGTAAATAGTGCTGCTGTGAACATAGGGGTACATATATTCTTTCTGATTGGTGTTTCAGTCTTCTTAGGGTATATTCCTAGAAGTGGGATCACTGGGTCAAATGGCAGTTCCATTTTTAATGTTTTGAGGAAACACCATACTGTTTTCCATAGTGGCTGCACAAGTCTGCATTCCCACCAGCAGTGTACTAGAGTCCCCTTTTCTCCACACCCTCGCCAACACTTGTTGTTTGATGATTTGTTGATGGCGGCCATTCTGACAGGTGTGAGGTGATGCCTCATTGTTGTTTTAATTTGCATTTCTCTGATGATTAGTGATGTTGAGCATTTCTTCATATGTCTCTTGGCCATTTGTGTGTCCTGTTTGGAGAGGTGTCTATTTAGGTCCTCTGCCCATTTTTTAATTGGATTCTTTGTCTTCCTTTTGTTGAGTTGTACGAGTTTGCTATATATTTTGGAAGTTAACCCCTTTTCAGATTCTTGATAGAAAAACTGGAAATGAAATAGATGTTCAGTAGTTTTAGCTGCTCTGTGATTTCATACAACCATTCTATCTTAAAAGACTCTTTCATTGTTGTGGTTTCCTGATCAAACACTCAACCCATTCGTAGTTCCCTAACAATTTTCTCAGAAGTTCAGTTTGTACAGCAGATGGGGGAAACTTAGTTAGACCCGTTACTTACCTGCTGGATAACAGTAACAGAGCCCGGTGCTTAGTGGGAGCTCACCACATGTTAGGTGAAAGAATGAACAGCACTAGGTAGGAGAATGACGCTGTCACCTGCTATAAAATCAGGGCACTCTCTTTGCCTAGAGACGTTTTACGAATGTCTGGAGATCATGAAGTGCAGGCACTTTGTCAAGCTGAAAATATGTGTACACTACACACACGCGCACACGCACAGGCAGGTGGGTGGGAAGGAGGGTAGGTAAATACACATGCACACGTGCCTCTGTGAACTTCTGTGTGTGATGTGTGAGAGCTTGTGATGCTTAGCAGACTGTCGAGAAGAATGACACTGTCCTACAGGAAACCTCAGCTTTGTGGGACCACCAAGGGACCCCTTCTTTGCTTTCCTTTCTTGACACTGAGTTTTGTCAGTTTAAGCAGCGTTTATCAAACAGTAGGAAACTTACTCGCAGCTAAACCCTTAAAGAGACTGATTTATAAACTTCAGAGGCAGATACACTGCCAGAGTAATTGCCTTCACAAGTCATGTAGGCTACTTCTCGGGCAAGCCCACCAAAGAGAGCAGATTTGAGATCAAATTGTTGCTGAGTGAATGAAGACTTAGAACAAAAGGAATATTTCCATGTACCTAGCAGAGCCTAATGAATGCCCTTTTGATTAATTAATATCCATAGCTATTGTTTCCTGGGCACTTCCCACGTGCTAGGGACTACACGTAGTATTTTAGTTTGTAAGTATTATTTCCCTTAATTCTTTGGGGGGGGGGGTTGCTTATAAACAGCAGGCATTGATTTCTCACAGTCCTGGAGCCTAGGAGGTCTCACATCAAGGGACTGGCAGGTGTGGTGTCTGAGGAGACCCGCGTTCTGGGTCCTGAATGGCCGTCTTCTCTCTGTGTCCTTACATGGCACCAGGGAGCTCTCTGCCGTCGTTCTGAAAGCAGCCACGTTTTAACAACATGGGGTTCTTACTCAGTGTCACAGACAGGAAGCTTTTTATCTACATAACGTATTTACCTTGCCCAGGATCATAGCTCCCTCTCCTAAATTTCTGTTCTGTGTCCTCTGTCAGGGTGACCCACACGGTCATGAGACGATACCTTCCTTCCTGCATGATGGTGGAGACACACTTGCCCGTTTTCTGCACTCCACACTGATTCCATTGCTTCGTTAGGGTATTTCCTGTCCAGACAGTCAGGACCCTCAGTTCATTTTGGATTTAATTAGATCCTTCACTGACCAAGGAAGAATCTTAGTAAGACTTACTGTGACTACCCTGGTTGTAGTCTTAAGGTCAATTAGCATAATACTTTCCAGGACCCTCCATGTCGTCTCAAAGGATAAGATTTTAATTATTTTATTTTATTTTTTAAATATGTTTTTAGCCCTGGCCGGTTTGGCTCAGCGGTTAGAGTGTCGGTCCACAGACCGGAGAGTCCAGGGTTTGGTTCCAGCTAAGGGCACGTACCTCGGTTGCGGTTTGTCCCCGCCCCAGTTGGGGTCATGTGGGTGGCAGCCAGTCAATGTGTCTCTCTCACATCGATGTTTCTCTCTCTCTCTCTCCCGCTCTATCTGAAGATAAATGCAAAAATGTCCTCGGGTGAGGATATATATATATATATATATATATATATATATATATATGTTTTTATTGATTTTCTTTTTAGAAAGAGAGGAAGGGAGAGAGAGAGAGAAACATCGATGTGAGAGAGAAACATCAATCGAATGCCTCCTGCATGCCCCCTGTTGAGGATTGAGCCCAAAACCTGGACATGTGCCCTGACCGGGAATTGAACCGGGACCTCTCAGTCCATGGGATGATGCTTAATCCATTGAGCCGCACCGGCTGGGCTGGTCAGTCATTTTACATGTTATGATACTTAATACTTCCTATTTCAGTGGGCAGTTTTGCCTTTATCTTATCCTCCAATTCTAAGAGCATCATACTGCAGCCAAAGTGTGCACCAGCTATTCTCATTCAAACATCTGAACTTGTTACAGGAATTTTGAACAGCCTTATTAATTTCCCATTTTCTTCTTCATATGACTGCATTGATTTTTTTAGGATTACCTCTCCCTTTAGCCATGTTTCTGTTGGGGTAGATAACCAATAATTCAAATAATTAAGTATGTACTTATTGAGCCCCATTATGCCAAGCATTGCTGAATGCAAAGGATATAACACTAAGTAAAACATAGTTCAGTTTCTGCTCTCAGTGAGTTTATAGGGAGAAAGACAGGGCAATAAACAAGAAAAACGGATCCTTTCCCTGAACTGTATAAAAATCTGCTTTTCTAAGTTTATATCCTGCGCCCGTATTTTTCTTCATTATTACATACTCTAAGAATGACATAATAACTTTCTCCCATGATTCCCATTATTTACACCTATTAGTTTTTCTTTAAAACTTTTTTCAAAGATTTTAAATTGATGTTTAGAGAGAGAGAGAGACACATCCGTGTGAAAGTAAGACACTGATTGGCTGCCGGGCATATGCCCTGCCCGGGAATCGAACCAGCCACCATTTGGTGCCTGGGATGATGCCCAGCCAACCGAGCCCCACCGGCCAGGGCCCTAGAGATTTTTAATACCTGTCAGGGTTTGTTTGGTTTTGGGGTGTTTTGGGTGGTAAGAATTATTTTCACACTAGCAGTTTTCTTCTCACATGTCTAGGTTCAAAATGTCAACAAAGGAATGGAAAACTTTATTACATACGTAGGTTTCAGCAGACTGAGCCGAGGTGAGAACTTAGGTTAGCAAGGATGTGGTTATACAGTAACCGTAGTAGCGAATTGCAGTGAGCATACGGTTATGACAGCAGCGCAGTGAAAACTGGGCTCAGCGTCGTTGACTGGTCATTTGGTCATTCAGAAAACGCTTTAGCCTGTTGCCGTAATCGGGGGACATTTATAACAACATAGTCGTGTGGGTGGAAGTGGGCCTGGGAAAGTTCCGAGTGTTGGAGTATGTGTACCATGTACCATTGCAATTTAGGGACTCGTTAGACTCAAGCCTCCCTTGGAGTGAGCAGGGCCCATCACCTCACATACATGTAACTAGGAATAACACGTGCCGGGCTGCTACGCTTCCATTAAGTTGGTATTTTAAACATGGAGTTACACAGAATTATTCTTAAAGTTCTTAATTCAGATTTGAGCTTGAGATAATGAGTCCCATCCCATCCTGCTTCCCTCCTTCCTTTTCCTTAACTAACATGTATTTAGCTCCTACTACGTACAAGACAAAGCCTATTAAGATTCCGTGTGAGCAGAAATGTTCGATAATCATACACGAATTCCAAAAATAGCCTTAGGTCCGCAGTTCCCCGCTGCACATGGGCGCCTGGATGTCGCAGCAAACTCCCAGGGGCGCCGCAGGGCATCTGTGTTTTTCGGGAAATAGCGACATCTCAGCTACCACACACTTTCAGCCGGAGTCAGTTGTAAGTTCCAACATGAGATAGTCTGTATTCTTGACCTCTCAGCTTGGGGGAACCAGATTTTGGGGGTTGAGGTGTTAAAACACAAGTGCTGCCTGAAAGTTGGTGTGGAGCAGGAAACGCGGGAGGAGGAAGGTGGGTGTGGAGCAGGAAACGCGGGAGGAGAAAGGTGGGTGTGGAGCAGGAAACGCGGGAGGAGGAAGGTGGGTGTGGAGCAGGAAATGCAGGAGGAGGAAGGTGG
Source organism: Tadarida brasiliensis (assembly GCA_030848825.1). Lineage (NCBI taxonomy): Eukaryota > Metazoa > Chordata > Mammalia > Chiroptera > Molossidae > Tadarida > Tadarida brasiliensis. The sequence goes on from CM061266.1 coordinate 101,361,536, forward strand.
GTGTGGAACAGGAAATGCAGGAGGAGGAAGGTGGGTGTGGAGCAGGAAATGCAGGAGGAGGAAGGTGGGTGTGGAGCAGGAAATGCAGGAGGAGGAAGGTGGGTGTGGAGCAGGAAACGCGGGAGGAGGAAGGTGGGTGTGGAACAGGAAACGCGGGAGGTGGAAGGTGGGTGTGGAGCAGGAAACGCGGGAGGTGGAAGGTGGGTGTGGAGCAGGAAATGCGGGAGGAGGAAGGTGGGTGTGGAGCAGGAAATGCAGGAGGAGGAAGGTGGGTGTGGAGCAGGAAATGCAGGAGGAGGAAGGTGGGTGTGGAGCAGGAAATGCAGGAGGAGGAAGGTGGGTGTGGAGCAGGAAATGCAGGAGGAGGAAGGTGGGTGTGGAGCAGGAAACGCGGGAGGAGGAAGGTGGGTGTGGAGCAGGAAACGCAGGAGGTGGAAGGTGCGTGTGGAGCAGGAAATGCAGGAGGAGGAAGGTGGGTGTGGAGCAGGAAACGCGGGAGGAGGAAGGTGGGTGTGGAGCAGGAAATGCGGGAGGTGGAAGGTGGGTGTGGAGCAGGAAACGCGGGAGGAGGAAGGTGGGTGTGGAGCAGGAAATGCAGGAGGAGGAAGGTGGGTGTGGAGCAGGAAACGCGGGAGGTGGAAGGTGGGTGTGGAGCAGGAAACGCAGGAGGAGGAAGGTGGGTGTGGAGCAGGAAATGCGGGAGGTGGAAGGTGGGTGTGGAGCAGGAAATGCGGGAGGAGGAAGGTGGGTGTGGAGCAGGAAATGCGGGAGGAGGAAGGTGGGTGTGGAGCAGGAAATGCAGGAGGAGGAAGGTGGGTGTGGAACAGGAAACGCAGAAGGAGGAAGGTGGGTGTGGAGCAGGAAATGCAGGAGGAGGAAGGTGGGTGTGAACAGGAAATGCAGGAGGAGGAAGGTGGGTGTGGAACAGGAAACGCAGAAGGAGGAAGGTGGGTGTGGAGCAGGAAATGCAGGACGAGGAAGGTGGGTGTGGAGCAGGAAACGCAGGAGGTAGAAGGTGGGTGTGGAGCAGGAAATGCAGGAGGAGGAAGGTGGGTGTGGAGCAGGAAATGCAGGAGGAGGAAGGTGGGTGTGGAGCAGGAAACGGGGGAGGAGGAAGGTGGGTGTGGAGCAGGAAATGCGGGAGGAGGAAGGTGGGTGTGGAGCAGGAAATGCGGGAGGAGGAAGGTGGGTGTGGAGCAGGAAACGCGGGAGGAGGAAGGTGGGTGTGGAGCAGGAAATGCAGGAGGAGGAAGGTGGGTGTGGAGCAGGAAACGCGGGAGGAGGAAGGTGGGTGTGGAGAAGGAAATGCAGGAGGAGGAAGGTGGGTGTGGAACAGGAAATGCAGGAGGAGGAAGGTGGGTGTGGAGCAGGAAATGCAGGTGGGGCGTCAGGCAGGATTCCAGGGTTATGATCTGTGCAGTGCCCAGCAGGTACACGTCCCTTTAGTAAGTCATGGTGGTTATTAAAAAAATGAAATAAAAAAGTTTTCAATGTGTATTTTATTTTTAATCAGCTACTAAGTAGTTAAGACTTAATATTTATTATGCTATTTAGACCTAAGTACTTAATAAACAGAACTGTTGGGTGTTGTCTTGGGCTGGGTGCATCATGGAAAAATTCCCGAGGCACTAAGGGTGGCATGAATTGGAAAAAATTGGTAACGTCTTAAGTGGTGATGGTTTTAGAAACTCATCAGCCGTATCATACTTTTATGAATACAGCCAACTTTCCTTATTTAGATAAACACATTGAACCTTGAGAGTTTCATAATTTACACAGATTATCCTGATTTACTTCCTCCAGCTATTCCTATATCTGTTCTTCTGAATTCATACAGTTCCCAGTGGGTTGCTTTGTTCACCAGAGGGCTGTGCACTGTGTGGGTAGAGACTGCGTGTGGGCACAGTCGGTGTGGGCACAGTCCGTGCGGGCACAGTCCATACGAGCACAGCCCCGTGTGTGCACAGTCCATGCGGGCACACCCCATGTGGGGAGCTGTTATTATATCAGGTTTCAGTGCAATGCTTAGTCGCTAAGCGTCCTACCGTAGCATAGATTTGCTATGTTGTTTGAAAGATACTTGGACTTTTTTAGTCTAGTTCACGTTTGGTGTTGCTGACTTGTAAATACCCATTGCAGCCATATTATTCAAAAAGGTCCTTTCATATTGGTTTATCCTGAGTTACCACGTATCTGCTCTATCATAGACTTTTCAGTACTGCTAATATCTACAGTTGAAATATGTTTCATAATTTATCTAAGAAGGATAAACCATAGATACTTTAAATAATTTATTATTTATTTCAAATAATCTTAAGTATATTAGTTAATATTGAATTTTTGCGAAGTCATGAATTAAAAGAGACGATGTTTGCTGTGGTCTGTTTGATTGCTAGGAGGATATCACTGGCCACACCCCGACAGCTTTATAAATCCTCCAACATGACTCAGCGATGGCAAAGACGGGAAATTTCAAACTTTGAGTATTTGATGTTTCTTAATACAATAGCAGGTAAGACATCTCCTTCTCTCATCTCATAATATGTTTATATCCATCAAGATCCTGGGTGATGTGACTTTATGGAATGGGCGTTTTCTCTTTGGAGTTCAAATGCAGCATAGACTAAAGATCGAAGCGCTCCCCCGAGATGTTATCGGAAATTAGGCCAGCCAGTAGCACGGTGTAGATGCGTTTGTTGTTGCAGAGGCTTCTCCCTGCCGTCCTCTGCCAGTGCCTTTGCTGACAGCTTTGTCTGAAGGTTTATTAGAGTCAACAAACCATTGCCAGAGAGTGACTGGAAATCATAATGGGAAATGTAATTTCACTACTTCGTCATTCCCAGCGATAGCAGCTAGACAGCAGAGTGACATCAGGGTCCTGCCTAGTACAGATGTCACCTGGATGGTGGCATGATTGGGTTACAGCATTTCTTCCCCTTAAAATCTTCAAATAAAAATACAGAATCGGATTACATTTCTAAATGATGAGTAGCTGCCATCAGCCTCGGCGGCGGCGGCTTCTAAATGAAAAGAAGGGGCTCTCCCTGCTGCGTCAGTGGCTGTCAGCGTGAAACGGCTCTAGGAGGTGGGAGCACCGCTCTCTTCCTCAGTTAGGCTTCACAAGCCCGTATCGTGTTGGATTACAGTTTACTTTTGTAAATCAGGTGCTACCAAAGTTTGTTGCCGTCATATGAATTTAAATAACGACATGATTGTTGTTCTGTTATGAATGCCTGCTCAGAACCGTGAATTTAGTGTTCTCTGAATTATTGCTTACAAGGATACTGTGTAATATTATTCTCCGTATGTATGTGTGAATGTAGGTGCTATCGCTATATATCAAATATGGGTGATAGCTATGCATTAAATGACTCAACTTGTCAACAAAAAGGGATACAAAAAGTTGTTTGAAATGTTTTTGCATTTTAATCATTTAATAAATATTGTCATGTTCGTGCATTTACTAATAAGATACTCGTGGTAGAACCAAAGGACTATTTTATTAAATATATTTTATTAAATATATTAAATTTTATATACACATCCCCATCATATACATGCATCTTCTGGTATCTTCATGACATATTTTATATGTGTTCATGTATCAGGTCAGGTACTGAATTATATCTTAAACCTATTTACTTGTTCAAATATAAAAGGAAAATGGTATACTAGTTATTAGCACATATTATTTACATATATAGATAGAAGAAACTTAAATATCCGAAATGTGAAGGACTTAATTTCATTAGCATATTTGTAGTAGAAGGAACACAGCTCAAAGCCAGAGAGAACGGGGGGATTTCAGGCCTCCCGACTCGTGTGCGGAGACAGGTGGGATCTCGTGTTCACTGCGTCCTGCACTGAAATCTTTCCGTAGTCACGTTCAATACGTTCGCAGCTGTTGTAATACTGACGTGTGTGCTCTTTTATCATCTTGTTTTATACCGTTGTTTCAAATGTCTTCTTGCCTTTATGTATTATTTTGGATTTTTTGATCCTATCAATAATTTTTTGCCCATTTTTAGCGACTTAGAATGTAGGCATATTAAAATTAATTATCCTAGAGATATGTTTAAATTTTTAAAAACCCTTTAAAATATATTTTATTTTTGAACCTGAAAAATGAATCAACATTTTTAATTACTCCTATGTAAGATAAAAACTTTAATTCAATTCCCTCCTCATCCGTTGCTTATTTTTTCCATGTAATTTACTACCCAGAACCCATGTTATTATTAAACTCTTATTTTTTAAAGTTTATATATTCTTGCATTAAAGAAGGACTTCAGACTCTATCAAAATGTTCTTGTTGTCAGCTACATGAATCTGTACCTAATTTTTTTCAGGATAATGTCCTTTTTGCATTCTTCTGCAGTATTTTCCCATATTCCCTGTGTTAGGATTTCTGTTATCTGTTCTTGAAAGATCGACCGCGATTCCTTGTGTACCAAGTGCCATCGATGGGCGTCGATGTTCTCCTGGGCGGTGCTAGCCACTGGGAGCTGTCGGGTGGAGAACTGGGGTCAGGCGAGTGCACCTCACACCCAGCTCAGTCTCCAGGCGCGCTGGCGTTCCTGGTGAACAGTTCTAAGATGGGGTTCTCTCTGTCTCTGGTGGGATGTTACCTAGGTCACTGCATCAATGGCCTCTCCTGGATCCCACCCCTTCCCGGTGCATTTGCCGCTGTCAGAGACATTCGGATCTTCAGGACAGTTACACGGGTAGTTACACGGGTAGTGTGTGTGGCCCGAAGCGGAAGTGAGACAGCGTGAAGCCAGGGAGCTGGGGGTGTGCAGGCTCTGGGTGTGAAGCAGGCCGCCAGTCTGCTGTGAGCACTGAGCGCCCTCCCGGGCCCCGGCACTGCAGGGGAGGGTGCGTGTGCCTTCCGCCTGCGGGAGACCGGGACAGTAAGGGACATGCATGCACACCAGCGATGCCAGTGAACAGGGGTGATGAGCCACCAGAGAATATGCACAGCCACTTGGAGTCACGGACACGGAGACATTGCTTATGACCAGGAGACCGGAAAGGCTGCTCACAGGCAGCACTTGCTTTGGAAAGTGAAGGATGAGTAAGAATTCACTAGAAATAAGCAGAGGGCATTCCAAGAAAGGAGAAGATGTGGGAGGAAGCGCTGGATTAGTGGAGGGGCAGCAGGTGGGGCGGGGGGAGCGAGAGAGAGAAGTAAGTGACAGATGTATGATGTCATTATAACAAAAGTGGAAGTCACTACGCTGTGCTCCAGGTGGGTGGTTGGCAGTGTCCCCTGACCGCAGCATCAGCACACCTGAGGAGTCCCTACACACGTAAATGCTCAGCCCCCTCCTCAGACCTGCTGGGCCAGAAACTCTGGCGGTGGGACCCAGAGATCTGCATTTTGACTAGTCTTCTAGTTGGTTCTGATGTGGAATATTTGAGCACCATTGCTCTGGCCATTTCAGATATAATTATCACAACAGCATTTGTGCATAAGTACATTTAGCACATACAAGAAAGCATTTAAGTGTCACCGCCTATAATAAAAGTTTGAAGAAGTCAGAGAGCAGGGTGAGATAGTCAAGGGAAGCTTCCTAGAAAAAAAATGGGCTTTCAAGGAACTCACAGGATTTTGTCATACATAGATGACTCTCCTGGCAAAGCGAACCTTTATACAGAAGCAGAGTGGCAAGTGGAGAAGACTGTGAACAGTCATCCCCAGCAGTGTCCCTGGTTGTCCCCTGCGAGCCGTCCTGGCCGGCATGCTGATGCTGGGTGGCAGGGCCGGTGCGCTGAGCGCCCGCACCACACGTTTGGGAGAAGGTTTCACAGAGAAGCTGCACCACAGCCCAGACTGAGTGCTTGTCAGGGAAGTGGTTAGAATTTGCCTGTTTTCCTGACTTGTGGAGAATACTGTGTTATCCATTCATCTCTTACTACTGGAACACTTTTCAGAGTTCTCTGAGGCTGCTAGAATAAAGGGCAGTGTAAAAGATGTTAAATTGTACCAATATCACTTTTACTAACATGGGTTCAGTAAATAATCGTATTATATAGCACAGTTTTAAGGACCCAGTTATTGTTCTGTGAATACTAATTTATGTCATTTGATTGAAACTTTAGATGTATCATTTCTTGAAAGGATATTGGCAAATTTTCTAGGTAATCCAAAGCCAAGAAATGGTTGGTTTATATCTTATCATAGTATTTTTTAAAACATTTTTTTATTATTCCTAATATCAAGATTCAGAAAAAATAAATATTTCTATTGTTTCTTTGTTTGGTTTCATTATTTCTTTTTGAAACATTTTTTAAATATCAATGTCAACTTTCAGCAAAAGTAGTAAATAATCGTTAACATTTCTTGAGCAATTCACAGTGTTCTAAATATCATTTTAAGTGCTGTATGTGTACTCACTCATTTAGTCCCAACAGGAAGCGGAGGGTCAGGTCCGTTCTGTCCAGTTGCAGCTGAGGGGGTGCAGGGCAGTGAGAAGGCCCTCCAGCCAGAGTGCCGAGGGCTGAGGTCAGCCTTCGGATGGGGTGGTTGGCTCGAGCTCACTGTGCAGACCCCCTCAGGATACCAGGCGCCTCCATTTCACCCCTAGTCACCCGCAGTAACCCACTGACTGCCTTAAAAGCCTAAACAACTAATGTTTTTAAACAATTTCATCAAAAGCAGCTGTTGGGGGGAAAAAAGAAGCCTTGGAAGTTCACTGACCGTCCTGACTTGCGCAGATCCTAGAAATGGGCCCAGACTCTCATCTCTGATGTAGGGCCTGGTGCTGTTTCCTGCCAGGTCTCAGGTCCGGAAACCAGGCTCCGAGACAAGGACTTGCTCAGGAAGTTGACTGGACAGTGTCTTTGGAGTTAGCGGCCTGGGGAGTGAAGAAGGTGAAACTGGGTGGACAGAGACGTACAACCCCAGGCAGCTGCTGCGAAGGCCTCCGCGGTCCCGCAGGCAGCCAGGGACGGGGCCCCTCTCGGCAGGGGTCGGATGAGCCGTGGGCCGTGGGTCAGAGGGCTCCCTCCCGAAGGTGGCGGCTCCTGGAGAGGGACGTGAGGAGCACCCGCCACGACACTCGCAACATCACCGCCGTGCTGGGTCTGTGCTCCACGCTCCCCACTCGGCAGGCTAGGGGTGCGGTTCAAGAATGCATTTCTAAGGAGGCCCCAGGTGATGCGGATGGACACCTCTGGTCCAGGGCCCACATTCTGAGAAACTGCACTATATCGATGTTCTTTTATTTATTTATGTACTTATTTTTTTATCCTCAACTGAGGACACTTTTGCATTCATCTTCAGATAGAGCGGGAGGGAGGGAGAGAGCAAGAGAGAGAGAGAAACATCGATGTGAGAGAGACACATCAGTTGGTTGCCACCCACATGACCCCAACTGGGGCCAGGGATCAAACCTGCAACCGAGGTACATGCCCTTAGTGGGAACTGAACCCAGGACTCTCTGGACCGCAGGCCGACGCTCTAACCGCTGAGCCAAACCGGCCAGGGCCATCGATATTCTTTTACAAACCCGTCTAATAACTGTACTGATCTTCTGTAGCTCTCACATCCTCCCTAACACTGTCTGCACACACAGGCACTATGGTAGTGTGTCCTTAGCATTTTGTGTCTGTATCTTATCTCTCCAATGAGATCACGAGGTCAAGGGAAAAAAGTTGTTTTGTTAAGTAAATACCCGATAGATTGACCTGATTTAATGTGTGTGCTTCCGGAGTGTTTGCATGGTCTTGTGATCTGTTGTGAGGGATTCTTTAAATGTCCTGGTGAAAGGGAAGAGCCGCAGAAGTGAATCTGATTGAGAAGGTGAAATAGTATTTCCTGGCTTCACACTGACTGAAATTTACATTTTCTATTCAAAGGTTTTCTTTACTGACGTGTAGGCTCAGATGTAGCTTCTTTCTCTAAACCGTTACTTTCACCTGAAATACAAAGTGTATCTTACAGCCTGTTTCTCGCCCTCCGTTTTTTGAGGTCTGCCATACTTGGCCAATGTTGCTTTTCTCCTTTCAGGATGCTTTTAGAAATCAGACAGACTGTAAAGGATATGGCAACAGCGTCTTACTGTTCACGCATGATTAGATTGTTTGACCCTCGTGTGCTTCGTGGATATATACATAATTGCATATAAATAAGCACACATTTCACTGTGTGTCTGTACATGGTGTAAAGATACTTTACAGAGTAAAAGAAATAATTAAATATTCAGAAGCCAGAATTTTCTTTAAAGATACCTAAAAGCCCATAAATGTTTTCATGGCCTTTATTTTGTTCTACTTATAAATTTCACAAACACTCCTTATAAAGGAAATATGGAAAAGTATAATTAAATAATCACATCACGGAGACGCCTAAGCATAAAGGTCGAGGATAGCATTTGGTGGCCTCGCCCTGTGTCTGTGTCTGCGTGTGGCGTGGCGTCGGGAACAGCTGCCCCCACGGGCCCGACCCGCCTGTGTCCACGCGTGTCCTCTGAAGGCACGGCTTTCGGAACTGCATGGACACCACAGAACTGCGGGGCAGTTCATGCCGCTTTTTTGAAACATATGGTTTTTTTTGTTTAATTTTTCAAAGAACACTATGTTTTGGAAAATTATGTAAGTGAATTTTAATGATGCCTAGAGCGTGACTGAAAATGTGGTTCCAACCTCCAGTTCCTCGGTTGACCTCATTCCCGTTCTCTGTGCTCTGAAAGGTACAGCCTGCGCCTCAGTTTATACTTTATTAAATGGTACTATGAACGAGATGTTAAAACCTGACATTCTGGCCTTAAGGAAATAGCCGAGTGATGGCTCGCGTGGCTTCACGTAAATGATCCGCGAGGTCTGAGATCTTTCTCTTCCAGGCTCTTCAGTGGGGTTTCTTGGATCGGCTCATGGATCAGCTCCCAGCTCCAGCCTTTCCCTCCTGCTTAGCATCTCCACTGTCCCACTCCGCGATGTACAAGCCCTCCCTGGTTAATTATGTATATATTTAGCTACTGCATGTGTTGGGCTTATTATTGTCATCTAATTAGATGTAACTTGAACTACTTGCTTCTAGAAAAATCATTAAAAATTCTTTCCTAATGACCCAGAGATGACAAAATGTCTGTAAAGTGTGAAGAATCAGACAAGCACGGGAACATCGCTCTTCGAGTGTTAATCCAGATGCTGCCGTCGTCTAATTAAACAATATTTTGCTGTCATTAACATTTTCACCAAGGAATTGCAGTTATAATTTCTTTGTCAGCTGTCTCCAGATCACTTTACCTTCAAAACTAAAGTGCCATATAAAACATTAAATTGGATGGTTTAATTAAAAAGTTTTTTTTTTTAAGTGAAGAAAGATATCCAGTGTTTCTGAGATCTCATTTACTGTGTTTCACTTTTATTGTTGGAGCAGATTAGTGTCACGGGTTTGCAATATTTAATATTCATCATCTAAGATAAATCCTTATAAGCATAGTTAGTGGGGGGAAAATCTACACTTACTACTTCTGGGAAAGGAAAGAACCCTACCAATTACAGCACAAGGTTATTGCCTAAATTTTAATTATTCGAAAAAATTAAAAACAGAACAGTTGATAAGTACGCTCCCAGAAGTGCCAGAGCCTGACAGGTATTACTTTGGAAATACTTCTTTTGGGGGGAGGGGTTAACTTAGTGAACGGTATTTTTTTAAATTTCACCAAGTGTTCAGTAAAATAATGAAAGTAATAATGCTAATTTATGGCTAAACTTATGAATGCAGAATCCCAAAGTACCATTTAATCATTCTTTTTGTCCACATGCTTTTCAATTACATCATGTATTTAAAATATATATATTGACTCTTCATGTTGTAAGGCTTTTATTTGGAAATTTTCATTTAATGCAACTCTGTAATTACATGTATTTATAAAGTTTATTGTATTTATTAGAATTTAAAGGAGACTGTAAGCTTTAGGAATTTAAAAATTACTAAATTTTCCTTAGCATTTATCTCCAACAAACCTTCCAAGCCTATTAAAAGTGAACTGCAAACAGGACAGGAGAGGTGAGTCCCCACAAGCTGTGACCGGCATCGGTCAGTGTGTGCTGCACTTTAAAGATGGCGCTTTCTATTCTGTGTATTTTTTCCAGAAATAACATTATAGCTTTTTCTTTATTAGAAAATTATTTCTGTTAAAAGACTTGTGTCTTCAATATGGTCTGTACTTCTATGCTATTTGTATTTATATGATACATTTGAGTACTGGGTTAATGTAATTTGGCTTTTTATTTCGTTTATTTTGACAGTTTTTTCCTTAGTGTATAAGTTATGAGACTTCATCAGAAAATTTAAAAACAATTATGGTATCTAATTTTCAGGTACACATTTATTTACATAAGCAACATAAATATATGTCATATAAATAATATTACCATTGTTCTCTAAAAATATACTTATGTACTAGGAAACCTATTTTTCATTAAAATGTACACATTTTTAAGTACAGTGGCAGCCCAGGAAATGGCGGGGCACTAAGTATGCGTGGGCCCAGTTAGAATCCCGGAACAGTGTGGCCTCACCTGTCTGGGCTCTCTGTGGGTACACATGTGTAGACACAGTAAGGCGTCCTAGGTTTCCATATACATGAGCTATCAGCAATACATTTAAAATGATAGAATATTTTTATTGTTGAAAGTACTACAGATGCCCCCCCTTTTTCCCCCATTGATGCCCTCCTCCCCACTCCCACCTCCCCCCTACCACTCCCCAAACTAATGTCTGTGTCCACTGGTTGTACATATATGCATATAAGTTCTTCAGTTTATCTCTTCCCACCCCACCCCCCATCCCTTACATTTTATATTTTACAATGATAGTTTTAGCAGAACATTTTTATGTACAGAAGATTTGAATAAGGTTCTGAACTCTCGTGTATCCTCATTAGTGTTACTCTTCACAACAGACATAAGCATGGAGCAGGTGCACCATTGGCTGGGCTCTCGAGCTGCAGGCACGGCCCTCTGTTTACTGTGCGCGTTCTCGGCCGTCCCCTGCGCGTTCACGGCGACGTTCCCTGCGCGTTCTCGGCCTTTCCCTGTCACATGCTTCTGTGCCTTCGCCCAGCCGCATCCTCCAAAGAGACCGCCCTGCAGTTTTCCTTCTTTGCTTGGCTTATGCTTGCTCGTCTGCAAAAATTGGGCTCATTTTTATCACGTGTATTCATTCTTTCAACAAACATTTATTGGGTAAACAGTTTATGACAATACTCAGGTATTTATTTAAACACACACACACACACACACACACACTGAGAAAGAGAGAGGGAGAACCCTAGACCTCACATTCGTGAGTTGTAGACGAGTGGCAAGGCAGACAGATGAGCAGTGATGGCATGAGGTCCAACACACACCTGCCTGAGCGCGGAGGGAGGAGAACCAAGGGCACCCTCACCTGCTCTCACCTCCTCCAGGAGATGCCAAGGGGAAGCCACCTTCTGCTCTCTTTCAGTTAGCTGCAATGATCATACGTACCCGTATCAGTGTACGTGTTTAAGGCACTATGTAGTTTTCTTGTAAAATTCAGATTCATATAATAAACAGTCGCCCAACAAATGTTTACTAAATAAATGAATTAATTTGATTTGATGTTTATCATGGCAGATTGAGTTCTTCCTCGGATTGTGGCTTCTTGTCGTATTTTAAAGTCACATTTGCAGTCGCTGTGAAGAGCGGGCTTCATTTAAGCTCAGCACTGGATGGCGAACGAGGTGACGCAGGCAGAGCTGTGCTCCGGGTGGTGTGTGCTCCAAGGCGTACAGCTGGCACGTCACTGCCTGCCAGGGACGTCGCTGTTTAGTAGGAATTTGAATAGAAAGGTGCCCATGATCAGATCGTAACACACTTTTACAAAATATCTTATCCAACAGAAGTTTACTTTGGGCCCTGTTTTGTAAGCAGTGATTCTCTCAGTTTCATCTGCTCAGGTGTGACTTCAGTCCCGGTGTGTGCGGGTGAGCCAGAGCTGTGCTCTCCCTGAGCTGTGCACATTCCCACCGCGTTCAGTGCAGGACCTGACACATTGCTCTTCCATCAAAACCACACCAACAAAGCAGCCGCCGCAGCCTGAGACTCAGCTGCTCTTCACTGCAGTGAAACAACAAAATACAGACGGAAGTCCGTGCCCTGGCCAGCTGGCTCAGCAGTGGAGCGCCGGCCCACGGACGAGGGGTTGTGGGTTTAGTCCGGCCAGGGGCACGGACCTCTGTTGCAGGTTCAATCCTCGGCCCTGGCTGGGGTCGTGCAGGAGGCAGCCACTCGATGTGTCCCTCTCACATCGATGTTTCTCTCTCTCTCCAGTATCCTCGGGTGAGGGCTATAGAAAGGGAAGGACATGACGTCTGCCTCTCTACTCTGTCACACCGGCTGCAGAGTGCCATTGCAAATTCTCTACCCTGGTTTCTTTTTTATTAAGTTTATTGTAGTGACGTTGGTTAATCAGATCATATAGGTTTCAAGTGTTTGTTTCTGTGACCCATGATCTGTGTATCTACATTGATTCCTGACATAAGCTCCGTGTGGTATTCTCTACACGGAACGTAATTTCTCCATCTGTACGCAGCGCAGTGGAATGCCGTCACCAGGCTGCAGGCGGGCAGTCAGCAGGTGACCTGCGTGACCACTTTCAGGCCCCTAGCCGGGAAGGCTTGGTTCCAGGTGCACTGTGACCTTCCTCAGAGTGAGCAGAGGGCGGGGAGCGTGGAGGCAGCGGCCTGGCAGGTCTGGCCCAGCCTGGACGCGGCACACGCCGCCTCTGCCCACCTCTGCCGAGCAGCACGAACCCCAGGCCGCAGCCACTTGTCCAGGGGCTGAGAAAGGTGGTGTCACCCAGGAAGAAGAGAAACCAATTATGACAAACAGCAGTCTCTACACAAGCTATGTTATGAAAAAGTGATTGTAGTTACTCGTGAATTACTATCGAGTGAATTCACTTGAAACACATTGTTATGAGTGCTTTTGAGTAAACAAAAACACAGTTTGACGAGCAAAGTTACTTTTCTTCTAAAATTCAATAGTTGTGTATCTATTATAAGAACAGGAATAACTTCATACCTGGTTGGCATATAGAGATGACCATTTCTCTCTCTCTGTTCTAGGGCGGACATACAATGACCTGAACCAGTACCCTGTGTTTCCTTGGGTCCTCACAAACTATGAGTCAGAAGAACTGGACTTGACCCTCCCAGGGAACTTCAGGGATCTCTCAAAGGTAACTTTTACATATATGGAAGTCAGCTTTCTTCATAAGGGGATGTCCCAAAGACTCTTCCCCCCGAGTATGACTGTTCAGCCAGTGTTCGTAATGCAGTAAGCCTGGTCGTCTTCTTTTGTAGGCAGCTTCTGATCTCATCAGCTCTAGCATAGGAGTTGAGCTACAAGAAGATAAATTAGTACTGGTGTAGACAAAACGAAATGAATCTTTGAGAAAGAACAGGTGTAGGGAGAGGTTGCTCCGATACCCTGTGTTCTAAGGTTCAAGGTAAGAAACCTGAAATAAGTAAAAAATAAAATAGCAAATTATTTCTGTGATACATTTCTTGGGTGAAATGACATGATATCTTGACCATAATACACACACACACACACACACACACACACACACACACATACACGCACACACTGTAGGGGAGCTTAATGGTGAAAAGAAGTTGGGTACAGTAGTTTATCAGCGCTCTGGTAAGATTTGGCCCCAAAACTGGGCAGGAAAAAAACACCTAATGGAGGATAAGAACGAAAAGTGAATTTTTGGTCCGTTCACCTCCTTTGTCCAGAGGAAACTCAAGCCGGGTAATAAACTCTGAAATACAGTGAAGAACTGGAAGCTGGTGGCCCTGTGGGCTAAGGTAGCTTCGGAGCCGTGGCGGCCTCCGCCCACCCACCTGGAGTGTCTGTCTGTCATCCTGCTTGTAGTGTTCAGCATTCCACTGCGGGTCAAACGCCGTGTGTCTGTTTGGTTTGGGGGTGGGGTTTGAAGAGCCGGTGGCTAAGGGGAGCATACGCCCTGTGAGACGGAGAAGTGTGCATTGTAACCATCCTGAAGCTGGCCTCACAGATGGTGTCTAACTCAGCACACCTCCTCTCGCCTCTGTTCCTGCCTTTGAAAGCTAGGCTTACCTGGGTTGAAGTTCTGTGTTCAAAACGACTTTCTTTGGCCTCGGTTTCCCCATTGTGTTATGGGAATGATAGTGCTGTCCTCCCTCGTGGGGTTGTAGAGACCAAATGCTGTGCACGTTTGAAGGGAGCACAGCACTCGCCCCGAGTGGCGCTTCCTGACTGTCAGCTGCGTTGTGGCACGTGGAGTATGTCTCAGCCTGCTCGAGGCCTGCCTGCTAGTGTATGTCTCAGCCTGCTTCCAGGCCTGCCTACGAGTGTATGTCTCAGCCTGCTCGAGGCCTGCCTGCCAGTGTATGTCTCAGCCTGCTCGAGGCCTGCCTGCTAGTGTATGTCTCAGCCTGCTCGAGGCCTGCCTGCTAGTGTATGTCTCGGCCTGCTTCGAGGCCTGCCTGCTAGTGTATGTCTCAGCCTGCTTCGAGGCCTGCCTGCTAGTGTATGTCTCAGCCTGCTTCCAGGCCTGCCTGCTAGTGTATGTCTCAGCCTGCTTCCAGGCCTGCCTGCTAGTGTATGTCTCGGCCTGCCTGCTAGTGTATGTTTCAGCCTACTTCCAGGCCTGCCTGCTAGTGTTCCCGTATTGTCATTCACTCTCTTGTTCTTTCAGTTTATGTGCATTTTCTTTCCAATCTTACGTGCACTCATTGCTAATTTTAGTGATGCTGTCACAGGTACTCAAGGGACCTAAGAGATCAGTTAGCCACCATCTGACTGAGAGTCACAAGATGATAAAAAATAATGCCAGCAATTGGACTCCAATTCGGCTGCAAATATCGTAATTTTTCCAATGTAATTGAACTGAACGAAAACCTTTACCCGTTTGCCACATGCAGGTAGTTATCAGAGTTGGGTAGGTCGGCACGTTGTAATTCGTGGGGCCGTTCCTGCAGGAGCAAATGCAGTTACACATTCCTGAGTAAAACCAGTCTGCGAAATTAAACAATTAGGTGCTGTGTTTTAGAGAGAACTGCGTAGGAGGCGACGAGGAGGGGGAAGGACAAGGACTGGAGCTCTAGGATCAAACCCTGATTCTGCTGTTCACTGGCTTCGGGGACTCAGACACCGTTGTTTCATTTCTCTTTGCCTCAGTTTCTTCACCCCTGTAATGGGGACAGTAACACAGGGTTGTGGTGAGGGTTTGATGGTTAATAGGTTGAAGAGCGTGGAGCAGGGCCTGGCACAGCGTCAGTCGGTCCTGTAGTAAGCATGGAGAGGCTGAAGGAGATCCTTGATGCGAGCCCTGCGCTCCGAGTTCTCCCCTGAGCGGAACTGCACTGTCTGGATGGTGTGCACTTTGACATGACTGACGAGGCTGAGGTGTAACCTCGGGTCCAAAACCAGACCAAACCAAACTCATCACTGTCAGGATGAAAACTGTCAAACTAGTTCTTTAAAAAAAAATCTTATCTGCAAGTGTTTTATTTAACATTAACTGAATGACCAGTATGTAATAGATGCTATAACACATATACATAATAAAATGTACAGGTAGGCTCCCGGGTTGCTTCATATATTAAAACTGTAAGCTGGTTGCTACTGTGGCTGCTTTAGATTATTTTTACAACAGGGAAGGATCCTTTGCATTGAAATCAGCTGGGATGAAAGGAAGCATATAGACCAAGGTGTCTTTCTTTCCTCCATTTATTTATTCATTCTCTCAGTAATTCAGGCAGCAAATGTTTATCACGCACTCGCTGTATGTCCAGCACTGTACCAGGCGAAGGGAGTGCGGGCGTTAATAAAGCAGACACCGTCACCGCCCCCTTGGAAGGAGTGCAGTCCGACGCTGAGGTGAGGCCAGTGTCTGTGACAATGAGTACGAAGGGGGCTGCACCAGATCTAAGATGTGACCCTCAGATGTTCTTGAAACCCTCTCCTGACCCAAGAAAACACGCCTTCATTACAGTTAATATGGATTATGGAAGATAGATGGTAAAATGTTTGCTGGTAATTATAGATTTTTGGTTTGTCTGTGTAGAAAACATGAAATAGATTAAATGAGGAAGTCACTGTTTCTATAGTAAT
The DNA here is from genome assembly GCA_030848825.1 of Tadarida brasiliensis. Classification (NCBI taxonomy): domain Eukaryota; kingdom Metazoa; phylum Chordata; class Mammalia; order Chiroptera; family Molossidae; genus Tadarida; species Tadarida brasiliensis. The sequence goes on from CM061266.1 coordinate 101,377,676, forward strand.
GAGAATATATACACATTCCTCCAGTTTTCAAAGCTTATCTGTTTAGCCTGCATTCCTTTGGCTTCTCTACTCCCTCGGTGACTTGCGTGAGCTCTGCTGATTCCACGGCGTGGTCAGTGGTAGGACAGGTGAGCAGCCCGGCCGATAAACTAGGCGACGTGGGTGCTGACCGTCCCCCGTGCCAGCAGGGCCCTCCACGGTGCCAGCAAGGGGCCCTCCACGGTGCCAGCAGGGGCCCTCCACGGTGCCAGCAGGGGCCCTCCACGGTGCCAGCAGGGGCCCTCCACGCCGTGGGCATCGGAGCCATGAGCTCTTAATAAATAGCCTTTTCTTCCGATCCTACTATGTTTCATGCTTTAGCAATTTGTTCTTTATATTCTGTCAGACTAACAGGATAGGAAAATGTTAGCAAATTAAAGCCTCTTGATATGTTAATAAATTACTCTTGCGTTGTTCCCATGCTTCATTGAATTTCTTAATAGGAACTTCTTACAAATGGGCTGAAAACTGAAGACGGTCCTGTAGAAAAATCATTAATAAACAAGAGTTTAATGTATGAAAATATATCATATTATATGCCTAATGGGAAAATGACATTTGAAGTATAATATAATTGGAAGGAAAATCTACTAATGCACTATTTTTGTAGTGAAGAGATGACCACTGTGTAGCACCTGAAATTCTTGTAGTTATAATTAATACTGCAAATGAAGTTTTTAATAGCGTTTGTTACTCTTTAAAAGATCAAGAAAGACCTGGAATGTTTGAATGATATTATAAGCCAGGAACATTCTAAAAGGTCTCTAACAACAAAAGAAGTTGTTCCTAAACAAATCTTGGGATCCAAGTAATAATTCCTAGGAATCGATAATTCTAGAATTTGTTTTAGTAAACAAAAAATAATTTTTATATCCTTGACTGCATAGAAAAAATTTCAGATGCTATGAAATGAACAATCCTAAAAAAACTGAAAATGTGTTTTCTGTCTTTATACCCCACATAATTCTAGCTTCACGAAATTCAGTGTTGTGCCAGTTAGGACTTTTGAATGAAACCTTCAGACAGTCCAGGTCCAATTAGCTTGAACGATACATCAGTGTTATAGGTTCCTATAACGAAAAATCCAGAGGAGGATTTGGTTTTCAGCACGATTTTCTCCCCTGATGCAGACAGTGCCACCGAGGACCTGGTTCTTTCCACGCTCTGCTCTGCCTCCCCCTCGGGCGGTTCACACTCGCCCTCCACCAGTGGCCTCCGGTAGCTCCATGCACTCCCTTTCTTAGCAAAATGGCTGCAGCAGCTCCAGACCTCACGTCGTACTACCCAAGGGAAGAGAGAGCATTTTACCAAATAGCAGTCATGGAAAACCAAAGAAACTTTTCCTTCCCAGAAATCCCAGAATATGTCACCTCGTGTGTCATTGGTGCTGCTTACGAGGGATGGAAGGTGTTCACTGGGAATGATGTGAGCCAGTCATTTCCGTGGCTGGAGCTGGAGGCAGAGTCCGGGTCGCTGAAGACCCCCGTCCAGGAATGCTGGGGTGAGAGTCCTGTTTCCTGACGCAAGTGGGCTTGGCGACCAGCAAACAACTCCATTGTAAAGGGTCAAATCCAGTGTACCTGAGAGTTTGTTCTTTATGATTCCTATAACCCAGAGATTAGCCAATGAATTTCAGATTTGTATGTGCACGGCTACACGTGAGAGAGCTTTGCAAGGCAGTGCGGGGAGGCCTTCATGGCCCCGACTCTCAAGGACTGTTCACTGGTTAGGAAGGAGAAAGACAGCAGGCAGTGGGTTGCTTGTTGCACACATGCAGTTATCACGTGAACGTTAAATGGGGTCAGAGATAAATTGGCCGTGACGCTAATGAAGCTCAGGCTTCAGAGCCCCTCAAGTACAGGGGCTCCTGGTGCACCTTGCTGCTAATTGTGTTCGCAGCCTTACGTTCATGTTCTGAAAGAGGCCGTCTACAGACTGCTTGAGGCTCACCACACCCGGACCCGCCCTCAGTGCAGATGAAGGAGCCCTCTCTCGAGTAAGCCTGGAGAGCTTCTTGTAAGAGGCGAGAGGGGCGCATGAGAATTTTAGGCATCCAGGTACACCTGGTTCTGTTTCTTCCTATGTCTGATCTATATCCTTTAAATGCGTATCTTGCATACTTCCCAAAAAACATTCTGACAGTACTGACAAAACAATGGTTATCTATTTTTTTTTTAACTTTTTAAATTTCATTTTACAGAATTTATTAGGGTGACATTGGTTCGCAGAACCATGCAGGTTTCAGGTGTACAACTAACTCACTGAAGCGTCGTCTGCACACTGACTGCATCATGCACCCATCGCCCCAAGCAGTCTCCTTCGTCCCCATGCCCCCCCCTTTGCCCTCCTCCACCTGCTCCCACTCCCCTCCCCCCGGCTGTCAGCACACTGTTGGCTGGTCTGTGTTACGTACATATGTATTCACCTTCTTTCAGCCAGTCCCCCCTCCCCCCTCCCCTCTGACAGCTGTCCGTCTGTTCCATGCATCCGTGCTTCTGTTTCTGTTTTGCTCATCAGTTTATTTTGTTCGTCAGATTCCACGTATAAGTGAGATCAGGTAGTATTTGTCTTTCTCTGACTGGCTTATTTCACGTAGCATAACAATCTCCAGGTCCATCCATGCTCTTGCCAAAAGTAAGACTTTCTTCTTTTTTATGGCCATGTACTATTTCATTGTGTAATTCCTGGTAGTCGTGTACGCACTGTGATTCAGGGGTACAGTCCATGTAAGTACATGTGAACAACGGAAGCACTAGCACACATCGTGTCTGAAGGTAGATTTTAGCACAAGGTACCTCTCCATCTACTGATGGCACTTGGGCTGTTTCCAGATCTTAGCTATTGTACATAGTGCTGCTATGAACACAGAGGTGCATATATTCTTCCTGACTGGTGTTTCGGGTTTCTTTGGATATATTCCAAGAACTGGAATTGCTGAGTTAAATGGCAGTTCTATTTTTAATTTTTTGCGGAAACTCTGTACTGTTTTCCACAGTGGCTGCACCAGTCTGCATTCCCACCAGCAGTGCACAAGGGCTCCCTTTTCTCCACACCCTCGCCAGCACTTGTCATTTTTGGATTTATTGATGGTATCCATTCTGGCAGGTGTGAGGTGATATCTCACAGTGGTTTAATCTGCATCTCTCTGATGATTAGTGACGTTGAGCATTTTTTCATATGTCTCTTGGCCATTTGTATGTCCTGTTTGGAGAAGTGTCTATTCAGGTCCTCTGCCCATGTTTTTAGTTGGATTGTTTGTCTTCTTGGTATTGAGTTGTATATTTCACTTTTAAGCAGCATCAAATATGTAACAAAAGCATATTGGGAAAATAACAATATTTTTATGAGATTATGCAGACAAGAAGCAGAACATAGTAAATAAAAATACTGTCTCTGGCCCTGGCCATTTTGGCTCAGCGGTTGAAGTGTCAGCCCGCGGGCCAGAGAGACCCGGGTTCGGTTCCCGCTAGGGGCATGTACCTCGGTTGCAGTTTGTCCCCGGTCCCGATTGGGGTTGTGTGGGTGGCAGCCAGTCGATGTGTCTCTCTCACATCGATGTTTCTCTCTCTCTCTCTCTTCCCCCCTCTCTCCCTCCCGCTCTATCTGAAGATAAATGCAAAAATGTCCTCGGGTGAGGATAAAAAAAAAGAACACTGTCTCTGCAGCAGACGTACTTCTGGGGCTTTGATGACGTGGTGACACTGCGGCCTGGAGACGGCTTGCTGCTCCCGCAGAGGCCCCGCCGCAGCCCGGCACACACAGGCGCGGCCTCGGCTCCAGCGCTCCGCTGGGTGTTGGGAGAGCGCAGCTCTGGAATCGTCAAACCTTTGCATGTTCTTTGCATCAGTATTAAAACTGAGAGTTAGAGAAAGTGGAAGGTGTGAGTGGGGCAGGGAGAGAATGTAGACTTGGTCAGAGGTGGCTGTGACCGGACTGCACAGCCTTAGCCGTGTTCCTCAGCTCTCTGAACCCTTTCCTCCTCTGTGAAAGGACACACCCGTGCTCGCATATCAGGGTCGCTGAAAGAGTGGAGGACAGCGTGGGCAGGAAATCCAGTGCGATGCCGCACACACGTCCTGGCTACGGGGCAAGGTTCCGGGTTTGTCAGCCGAGGGCTCACTGTCTGTTTGATTTTTAAAAACCTAGTAAGACATTATTTGATTTAATTTTATTCTAATAAAAAGCCATAGCTTTTAATGAATATAAAATCATTTTTCAAGTAAAAAAAGTAATTTTCTCATTTCTCTAAATTGTCAAATTATCAAAATCTTAAACATCAAAATAATGAAGTTAAATATCTATTAAAACTTGAGATGCACATTTATTTAGACCAAATTATTTTACGATCCTTTATAATATTTTTACTCCTTTCTGAGCCCACTTACCTGAGCAGTTAGAGGCACAGGAGCGGGGACGCTCTTTTTTTTTTTTTTTTTTATCCTCACCCGAGGACATTTTTGCATTTATCTTCAGATAGACTGGGAGGAAGAGAGAGAGAGAGAGAAACATCGACATGAGAGAGACAAATCGAGTGGTCGCCACCCACACGACCCAACCGGGGCCGAGGACAAACCGCAACCGAGGTACCTGCCCCTAGCGGGAACCGAACCCGGGACTCTGGTCCGCAGGCCGATGCTCTAACCACTGAGCCAAACCGGCCAGGGCGGGGGACACTCTTTATCAGTGAAGTACATCTGACCCCTCATTCGATTGGACTTCACAGTTTCAAGTTTTACTTATTACATTTGCAGGCTAGAGGTTATATTTTTGGTTTGACATGATAGACAGCAAATGAAACAGTCTGGCATTGAATGATCTTTTCAATATGCAACCAACAGTGAGTGTGAAAGTTTCCCCCAGTTTATACAGATGTGTCTCCTGGAGAGTTGCCTCGTGCTCAAGCTGTCTTCAGACATGAGGTGTGCTAGTGCTTCAGTTGTGCACACGCACTCTTAGGGACTGTACCCCTAAATCAGTGCACACACGACTGCAGGAAGCACGGCCTACCCCTAAGTCACAGTGCACACACGACTGCAGGCAGTATGGCCTACCCCTAAGTCACAGTGCACACACGACTGCAGGAAGCACGGCCTACCCCTAAGTCACAGTGCACACGCGACTGCAGGAAGCACGGCCTACCCCTAAGTCACAGTGCACACACGACTGCAGGAAACACAGCCTACCCCTAAGTCACAGTGCACACACGACTGCAGGAAGCACGGCCTACCCCTAAGTCACAGTGCACACACGACTACAGGAAACACGGCCTACCCCTAAGTCACAGTGCACACACGACTGCAGGAAGCACGGCCTACCCCTAAGTCACAGTGCACACACGACTGCAGGAAGCACGGCCTACCCCTAAGTCACAGTGCACACACGACTGCAGGAAGCACGGCCTACCCCTAAGTCACAGTGCACACACGACTGCAGGAAGCACGGCCTACCCCTAAGTCACAGTGCACACACGACTGCAGGAAGCACGGCCTACCCCTAAGTCACAGTGCACACACGACTGCAGGAAGCACGGCCTACCCCTAAGTCACAGTGCACACACGACTGCAGGAAGCACAGCCTACCCCTAAGTCACAGTGCACACACGACTGCAGGAAGCACGGCCTACCCCTAAGTCACAGTGCACACACGACTGCAGGAAGCAAGGCCTACCCCTAAGTCACAGTGCACACACGACTGCAGGAAGCAAGGCCTACCCCTAAGTCACAGTGCACACGCGACTGCAGGAAGCACGGCCTACCCCTAAGTCACAGTGCACACACGACTGCAGGAAGCAAGGCCTACCCCTAAGTCACAGTGCACACACGACTACAGGAAACACAGCCTACCCCTAAGTCACAGTGCACACACGACTGCAGGAAGCACAGCCTACCCCTAAGTCACAGTGCACACACGACTGCAGGAAGCAAGGCCTACCCCTAAGTCACAGTGCACACACGACTACTGGAAGCACGGCCTATCCCTAAGTCACAGTGCACACACGACTGCAGGAAGCATGGCCTACCCCTAAGTCACAGTGCACACACGACTGCAGGAAGCACAGCCTACCCCTACGTCACAGTGCACACACGACTGCAGGAAGCACGGCCTACCCCTAAGTCACAGTGCACACACGACTGCAGGAAGCATGGCCTACTCCTGAATCAGTGCACACACGACTGCAGGAAGCATGGCCTACTCCTGAATCAGTGCACACACGACTGCAGGAAGCATGGCCTACTCCTGAATCAGTGCACACACGACTGCAGGAAGCATGGCCTACCCCTAAGGCACAGTGCACACACGACTGCAGGAAGCACGGCCTCTGCTCCTGGAGGTGGAGAGAGTTCTCCTGCTCCCCGTCAGTGCTCTCTGACAAGGGAAATGGTTCCATCTCAAAGCCAGGTCTTGATACTGACATGAGCATGAGACATCTCTCACACACACACACACACACATTCGCTGAGTGGAAAACTGTATTTATTTAACACAGGAGTTGTTGACTGACATGATGGTAAGCATAACCATTTTCCCCAATTATTATGCTACTTTAAAAAAGGAGGTGCTAATGCCCTGAGGCTTTGAGGTGTGACCCTGGAGTGGGTGCAGTGCAGTGTCACCCTCTCCGGCGCCCCCCTCGGTCCGCACACGCATGCACACCCTCAGCTCCCTCACAGGGTCAGCGGGCGGGGGCAGCCCAGCAGCACGGCCCAAGTTTCCAGTTGTTTTATTTGTACTTTTCATCTTAATCAACTGTATCTAAAATGGAATTTATTTTATTTATTTAGTTTATAATCTACATGATGCTTACGTTTTAACAACAAGACAGGAAGAATAGGCAAAACTACTAAGTGCATTCGTAGCCAACTGTGATGATATAAAACATTTCAGAAGATCAAACTATGAATGTGTAAATTTAACTATATGTCTGTCAGCTGCCCCAAAAACCTACCGCCAGGTTTAAAAGTGTTTCTGAATGTATGTGGACTCACGCCTTGTTTAATTTGAGAACTGTTTTTGCGGAGCTCGCTCATGCGGCAGTGTTGAAGGAGAGCTGCTGTTTTGAGACACAGCACTGCTCGGCAGTACTTGGATACTGTTACACGAGTCCAGTCACCCAAGCTGAGGGCGAAACTTGTAAGGGGCAAATGCACACGCGCACCAGTTACAAAATGGCATTTATTTAAATGAATAATTGTATTCATTCACTTATTCTTTTCTTTCCTTTTTTTTGTTGTTGTTGTTGTTGTTAATCCTTACTCAAGGATATTTGTCCACTGATTTTTTTAGATTGAGTAGAAAGGAGGGAGGAAGGGAGGGGGAGAGAGAGAGAGAGAGAGAGAGAAAAACATCCATGTGTCCACATCGATTGGTTGCCTCCTGCATGGCTCTGGGGCCAGGATTCGAATCTGCAACCCGGATACGTACCCTTGACTGGGAATCGAACCCACGACCCTTGGGCCTGTCGGCTGACGCTCTAACCGCTGAGCCAAACCAGTCAGGGCAGCACTTACTCTTCTCTTATAGAAGCGTGAATTGCACGCCTACTCTGTGCCAGCAATGGAGATAAAAAGACAATAAGGACTGGTTCATACCCTTGTTCACAGTCCTTTTTGGTTTTTTCCTCTAGTTGAAAGGAAGGAAGAACCAAGAAAAGTGTAGACAAAGGAAAAAGGTGACACTCATGCACTGTGGTGACCCGAGTGTGTGTGTGTGTGTGGGGGGGGGGGTTATTATCCCCACTGTTGCCCCTTGGAGACGTATTGAAGGCTGACAGAGAGCTTTAAGGACTTCAGCAGGACTCCCGAGCCGGGCCTGTGCCATGTCTGCTTAGGCCAGAGTCCCTCAGCCTCTCTTCTTGTTCCCTCCCGCTTGGCCAGTTGTCTCACCCCTTCTGAAAGAGAGAAAGTGGGGGAGGAAGCTGGAGAGCCTGCTGTGCTCTGAAAAGTGGGAGCTATGGAAGGAGCTGGGGACACCAGGAGCGCTGTCTGGGACAGGCTCGGATCACTGCCCACGCAGGGCCGAGGGGCAGAGCGCTCCTGGCTTTGGTCTCCCGGACTGTGTCCCATCCCGGGAGCATGGTCGTGGCAGAGCCAGGCCAGGGGTCTCCGCCAGCCCGTCCTTCCCGTGAAGCAGAGCGCTGCATGCCGATGGCCCTGGAGCTGGGTCACGGCTCTCCTACCCCACCCGACACAGCACGCTGTTGGAACGGACACACGGGATGGAAGATACGTCCATTGTTTTATGTAAAAATGGTTAGTTTTCACTGAGATATTTAACAGTAATTTTCTCAGGGAATATCCTGACACAGTGATAACAGTAATGGCCACAGTTGGGCATGTGCTTGTTACAGCCGGGCATTGGGCCAGGCGTCTGAGATAGGCTTTCATTTTATCCTCACAACCCTGCGGCGCAGTGATCCCACGGGTGTGCCTGTCGCATTTCCCTCCATTGGTCACCTGTTCTCTCTGCAGTAGGTAAGCGCAGTATACTAGAAACAATGTTTCAGCCTGGTGGTTAGTGTATCTGCTAGGTGCCTCTGCCTCTCCAAGTGCCCTGCACCATGAACGGTCCCGCCACGCACAAGCAGAGGAGGCAGAAGGAATACCTTGAGTGAGCGTTTGACACTCCAGTGCTCTGGGGACTGACGTCCCTGCGGATGTGCTGACACACGTGACTGATCAACACGCAGCCCTAGCTCACAGCCTGTCCTTCTTCAGAGTGTAAGCAATTGTGTTGATTAGCCCTATGGAAAACTATACGATGAAACGCGCTTAGTTAGAGCAGCAAAATATAAACATGGTCACTTTGTCTTACTCGGGGTCCCTCGCTGCAGGTTGTGGAGAATCCGTGTGGGGTGGTGTCGCCTGTGTCTGCCGAGCGTGAAAGCCACACCGAGCACACTCAGAGGGTGACACTGCACACGGGGGTGAATGTGTGAGAGACGGACTCTTCACACATCTCAAAACACAGATTTTCAAATTAAAACATTCTTATCTATAAGAACGACCCCAAACACAGGAACTACAGAAAGGACTTAGTGTGAATTTGAAAGATTTCCTTGGTTTTATACTCCACTTTTATTTTATTTTGACTTTTTTAAACTCATCTTTATTGTTGAATGTATTACAGATGTTCCCCCCTTTTTCCCCCAATGACCCCCTCCTCCTCAATCCCACCCCCCTCCTGTCTTCCCCACACTATTGTGAGTGTCCCTTGGTTATGTATACCTGCATAGAAGTTCTTTGGTTTATCTCATCCCGCCCTCCCTCCCCCCTTCCCTTTGAGGTTCATCAGTCTAACAACCAGTTTGTACTTCTTAATTCCTTCATCTTTTTCACCCAACCCCCCAGCCCCCACCCATCTGGCAAGCAACAAAATGTTCTCTGTATCTATGAGTCTCTTTCTGTTCTGCTTGTTCATTTTGTTTGTAGATTCAATTGTTGATAGATATGTATTAATTGCCATTTTATTGTTCATATTTTTGTTCTTCTTCGCCTTCAAGAAGACTCTTCAACATTTCATATAACACTGATTTGGTGATGATGAACTCCTTTAGCTTTTTCTTGTCTGGGAAGCTCTTGATATGTCCATTGATTCTAAATGATAGTTTTGCAGGATAGAGTAATCTTGGTTGTAGGTAGTTGCTTTTCATCACCTTCAATATCTCCTGCCACTCCTTTCTGGCCTGCAGAGTTTTTGTTGAGAAATCAGCTGACAGTCTTATGGGAGCTCCCTTGTAGGTAACAAACTGCTTTTCTCTTGCTGCTTTTAAGATTCTCTCTTTGTATTTAACCTTTTGCATTTTGATGATGATGTGTCTTGGTGTGGACCTCTTTCGGTTCATCTTGTTTGGGACTCTCTGTGCTTCCTGGACTTGTATGTCTGTTTCCTTCACCAAGTTAGGGAAGTTTTCTGTCATTATTGTTTCAAATAGGTTTTCAATTTCTTGCTCTCTCTCTTCTCCTTCTGGCACCCCCGAGATGTGAATGTTGGTAAGCTTGAAGTTGTCCCAGAGGCTCCTTACACTATCCTTTTTTTTTGGATTCTTTTTTCTTTTTGCTCTTCTGATTGGGTGTTTTTTGCTTCCTTATATTCCAAATCAATGGTTTGCTTCTTGGCTTTACCTACTCTACTATTGATTCCCTGTAAATTATTCTTTATTTCAGTTAGTGCCTCCTTCATTTCTAACTGTGCATCCTTCATTTCTGACTGGTCCTTTTTCATGTTGTTGATGTTCTCACTAAGTTCTTTGTGAAACCTTAAGGTCTCACTAAGTTCCTTGAGCATTCTTATAACCTGTGTTCTGAACTCTGCATCTGATTAATTGCTTATCTCCATTTTGTTTAGCTCTTTTCCTGGAATTTTGTTCTTTTCTTTCATTTGGGACATGTTTCTTTGTCTCCTCATTTTGGCTGCTTCCCTGTGATTGTTTCTATGTATTAGGTAGAGTTGCTATGTCTCCTAGGCTTTGTAGGGTAGCCTATTGTAGTAGGTGTCCTGTAGGGTCCAGTGGCACAGCCTCCCTGATCACCCCAGCTGGGCCCCAGAGGTGCACCCCTAGTGTTGACTGTACACCCTTCTGTTGTAATTGAGTCTTGAGAGCTGTTGGCACATCAGTGAGAGAGTTTTACTCAGGCTGATCAGCTGCAAGGACTGGTTGCACCCACTATCCACTGACCTCTGACTACCTTGGAGGATCAGCTGTGCAGGAGACACCACACAGAGCAAGAATTACTTCAGCAGGGCTCTGGTACCCACTGAGTCCACTCCTTGAGTGTGTCACTTGTGGAGGTGGTTGGTGGTGGTGTTTCAATGTGGTCTGGAGCTGTCCACTGGGTGCTGGCTCTGGGGCAAGGTCAGTCTCTGCTTGTGTTCTAACCGGGACCACCAGGCATAAGCTACAAAGTGATCTGCAGATGGCTGCTGCTTGTGCAAGCCCAGGCAATGCCAGGCTGCTTCTAGTGCCAGGCCTGGGGCCACTTAACTAGAGGTATGGGGCTCGCTGAGTCCAGATGCTGCTTATTTGAGAGATTTAGGAAAATCTGAAGCAGGATCCAAGACAGGCCAATCCTATGGTAAAGCCACTGGCAACAGCTTGGGTGGGCCTGAAAGCTGGGTGGGGCGGGGCCTCAGGGAGTCACCAGGGTGGGGCCAACAGTGTGAGCCAGGTAGCTGGAGTCCCAGATATGGTGGTGTCTGCCGGCCCAGGGAAGGGCTCACCAAAGGAACAAAGGCCTCTGATAGCATGTCTGTCCAGGAGAAAGCTGCCTCTCCAGCCCTCGTCCCAAGGCCAAACAACTCAGTTCTTCTCCGGCACCCCTCAAGCTGCCTCCCCTCCGAGCTTAGAGGGAGCGAGTCCGAGTAAGTCCGTGCGCGGGCCCTTTAAGAGGAGCTGCCAGGGCTCCAGCCGCCTCAGCCTCAGTTCCCGCTGGTTTTCCAGCCACAAGTGATGGGGACTCTCTTCCTGGCACTGGAGCCCTGAGCTGGGCGCCTGGTGTGGGACGGGGACCCCTCAGTCCTCAGGAGGACCTTCCCAGCCGAGGTGTCCCCTGCGGCACACGTGGGTGTGGGACCAGCCCGTCCTCCGCCCTCCTCCCAGTCTCCATGCGGCTGCTGCTTTAATGTCGCAGCTGTAGGACTGCCATCCAGCTCGGTGTCCGGCGGCTCTGAAGGGTGTTTGTTCTGTAGTTTAGTTGTCACTTTGATGTGGTTGTGGGAGGACGCGATACCGCGGTTACCTACCAGCCATCCTGACCGGAAGTTCCTATTTTGACTTTTTATTATGAAATTTTTCAAACATAAGAAAAGTACCAACAATAACCAGCTTATCCAATACTTAGATATCATAATTATGAACATTTTAGCATTTTTTATTTTGCTAAAATTTACAGGTACCATACGTTACCTGTAAATACTTTAGTATGAAAAATAAACATTTTCCTGCATAACCAAAATACCATCATCACACCTAACACAACGTAATATTGCCTAATGCAGTGCCCCATCCTCGTTTTCTCAACCGTCCCATATATTTATGAAGATGGGTTTGTTCAAGCCGGGGTTCAGTCGAGGGCTGCACACGGCATTGGGTTCTCATGTCTCCGTGTCGTTTAGGCTGGGCTAGCGCTGTCCGGCCACCAGCACCACCTGTTCCCGTGATACTGATCTGCTGGAGAGACTCCGCCCGGTTTCCTGTAGCGCACCCACCTTCTTGATGTGTCTTCCTCCTCATGTTGTATTTGACTTCTTTTAACGAGTAAAGTTTTCATATGTGATGATTCAAATGTCAGTGAAGATTCGTAACAGGAATTTACATTTGGAAATATATGGTCTTTATTGTTTGCTAGCTACAATATAAAGTTAGTATAATGGATTAAAATCTATAAAAGTTAAAATGTTCACATTTGAAAGATACTCCTGGGTCATATAACTGAAAAAGTCATAAAAAATTCTATACATGGGATTAAACAAATTCTTTATCGAACAGTATTAAGGGGTTAGAGAAGACCAAAAATCTCCATTATTCTCATTTCCCAAAGGCAACTATTATTATAGTTTAATGTATATGCTTCAAAAATTTTCTCTGAATATTTAAGCAAAAATATATTACATATACAGGGTGTGGCAAAAGTAGGTTTACAGTTGTTCGTATGGAAAATAATACAATAAGTAATAAAAATAACACAAGAATAAACTGTTTTGCATACTCACGACTGTACACCTACTTTTTCCCCACTCTGTATACTATCAACATATAAGTAAATAAATATATAATTACATACATACTAACAATACTAAGCAAATATATTAAGCAAATACTTAATTAAGTAAAAGTATATTACATCGATCCCAAAGGGTTTTTAGAGACACACTGATAATGCTCTGTGACGCTGTTTTTCAAATGTCTTTTCAACCCTAGTACTAGTAATGATCGTCTAGGAGTACCCTACAAACCTTTGGGGTTTCCTCTGTAAGGCCCCGCCCAGATCTTGCTGGAAAGCACTCAGGGGGGAGGATTTCTGCCGCACCTACGTGAGGTGTTCTGTCACCTGGGGGGGGGGGATTTCTGCCGCACCTACGTGAGGTGTTCTGTCACCTGGGGGGGGGGGATTTCTGCCGCACCTACGTGAGGTGTTCTGTCACCTGGGGGAGGGATTTCTGCCGCACCTACCTGAGGTGTTCTGTCACCTGGGGGGGGGATTTCTGCTGCACCTACCTGAGGTGTTCGTCACCCTGTCCGCAGGGCCTCAGGGCAGGCCCCTGCCTGTGTTCTCACCTCCTGTCCGAACCCTTCCTCCCCTCTGCTGTGCTTAGCCACGCTGTCTGCCTTTCTGTCCCCCGGCGTCAGTCAGGCCCCCGAGAGACTCTACTAGCTTTCTCTGTCTTGGATTCGCTCATCCCTGAAGTTCACAGGACTGGTCCCTTCGGGGATTCCCACCTCCGCTCAGAGGTGCTTTGTGAGAAACGCCTTCCCTGGGAGTCTCTGCTGCCGACCACTGCTTACATTGTCAGCAGAGCACGTACATTTGGTATTTTCTCATTTACCTAATTGTTTACTCACACACAGAGAGAACTCATTTATCTTATTCTAGGCTCTAGAGTAATTTCTGACACGTATTTATTGAATGAATTTATCTTGGAATTTTTTCAAGCCAGCCTTTTTGATTATGTACAGCAGTGTGGCTATAACATCATTTATTTAACTAGTCCCTCATTGGATATTTAGAGACTTCTAGGAGTTTCTGTGTGTTTGTTTTTGCCATTTCAACAAATGCTGTGAGAAATATCCCTGTAGCTGATTCTTTTCATTTTGTAAATTCCTCAAAGTGGAATTACTGCATCAGAAGCAGGTGCACATTGAAAAAATATTGCCAGTTTGCCCCACAAGAAATTATACCTACTTATGTTCCTACCAGTAGTGTTATGACATGTACATTTTGCTATACCCTGGCCAACACTGAGTATTGTGAAACCTAATAATTATTGACAATCTGATGAATAAAAATAGTTTTGGTTTGACATTTTAAGAATTGCCAGTGTACTTCTGACTTTCGTTACAAATAACAGAAAGTCAACTAAAACCACATTTAACTTAAAATATAAAGTTATTTTTGTTGTTGTTAATCCTCACCGGAGGCTATTATTCCATTGATTTTTCAGAGACATTGGAAGGGAGGAAGGGAAGGGGAGAGAGAGAGAAACATCCATGTGAGAAAGACACATCGATTGGTTGCCTCCCGCAGGTGCCCCACCAGGACCGGGATCGAACCTGCCAAGTATGTGCCCTTGACGGGGAATCAAACCCGAGACCCTTTGGTGCATGGGCCGACACTCTAATCACTGAGCCACACTGGCCAGGGCACAATATAAAGTTTGTGTTGGTCTGTGTAACTGAGAGATCCAGGGTGGGTCAGTTCAGGAACACTGGGTCCGAGGACTCTCCCGGCCCACACGCTGCTACATCCCTGGTGTTCCCTTGCTGGCTTCATTCTCTCGCAGGCTTCCCTGTGATGTTAGGGATGGCTCTGCAGCCCCACAGGAAAGAGCATACTTCTCTCCCAGCCTTGCAGCAGAGCTTCACTGGAACAACCTGAACCATTCCCATTCTGTACCAGTGTTCGTAGCCATATGGCTAGAACAAGCTGACCCATAGTTCTGGATCACGTGCCCACCCAGCGGGTAGGTGAGGAGTCAGCCCCCCTGAATGGACCAGATAGACCACGTCTGGGGAGGAGGAGTTCGTCCAGGAAGGAGTAATGTATGCTGAACAGAAAAAGGATAGATACCATTACGTTGTCTGAGCTGGTGCTGTTTTTCCTACATATATTGGAAATTTGCATCTGTTAATTGCCTGTTCTTATTTGCTCATGTGTTTAATATGTTGTTTATTAGTTTCTTATTGATTTGTAAAGGATTGTTTTTAAGAAAACTAGCCCTTTATCATACGTGCTATACATATTTTTTACTTTGTCTTTTGATTTTACCTAAAAATTTTGTCTAAAATATTCATATGGAAATTTAAAATATTATACATATAATCAAATCAGTAAGCCTTCATTCATTCGGCCTTATGCACCTACAGAGAGCCAGGTACTGTATCAGGCGTGGAGATAACGGAGGTGAATAAAACATTGGACATTCCCTTGAAGGCAAGTGTACTGGGTAAAAACGTTACAAACTTGCCTAACTGTTACCAGATGGTGCCATGGAGGCCCTCACAGATGAAACTTGAGCTGCTTCCGGAAGAAGGGGTTGAAATTCCCTGGTCAGATAAAAAGGGAGGCAGGGAATTTGCTTGAGCACAGCAACATCTGTAAGTGTGAGTTCTATATCGTCATAGCTGGGAATTTTAAGAATGATGATATGTAGCTCATGACTGAAAAAAAAACAAAAAAGGCAAGAATCCTGGAAGTCTGTTCGAAGGCTTCCCAAGGCCTTGCTTCTTATAGTGAAAGATACCAAAATAACTTAAACGTGTTAGAAGCTCAGCTGTGTTAAGAGTATTGAGATAACTAAAAGTAATACTTAGAAGCCAAACACATCAATCAGCTACACAAAGCTTGTTCTGTAGAGACTGTAATGTGACATTATAACGTTCTGCTAACTTTACCCTGAAAATGGTGCTTTTGCAAGCTACGTAAACTCTAGCAGTTTTAGAAACGGAATGAAAATAATAAACTGTAGAGGTAGAAATTTTATTTTTAACTTTTGCATTGTTATTGGCATTATTTTTTGTGATCTGTTACAGTGTCAACTTACAGCACATAAACTCACAAGGACAAAATAATAATAAATCTAGTAGCAAGGTCTAAACTTTCAGTTAAACCTTTTCATACAGAAACTCCTACAAGTACAGAGGTGACGGGGTCTAGATGCCTCCTGTGTGGGAGAAAAGGAGACTGGTTATTGCCACAGTAATTGTGATAAAAATGGAAAGGGTTGCAAAATAAATTTATAAATTTCATTAAGAGCAGTTTTTCTTTTTTACAAGAATTCTTACCTTATTTGTTTTCTAAATTAAAATAGTATTGACATTGCATTATTTGCCATTTTAGGATAACAAACTTACAACCTTATAAATTTATACATAGGTAAATAGGTAGGTATAGGTAGGTCAATGATTGATGGATAGGTGCATAAATCTATTTGGATTCTATAAGAAATAGGTCATCTGTGATGAAATTCTCATTCCCCAAACAGACATTTTAAAGCATTATTCCTTGGAATGATTTATTGCTTCTTGATTATTAGAAGCAAAATAACAAAATAATAATAAGTACAAGCATATCATTTACATTTTGTTTTATAAAATTCGTTTCTAAATGCACTAGATAAGAATTCGAAATGAGGCCCGGCTGGTGTGGCTCAGTGGTTGAGTGTTCACCCATGCACCAAGAGGTCGCCGGTTCAATTCCCGGTCAGGGCACATGCCCAGGTTGTGGGCCCGATCCCCAGTGGGGGGCATGCAGGAGACGGCTCTCATCGATGTTTCTATCTCTCTCATTGATGTTTCTATCTCTATCTCTCTCTCCCTTCCTCTCTCTAAAATCAATAAAGAAAAAATATTTTAAGAAAAAAAGAATTCGAAATGAAAAATGTATTTTAAGTTATGAATGAAGGCATGGGCAGACTGTTTTCTACCAAGTAGTATTGTGGAAGACACTCCAGTAGGAGGCTTTGATGAAACTTCAGTAAAATGAAAAGTATAAATATTTACTCTATCTCTTTCCAGTAGTTGAGGAGAAGGCTGGAAAAGATTAGAGGAAGGACCACGTTCCTTTTTCAAGCCTGTCTCGTGGGGTCTGCAGAACAAACAGTATCAGATAAGGTCAATCCTTCAGGACTGCAGACATGCTATGCTTTGAAAAATTTATTAGCATATTCAAGACAGAAGACAGTATTAACCATGTTAAATGCTTTGAAAAAATATACTTATATTATTGAGCTTAGAAAAGCAGACATCTGCACACCTAGGAAAGTATAAGATATGCAGGCCATTTTAAATAAAAAACATACTATTTCTGTTACTACGTTAAAACAGAACTCACATTTATTCTACTATAGTAATGACCTTTTTACCAAAAAGGTAATTCTGTATTTGTTTAAAATATTATTAATAGTTTATGTGACATTTAATGAAATTACATTGCGTTTTTGCATCTGAATAAGAAGATTTGAGGCATACCAGTGAGATTTAACACAATGAAGTTTGATCCTTAGAACATTTAAAATATATATATAAACCAAAGTTTTTACAAAGTAAAGTATTAAATTGTTTAGTCTTTCTTAAGTCATAATTAAGTTAAAGAAAAATGAACATAATTTACAGATAATTTTAACACTCAGGATAAAAACCCTTGCAAATAAGAGTTTATTATGGAAATTCTAAGAGATTTTAACAGCTGACAACATTGTGTTGTTTGGATTATTCCCCAAGGACCAAAAGAAAAAGCTTACAAGCAATTTATAAATGAATATTTCTCTCTTGTGTAATGTTATTTGTTCCATTGAGACACTAATTTTCTACTACTTCTCTTGTTAAAATTAAGCCTTGGGGGGAATTTCATAATTAACTGGTAATATTAAATTTTGAAATAAAGGAGCTACACATTATACTTAGTATTCATCTTTTGTTTTCTCTATAAACGTTTATTTTTAGACTACGCAACCTGAAATAAAATAATGTAGCTAATAGGTAACATCAGAGTGGACTCCATATCCCAAAATCAGACAAAAACTTAAGCTAGGCAGTTTGCTGTTTGAAATCATGAGGACACTGTGTAGAAATTCTTGATGATTGGGTGTGCTAAGAAATTTGAGACAGTGATCTAATAAAAACATGCTCTGTGAAAGAAAAATATATATTGTATCCTGAGAGTGTTACTGTGTGATCCGCGGTAGGGATTAAGGTCATTACTTCCAGGAAAGGACTCCGTGGCCTCACTGGGGAGTGTGCATTGTCTGGGCTGCTTCCTTCAGCCTGAGGTGTGCAGTTTAACTTCATGGAAAAGATACACGCCGGTCCGTGAAACAGAACGGGGTTAGTGTTCCAGCGAGGTTTCTAGATGCGCGACGCTGTCTTTCTCGCTCTGGGTGACGCGAGACAAGGTTCCCTCGCGTGGCACCGCATCACTGCCCCGTGGGATTTCCCGCAGCCAAGCAGATCCCTTGTGGTTGGCAGTAGGCAGGAAAAGAACGTGAAAAAGACCAGTTCTGCCTTTCCACTTAAACTGGCTCGTCTCGGCTAACCCAGTTTGATGACACCTGGTGAAATCTAGACACCGTGCGCGCATGCACAACCTTTCAGAGTGTTTCAGCGAGTGTGATGATTCGTAATTAATGTCATACAGATATGAACTTCCTACAAATACAATGTAAAGTCATTTGTTGTTGCTCTGTGGCGGCCATGAATGAGTGCGTGCTTTCAGGGTGGGGAGTTCTGGTGGCGCGTCTGAGAGGCCGCGTTGACACAAGGCTGCTTTCCCTTCCACAGCCCGTGGGCGCCCTGAACCCCAAGCGGGCCGTGTTCTACGCCGAGCGCTACGAGACGTGGGACGACGAGCAGAGCCCGCCCTTCCACTACAACACGCTCTACTCCACCGCCACGTCCACGCTGGCCTGGCTCGTCCGCATCGTGAGTATCCTCGCGGGTTCCCCTCGGCCTTGCGCCCCGACGGGTCGGCGGAAGGACGCGGAGCGAGAGTCACACACACTGTTTCAAACAGAGATCCGAGACCAGTGAAATGAGGGATTCCAAACTCCAGCAAGCCCGAGTCCCCGTTTGTAATGAGTCGTCTCGTTTGCAGAGCTGGGCCGGGAAGATACGTGACCACGAGCCAGGTGGAAGGAGAGACGGCTGGCGCGCGCTTGCACAGCGCCCCTCCTTCCTCACTGTCCCACGCGGGACACTCTGCCCAGCCCTCGGCCTTCCCTGCGGGCAGTATATTTTATAAACAGCTTCCAGATAGTTTGACGACTTCTTTCTGATCCTTTCTCTTTCTTCTGAGATATAAAGATATTGCAGTCTCTTTGATCTAATTAATTAATTAACGTCTCCTTCCAGCCCCCTCCCCGTTCAGGGAGACTCCCACGTGTCTCCCTGCCTAGGAGACAGCTGTGCTGGGAGCAGTCCAGGGCTTGCCCTGGCTGTCACCTCCTCTTCGGTCCTGAGCCCGCTCGATCCGGGTCACAAGTTGTGGGACTGGAGCTTCGTGGCCCTTACTGATGTATCTGAGGCATCGGACCATTGCTTACTTTCTCCTTCCTGAGATTCTTCCCTCTCGCGGCTCCCCTGACAGTGTCTCCTGCTCCCTCTGCTCACGCTCACCACGCCCAGCCTCCTCCTCAGATCCTTCTCTGTGTTCCTGCCCCCCAGGATCTGTCCACATGCTCTCTCTGGTCCCTGCCCGCAAGAATAAGCTAATGACTTCCAGCTTCTGTGTGTGCTGCACACACCTCTCTGGGCTCCCAGCCTGTGTTTGTAGCATGTATGCGTTTGTATATCCTGTGGGGTGTTTCTACCCGAACGTCTCAGTCCCATAGACACCGTCTGGGAAGAGGGACTCCTCTCCCTGGCGGACCTACCCTGCTCCCGCTGCGTTCTCTATCCAAGTAAATGGCGTGCTCACTCAGCCCGGCACCCAGTGGAGATGTTCCTGTTTGCCATTCCCTTGCATCCAGTCAGACATATTTCAACTCAATATCTCCATAATCTGTCTTCTTGTCTCTGTTAACTCTGGCATGTCCCTGGTTCAGGTCCCCGTTATTTTTCATCTAGATTATTGCGAAAACCCTGAACCAGTCTCTCTGCCGGTAGTCTTGCCTTTTCAATCTAGTCCAGTTAAGAGCAGTTACTGGAATCAGGTGACCCGATTTTTTATTTTTATTTTTTTTACCATAAGCAATGGAGGAATATTCTAGAAAGCTAAATCCACTCTCTAAATCGAGACAATCAATCTGCTTTCTCTCCTCACCAAAATGTGCGCGAGACCACTTTGTCGGGGGCCTGCTCTGCTTTAGAAGCTCATGCTAACGCGCGTGCACGAAAGCATCTCCTGCCCCAGAGGCGTTTGTCTGCCCCAGCCGAAGGACAGCTGGAGTGGGAGGTCTTCCTCCGGCTTTCTCCATGCGTGGAGGAGACATTGCACTTACTGCAGATACACAGCAGACTATGTTTTTAGTAACTTGTAAGTCGCTGATAAGTGATACATTGCAAACAGTCTCTGTTATAAAAAAGTTTGGCCCTGGCCGGTTTGGCTCAGTGGTTAGAGCGTCCGCCTGGGAACCAATGAGTCTCGGGTTCGATTCCGGTCAAGGGCACGTACCTTGGTTGTAGTTTGGTCCCCATTCCTGGTTGTGGTTGTGCAGGAGGCAGGTGTTAGATGTGTCTCTCTCACATCAGTGTTTCTCTCTCTCTCTCTCTCCTTCTTTCCCTTCCTCCCTCTGTTCCTCTCTATCTGAAGATAAATAGAAAAAAATATCCTTGGGTGAGGATTTAAAAACAAAAAAAGTTGGTCAGAATTATGAATCCATTTAATTGAACACGAGTTTTGTATTTTTCATAATCCTAAACCAGCATAAGAAGTTTAGATTGACTAGTTCATAAGAAAACAAACCCAAATCTTATTTAAAAAAATAAACTGTAATGACAAGTAAAGGAAAATATAAGACTTTCTTTTATAGATCAAAGTTGCTTGTCTAATTTGTTTAAAAATTCAGTTTAATTCTGTGAACTTGGGTGGGGGGGTTTGCAAAAATGTTTCAGAGCTAGCGGTTTAAGAAGTATTTTTAACTCCAGCACTAAAGTATAAGAAGTTCTATTTCTTTATTTGCTGTTAATTCGGGGGCAGTATGAGGCGTACGTACCTTTTTGCCGCTGTAAACCAGCTGGAACAGAACACCTTTAGTTTACGGGTTGTGATACTCAGCACTCTCCAGACATCGGGAAGTCATGTGCAGGCACGGAACAGCTGGGTTTCTCTGAGTGGCAGACGGAGAGGGAGTTGTGGCTTCCGTCCCGTGTCCCCCGCAGGTGAGGCTAAGCCTGGAAGCGCGAAAAGTGCCCGTCACAAGCAGGAGCCGCGCCCTTTCCCGTGGGCACGAGTATGTCCTCCTTTAATGCAGCCTCGCAGGCAGGCAGACAGGAAAACAGGATGACTGACAAATCAGAGTCCCTGGCCACCAAATGGTCAGATCACAAAACCAAACTCAGTCACTGCTGCCGTCCGTGGGAAGTGACGTATTGGCTGTGCGTGTTGTAAATGTTATAACAAAGTATCGGCAAAGGAGGTTGGAAAACAGCCTGGAGAAAAGTGTCAGTGGAGGTAAAGTTGTGTTTGCTGCTGAGGATTCCCTCCGGAGGCCAAGAGAAAACATCACCGGGCTCAGGGAGGCGTGAGGGGAATCCGTAGGCGGCTCGGGCCACCCGAGGGCATGGAGGGAGCGCCCCTGAGCTCGGGCCTCCAGAACCAGGAGAAGGACGTTTCCAGAAAGCACGTAAGCCAGAGCTCTCCAGCCCGAGAGGCCTTTTCATGTCCCATCATGTCCCCTCGAGGACAATCATTGCTTACTGAGCCACCACCATGGGGGGACCCAGACACCTCTCTCAGGTATTTGGGGATTAAAAAAAAAATCAGGAACTATTTCTGAAAAAACATTATCAAGGGGGGTGTTCTGAGAAATAAATGAGAATAGATATCATATTTGTGATACATATGTCATATATATGACAGTATTTTGAAATCTATAAAGCCATATTCAGTGGTTTTGTGTAATCAAATTAGTCTGAAGTCAGGTTTATAAGACTTATTTCAGTAGAGCCCATGAAAGTTCTTATTTTACTATCAACAGCTGGATTTCAGTTTATACTCTTCTATTACTGATAAGCTGAACACTTTCTCAAATGATAAATCGTAATTTAACCTAAGGGAATACAGATTTGAATCTGCGCCAGGGTATGGCGGGAACACTGCGCGTGTGTCCTGCGTGTGTCCTGCGTGTGTCCTGCGTGTGTCCTGCGCATGCCTCCCTCCTACCCGCGTGGTGCTGACGCAGAGATGCAATGCAAGCCGCTGCGTGGCGTCAGGTCCAGCAGCCACTTTCAAGAATAAAAAGAAACAGGTGAAATTAATTTTAATATATTTGTTAGCCCAATATACTTAAAATGTTATAATTTCAATATTTATTTATTTATTTTACTATCTATCAAATATCTGTAGCTATATTTTGCAAAAAAAGCTACACATCCGAATGAATTCACTAACGACGCGGAGTTTACATCCCCCCAAACTGACAGATGAAAACACACGCGTTCTCTGAGCACAAAGCTTATACTCATAAATAACTTGTTGCTGAAAGACAAAATTCCAGTTGATAATCACAATGGGAATTTAGTTATTTAAGGCAACTACTAATCTAATGTCACCAGTAAAACCTGAATAGTTGTATCTCAAAACCAGGGTTATATTGAGTGGACATGCATCAATAGTCTGTTGAATTGAATAGGTCATTGAATACAAAAGGTCATTGAATACAAAATTTCCCTTGATTTTTGATGGTTTTGAATTTCGTGGCACAGGTTACAAAAAAAGCTATAAAATCAGATTTCAAGTATTTTCAGTAAAATGGTAAAAAAATTGAATAAGCCTTTAAGTGTTAATTTTGAGCTGAAGATTTAAAACCTCACCCTGCCCCAATCCGTCAAAAATGACAGATAAGCCCTGGCCAGTTTGGCTCAGCAGTTAGAGCGTCAGCCTGTGGTCCAGAGAGACCCGGGTTCGGTTCCCGCTAGGGGCATGTACCTCGGTTGCAGTTTGTCCCCAGCCCTGGTTGGTCGTACGGGTGGCAGCCACTCGATGTGTCCCTTTCACGTCAATGTTTCTCTCTCTCTTCCTTTCTCTCCCTCCTACTCTGTCTGAACAAAAAATGAAAAAAATGTCCTCAGGTGAGGATTAAAAAAAAAAAAAAAAATGACAGATAATTAGTTACAATGACTAGATAGGCTTTAGTTACAATGTTTTAATATTTTACCAATAAAAAATTATTAATGAGATGTTTTACTTTTTTGGCTGTCTTTGAAATCCAGAATTTATTTTATATTTCTAGCACATGCAGCTATAATATTTATATAAAATAGCTGAATTCCAAGTGTTCAGTAGCTACGTGTGGCCAGTGGCTACTGTAGCGGATATAACAGATCCATAGGGTTGCTTTCATGGGGACTCATTTAGCCAACGCATCCTGTGTTGTGCTATTACAAATAGAAGTATCATGGTCTAATAGCTTAATAAGTGTTTAACCTAATGTCCTAGGGAATTGTGATTTCCTCACTCCCATCCCAATAGAAGTTTATAAAGTAGAACACGTACTAAAATCCATGTCACTAGAAATTTGTTCATAAAAACAAAATACAAGTTAAAGTGTCTGCCCTTTCTTTACCTTTCAAAAGCAGTTTAGACCCAAAGTCATTATTAGTTTCAGTCAGTATATTTAGTATGACAATGATAATAATTATTTTAAAATGCGAATTAACTACATACCACATGACTTTAAATTAAAAATACTATTTCAGACAAACTACCAGTGGAGTCACTTGTCTAAGTTCATGACTCTGAAAAGACTCCTTTTCTTGCTAGCTGCCATCGGGCAAATGATGAATAAACTGTTTTAACAGAGTTTGTGGAGTGTCTTCAGATACTGACCTGTATTAAAGGACACATTTACTTAGAATGTTTTTACTTCATAGCTTACCCTGAACACATAACATATAGAGAGAAGTAATTAAATTTTACTCTCTGACCTTTACACCCCTTAATAACCAGTGTACCTTCTAAATTCAGTATATTCAACCTACCTATTCAAAATTCACTTGTCAAACATTTAATGACATAGGTTTTTCAATAAGATTTAATTTATAAAGCAGTTGTTTAAAATTTGGGGCTTTATAAATTATGGGTTGCTTTGAAAGCTTACCCAAGAGTCTGTTTAAATCATAATATGTTTTTTAAAATATATATTTGTAGTGAAGAAAATAATAGAAACACTTTTGCAAGTGTTGTAATTAAAAACAAAGATAATGCTACTGAATTAAATACCGTTGTCGTGTTTATCCTGAATGCTGATGTTTAAGGACCATGCATATTTACTTGGAGAAAGGCTAGGAATTCTTCAAGAGCATGGTGAATAGGAGTTAGGTGAGTTAATGGAGACCTAGAGATCCTGAAATGCTTTTGGGTTCTTTCAGAAGCAGTGGAGAAAGTAAACTTCGAAGTTAAAGCACAGTGGGAACGGTGGTTCCTCCTTTACTCGGAATGTGACCTTGAACTTCCTCAGACGTAGAACAGGAATCATTGCACCTGCTCTTGAGGAGAACAGTGAGGACTCAGCTGGGATAACACAGTGCCGAGCACAGAAAGGTGCTCAGTGCTCTTAGTTCCCCTCCTTTCAGTATTTCTTACGCTTCATACCAATTCAAAATCGACATCTTCTCTTTGATATAGTTCTATCCCCAATACTACCTGTTACCCATGGGTGGATTTTGTTTAAAAATAAAATGAAGAGTCCGGCTGGTGTGGCTCAGTTGTTGAGCGTCGACCCATGCACCAGGAGGTCGCCGGTTCGATTCCCGGTCAGGGCACATACCCAGGTTGTGGGCCCGATGCCCAGTGGGGGGCATGCAGGAGGCGGCCAGTCGATGTTCTCTCTCATCGATGTTTCCATCTCTCTCTCCCTCTCCCTTCCTCTCTCCCTAAAATCAAAAAATAAATAAATAAATAAATAAATAAATAAATAAATAAATAAATAAAATAAAACGAAGAGAAGTACACGGAGAGAGGGACTAAGAGAGTGTCACGAGATGACGGAGAGAGATCATGTAGCCAGGAGAATCACCCAGCCGCTCACGGAGTGGGGCCGGGGGCAGAGGAGTGCTGGGCATGGATGTGTTGGTCTGTAGCCCCTGAAAGGCAGGAAAGCCCGGTGGTGTCTTTGCAGGGGACTGAAGGCTAGGGCAGAATTCTGTAGGACAGTCCTTCCAGTGCAAGACGGGTTAATTTCATTTTCTGGAAATGAAAAAGGTTTGGAAGGTATGGCGTGACCTCCGGGTAGGTGTAATTAGGAGAAGGAAGTCTGCCCTCAGCCACTGAAGTTGCAGGACCTAAAGCTAACCTTTTTTAAGCCCAACGAGGGCCGGCATTTTAATTTCTAAAATTTCTGTTTAATATTTATTCACTTGTACATTTTATTTCCCAAACCAAAGCTTTCCTAGAGCAATAACAAAACCTCTGATATGGTGTGTACGTATAGAAAATAGTTCAATCAGCGTGTGTTAGGTGGAGAAGGAAAAGTTCCTTAAGCTTCAGCATAGCATTTGATCCTCTGTGTTAGTCAAACGTGAGTCAAACGAGAAAGAAAGGCCTTGCTCTGTGTCAGGAAAGTAACAGGGAAATACATGGAGAAAGGTAATCTCCATGGTAATCAGAGCTTGGAAAATCAATACTCACTTATAAACAAATAGGTTATCAATTTCTATTAGTACTCTACCAGTGAAGCAGCTGGAGGCCTTCGGGAATAATGAGAATGATATGTCCGTGATGTAGTCTGTGACCCTAAAACAGCTGTTAATCAATCTTTTTAAAAGCCACTTAAAACACTGGAACGTGGAATTCTTTGGTACTTTCCGCTTTGAGGTGCCACCAGATTCATAAACTTCATGACCAGAAAAAAATACTTCTTCAGTTTCTGGTTTCTTTCCACTGTGCCCATCGGTGCTGTTCTTGGCAGGTCTCTGTGAAGGGGCGGGAACCAGGAGGGACCATTTGGGCTGAGGCGGAGACCAGCTTTCAGTGGGTGATGATAAGAAGTCAGGCTTTACGTGTGGAAAGGGGTTCGCTCACGGCTATTTGAAAGGTTAAAAATCACTGAGATAAGTCTGATCCCTCTGGACTGATCTCTACCATTTAAAGAGGGAAGAAATTAAAGTCAGCATCCTGGAATAATGGAGACATGGATTCTGAACATACCGCATTTGGGTCAAACCAGTGGTTAAGAACCAGCAAGAAAAGATCGTGTATGCCCCATACACGATCTTGTACGGTCAGGCGTGTTCAGCAAACATTTATCAAACACTGACAATGCCCAAGCACTGTGCCGGGAACTAAGGGTTCAGACCTAAGGGAAACCTAAGGAACGAAGAGTCTGAGCCTGGAAGGGCTGTCTGGGGAGCGGGCCCGCGCGGGCAGGGCCCAGGGAAGATACCTCAGGCTTTCTCAATGTTATTTCATCTTCTTTAATTCCCATAATTAGCCCCAAGGTGTTGTCATTCCAAATTAACACAGAGGAAGGGTCTGAGATGCTTACTACAACTACTTCAGGTCAAGTAACTTGCCTAAGAGAGGTACACGGGCCACCAAGATTCAAGCTGAGATTTGCCACCTTTCAGTGGATTTACCACTGCTACTTCCAGGATCTGTATACCCTCACTTTAATTTAATTCAGTGCTAAGATAGACTGCATTAACTACTTTATATTTAATAGCGAGTTAAAACACTACAGAGCAAATTAATTAGTGAAAGACATCTCATATTTTTTTTCCCTAACTTAATTTTCATGATATCTATCTGTCTCTCATATCACTTAAAATCTTAACCAGCAATATGGACTTCTTGGATGCGTATCTGATTTTCAGGGGAATCAGTAATCCCCTGTACTTATATATTCTTATATCTATCATTCTTTATCTTTTCTCTTTCAGGATACCTTTCTGTCATTCCACAGTGCACATGAAATGTTGGTGATACATTACACACTTATCAAATTGATGACATCTCTCCACACGAAATTATAGGGAGATACTGAGGAAGATGGATATTTGTAGCTGTTGCCAGACAGCTGGACTTACATGGCTGGTGGCAAAAGGGGACTTGAAAGGAGCAAATTAATGTTATAGATATAGAAGAATGAAGAGATTACATATTAAAGAAAAAACTGGCTATTTAGGAAGGCTTTCTTAGCATCATTGAACCTAGAAGTGACACGTCATTCATCCTAGACTTGAGTGAAGAATTGAACCGTGAAAAAGGAAATATATATATTTATCTTTGTTATACTTATAGTTAACTAGGAAATCCTTAGTAAGAATGAACGTTTTTTAATTCCTTTAAATTTTGGAAGCAAATTTAATGACATCAGCAATAATGTCTCTCTCCCAATGCAACCGCAGAAACATGGCTAATATTAAATGCATTAGGACCTTGTGATAAAGTTCTTCGTTGGTTTCCAGCTATGGGAACATGCTGTGGGTGGCAGACACTGTCATCGTAGGTGATAGTCACAGAAAACTGGAAGGACAAGTTAGGTAGTTTGTTTCTCCTAAGAGCTCTGGAAGGCTATGGGAGGACGGGAAGCAGGGATTTGTATTCCGAAATGGTCTCAGGCCATAATGGGGCACAAGTGCTGTAGTCGACTTTGATGAGGAATCCAGGATGGATGTTCCCTGCTAATTCCATATTGCCCGGAGCAAGCGTCAGAATGATGTTCTTTTTCCTTTCCTATATATATATGTTTTTATTGATTTTTTTAGAGAGAGAAGAAGGGGGAGAGAGAGAAACATCCATGTCAGAGAGAAACATCAATCAGCTGCCTCCTTCACCCGCCCCCCCCACTGGGGATCAAACCTGCAACCCAGGCATGTGCCCTGACCGGGAATCGAACCGGGACCTCTCAGTCCATGGGTCGACACTCCATCCACTGAGCCACACCGGCCAGGCTCAGTGATTTTCTTACTGCAGTTACTACGTATGGCCTTAGCATGAGAAAGAAAATCTGAGTTGTAAATGGACAATAGTGCAAAATAATTTATAAAATCACACAGCGCTGTAACTCCATCATTTTGTAGATCAGAAGGCCCAAGAAGCAAAATGACCTACCGAGGTTGCAGAGAGAGGTCACTGACATAGTCAGGCCCGAAGGGCTCCTCCTGACTCCTTGTGGGGGGCGTCTTTCCAGGGCCCCGCACTGTTTCCACCTCAGGGGGTGTCAAGGAAAGTCTATGTGCCCTGGCCAGTGTGGTTTAGTGGTTGGATCGTTGGCCCATGAATTGAGCAGTTGTGGGTTTGATTCTTGGTCAAGGGCACGCACCTGGGTTGCAGGTTTGATCCCTGGCCCTGGTTGGGTGTGTACGGGAGGCAGCCAATCTGTGTGTGTCTCTCACATCCGGGTTTCTCTCTGTCTCTCTCTCCCTGACTCTCTTCCTTCCACTCTCTCGAGAAAATTAATGCAAAAAATATCCTCGGGTCAGGATTAACAACAACAACAAAAAAAGTCATATTTTACAAAGGACTGGGGGCAGCTGTGTTCAGAAGAGTTAAATTTTGGATTTTTCTTTTCTTTGTTTTTTGCTTAGGAACCTTTCACAACCTTCTCCCTCAATGCAAACGATGGAAAGTTTGATCATCCAGATCGGACCTTCTCATCTGTCGCAAGGTCTTGGAGAACCAGCCAGAGGGATACTTCTGATGTAAAGGTAGGCTCTTTTACCTGTCAGTATTGATTTAATTTATACACACGTTGCGTCCAGGCCGGGTGGCTCAGGTGGCTGGAGCACCGTCCGTGCACCGAAAGGTTGTCGCGGGTTTGACTTCCAGTCCGGGCACACGCCTAGGTGGCAGATTCCATCCCCGGTCAGGCCTGTGCCAGAGGCCGCCCCTGATGTTTCTGTCTCTCCCCTTTCCTCTCCCTCTCAAATCAATACACATATCCTCAGGTGAGGATAAAAAAAGACTTAAAATATATGTTGAAATTTTAATTTTTAAATGTCAACGCGGGTGCGAGCCGTTGTGTGCTGCAGCTTCGCTCCCGTGCTTACAGCCATGGGATACCTCTTCCTGAGGGGAACCGGGGACATGCTTCTGCGCATCACAGAAAATGACTCA
Source organism: Tadarida brasiliensis (assembly GCA_030848825.1). Lineage (NCBI taxonomy): Eukaryota > Metazoa > Chordata > Mammalia > Chiroptera > Molossidae > Tadarida > Tadarida brasiliensis. The sequence goes on from CM061266.1 coordinate 101,406,640, forward strand.
GGCTCTTCCGGGTTATTCATTTGAGGGCCTTTCATTATTTCAAAAGTTCCTATCTCATTTAGATCAAATAATCAGGAGGTGGAAAGAACGGCCCATAAATTGACTTTCCTGCTGTTAACTCGATGTTTGGCCCATCCCATAAAACACAGCAGGAATTGTATTTGACCTTAATGTGTCACATTGTTATAGCTGGCCCAGCTTTGGGTTTGCGTAGCCTCGGGCAATTAATAAAGCATTAATGACAAGACCCATTTAAAATGTAGGCTCTTCTGTGCCTTTACTCGGCTGCGCCTGGGGACGCTTGCTACAATGCGCATTAGATTAAACCAACACAGGGCGGGGCAGCCGAGCAGGGCCTCCCCAGGGCGCGGGGCTATTGTTACACACGAAGATGTGTTACTCTTTCCCTGGACTTCGGTGTGCAAACTCTTATATTCAAAACAATAAAAGACATTTGTTCTCTCATTTTTCTCATCCTTTTCTTGGCAATAAGATTATATGACCTGGTTATTGCGTAGGTGTATGTGTTTCTTATTTTAAGCCCTTTGTCTTCGAGGCATTTTTTCCCATCATGCCATCAGGCCATTGGATATGAACATGTTACAGTGTCATTCCGTTTCCGGCCTTAACCCAACAAAAGGCAGTGATTAAAGTCGAAATTGGGTCATTTTCTTATGTATGCACATCTATGGCAAACATTTTTAAAAGGCAATTACAGGGTTCCTAACTGTAAGACAATTGGACGGATACAACTTCAGTTCTTTCTTGAAGCCAACATCAAAGGAAATGGATGCAGGGAGAGTGTAGCATCTCTGTGTGTTTCATTTGTTGCCATTCGGGTTACATACATGAATATTACTTTGTACCCACAACATACTCGCATTTGGAAATAAAGTAATTTAACACGCACCCCTACTGTGTTAAACTTTTTTTTTTCTTTATTGATTTTAGAGAGAGAGGAAGGAAGAGGGAGAGAGATAGAAACACTGATGAGAGAGAACATCCATTGGCCGCCTCCTGCACGCCCTCCACTGGGGATCGGGCCCACAACCTGGGCGTGTGCCCTGACCGGAAATCGAACCTGCGACCTCTTGGTGCATGGGTCGACGCTCAACCACTGAGCCACACTGGCCGGGCTGTGTTAAACTCTTCAGGCCCACATTGCTCTCTTAACAGACTTATAACTTTACTGAGAAATTAAACTCAAATGTCATCATTTAAACTGACCTGTGAAATCAGGGAGGGAGTCTGTTTCTTATCTAATAACGTTTTGAGAATGAACAGGAACTGGGGACTCCGTAGGACTCTAGAGTTAGCATAGTGTTCATAAAAATCATTCAATAAATACTTTTATATGTGAGTTGAATATTCTTACCTGTATTTTAAGGCTTCCTATTCTATGTAGGATTATGTAATCTTAATTCAGAGCTTTATCCATATTATGTGCAAGTCTTTTAAGTAAAAGTGCCTGTTTACTTCTGTTCGACATCCTCAAAAAAAGAGAAAACTTGGCTTTTCACCGCAGTGCAGAGATCCACCCTCACGAGCCCACACACACCAGGCGGGCGTTCTGCTGGGTCTGTGAAGACAGAGCTGTAAGCTTGGCGTTCTGTCTTGAGCACGTCGCCGGTGCTTTTGATCGCCAAGTATCTCACCAAGTTACGTGCCAGTCTGAACACCGGTGCCCACACCAGGCTTTTCCCTCGAAAACGCTGGGGGAATTCTCATGTTCTGAGACTGTTCAGAAACATTCACACATTGTTATCAGTTGTGATCTTTTGGCTCCTGGGGTGACATCGCAAGGACAAAGACCAGTGGGGCTCTTGCTAATTTGGGAGATTTTTTGTTTTTTATTCTCAAGTAGCCCAATTGAATCCCAACAGGTATCACCCCCTTCCTCCCCAACCTCAGCGGTTCATGAGGTCCCGTCCCCAGTTCGACATGCCACCGACGGCTGTCGTTCGGCTCTCCCCTGTCACCCCGAACCTCTCACTTTTCGTGATGAGATATCTTGAAGTCATTCCATGTGGACCTTTTCTTTTTCATGGCTGCATATTGCGTAGGATACAGTGATTTATTTTCACAATCTCCTATGGATGGATACGTTTGTCTTTGTAACTGATTATTTCTATGAAACACAAAGCTACAGTAAACACTCTTACACAGACACCTTCCTGAACTTTGTGCCTATCTGTAAAGGGTAATTTCTGTTCATGGGACTGGTGTCTCAAAGGCTATAGACATTATTAATTTTGAAAGATATCGCCAAGCCATGATTCCCAAAGATGGCCATTCACTCCCCGCAGCAGCGTGGATGCCTCCTTCCTTGTGCCCCCGTCATCGCTGTTTTAATAAGCGGTGTGACTGAGCGGAGCTGTCTGTGTTCGGCTCGCGTGTCCCTGACCACGGGTGGAGTTGCCCGGTCCACACGTGCTGCCCACTGACTCGTAGCTGTGCCCGTTGGAGTTGAGGCATGTCTCGTTCTCATGGATCTTAAAAAGACCTTTGAAAGGGTACAGAGTTGCATCGCAAGTATGATTTCTCAGCCTTTCAGCTTTTTGAAATAGTTAGTAAATTTCTATTGTATTTTGGTTGGTGGTGTGTGTGTGTCCAAATGGACCGGTCTTCTCCTTTCTAGCACCAGACTTCGGGGTTTCTCATTAAAGAAATGTCAAAAATGTTGGTAGTACTGGTGGAACCTTGAGATTTTCTAAATTGATATTGAAGTGTATTGATTAAAGTTTACAATATTTCCCCCCTAAAATAATACCAGATTTAACAGGGAAGAGAATATGTCACCAAGAGTAACAGTCGTTTTGCTAACTGTGTGTTAAAACCTCAGCTTTCGAATTTTTATCCATAAGCTGTAAAACTAAAGTGTGTGATATAATTGTAAAGAAATGTTTTTCCATTTCTGAAGAAAAATCTCTGCGATATCTCCTGACTCAGACAACCACAGGAGAGGGCAGGAGAGGGGAGGAGATGGTTTTATTCTGTCTCTCTCTATTAACGTCAGCCCCTTCCTGTGGTAATGAACACAAGCTGCATGGAGAGGGTGTTGGTGAGGCGACCTGTCAGGAGGAGGTCTCCAGAGTTGACTCAGCCAGTCCGCTTCACTCCCTGTTTTCTGTTCTCCCCTCTGGTACAGTCTTGGTAACAATGACATTCAACTTAGTGAAGTTCTCCTACTAATTCTCCTTAATGCCTTCAGTAGTTGTTATATTACTTTTGAATAGCTATGTAGATGTCAGAAAAAGTAGCTGCCACGGAATGCCATTAAGGTGACACAGTGTAAATTAATACAGTTAATGGAGGTGCTCACCACTGACTCATTGACCCATTACGGGCGCTCGTGGAATTAACGAGTGCCAGGGCATCAATCTTGGGGGAAAAAGGAAGAAAAGAGATGGCCGTTTTAAAACCTTGCAGTGAATTATATTCGGAAAGTGAAAACGTCTGGCTGGGTTTTGATTTCACTGGGAAGCCATAAAATACTGTGCTCGCTCAGCAAAATATATTAAACTGAAATGTCAGGTTTGATGCAGTCGGTATACAATTATGATAGTGTTAATAGTGGCCTTCTATCATTCTGAGACATACTTTCAAGTCCAATTTCTCAGCAGCTTGAACTTGTCATAAGCTTGTAAATTAGAAATTGTGTTTGAGGATATTTTCTCCTTATTGATGGAACACATATAATACTATTAACTGTGCCATGGGGTTTTAGTCTAGCTGTTAAAATAAACTAGAAATCGCACTTACAGATACGAAGTGCCCGTTATAATATTCATCTTGCTGTTTCTTTAATAGTAGCGGGTGTCTTTGCGCACCGATTTTCATTTAGGACATTTTAAACTACTTTGACTCCTCCCGCAAAGAGAAGCTGGTGCATGGACATCTGTGGGCGGGAGGCGAGGAAGCGCACGGCTGTGAGCACAAGTGGGCACGCCGGGGCCCATGCTCGGGGCACGCTTCCCGTCGTAACGGTAGAGTGCGTTCTTTTTGAATGATTCTCGGTAGTGTTCAAAGATGCTTTTTTCCTGCTCATTTGAGACAGCCCTCAGAATGGCCTCTCTCTAAGGGGTCACAGACCTGCGTGACAGCAGGTGACGCGGAAGCCAGGGCTAGCGCCGAGGCCGCTGACGTATGCCGGGGCTTCTGCCCTGGGCTGGTGCGCTGCTTGGTCCTGCCACCTGACCTCGTGGCACAGCCCGTCACTTTGGCTGCTTGGAGTCACTGACCAATGAAGGTGTTCTTCAGTCATTTGTTGCTAGGTAAGAAAACACCCCAAGATGTAGTGACTTAGATCCCTTTTCTCAGTGTTCTGCTCTCGGGCCAGAGTTGATCCGGAGCCGCTCGTCTGGCGTCCACGTGGGGCCGACTGGGTGGCCCGTCTGGGTCTGGACGATTCGAGATGGCGTCACTCCCGCGGTCTGTGCCTCACCTGCGCTGGCTGAGCAGCTGGGACTATCCCGGCATGTCAGCCTCTCGCCCTGACCTTTCCGGCGGCAGCCACAGCACTTCACGTGGCGGCCGGCCTCTAAGGGGACGAGCAGAAGCGGCACGGTCCCGTAGGTCTAGGCTTTTCTGGGAGCCCTGCAGTGCCCCTGTGAGGTGGGCCACCCAGAGCCACAGGGAGGAGGAGCAGACTCCGGCCCTTCGTGGAGCAGTGGTCGGTGGAAAGGCCAGAGGGCACGTGGGGTGGACGGGGGCCACAGCGATCAACACACTCTGCCCGTCGGTCCTCTCGAACATCACACGTTCAGCCTCGGCTTATGTCATTCTGTTCAGTCAGTGCGTTCAGGCAGAACCAAAATCTGAAGAGCATGTAACATAAAAATATATCTGATTAGCCTAGGTAAGTCTGTTTATATATTTGATCAAAATACTTTGACCATCTGAAAAGTCTACATAGGTATTCCTTCAAACACAGATATCCAAAGCGACAGAGGTTTTCACTAATCACAGATGTACTTTTTGTACTGGGGAAACTCAGCCATAATATTTTTTATTTGCTTCTTTAAAAAACTGTTAGAGAGAGAGAGAGAAGCTTCAAAAATATATTCTGGGTAAAGCTATGAAATGCATTGTTTCACACGTTACCCCCATTTAATCCTTATACCTACACTTGAGTTAGATGCTATCATCATCACAATGCATATCAAGAAACTGATTTTTTTTTTGAGTGGTGAAGGAACTTACAATAACCAAGATCTGGAAACAGCCCAAGTGCCCATCAGTAGATGAGTGGATAAAAAAGCTGTGGTACATGTACACAGTGGAATACTATGCAGCTGTAAAAAGAAGGAGCTCTTATCCTTTGTGACTGCATGATGGACCTGGAGATTGTTATGCTAAGGGAAATAAGCCAGTCAGAGAAAGACAAATACTGTACCATCTCATTTCCATGTGGAATCTAATGAACAAAATAAACTGATGAACAAAAAAAAGAAAAGAAAGACTCTTGCCCGGGCTAGCTAGAAATCTGTCTTTAGACTCAGATCCCTTTGGTTCCAGTGCACAGAAAGCAGCACTTCCCTGACAGAAGAAGGGACAGTCTCCCAGCTGCCTCCCCACCCGGACGGCCCCGTGACTGCTGCTGGCTCCCAGTGTGAGGTGGTTCCGCTGTAACTAACAGTTGGGATGCCACGGCCTCCAGCTTTTGTCACTGTGTCGTGCCTGAAGTTCAGGTGTCTGATGGGTTCACTTTCATTCCACAAATGTGTACCGAGTCCCTGTCACGCGTGAGGCACCTGCACAGCAAGTAAGTGGTGAGCGGATGAGCGGGACAGACGGGGCCCCTGCTGTCGGGAGACGGCCATCCCCGTGGAAAGGACGCCGTGACCGCTGTGCAGACGACTAAAACGTGACGCCATGCGGAGTGACTGGGTTGCTGTTCTAAGAGGCGAACGTAGGCAATGGCAGGCCGGGACCCTGGATCGGAGGGTGTGGGTTTGATGACGGCTGGAGCACGTTCTGTGGCGCGGGCACTGGCAAATGACTAACTCTGCGGAGGGTCCATGTCTGTACCGACCTGTGAAGTTGTTGTGGAGGTGAAGAGAAGGGTGGAAAGCACTTGGGATGGTTCCACGACGTGCTAAGACACAAGAGCCCCGCAATCCCTGTTCTCCGAGGAGTGAGTGAGCAGAGGTGCTGGTGCGGCCCACGCGTCTCAGAGCAGGTGCACAGTGTGTCTTCCTGGACCTGCCACATGAACCTCAGAGAGGAAACTCTGACTCATTAGGGTTATTCTTTGGACTCAGCAACTTTTAATAATATAAATGTGAACGTAAATTCATGTTTACATATTAACTTTTAACTTTAAAAAGCCATTTGAAACAAGCCTGGAGAACGATAAGGCTGTGCACTCTCGCTGCTGTTTCCTGACTTCCCCCGTGGCTGCGATCTGCCTCAGTTTCCCCTCCCCTTCGTCAGAAACCACGTTCCCGCTCGGGACTCAGGGTTCCCGCGTTCAGTCCTCACTCTGGTCTTCTCTAGGAGTCATCCATCAGCCGCCTCAGGAATGTATTCACATGCGCTTTAGAAATGCGTCCTGTGCTCCATTCTACCGTAAAGTGGGCAGCTTACAAGCAACAGAAATGCATCTCCTGCAGCTGGTGGCCGGGCCAGGCACCTGCACCCAGTTTCTGTCCGCTGAGGGCCTGCCCCGGGCTCGCAGGGCCGCGGTCTCCCTCCAGGCTCCCAGCTCCCAGGGCCGCGGTCTCCCTCCCGGCTCCCAGCTCCCAGGGCCGCGGTCTCCCTCCCGGCTCCCGGCTCGCAGGGCCCTGGTCTCGCCACGACTTCACGCAGAGAGGAAGCAGGCACCCAGCACTAAGGACACGCCCTCGTCCTGCCCTGACTACCTCCAGGGCCCACCTCCTCACACCGCCCCGTTAGGGGAGAGGGTTTCAACATGTGAATTTTAGGGACACAGCACCCGAGTTGTAACCAGTGTGCATTTCCGATTGAGCACAGATACATGCCAATAGCAGTGATACTTCACTTCCCCCTTCTAATCAGAGACCACAACCTTCACCAAACTGTGCCTTGGGTGCGAGGTGACACCGCTGTGTGCCCGCCCAGCCCGGAACTGAACCGTCGTCATCCTCGCCGATCTCAGCTGGCCAAGCCCCTGTGGCCCGTTCTACCCACCAGCTAAGCTGTGTCGTTATTTGCGGATAACGGTGTCTGTTTACCATCAGTGTTCCTTTCAGCCCTCCCCGATGTCCCCTTCAACATTCGAGTCACTGGAAATGGACATCATCTACACGAATGTCACTGTCATTCTTCCTGCACTCACTGTGCCCGTCTGTACGTAGTTCCTGGTCAACGTGTTTCTCTCTCCGTGAGCGATCTCGGTCCTCTCCTCTGCATCCCCGGTTCGTAACCCTGTCTGCTCACCTCAGCTCTGCTGCATGTCCCCTCCTCGGTGGGTCCCCCAGCACGTCCCCCGAGCTGCCGCAGCTGTCAGTCCCCGCTCTTCCCTCCTTCCTCCTGGCGGCTGCCTCCCCTTCTCCACCCACACTCATGTTCCTGGTCTCCTCTCCCCAGTGTGTCTCCTACTTGTCACACAGTGTCTTGCTTTGAAACAAATGTGATCATGTCAGTAACTCCTCTTTAAAATGGTTACCACCCGACCGGTGTGGCTCAGTGGACTGAGCGTGGTCCCATGGACTGAGAGGTCCCGGTTGGATTCCCGGTCAGGGCACCTGCCGGGTTGCAGGCTCGATCCCCAGTAGGGGGCGTGCAGGAGGCAGGAGGCAGCCGATCAATGTTTCTCTCTCACATTGGTGTTTATCTCTTTCTCCCTTCCTCTCTCTCTAAAAAACAATAAAAACATATTTTTAAAAAAATAAAACTGTTAGCAATCAGACAAAATCCAAACACCAAAATCCAGCTTGGCACACAGCTTCCTTCATCATCTGGCTTCGTAGACCTGCTGCCATCTCATCCCCACCTTGCTCTGTCCCCAGTGTACCCTACTCTCCGCTCACACTCGGCTCTGCCGTCCTCGATGGGACTCCTTGGTGGTCTCCCCCCATCCCTACGTTAGGCGACTCGGACTAAATGCCCCATCTCCAGGGGAGTCTCTTCGGACGTTCCCAGGGTCCCCTGCTTCCCTCCCCACTCCTTTGCACTGTGGACACTTCTCCCACAGTGCTTACTGTTGTCTGTTATAACCGGCTGTGTGTCCTTCTGCCCCACGTCACAGACACGGACCACTTGAAGGAAAGGCCACGTCTCGTGCGTTGTTTGTTTCTGCCTATCTGTCCCGGGGCCTGGCACTCAGACTTGCTGTGTGAGTGAATACATGTTGGGGAGCTGTGTGCTGGATTTCAGGAAGGTCTGCCTAAGTGGCTTAAGTAGAAGAAAAACCGCGATTCTTAAAAAGCTGAGCTCCATTTATCCAGAAAATTAATTTATACGACTCTGTTCATGCTGCCCTAATGCTGGAGAAAATAAATGTTATTATATTTTTCTTATGGTTGATATTTATCATCATAAGAATGGATGATGATTAGATTTTCACAGAGCGTTATTTAAAAACAAACCTTTATGCTCTCCCAGTGAAATGCTGGTTTTAGCAAGAGAGCCCATAAAAAGAACGCTTTTCTTTCCCCTGTGCACTCTCCTTTTGAAAATGTGTTTTTATTTTTCAATTAGAGTTGACATACAGTATTATATTAGTTTCAGATATACCAGTGATCAGACATTGATATAAGTTATGAAGTGATCACTCCGGTGCCCATCTGACACCTTGCATAGTTATCATAGTACTGAGCTCAGTCCCTGCAAGGACTCTGCATCCCCAGGACTGCTCTGTAACCACCAGTGTGGACTTCTCCCCCCTTCGCGGTCCCCCCAGCCCCAGCGCCCCTCCCAGCTGGCAGCCGTCCGTGTTCCCTGCATCTGAGTCTGTTTCTGTTCTGCTTGTTTGTTCATTTTGCTTTTTAGATTACACGTATACGTGAAATCAGGAGGCATTTGTCTTTCTCCGTCTGACTTATTTCACTCACCGTGCCCTCTGCTCCCGTCCAGCTGTGCAGATGGCAGGACTTCACCCCTCTCTGTGGCGGAGTGATACCCACCGTGCGCGCTGCTGCTCCGCGTCTCCGGGTGGGCCCCACGGGCTGGCGGCTGGTGTGAGCAGCGCCGGTGCGCCTGGGGCGCCTGAGCCCTGCAGCCCGTGTCCTGGGTGTCGTTCGTAAATACCCGGAGGTGGCATTGTCTTCTTTGTCTCTTGTTATAGTCTTTGTTGAAAATGTGTTTTTTCTGCCCTGGCTGGTTTTGCTCAGTGGTTAGAGCGTTGGCCTAGGGACCAAAGAGTTACAGGTTCGATTCCCATCAAGGGCTCGTACCTCGGTTGCGGTTCAACCAGTTGATGTGGCCCTATCACGTCTCTCTCTCTCTCTCTCTCTCTCTCTCTCTCTCTCTCTCTCTCTCTCCATCTGATAAGTAGAAAAATATCCTCAGGTGAGGAATTTTTTTTTTTTAATGTGTTTTTTCTGGTATAAGTGTTGCTACCCCAGCCTTTTTTGTTTGTTTCCATTTTCATGAAATATCTTTTTCCATCCCTTTACTTTCAGTCTTTTGTGGGTCTTTTTTTTTTAATCCTCACCCAAGGATATTTTTCTATTGATTATCAGATAGGGAGGGAAGGAGGAAAAGAGAGAGAGAGAGAGAGAGAGAGAGAGAGAAACATCGATGTGAGAGAGACACACTGTTTGGTTACCTCCTGCATGAGCCCGACCAGGGCCTGGGATCGAACCACAGTTGAGGTATGTACCTTTGACCGGAATTGAACCCACGACTCTTTGGTCTGCCAGCTGACGCTCTAACCACTGAGCGAGACTGGCCAGGGCTGTTGTGGGCCTTTTGATCTGAAGTGAGTCCTTTGTAGGCAGCATATTAAGGGTCTTGTTTTGTTATTCATTCAGCCACCGCATGTCTTTTGAATAGAGCATTTAATCCATTTGCATTGAAAGTAATTGTTGATAGACATGTAGTTATTGCCATTTTATTATTCATAGTTTTGATCCTTTCTTCTTCTTCTTAAAGAACACCCTTTAATATTTCTTGTAATATTGGTTTGGTGGTGATGAACTCTTAGTTTTTTTCCTTTTATGGGAAGCTCTTCATCTGCCTTTCAATTTTAAGTGATAGCTTTGCTGTGTAGAGTAATCTAGGTTGTAGGTAGGTCCTTGTTTTTCATCATTTTGAATATTTCTTGCCACTCCCTTCTGGCCTGCAAAGTTTCTGATGAGAAATCATCTGATAGTCTTATGGGAGCTCCCTTGTAGGTAACTAACTGCTTTTCTCTTACTGCTTTTAAGATTCTCTCTTTGTCTTGAACCTTTGGCATTTTAATGATGATGTGTCCTGGTGTGGACCTTTTTGGGTTCATCTTGTTTGGGACTCTCTGTGCTTTTTGGATGTGTCTATTTCTTTCATCAAGTTAAAGAAGTTTTCTGTCATTACTTTTTCAAATAGGTTTTTAATCCCTTGCTTTCTGTCTTCTCTTTCCATCATCCCCATGGTGCGAATGTTGCTACCCTTGAAATTGTCCCAAAGGCTCCTTACACTGTCCTCATTTTTTAAAATTATTTTCTCTTTTTGCTGTTCTGACTGGGTGTTTTCTATGTCCTTATCTGCCAAATCACTGCTGTGTTCCTCTGTTTCATCCACTCTACTGTTGATTCTGTTGTTTCTCTGTAATATATTCTTCATTTCCGTTTTTTTTTTTTCCCATTTCTGACTGATTCTTTTTTGTTTTCTTTCTCTTTTTTTATATTTTCTGTCTCTTAGTTGAAGTTCTCACTAAGTTCATCTACTCTTCCCCGAAGTTCATTGAGCATTTTTATGACCAGTGTTTTTACCTCTGCATCTGGTCGATTGTTTGTCTCCATTTTGTTTAGTTTTGGGGAGAGTTTTCTTGTTCTTTCATCTGTGGCATGTTCCTTTGTCTCCTCGCTTTGGCAGCCTCTGTGTTTGTTCCTGTGCTCTAGGTAGAGCTGCTGTGTCTCCCAGTCTTGGTAGAGTGGCCGCGTGTAGGAGGTGTCCTGAATGGCAGGGGAACAGCCTCCCTGGGAGCTACAGGTGCACCCCCAGTGTGGGCTGTGTGCACCCCCCTGTTGTAGTTGAGCCTTGATTGCTGTTGGCACAGCAGTGGGAGGGACTTACTCCGGGCCCCTCGGCTGCCTGGACTGGCCTCAGCCACTGCTGTGGACCTGCTGTGTAGGGCCACCCCGTGGAGCAGGACTCCCTCCACACCGCTCTGTGCTCACTGAGTCCAGCCCTTGAGTGTGTCACCCATGGAGGCAGTTGGGTGGTGCTTCAGCGTGGTCTGACGCTGTCCACTGGTCTGGGGCCTCCCAGGAGGCAGAGGCCAGAGTCAGCCACTGCCTGTACCCTGCCCAGGGCCACCTGGCATGAGCTACAGAGCGATCTGCGGATGGCTGCTACCTCTGCTGGGCTTCCAAGTGCCCAGGAGAGGCCAAGCTGAGAACCGAGGCTGGCTGCTGCCTGTGCCAGGCCTGGGGCACTTAGCAAGAGGCGTGGGTACACAGAGGCCAGATGCTGCTTGTTTGAGAGATTTTAGAAAGTTCGGAGCATGAGCCATGACAGGCCATTCGTGTGGAAAAGCCTCTGGAAACGGCTTGGGTGGCCCACAGGTTGTGTGTGGCAGGGTCGACAGTGTGAGCCAGGTTGATGGAGGCTCAGATATGGTGCCCGCCTGCTGGCTCTGTCGGGAGGGCTCGCACGGAGCAGGGGCCTCTGCCAGCACTTGTGTCTGGGAGAAAGCTGCCCCTCCAGCTCTCACCCGGATTCCGGACACTTCAGTTCCTCCCCATATGTGCCTGGTGCCCCCTGAGCTGCAGCCCAGCACCAGAGCTCAGAGGGCATGAGTTCGAGTGAGTCTGCGCTTCAGCCTTTAAAAAGGAACTTCTGGCCCTGGCCGGTTTGGCTCAGCAGTTAGAGCATCAGCCTGTGGACCAGAGTCCCGGGTTCGGTTCCCGCTAAGGGCACGTACCTCGGTTGCAGTTTGTCCCTGGCCCCGGTTGGGGTCGTGTGGGTGGCAGCCAGTTGATGTGTCTCTCTCACATCAATGTTTCTCTCTCTCTCTTCCCCCCTCTCTTCCTCCTGCTCTATCTGAAGATAAATGCAAAAGTGTCCTTGGGTGACGATAAAAATAAAGGAACTTCTGGGACTGCAGTAGCCCTCCGTCTCACGCAGCCACAGTCCCTGCCGCTGTGCACAGCCAGGTGTCATGGGGATTCTCTTCCTGGCACTGGAACGCTGGGCTGGGGCTTCTGGTGTGGGACAGGGACCCCTCACTCCTCAGGGGGACCTTCACAGTCAAAATATCCCTGCTGATTTTTATCCACCACACGTGGGTGTGGGACCAGCCGTTCCGCGTCTCTGCCCTTTCTCCCAGTCTCGAGGTGGCTTGTTCTTTATATTCTTAGTTGTGGGACTTCTGTCCAACTGGATTTCAGGTGATTCTTCGTGGTGGTGGGTCTGCAGTGTCGTCGTGATTTTGATGTGGTTGTGGGAGGAGGCGAGAGCTCAGTTCAGCTACTGCACCCTCTGGACTGGACTCTCCAAGGAAAAGCTTTTGTGTATGTTGTTTGGGGCTGAAAAATCCAATGTATTTGAAGACCTCAGTGTCTGGTAGTCTTTCAAAATTTGCTGCATCACTAGAGAAGACCACAGTGAGGTTTGATTGTTACACAAATAAATGTCCTGTGCTTTTCACAACATATGTTCAAGTTCACTTGGCTCTCATCCTGATATTTGAGAAAATCAGCATATTTTCGTGGTGGAGATGGTATACATAACAACTTCAGTGGTCTTTTGTTTTCATTTTCTCCAGTTGCTTAAAAAAAAAAAAGAACAAATAAAAACTTTTAAGGTCATAAAATCAGTTCATGTCGATGTCAGATGTATTCTGGAGAGACATAAACCACATGTTAGACTTTGTCTGTCAAGCACATTCTCCTTGAACACAGCTGTTAATGTCGTTCTGGTCTGCAAGGAGCACACGCTACCTTTGCGTCCAGTTTAGTGAGGAGTTACTATTCAGGGCGTGCGTTCACTGTGTGAAACCTAGTGTTATATGTTACCTTTTCACTGTGTTTATTAGCGGGATAGAAATAATTTATTTTGCCAAATTGCAAAATAAAAGTGAATCTTTTTATAGAAATCATATATTGTCATTGTCAGTGGAGTCAGAGAAAGAAAGTAGAAGACATCACATGATTTTTAACCAATACTGGTAACTTTTTTTGAATATGGATATTTTATTAATAATATTCTGAAAAGGTTACTGAACAGCATAGACTTGTAGATACGGCCTTATATATCTGTTTACTAGTGCTGTTGTGAGCTATTATTGATTCAATAACTCATGTCTCCTAAATAATTTGTGGCAAGATAAGATTAAAAATCTTATAAAGAACTTATCAAGCAAATTATTCAAAACACGTTTGTCTTCTCTTCCTAGACTCTTATCTAAAGAATATTAAATGAAGAACAGAACAAAGCAATAAAACATCAGATTTAAATAAATTATTTAGTTCCATTTCATTGTTATAAACGCATAGTTTTATTCAAGCGGATTTTCAAGTGGTTTAATATGTCCGTGTTTGCCTTGTCAGGAGCTGATTCCAGAGTTCTATTACCTCCCGGAGATGTTTGTCAACAGCAACGGGTACAACCTTGGCGTCAGGGAAGATGACGTGGTGGTGAACGACGTTGACCTTCCCCCTTGGGCGAAGAAGCCCGAAGACTTTGTCCGTATCAACAGGATGGTAAGCGAGATCTCCCTTTAGCTTCAGCGGGCACCAAGAAGTGAAAATACTCTGTGGTTTTGTGTTGTTTCTGTTAGCAAATTGTCACTTAGTATCTAAAAATGCAAGGTGGAAAATTTAGGAAGAAATAGAAAACGTTTTACCACCGCCGTTTGGCAGCGTCGGTGTCGAGGGGACGCTGCCCGGGAGGACGGGTGGGGGACGTCACCTCGCTGTGGCCGCTCCAGGAGAAGCCGTCGGGGGAGCGTCTGTCGGTTCGCAGGACACCTCCTAAAACGCTTAAAGTACACCCACTCCTTATTTTCCTCTCCGGACCAAATCCACTCTCTTTCTTCACCCGTAAATCATTGAAAGCGCCGTGGTGTGACTTAGCACGCACTTGTAGGGGAGATGATAAGCTGTGGAACGTGGCTCGCAGTGGAGTCTCCTGACTCTGAGCGGACACCCAGCTAGAAGACATTCTTTTGGGAAATGTCATTACTTTTTAAATCTGTATGACAGATGTCTGGGCGTTCACATGAGAAAAGCATGTTCTTAGAATGTTCGTGTGTGGGCATTTCCTAGGTTTTAACGCGTTTCTTTCTGTGTAGGGCGATTTCCGCCTCGGCGTGGCCGTGGATGAGGAAGTGGCCGCTTGCCCAAACACCTCTCCAGTGCGCTGCTGTTTGCAGTCTGTTAGAAATTACAGCCATAAAGCAGTGACCCAAAATACGCTTTTTAACCCTGTTTCACTCACTCCCAGGGTTTTCCAAGTGTCTCATAAATATGTTTCATTTTGTTTTTGCACCCTGCGTATTTGCATGGAATCCAAACAAGTCCACCGATTGCAATGGGGTTCACACAGCCCTCAGCCCCTTTTCTGGTAAAAACTATACAATTGACCATGTATCACAAATAGCATTTAAAGATCAAAGTATTTAAAAAATACTGTAACGAAACAACTCTGTGAGTTTCAGTCTATTCAGAGTTGTGCGGTCATCACCCCAATCGATGGTGAACAGTTATCACCCCAGAAAGAAACCCAGTGCCCTGTAGCGTCTCCCCTATTCCCCACCCCCAGCTAACTCTGGGCAGCCGCTGAGCCACTCTGCCTCCATGGGTCTGCCTTGGCGTCAGGGAAGACCGGACATTTCTCAGAAACGGGTGGAACAGTACGTGGTCCACCCTCTCCCCACTGACCTGGAGTCTGTGCTTTGCACATCACTGCCAGTGACTCCTCCCTTAAACTTCGGAGCTGTATTTTCTTCCTCGAAGAGATCTTTTACTTTTCATAGACCTCAGTTGAGGAAGCGCTTGCTGTCATAGGGACCTGTGTCCCAGCAGGCGCGGAGGACCTGCCGTCGAGTCCCCTCCGCAGGGACGTCCTGGAGCGCGGCGTCCACTCTGCGCGATTCTCTCGGCCTATCAATGGCATGTTCAGATCCATGGAGATACTTCGTACACTTCCCTAGCATAACAGACTATTTCTTCATATGTATTGTTAATGTGAAGGACTTATATGTCAGTAAGACACATTTCTAGAAATCGATACTTATGTTGAGAATCGGTAGTCCTTCACTGCACCGCCCTTACACGCGAGTACTGGCTGTGGTCGCAGCAGGGCCCAGACTAGAGTCCGCCAGACCCCTGCCGCCTGGGAGCACCCTCCGTCACGGACTCCAGTCATTTCCGGAGCCCCACACCGCCTGGCAGAGGAGCGGGGTCCCTAAATACTTGCTGAGTGAGTGAATCGTGATCATCGCAACCATTTTAGCTTGTTGTCTAGTTAGGTCCTACCCAGTCAAGCTGAAGAAAGCTTTCACTCAGGCAAGCAAAGTAGCCCAAAATTGTTGGCTCAGACCTTCTGTGCTCATTTAGTTAACTCCACAGACGGAACGAACGTGCCCATGAGGGTGTAATCGTTAACGAGTGCCGGTCGTGCAGCGGGAAGGGTGTGAGGGGGAGCTTGGAAATGTCCTGCTCTGAGTCTGAGCTCTGCGGTCGACTGGCTCGTTGTCCAGGGCACTGGTGGGACATCTCTGCTCCTCACATTTCTCATCTGTAAAACGGTGATACTTATCACTGTTCATCAAAAATCATTAGTCGTCATAAAATGTGTTTGCTTTTAGCAGCTGTTTAATGATTTTTAATAAATTCAGAGTGGTGTGGCCATCACTACAGTCTAATTTTAGAGCAGTCCCATCACCCCGAAGGACCCGTGCCCACCGCCAGCCCCAGCAAGCATTAACCTGTCCCTGTCTTGGCAGGTTTGCCTCCCTGGTCATGTGTGACAAGGGAGCCGTACGTACCGCGTGTGTGCTGCTGTGTGTCCTTCTCTGCTCAGGACAGCATGTGCACCAGTGCCGTGTCCCCCTTTGCAGAATGCTGTCCGCTGTGTGGATAAACCACGCTGCGTTTACCCGTGTGTCAGCTGATGACCATTTGGGTGGTTCCCCTTTTTGGCTACTACGCGTAATCCTGCTGTGGACATTCACAGGTGTCCGTGTGGACGTGTTTCACTGCTGCCCAGGGGTGGGCTTGCCGAGGCCTGTGGGAGTTGTGTGTAACTTGCTGGGAGATTGCTTAACTGCCTTACAGGGTGACTGCAGCGTCCCACGTTGCCGCTGGCATCCTCACCGGCACTAGCGCTGTCTGTCCCTGTTACTACTGCAGCCGCTCCGGTGGGTGTGAAGCAATAGCTCGCCACAGTTCTGGTGTACCCTTCCTTAGTCGCGAATGGTGTTAGAGCATCTCTTCACGTTTAAACATTTTAGATGTATTTAAGTAAAACATGAAGTCATGATTCATTATAGACACACCCTGTGTGTCCCTCATTCCTGAAAGAAGTCCATACACCCTCGGAGTTAGTGATTGTATTGATGACATACCTAACGAAAGAGGAATGACAGTTGTGCTTCTACAGAACAAATCCCCAGGGTGGCATCGGACAAAGGATTTTGTTAACGTAGAGAAAACAACAATTGTTGTGGATGAGAAACCAACAAATAATTCGCATCGTTATCACCTAAACAAGCAAGACCATACAGTCTTGACAGAACCTGCAGAAAAGTCACAGCGCTTCCTTTATCTACCATGTTGGAAGGGACGCAATCCAACTGCGTGAACTTACCAGATACGAGAAGCTTCTAGGTTTGTCTAGCTATGTGAGCACTTTAAGAACCATTGTTATATTCATTGTTCTAAAATGCTTGACTGCTTGGTTCTCTGCCCTGTTATACGAAAGATAAAACTTCTCCTTCTTATCATGAGCACCGTTATTATTCCACAAATAATGCCATGTTTATTCCCTTTGCTTCCTCAGACTGTCAGCTACCAGCACACTTCCCTTTCATAGACCCGGCTGCTCACAGCCTCCAGTCCACGGGATTAGACAGTCCACGTGGCCAAGGCCGTGTGATCAGTGCTGACTGCCTGAGCCCCAAAGGAAATGTGGACTCTGCAGTCTCCGGGTCTCCCTGGCCGCGGGTCTGTCCCGGGGCTGGCAGCTGTGTACTGAACCACCAAGCGACAAAGCCCCGCCCTTAGTAAGTGGGTGTTTCTGTGAGCAGTACGCACTGGGCGCCTTTTCCCACACGCCACCAGCAGTGCGTGGCTGCCTAGGACGCTCGTGCGCGCGCTTCTCTGATGGTCGTTTCTCTGTCCTCCTCGTGCCGAGGCTCACTGCTGGTGACTGCGGCCAGTCAGGACGCAAACCCTGATCCTGGCCGCCACACGCAGGCCCGTGATGGCCTCAAGCATCTCAGGTGAACGCTGACCGCGAGGACACAGTGGCGCTCACCGAGCCAGTAGCCTAGGCCGTTGGTGAGTGTTTGTCCTTAGGGCCTGCTGTGCTAGCTTCCGGGGCGTCCCCCACATCCTGAATAATCACCATCCTGAACCTAGTGCGTGAGCTACCTTTGCTGCTTTTCAAAATGGTAGTGTTCTCATCCACTCTCCAGGAGGGAGTCAGTGGCGGCCTGAGGGGATGCGGAGAAGCAAGAGGGGAGGCGAAGGCAGGAAACATCTCCTGTCGGAAGCCAGGACCTTGGGGTCAGAGCAGCGTGCGAGCTGAGTGGGAAGTCACCACGTCTGCGCCATGGATGCTTCGGCCTCAGCAGCTTGCAGACCTAGCTTTCTGGGATCCGTTTCTAGCTCTGTGTCCAGCCCTGACCCGCGGGCTCCCTCTCCCAGCCAGTGAAACCTCGCTTGGAGCTGAGGACGCCCCTGCCAGCAACAAACCAGTGAGAGGAAGGCTGTCCTCCAGCTCCCAAGGGAAGGACATGGCATCAGTCGACATTCTACACTTTGTAGTCACACACAGGGTTTCAGGCCTGGAACAGAGCTTTGTTTGAATAAGGAGCCTGAGACCCAGAAAGGCAGAGGGGCTCACCCAGGGCCTTCCCCCAAGCGTTTCTCCTACCCATCATCACAGGTGGGAGCCCTGAGTGTGTGTCCCCGGGACGCACTGTGGCCTTTAAAACTTCACCGATATTTTTAATCCAATATAGCTTTATAGGTCGACCCGAGAACCAAGCCAGATCACGCTTTCTAACTGCAATATGTGTTCCAAACCCGAATGGTAAAGAAGCTCTGGAATATAATCTGTTATTTGTAACGAT
Organism: Tadarida brasiliensis; assembly: GCA_030848825.1. Classification (NCBI taxonomy): domain Eukaryota; kingdom Metazoa; phylum Chordata; class Mammalia; order Chiroptera; family Molossidae; genus Tadarida; species Tadarida brasiliensis. The sequence goes on from CM061266.1 coordinate 101,425,049, forward strand.
CTATATCTATGCATGGAGATTTTTATTTTCATTTTTACCCTGTCCCCCAACCGCCCCCTGACAGCTGTCTCTGTTTTCTGCATCTATTATTCTGTTTCTGTTTTGTTTATTAGCTCATGTTGTTCATTAGATTCCACATGTAAGTGAAATCATATGGTATTTGTCTTTCTCTGACTGGCTTATTTCACTTAGCATAATGCTCTCCTGGTCCATCCATGCTGTAGCGAAAGGTAAGGTTTTCTTCTTAATAATGGCAGAGTAGTGTTCCATTGTGTACATGTACCACAGCTTTTTTATCCACTCATCCACTGATGGACACTTGGGCTGTCTCCAGATCTTAGCTATTGTAAATAGTGCTGCTATGAACATGGGGGTACATATATTCTTTTGAAGTAGTATTTCAGGTTTCTTCAGATATATTCCCAGAAATGGAATCACTAGGTCATAAGGCACTTCCATTTTTAATTTTTTGAGATACCTCCATACTGTTCTCCATAGTGGCTGCATTCCCACCAGCAGTGTGCTAGGGCTCCCTTTTCTCCACACCCTCGCCAGCACTTGTTGTTTGTTGATTTATTGATGATAGCCGTTCTGACAGGTGTGAGGTGATATCTCCTTGTGGTTTTAACTTGCATTCCTCTGACAATTAGTGACTTCAAGCTTCTTTTCATCTGTCTATTGGCCATCCGTATGTCCTCCTTAGAGAAGTGTCTATTCAGGACCTTTGCCTGTTTCTTAATTAGATTGGGGGGTTTTGGTGTTGACTAATATGAATTCTTTATACATTTTAGACATTAATCATTGGTGAATACACTTTTCCATTTAGTAGGTTCTCTTTTAGTTTTGTTGATGGCTTCCTTTGGTGTGCAAAAACTTTTTAGTTTGATGTAGTCCCGTTTGTTTATTTTTTCTTTTGTTTCCCTTGACCAAGGAGATAGATATATCAGGAAAAATACTGCTAAGAGAAATGTCAGAAATTTTACTGTGTATGTTTTCTTCTAGGATTTTTATGGTTTTGAGTCTCACATTTAAGTCTTGAACTCATTTTGAGTTTATTCTTTTGTATGGTATAAGAAGGTGGTCTAAATTCATTTTTTTGCATGTATCTTCAGTTTTCCGCACACCATCCATTGAACAGACTGTCTTTATCCCATTGTATGTGCTTGCCTCCTTTGTCAAATATTAATTGACCATAGAGGTGTGGTTTTATTTGCAGGTTCTCTATTCCATTTCATCCATCTGTATGTCTGTTTCTATGCCAGTACCAGTCTGTTTTGATTACTATGACCTTGCTGTATAATTTCATATCAGGTAGCATGATTCCTCCAACTTCGTTCTTCTTTCTCAAGATCGCTGTTGCTATTTGAAGTCTTTTGTGGTTCCATATACGTTCTTTGGAATATTATTTCTAGTTCTGTGAAATGCACCACTGGTATCTTGATAGTTGAATCTATTGCTTAGGGTAGTATGGATATTTTAATGGTGTTAATTCTTCCTGTCCATGAACATGGTATATGCTTCTACATATTTGTATTATCTTCTGTTTGTTTCTTCAGTGTCTTATAATTTTCCAAGTAAAGTATAGGTCTTTTACATCCTTGGTTAAATTTATTCCTAGGTGGGATTTTTTTTTTATATATATACAATTGTAAGTGGGGTTTTTTTCTTGGTTTCCTTTCTGATTGTTTATTATTGGTGTATTAAAATGCACCTGATTTCTGGATATTTATTTTTGTATCCTATTTTACTGAGTTTATTTATCAATTTTAATAGTTTTTGGTGGAATCTTTAGGGTTCTCCATATACATTATGTCATCTGCTACAATTCAGTTTCAAACTGTGGCACTCTGGCCTATCTCATTATACATATGATCACCACATAGGTTTTTTAAAAATCTCTTTTCCTCAGATATAGTTGATTCTCAGCAAATCCTTTTATATTATTTGGGTTTTAAGAGAATCCTAGATTACTGATTTAAAGGTGGAAGATACAGCCTGAGAAATAATAATAACATGGTAAACATAATTTAAACTTTAAAGTAGATTTTCCCTCTTACTTTAAGAGGGAATAAAATACATCAATGCAAATTATGAGTAATAAATGTTTTACTTATAATTGCTAAAAGTACTTCTGTTGCACATAAATAAAATATATTACATAATTTACTCCTAATACTTACATAACCAGTTCAAGACTGACTTCTGTTTGTATAGCTTTTATATCTTGTCTTTCTAACAGCTAAAGTACTGCTAGGCAGACTTTAAGGCCAAATACAGTGCTCGTTTAAAATAAATCTCACCATTTAATGTCATTGTAACTACGTATACAGTGCACCAGGAACGATAAGGATTGCATCTAATATGGTGAAGTAACTGTCCCTCACAGATTTGGCCTTATATATTCAAAAGATTTAAATTTGATAACTGACTCAAGTATGAGAGATCAATACCTGTGTTTCCATGCAGTTATTATAACACATCTTCAGAAGTGATTTGTACGTGTTTATCATGAGTAGTAAGTCTAACTTGTATTTGTGAAGAATTAAAGCAGTAGGGGATTGAGGGTTTTCTGTCTTCTGAACCAAATTCCTGTGAGCTTATAGGCATGACTGAACCTGGTGAGACTTGTGAACTGAACCTTGAGTCCGTGGAGCGAAAGGCTTCACAGAAATTCTGCCTGTTCAGGGAGATCCGAGGGCCCCAGTCTGGGTCCTCCACAGCACTGGGGGGGGGGGGGTGCACCAGGTGAACGGACGCGTGTCGGGTAATCGGGTAATAGCACGCAAGAGGTGGCCTGAGAGTGTTACTCGTCCCGCCTCTTTCCCCGGGTTTCCCACGAAGGGACTCTGCAGACTGGAAAGGGGAGATTTTACGTCAATAGCAGCCATTCTTGTGGCAACAGAATCAGAGCTGAAGGACACTCAGCTGCCTCTGGGAACAGTCTTAGGCATCAGAGCTGTGAACAGACATAACTTGTCGCCCTGTGTCTGCCGCTGCCTCCTGCCTCAGCGTCCCCTGCACTGCTCCCCCCTCGGGGCGTTTCTGCACGGCCCCGACCAGTTCCCTGTGCCCTCCCCTGGCACCTCTGCCCGCGTGCTGCTGGGGAAGGTGGTGCCGATGCCATGTCAGGCATGGGTGCTCAAACCAGAAAGTGTAAACAAGTATCGACGTTTCTTCTATTTTGCTGAAGAAATGTTTATTTGGTGAATGTTTTTCTAGTATACAAAGCCTGGGTGGTATTATAAAATATGGAAGTGTTTCAGTTTTCCATAAATTTTTCATGAATTCCATGAACACCACACGTATTGTTTTATATTATTTTGTAACATTATAAAAGTTTCTTACTTTATACTGCCTGGCCACTTCGTATAGGATTTAGTTCATATGAAACAGGTTTAGAGAAAGTGTGCTCTAGGGCAGTTATAATTTGGACTGGGATTACCTTCAGTTATTTGAAGGAATTCTTTGTAATGCGCCTAACGTATAAAATGAAAATGTCACGTAACCCAAAGAAATGACATTCACAGTGGTGACAAAGTCTTCATCTCGTTGTGCGGATTGGTGTCCCGTATCCGTGAGCGTGTCTTCTTCCTCTCGAGCTGGTGTTCGGCAATGCATGGCAAAGACAAAAATAATGTCATAAAAGGATGATGTCATTGACTATAAACAATCAGTTTTGTTGTCTCGTGCAGGCATGGGAAAGGCGTTTGATGCCTTCGTAGGAGACTTGACATGTCCGCACCTTCATTTCCTTTTCTTACTTCGAGAAATGAAACGCTACTTTGGCTTTCGATGATGTCTTTCTTTTAGTTCGTTATTGTTGTTGTTTTTTAGTTACAAGCAATAATATGTATAATCGGTTAGAGTTGTTTATGTTTTTAATGGTAGTGACAGGGGTTGTGTTTCACTGAAGAACTGTGAAATTCAAAATGTTGTCTCGTTAGAAAATCTGGGAAAGATGTGGCCACTTCTAGTAGACATTTCAGTGCATTCCCATTGCATTTATTTCATACATCAAGACGCGGTTTAATTCATTCATACCACGCTAGGTCGATTATGACCAGCGCACTCATGAAACATTGATGAAGCACTGTGCTCAGTTCTAACGTGACTGTAGGCTGACCTCCTCCTAAAGGACAGAAATGGAAAGTCCCCCTGATAGCATTACCCTAATGCTGGCTTCATCCATCATAATCTGCCCTTTGTAAGATGTGCCTTCGAGGAAGGCCTTCCGTGGATTGCTCTTCCCTGCGGCCTCAGCCCGCGGTCCGGGCGCAGGGCCCAGGGCGCCGTGGCTGGTCCCGGGGCAGGCGCGGCGAGGCCGAGGGGCGCAGCCGGGCGTGGCGTTGTCCTCACTGTCTCACAATCGTTATACAGTTTTCATATTTTAAAGAAAAAGTTTCTTTTGTGATAGGTAAACATTTGCATTTGGGGCATATTACACTAAAAACTACCTTGCTCAAAAAAAAAAAAAGAGTTTAAGCACCTGGTGTAACAGACGTTGTGAAATGTCTGCAGACACCGAGACAGACACGGGTGCGAGCCTGCTGCCCACGTCTGCCCGGGCACCTGGGGGACAGGGCGCCTTCTCTCAGCGCCGGGTCCTCCTCCCCATGACCCAGACCTCGACCAGCCAGCTCTGAACACGCGTGATGGAAAACACAGGGCAGAACTGGACGAGGATCCCCCTCCCAGCAGACTGGAGGAGAGGGGAGACGTCCTTCATTGATCACAGTCTCTGGCTCACAGGGCCTGTGCCACGCCGCGTGCCGCCCTGGGCTCTGGGAACACGGCACGAGCGACTCGGTCAGCGGCCAGCAGGCGCTCACACTCTCGTCAGGACACAGATAGGCACAGTGCGGCCGCGAGGCGCTGTGACCTGCTCGGTCCCCAGGTGGCTGCCGAGCACCCAGGCTCTGTGCCAGTGGGCGGTGCCCCGCTGCACCAGGTCCCGCCGCCACAGAGACTGCTGTTGGTCACAGGGAGGCAGACAGTGAAGAGTAACTCAGTGAGGAAAACAAAGCATGCTAAAGGTGGTCAGTGCTGGGGGACGTCGTGGTGCGAGGTCGAGGGGCCAGGAAGCCAGGGGGTGGTCGGAATCCCCTCGGGGTGATCAGAATGCCCTGGGGTGGTCGGAATGCCCTGGGGGTGGTCGGAATGCCCTGGGGAGGTCGGAATGCCCTGAGGTGGTCGGAATGCCCTCGGGGGTGGTCGGAATGCCCTGGGGTGGTCACAATGCCCTGGGGTGGTCGGAATGCCCTCGGGGGTGGTCGGAATGCCCTGGGGTGGTCGGAATGCCCTCCTGGTGGTCGGAATGCCCTCGGGTGGTCGGAATGCCCTGGGGAGGTCGGAATGCCCTTGGGGTGGTCGGAATGCTCTCGGGGTGGTCGGAATGCCCTGGGGGTGTTCGGAATGCCCGGGGGTGGTCGGAATGCCCTGGGGGTGGTCGGAATGCCCTCAGGGTGGAGGTGAGTCCTGAACCAAGGCCTGAGGATGTGGGCCAGCGAGCCAGTGACTCGGGCACAGAGCGTCGCGGGCAGGGGACGTCCGCGGCAGGGTCAGCGTGCTGTGCACGGAGGCCACGGGTGGGGTGGGGTGGGTGAGCAGGGGCGCGCAGGAGGAGCGAGGACAGCCTCGGAGGCTATCGAAGCGCTCCGTTGTCTAGCAGCGGTCCTCAACCTTCCTCGTGCCGCGACCCTGTAATGCAGGTCCTCATGTTGTGGTGACCCCAGCCATAAAATCAGTTCGTTGCTACTTCACAACTGTAATTTTGCTACTGTTATGTCTTAGGCGACCCCTGTGAAAGGGTCGTTCGACCCCCAGGTTGAGAACCGCTGGCTACTGGGACCGAAACGCAGTCACTGCAGAGCTTTGAGCCACGGAGTGCCATGGTCTTACGTATTCTATTTTTCTTTTAAAAATAACTTTAAATACATACATTTATTTAAATAACTTCAAATAACATCCAATACAACTCACCCTTTTCAAGGGTACAATTCACGGGCTTCCGTCAGTCACAGACAGGTGCCGCTGTGCTAATGGCCCGTCTCAGAGCATCCTGTCCACGCGCGGAGGCTCCGTGTGCCCTCAGCGCCCTTCACCCCATCTGGAGCCGCGGGAGTGTGCTTTCTGCCCAGTCATGTCGCACGTGGCCTTGTGACAGGCTTCTCTCGGCCGGCACGATGCTCAAGGCTCTGTCCCGTGGCACTGCGGGTCAGGGCTGCACCCCTCTCTGGGGCTGAGGAGTACCCGCTGCCTGAGTGCCCCTTGCTGTGGTCAGCGTGTCGCCGGCTGGCTTGTAGGCTGTCCCTGCCCCTCGGCTGTGTGAGTAGGGGACATCTGTGTTCATCCTCGCAGGACTGCAGTACTGTTGCTGGTGGTGTGATTGTGGTCAGCGAGCGTTTACGTGCGAACACTCGTGGACACGCGTTGACCACCCACGTTTCCCGTGCCTTTGTGCCCGCCCCAGAGCCGAGGGAGCGGGCGCTGTGCGGGCGGCGTGGGTGACCGGGCACAGGTCGAGGGGGCCTTCCCGCCAGGAGGTCTCGTGGGAGAGGGGTGGCGGTGGGGGTGGGAGACGTTAATCGACGATGGATGTGTTTTAGTGAGAGCCGGCCTTCTCCTCTGGGACTTGTTGACAGTGGCCCCTTGCCGGCACGGAGCCAGGTGAGGGCGGAGGACAGTGTGCCGCGTGGTCACAGGCTGGAGCAGCAGGACAGACCCGCTGAATTCAGCGTTTCCATGAGGAGGGGGGTGAGGGGGTGCGAGCCTGCTTCCCTGTGAGTTCTGGCAGAAATCCCAGCAGCAGGTCGCACCAAGCAGCGTGTTCATCTTCCCTGGCTGGTGAGTGTGAGGACAGGGAACGTGGGCTCGTCTGCGGTCCTCTCTCGGGGGCGCCGGGCCGTGCAGGGCCCGTGCACCCGACGCCAGCTGACATCCCGCCCCTCACCAAATACAGCAGGCTGATGTTTCAGCGGATAATTCCATGTGGCCCACGGACGATGTCATAAATATCCAAGTGGCCCTCGGCAGAGCAAGGGTCCCCACCCGCAGGCCAGCGTCTGACAGTGTGGTCGGTCATCGGGCTGACAGGTTCAGACTCCTTCGCCTCGTGAGTCTGCGTCGCAGAGGGGTGTCCTGGAGATGAGAAACGCGTCTTCTCTCTCTGTCCCTGCTCTGGACCCTGCCCAGCACGTAACCGTCGCTCAGTAATCCATCCATCAGTCAATCGGTGATGAACGAGCGTTCCCTCTGTTTGAGATTCTCTTCCCAGATGTTCGTACAGTTCACTTGCTCGCTATAGTGTTTGATTGTCACAAACTCAGGGAAGCCTCCTCTGACCAGGGCCTCTTCCTCGGCACGTGTCCCCTGCTGACACGCTCTGCGTCTCGCTGGGCATCCTGCGTGTCGCTGCCCTCTGCAGTGGACACCGCTGCAGTGACTCGCGCCTTTTCTCCACCGCTGTCATCCTAGGGTCTGGAGTAGTGTCTGCCGCGCGGCAGATAATCGTGAACATTTGTGGAAGGGACAGATGAGCTTTCCCCACCCCTCTCACTTGCTGACATGTCTTCTCTTCCTTTCTCGGGACTAATACGTCTTCCCCTTTGCTTCATCGACCAGCACATATTTACTAGAACCGTGTGTGTAGTGCCAGGGTTGGAGCTACAGGACATGCAAAAGCAGCGTTCGACGTGGTTCCTGTTTTCAAGATGCTCACAGTATTCTAACGGAGGATGCAGTATTGTGAGCTGGAAAAAATTAAGGGCAAATTGGATAAAACCCCAGTCCTTTTTATAGCGCTTCACAATTTATATGTAACTTGATCTCCACAAGTACATTTGTGTACATTGTCTTACTATGTGATGTGCCGTAGAGTTCACGGAAGCGTCCGAGACTGCGCTGTGACTCAGGAATCACAACTGGGCGTAAGTGAGAAGGGTGGGTGTGACCTGGAGAGGAGGCAGGGAGGTGAGAGGCTTTCATGTCACAGAGGAAGGAGCAACGACGGCTCGAAGGTGCGATGTGCGGGCTGTGCATGGTCTCAGCTCCTGGGCGAGGGTATTCTCTATGGTACGAAGTCCTAGAATGGGGGCGGGGGTGGGATCAGCATTCGAAAGGCCAGAGGGTCCAGTCAAGGTGACACTGAGTGTGTTGTGCCAGGAGGAGCCTTGGCAGATTGGAAACAGAGGGCCACGGTGTGAGCATGGGGTTCAGAGGCGTGTTCCGCAAGCAGGGTGCACAAGGGCGGGATGAGACCAGGAGTGGGAGCCGAGTGCCCGAGGAGAGCCGGGAGGGCCCGGGCGGAAGCCAGCCCTCCAAGCTGTCCACCCGCGAGCAGCCAAGTGGCCGAGCGAGTCCAGCCCCTCCCCAGCCTACATCCTGAACAGCAGCGTTTCTTATTTAAGTGGTTGGCTCTTTCAGAGGGCAATAAGCTGTGATTTCAATACAGTCATGAGCGTGAGCTGGTACAGACACCACAGAAGCAGCAATGTGATTTTCTGATTGTGCACTTGAATGTATGCAGCTCTGTTGAGAGGTGTTTCAATATCGGAAGCAGAGTTTGAGGAAATAGTAGAGAGGGCTGGGAAATACTCCTGTCCTGGTGTAGGAGAGATGGAAGTTTAGGGTTCTTAGATAAAGGCACTCAGCAGAAATAAACATTCTCCCTCACAAGCCTGGTTTCCTTTCTCATGAGTTTTAGAGTTGTCTGGGCAGTGTGGACATTAGAGGTAGGGACCTGTGATCCATCTAAGAGACGCCCTCTCTGGCTCGGCTCACGAGGTCCTTCCTGTCAGATCTCCAGGCAGAGTTAGGGATGGGGAACGGCTTATCTAGGCTTAGGTCAACCCCTGCTGCTTTTAGATGTGCGAGTAGAGGGTATAGCTAAGTACTCAAGTATTTCTCTCTGTTTTTCAATTGTAAGTATTGGTAGTACAGTATTTTTCGAGAATCAGAAACGGGTCTATGCATGAAAACATTGCTCTGGAAAGAACACAGAAGCCGAATGCATGTCAGAGGGACCCTGGCTCTCTAACCCAATTCATTGCGGAAGGCGGTTTGAAAACCAAATCATCGTTTTCCTGTTAGAAATAATATAAATTGAATTAATCCGTTCCAGAGCCCCAAAGGATTCCGTTTTAACCTTTCCCATATACAGTCCATATCTGATGTACTGTTTAATCTATAAACACTTTAAAAACAAAAAAAGACATGAAATAGAAATGAAAATTCAACAAAAAGGAAATGAAATGTACAGTAAACAATGAAAATTTAATCATTATAAGCAGCAAGAAAACAGGAAACTATTCACAGCACAATGTCCCGAGGTGGGCAGTGGGAGGCAGAGCGGACAGCGGACTCCTCCTCCTGCATCCTCTCCCCTGTGGCCCGAGACAGGTGGCTGGTCACAGGTGTCGGCCTGAGGGGCTGTGGGCTGGCCGAGGTGTCGGTGCAGTTGGAGAGCAGTCGGGTCAGAGGGAGCCTTCGCCTTCCCAGGGTTGCCCCTTAATTATGTGACCCTGAAAATCCGTACTTAGGCATGCATTTGATTTGGAACCAGATTTAGTTTTTAAATGTTTTAAATGGATTTTCTTTTCTCTCTGCACAGTAACTGATAAGACAGCTGATCTTAATGTTTCATCTGCTACCTTATTGTTTCCTTGTCATTCAGTTGTATAATTTCCAAAAGAATACCCGAGGCAAAATTATTTAATGGCAGTTAATTTTCTATCGAGTAAGTCTGCTGCCTCTCTAGCTTATAGACTGGCATAGGGTAAGTAGATTTTTTAAAACTTTAATTGAAGATTATTATAAATACCTATGAAATAATAATTTTAAAACTGAGATGAAATGGATAAATACTGAGAAAAATGTAAAATGTAAAGATTGGCACCAGAAATAGAAGAAAACAAAACAGAGACTTTTAAGCCTTAAAGAAATTTAAATGGTAAAATCTTCCCATCCCCCAAAATATCCAAGGACATATTATTTTACAGGTGAGTTCTCCAAATTTTCAAGAGATAATGGATTAGTTCCTTAGGCGTGTTTCTCCAGAAAATGTGGAGAGCTCTCCGGCTCATTCTATGAGGCTAGTGTGATCTTGATTCCAAAGGGAGGTAAAGGAAAGTTATGAATAATTTCATGTATGGATATAAAGATAAAAATAATCTAAATAAAGTATTATCTAACCCCAAAGTGTATTAAATATATAAAAATGCGTGTGTAGCCCTTGCCTGGTGGCTCAGTTGTTTGGATCGCCATCATCCCGTACAAAAGGTGGGAAGTTCGATCCTGGTCTGGGCACATATAGGAGGCAGCCAGTCGATGTTTCTCCCTCACATCAGTGTTTCTCTCTCTCCCTTTTTCTCCCTTACTCTGTCTCTAAAAACAATCAATAAAAACATATCCTCCGATGAGGATTAAAAGTGTGTGTGTGTGTGTGTGTGTGCGTGTGTGTGTGTGCACGAGTACTGTATGTATTGCATCACGAAAAAGACTAGGATGTTCCATATCATTGCTCTTGTTTTAGTTCTCAAAGTTGAGGACAAGACTATAAAAAATAAATAAATATGGAAGTTTAAGTATAACTAAAAGTTGCCAGAAACAAAGTTAACTTATGGAAATTGATAACATTTTTCTATATCAGCAACTACTAAAGTATGTTTTATGATGTCACAATTATATAAAAACTCATGAACTATCTGGATATTAACTTAACTAAGAATACTCAGTTCCTTTATGGAAAAAAAATTTTTTTTTAACCGTAATAAAGTACATAGAAATGATCTGTATAGCCCGGCCAGTGTGACTCACTGGTTGAGCATCGACCCATGCACCAAGAGGTCCCCAGTTCAATTCCCAGTCAGGGCACATGCCCAGGTTGTGGGCCAAATCCCCAGTGGGGGGCATTGCAGGAGTCGGCCAGTCGATGTTTTCTCTCTTTGATATTTCTGTCTCTCTCTCCCTCTCACTTCCTCTCTTAAAATAAATTAAGAAAAAAAAATTTTTTAAGAAAATGATCTATATAAATAAAGAGACATTCTGGGGCCTTGGATGGGGAAACCTAATATTAATTGTCCCAAATTAATCTATGTATTGTTTGAAATATCAATCAGAATTATTTTGATATATCTATACACATTTTAAAAGTTATAGGGAAAAATAAAGGTGAACAGATAGCTGAACTAACTCTGAAAAAGAAGAATGACTTCTACCAGATATTCAGATATATAAGAAATGAAAATAATTAAGGTAAATTAAGAAAACAATGGAAATAAAAAGGGTGCAAGGAGCTGGAGACACACACCTATCTAGCTAGATACATGATAGGTAGGTAGGTAGGTAGGTAGGTAGGTAGGTAGGTAGGTAGGTAGGTAGATATTTAAATAAGAGAGAAGAAAGAATGAGACAGGAAATGGAGAGAGGGAGCAGGGAGAGAGTTAAAGAAAAAGGGACTTTACTATCCTTTTATGGGTTCTAATACTTTGGCTTGATTGTATTGCTTTTTCTAGATAAATTGTCATATTATCTATAAAGAATAGCAGTTTTATATATGCATTTCAAATATAGATTTAAATACTAGATATGATAGCAAACTGACGAACTCTATGAACAAAAATTCTGATTCTATCTAAAATCACATATGAGTGAAAGTGGTCTATAGATGGATTAAAGGTCAATATGTGAAAGGTAAAGCCATAAATATAAAGCTAATTGATCAAAATATAGAAAGTTATCTTTGTAATTTCAAAACAAAACCCCAAAAGCATAACTGTAAAGAAAACAGTTATTTGATTATCTCAAAAGTAAGAATTTCTGTTCGGCAAAGAACAACATGGATAAAGTTGGCAGACATGTGACATTTGGGAGAATGTATTTGCAATGTCTGAAACCAACAAGGAACTGTTATCTAAAATATACAAAGAACTTTTGCAAAGTAACAACACAATGACAGCAGCCTCCATGAAAAATGCGCAAAAGGTATGAACAGGACATCTACAGGTGAAACCCTAAGGTTAACAAGCATGTTTGAAAGATGGCAAACTTGTTAGTGATCAGAAGAACACAAATGAAAGCTCTTGTTTATCCATTACACTCGCTAGAATGAGAAACCTGGATGGTACCGAGTCGGCGGAAATGTGAACACACAGAGACCGTCACGCCTGGCCCGAGGCCGTGGAGACAGGGGCGGTCATTCTGAGGAGCAGCTGGTCGCTCACCACCCAGGTTCAGCGTGTGCACGTCCAGTGAGGGCAGCCATCCCACTCCCGCAGTTCTCACACGGCCCACACAGGGTCGTAGGAGGTTGTTTCTCACGGGTGTGCCCTGGGGATCGGGCAGTGTGGTGCTCAGTGGGGAGCTCTGAGCCGCCGTGAGCAGCGATGGACCCCTGTGCACAGAGCAGCGCTGCGTGGAACAGTGAGGAACGGAATGAAATCTGTGTCCCTACAACATGTTACAGATCAAAACTACACACACATGAGCAATGGCAATGTTTCATAGAAACACGAACAAAAGGAGAAACGTTGAATGCGTTACAGGTGTTGCCTGTTGTGAGCGTAGTGAATGGAGATAAAAGAAGAATAAATAGTTTTTTAAACATAAATCAGTGAGTCATTATTCTCTCCAGCACTCATAATTGCGTTAGGCATTTTATTCAATAACTGTTTTACTTTAACCAGAATAATAGTAAATTTCATAAATCTTTTATTTCCAAATATGTCTAGTGATACCTCTAAGATTTATTTGGAAAAGGTACTACTTAACTAATTGTGTGGCTATGTTGGTAAAATCTTCCTTTAAATAATATATCTGGTCTCATGGCAAGTTTGAATTCCCATGAAGAGCCTGGGACAATACCTACTCTACAATGGACCGTGATTTATTTTTTATCTTTTCATTTATTGCAAAAGGCACTGAAAATATTACTGAATAATTAGACTTTTTTTTCTTAATTACCCAGTAGTATTAACATAAGTAATTTATACAGATTGACCATACAGGTTATAATAGACATAACCAACACAGAATTTTAACCATCTTTTTGTATTTTAGTCTCTTTTCTTATGTTCTAGTTCAAACTGTGATGTCAGAACCAGTGAGATATGCAGCACAGACATTGTGTTTAGTTTCAGTATGGAAACAGTCCCCCCATAAACTCTAATTGTTTACATTCGGAATGAGGACAGCTACAATAGCTGGAGAACATACGGTAGTGTCCACGCATATGAAGGACAGTTGCTCCTGTGAGAGCTGGGCTGACTGAACGGCTGTGAACAGCACAGGAGAGGGGGGCACAGGGAAGGCCGGGAGCACCAGCACCCCCTGCCCCGAAGCTGCGGGACTGCTGGACTGGAGGGGCGGTGAGCCCTTTTGTCTCCCTCCACCGAGAGGCAAGAGGGAGCTGCACCTGGGCGTTTGGCTACCTGCACAGTCGCCACAGCATTCCCACTGATGTTACCTGGAGCCCTTTGTCTCCAAACAAAGGGAGCAATCAGGAGCAACGGGACATCACTACATGAACCTGGCCTCCCTGCCAGGGGCGCGCCAGCCCAGCAAGCAAACATGCCTGCCCGCTCCAGCCAGCGTTCAGAGCTATCTGCACAGGGAGCCAGCACCAAGGTCACTCATTCACAGGACCACTTTCTGTGCAATGAACAAGGCAGAGACTGCAGAGAGAAGGCTGGGGAGCTGGGGGAGGGGCTGGTGTGGGAGGGGCTGGGGAGCATCCTTGTGTATGTCCCCTCCACCTCCACCACGTGAGCGAAGGCTCTCCAGGTGCTCTGGCCTACCTGCCAGGTCACTGCAGCATGTTCCTGGACACATCACTCTAGACCATTGAGGCCCCCAACAAAGGGAGCAAGCAGGATCAACAGAGCACTACTGCACACACCTGACCTCACCTGGGGCCGCCTTGGCTCAATACGCTAGTGCCCTGTACACTTTGGTCACCTGCTCAGCTCCTGCCGGCCTGCCACAGTGACCTGTCACACAGCCCACACATGGCTGCTTCTACATAAGTTCACTTTTTCAACCTAAGAGAGAGAGCTATTTGGTATAATGCATATAAACAAACATAGAAAGTCAAACAAAATGAACGGACAGAAGAATATTTCTCAAGTAAAGGAACAAGAAAATCCCCAGGAGGAAGGTGGGACACACTACGGAAATGGAGATAAATAATTTGCCTAATAAAAAATTCAAAGAAACATTCGTAAAGATGTTCACCGAACTTGAGTGGAGTAGAGGAATTTAGGGAGAACTTCAGCAAAGACTTAAAAAGTATAATGAAGAACCAAGCAGACCTGAGGAATTCAGTAACTGAAATGAAAAATACGTTAGAAAGAATCAGCTGCTGGTTAGCTAATACAGAAGAATGGATCACTGACCTGGAAGACAGACTACTGGAAATCAACCTATCAGAACAGCAAAAAGAAAAAAGAATTTTTTTCAAAAAAGGACGGTTTAAGGGATTTCTGGGATAACATCAAGTACTCAAATGTTCTCATTATAAGGATCCAGAAGGAAAAGAAAGAGAGAAAGGAACAGAAACTTTATAATAGCTAAAAACTTCCCTGGCTGGTTTGGCTCAGCGGTTAGAGCATTGGCCCGCAGACTAATGAGTCTCGGGTTCGATTCCGGTCAAGGGCACGTACCTCGGTTGTGGTTTGACCAGGCCGTGGTCAGGTCACGCAGGAGGCAACCAGTCGATGTGGCTCTATCACATTGATGTTTCTCTCTGTCTCTCTCTCCCTCCCTCCCTCCCACTCTAGCTAATGATAAATAGAAAAATATCCTCGGGTGAGAAATTAAAAAGTGTACTATATAATAGCTAAAAACTTTCCTAACCTTGGAAAGGAAACAGACATTCAATTCAAGCCTCAAAAGCACATATTTGAAACCAAGGAAAACCATACTAAGATATATTATAATTCTCGAAGGAAGCAAGAGGAAAACAATGATTTCCATATGAAGGAATCCCCATAAAGCTATCAGCTGATCTCTCAGCACAAAGTTTATAGGCCAGAAAGGAGTAGCAGGACATCTTTGAAGAGCTGGAAAAAGAGAACCCACAACCTAGAATAATTTACCCAGCAAGATTATCATTTAGAATTGAAGGAGAATATTCTTCTGGAAAGAAAAAAAATAAAGGAGTTCATCACCATTAAACCAACTTTACAAGAAATGTTAAAGGGCCTTCTTTAAGCAGAAAGGGAAAGGATATAGCCAGAAATAAGAATATTTAAGAAAGAAAATATATCTCAGGTAAAGCCAAATAATTAATAAATACAGCAAATCAGACATTTTAAAGAAAAGAAGTATCAAAACTCAACTCAAACTACAATAAGTAATTAGGAGATGCACAACACAAAAATATGCAAAATGTGACATTAAGAACATAAAGCATGGAGGTGGGAGGTGGGAGGTGGGAGTAAACACATCCTTCTGCAATATGTTTGGTAAATGCCTGCCAGCTTAAAGCAGACTGCTACAGTTACAGAGTGATGTACATAAAACAGCATGGTGACCATAAACGAAAACCTACAAAAGATATCCAAAGAACAAAGAGAAATGCACCCAAACAAAATACTAAAGAAAACTAGCAACTGCCAAAAAAAGAGTTTGAGAGAAGAAAGGAACAGAGAACTATCAAAACAAAACAAAAACTGTAATTGCAATAAGTATGCTATGTATTTGTCAGTCATTACTTTGAATGGAAGTGGATTAAATGCTTCAATAAAAAGACAAAGGGTGACGGAGTGAATTAAAAAACATGGCCCATCTATATGCTGCTTACAAAAGACTCACTTCAAATCAAAAGACACGTGCAGACTGAAAGTGAAGGAATGGAAAAAGATATTCCATGCAAATATAAATGAAAAGAAAGCTTGGGTAGAAATGCTCATCAGACAAAAATACTTTAAAACAAAAAATGTAAAAAAAGACAAAAGGACATTACATAATTGTAAGGGAGTCAATCCAGGGGGAAGATACAATAATCATATACATCTATGCACCCAAAACAGGAGCACCTAAACATATAAAGCAATTATTAATGAACATAAGGGAAGAAATCACACTATACAATAATACTAGGGGATTTTACTATCCCACTCACATCAATAGATAGATTATCCACATTATATGTGGCCTTGAATGTCACATTATAACAGATTAACTTAATAGATAATCATAGAACATTTCATCCCAAAACTTTAGAATACACATGTTTTCAAGGGAATATGAAACATTCTCCAGGACAGATCATATATAAATCACAAAACAAGCCTCAGCAAATTCAAGAAGGCTGAAATTGTATTAAGCATCTTTTCTGACATCAATGGCATGAAACTAGAAATCAACTACAAGACGAAACCTGGAAAAAACACAGATATTTGGAGACTAAACTACATGGTGCTGATCAACCCGTGGATCAAAGAGAAAATCAAACAAGAAATAAAAAACAATCTTGAAACAAATGAAAATGAAAACACAACTTTTCAAAATTTATAGGATACAGCCAAAGCAGTTGCAAGAGGAAAGTTCATAGCTATACAGGCCTACCTCAAGAAACAAGAAAATCCCAAATAAGAAATCTAAGTTTACACCTAAAGGAACTAGAAAAAGAAGAACAGCCCTGGCCGAGTGGCTCAGTCGGTTGGAGCATTGTGCCGTACACCAAAAGGTTGTGGGATCAATTCCCGTTCAGGGCACATACCTAGGCTGTAAGTTTGTCCCCCAGTCTGGGCGCATATGGGAGACTGCTGATCGATGACTCTTATATTTTACTGCTCTTTCCTATTGTTTTTAGTTCGGCCACTATGGAAAACAGTGTGTAGATTTCTCAAAAAATTATTTATCTGAAAAAACGAAGACACTAATCCAAAAAGATGTATGCAGCCTTATGTCCATTGCAGCATTACAGTCATAGCCGAGATCATGTCAGCCAACTCGATGTCCATAATGTGTGAATAGACAAAGAAGATGTGAAATTACACACACACACATACACACACACACACACACACACACAGTGTAGTATTACTCAGCCATATAAAAGAAATGACAACTTGCCGTTTCCAGCAACATGGATGGACCCAGAGGGTATTGTGCTAAGTGATACAAGTCAGACGAAGACAAATACATTTCACTTTTATGTGGAATATAAAGAAAAACAAATGAATACACAAAACAAAAAAGCAGAAATAGGCCCATAGCGATAGAAAACAAGCTGGTGGCTGCCAGAGGGGAGGAGACTAGGGGGATTGGTGTACAATCAGTGAAAGTTTAGCAGTAGGAAAGTGGAGACAGCAGACAGATGGGCATGTGGAAGCCACGTGACTGGTCACAGTGTTTGATGCCGAGCAGCAGCGGTGGTGGGGATGGTGAGCAAGTTAACACAGTCAGCACTAATACCACCCTCGAACGTGCAGATACAGAAATTCTAACTTAATGCATATAGCTGAAAAACAAAATGTCAAGTCCCACAAAATTGGAGTAAAATGTAAAATAAAATATAATGCCAACAATTTTGAAAGGAATAAATCAAGAAAGAGATTGCAATTAATAAATTACTACTTAAATGTGATCCTAGGAGAAGTTGAAAAGTATCATTCAGACATTTTCTAGATTTAAAAAAAAAAAATGACATATAATTACCAGAGGACTAATTTCAAGCATTTATCTATCAGTGAATCTCAAATTGGTTTTAAGATCTTAGAAATCCGAGACATGCATCCAGAGAATGAATTCATTCTCATACTTAGTCACAGCTGTGACGTAGAGAATTGTTTTGCATGGTGCACATATTTTAAATTTAAGAAAGTAGCTCTATAGCTTTTCGCCCATGGTGCTGAAATCACCGTGCTCTTAACATCAATAAGAAATTGACGGTAAACGAATGCAGTGTGTGAGAGGCACAGTAAGCCACCCAGTGTGTCCCTGCTCATCTCACAGGTATGAACTGGACATGGCTACGTGACGAGTGACCCCTGGGAAGCTCATGATGGCTCGAAGGCCGTGGACAGGCCTCTTTTCCTGACTCTGTGGCAGCTCAGTATGGCCGTGGCCCCTCAGTAACTTACATTCATTTCCCACGAGCGCGCAAACGTCTAAAACTGCCGCGGGGTTCCAGAACTGTGTAACCCCAGAGTTTATCTGTGGCAGAGGAGGCATTCCCTTTCTGTACAGTTAAATCGTGTAGAGGTAAATCTGGAGATTTTTAGGCACGAAAATAAGTGTGTATCAAAGTTTCTAATAGAATTGTTTTGTTTCAAACTAATGTTTAAAAATTAGGAATAAAATTATTGTAAAATAGCATCAAAACAAGCATTTCAGATTACTTTTTTAAACATGAATGTGTCTTTGTAAGAAATCTATCGAGCCCTGGACGGTTTGGCTCAGTGGTTAGAGCGTTGGCCTGCGGTCCAGAGAGACCCGGGTTCAGTTCCCGCTAAGGGCACGTACTTCGGTTGCAGTTTGTCCCCGGCCCTGGTTGGGTCGTGCGGGAGGCAGCCACTCGATGTGTCCCTTTCACGTTGATGTTTCTCTCTCTCTCTCTCTTCCTCTCTCTCCCTCCCACTCTATCTGAACAAAAGATGGAAAAATGTCCTCGGGTGAGGATAAAAAAAAAAAAAAAAAGAAATCTATCGAATATTAAAATTTACATTGCATAGGAAATGGAGCAAAGAGAGAGTCGAGCGTGGAAGAGAGAAATTTTTCGTCTAGGGTCATGTTTCAGGAGAGGTTGCGTTTTGCCGTTTCCAGGAGCAGAAGATGTGCCCTGGGTAAATGACAGGAATGCAAAGAGCATGTCGTGCTTATTTACAGAATAGTTCGAGGTCAGAAAGAGACGAGGGCGCGCTGCTAGGTCTGTACGGCCTCTCATTCTCTCTTCTTGACCCGTTTCAGGCCCTGGAGAGTGAGTTTGTCTCCTGCCAGCTGCACCAGTGGATCGACCTCGTGTTCGGCTACAAGCAGCGGGGGCCGGAAGCCGTCCGTGCTCTCAACGTGTTCCACTACTTGACCTACGAGGGCTCCGTGAGCCTGGACAGTCTCACGGACCCTGTGCTCAGGGAGGTAGGTGTTCCGTGCCGTGACTTCCCCAAAATCTGTCATCCCTCAGACACAAATGTGACTTTCCATCTCTTCCCGTATAAAGCTCCTCTCAACATAAATCTTTGCAAAATATGAAGTTCAATCCTTGACAAATGGAAAATGAATGTGACATGTCAAAGCCAAGTAATGAGACCAGCATGCTCCTGTTTGAATTGCCAGCCTACGTACTGCCGTCCCATGCCCTCGTTTCCTTCTGCCCAGATCCGTCAGCCAGCTCCGTGCCTGTGTGCGACAGGGACACCTAGTTGAATATTTAAATAGTTCACATAAAAATAATCTGTCAGTGTGTATTTTTTTTAAAAAAGCAAAATTACAGCCTCCTAGACAGAATACTCAAAAACTGCATTCGTGAAGTCGATGAGACTATAGTGTTTTATTCCCCTGTGTTCTCATCCTGAAAATTTATCACTAACGGTTGGGAATTACATGTTACAGCAGCGATTTTGAGCCTTTTCCATCTCACGGCACACATAAACTAATCACTAAACTTCTGCGGCACGCCCAGAAGTGTGTTTTTTGCCGATCTGACAAAAACAATAGGCAGAATCGTTACTCACACCGACGCTGGTGCTGGCCGCTGTCGGTTTCTGCCTGAGTCTGCGGGAGGGGCAGAGCCCTGACGCGGTCGGGTGTGGCGTGTCTGAAACAGTCTAGCGCTGCACGGGTTGGACATCGCTGTGTTGTCGTACGTGGGTAAGTATTTTTCGTGCAAATATTCAGAGAAAACATTATCTTAATCCCTTCCACATTGCACAAGTCAAGTGCGGATAGGTGACGAGTTGGCGTGCGACAGCCGCTACATAGTGTGGCCGCCAGGAGCCGTGTCAGCCCCTCCAGACGCCGCCGTCTGCCCCGTGTGGAGCAGGCAGCCGTTTCTGCCTTTCCAGTCCGCTGGGTGCTCTTTATTTTTTTATCTTCTGTTTTAGGGGTGGGACACGTGTCGATTTGGAAAAATAATCCTCTATAAGGAAAGTTTGCATCCATAAAGTTATTTCTTATATCCCTCTATGAAAACAAAGTGACTGTATTGTGTGGCTTCAGGCCGAGAGGAAAGAGAAGGGAAGAGCCTCGTGCTCATGGGTCCCTGGGCGCTCACGGCTGACACTCAGAGAACACAGCCGCGGGTGCTCAGTCCAGTACGTGCCGCAGCGTGAGCGCAGGGAGGTGGACGTGTCCCCGGAGCTGGGGTGAGGGAGACAGACGATGCACGAATGAGAGGGAAGCAGATACAATGAAATCAGCTGGTGAAATGGGGGGTTTTCTCTACAACACATTCCGCTCACCTAACTTAGTATCTCCCAGTCGTGTACAAACTGTCATAAGATTATTTTGTAGGAGATAATTCTGAGCTTAATTATTCTCTTAACAATACACCTTTGCTTAACACATGCCCAGTTCTACAAACTCCTTACAAACTATATTCTCCTTTTAGAACCAATATCTTAGAATAATAATAAAAAAAAAGAACGTCATTGGAATAGCTTCTTATTTTATTCCAAGATCAACTTCAAACTATTTTTTGACTTTTAAAGGTTGTAGACAGTTTTCTTCCTGAATATTTTATTATACGTTTTTATCCATTATAAAATTCTGTTCTTATAAAGACAGTTGCAAGTAAATCCTCTTGGGCAAATACAGATATTTTAAGCATATTGCATGTAATGAAAGTGCAAGGCAGCATTAACATTGACAGAAAAATAGCATATTTTTTATATTTAAATGAGAGAGGAAAAGAGATTAATGAGAGAATAAAAAGCAAATATTCATTACATGGATATAGTGTTTATTATTTGAATCCTGTAACAATACCACACCATTGCTTTCGCCAGGGGAAGAAACAATGTATCGGTCTTTATTGTCAAACTTTACAACTTCCTAATGCGTCATTACATGAAAATGGGTAATTTCACATGTTCTGTTTGGGTGGGCGTGGCTCGACCACAGGGTTTGCTGTTCTGTAGACGACGGGAACCATGTGTGACATGTGCTCCTGGTGACTTGTAGCGATGCAGACTGTCGAGTGTGGGGTGCTCGGCTCAGGACTTTCCTCCAGCACAGCACTGCCGCGGACTGAGGTCCCATCAGAGAGGCTCTGAGAATCCCCCCGTGGCGTGTCTCCCTCCCCAGGCTCCACGCTTGCCTCCCAGACCCAGTGACTGATTTCTCCAAGTGCTAGGTGAGGAAGCGTATACCTGGAGCACCTGCCACCCCCCCCCCCCCCCCCCCGCCACCAGCAGGGGCCCAAGCGCACACCAGCAGACGCTTGCCGGCCCTGTGGGTCTGTGTCAGCTCGGCAGACTAAATCTGTCAGCAGATCCAACGATCCCATGGGACGTGAGTTCATGTTCCTCCCCCCAGCCTTACCCTTATCTCCTCTACCAGGAACCTAACACATTCTCACAACACAAGTTCTGCACCGACATGTAAGAACCTGCCACGGAGGAGACCCAGCTGGGTCCTGGGAGCTGTGTCAGGTGGCCGAGTGACGGTCCTCGCTCTCACTCAGTCTCTGGAGGAGGAGGACGCAGAGTACACGTATCCCAACACAAAGCGGTTAGCTCTGCGGGCAGGAAAGGGCCGCGTGGAGCAGCACGGGAGGTATAGCTGTTCGCTGATTGCTGGTCATGTGC
This sequence comes from Tadarida brasiliensis, assembly GCA_030848825.1. Taxonomy (NCBI): domain Eukaryota; kingdom Metazoa; phylum Chordata; class Mammalia; order Chiroptera; family Molossidae; genus Tadarida; species Tadarida brasiliensis. The sequence goes on from CM061266.1 coordinate 101,446,795, forward strand.
CCCTTCCACACACAGTCCCCCGAGGGCGCCCTTTCAGAACGGCAGTGTGGACTTCTGGAGGCCGCGCTGTGGGACCAGGACCTGAGAGCTGACACCCACCCAGACACTCGGGCGCAGGCGCTTGGGGACAGCAGCATGCAGAATGTCAACCCGTGTACTGTTCAGTGCATTCCCCTTAGTTGATAACATTTATCTTAGCACTTAAAAAAATTATTTAATTAATTTATTTTTGTTATAGATGTTTCTCCTTTTTCCCCCATTGACACCCTCCTCCCGTTCCCCCACCCCCCCAGCATTGTTGTCTATGTCCATTGGTTATGCACATGTGCATACGTTCTTTGCTTTATCCGCCCCCCTCCCCCCTCTGAAGTTGGTCAGTCTGCTAAGGCCACTACGTTTCACATAAATAAAACCAAACAGAGGCTTATTACAGTTATTTTACATGAAACTCCAGCTGCCTAAGGAAGATGTTTCTTTCAGATCCTTAAATTAAACACTGATTTAAAAGAGAAATATCTGATATATGAATGTCCCTTTTGTTTAAAAAAAATCCCACATTTTGAGCTTTGAAGTGAGAGCTAAAATTTGAGAAGTGGCTTAAGGTTATTGATTCATTCTTTCTTGACAGGTGAAGTCATGAAGCAGCACTAACCACAGCAATTATGGCATTAAAATGTCAAGAAATTAGAGGTCAGAATAAGAGATAATTTTCTTCTCTATGTCAGATTTAAAATTGACATTCTTTGACAGCTTTGGATCTCTGGTTGAGAGAAATAGGACAGCTTAACTTATTTTATACTTGTAAAGCACTAATTGATAATAAGCTTGATCATGACAGCTTCTGGGCAGAAATATGACAGAACTGTTCTGTGGGAAGTTCTTCGTATGTAAACACTCAATCTGTTGGATATTCGATATTATTTAAATTGTCTCAAGTCTCGGCTTACATCATAATCCAGACACTTTTTTTCCGTAGATGAGCTCAGCTGGCTAAGCAGTTCTTTTAAGCATGATAATGAATATTTTTTCTTTTTTGCACATTAATAAAAAAATGTGATTTGGTTTATATTTTTACTTAGCAAATGATAGACCAGAAACCGTCTTTAGACCTGCTTAGGTTAGTAATGATCCAGTCCCGAGGCTTTCTACCTCCTTGCTACTCAGATGAGGTCCAGAGACCACAAGTGTCAGCATCGTCCGGGAATTTGTTCCGCCACGTTCCCGACCCACTGAATTCGAAGGTGCATTTAAGGAAATCCCGGCTGACGTCTGCGAAACGTGAAAGCGTGGGAAGTACCACTCTGTGTGAGGTGTGTGAGAAGGAGCTGGAAAACTTCTCTTTCCTACAACAGTACACAGAAGAATGCAGTGAACCCCCCTGGCACCTCAGAATATCCGGGGAAGGATCGAGCAGGCTTATTTTGGAAAAAACTCTCCCGGCATTTCATATGCGTTCCTGGTGAAAGGCCACTGATGTAGCCTGAAACTCTCGGTGAACGGTTTCCGACAGCCAGCGATGCAGCCGCAGGGCCAGACCAGTGAGCTCTCCTGACCCTCCAGTCAGCTTTCCTGTGGTCCCTTATTTTCTAGGAATTCAAAAATAACAGAATACTTTCTAATGCTTGTTTGTTTTAGGGATGATACTCTTCTTACTTCCAAAGTGATTCTTAAGAATTTAAGGGATACTGAATGTGTATTTTCATTTTATTACACTTTATTACTTTAAATTGCTTTTTTTTTTTTTTTTAACATCTTAACCACTTTTATTAATGCAAACTTGTTGGTCCCAGTCTTTTCCCATATAAAATGAAACAGTGCAAAAAAAATTGGGCCATGAAACAAATTGATCAAAGATATAACAAGATATGTCAAATTTGTTGTTAAAATGTTTCATGATGGAGATTTATTTATTTAAAGGTAAAAATACCATAATGAATATTAGCTGACTCCTACCTCTAGGAGACAATCTAGATTTAAATCTATTTATTTATTATTTTTATCGATGTCACTATTACAGATGTCCCCCATTCCCCCCACCTCTGCCCAGTCCGCTCCACATCTGGCCTTCCCCACGCTGTGGTCTGTGTCTGTGGGTTGTGCATAGATGTTCTTTGGCTAATGCCTTCACCTTCTTTCATCCAGGCCCTCCCACGCCCTCCCCTCTGACAGCTCTCAGTCTGTTCCATGCTCCATGCCTCTATTTTGCTCGTCAGTTTATTTTGTTCATTATATTCCACATGTAAATGAGTTCATATAGTATTTGTCTTTCTCCTACTGGCTTATTTTGCTTAGCATAATAATCTCCAGATTTATCCATGCCCTTGCGAAGGGTAAGAGCTCCTTCTTTTTACAGCTGCATAGTGTTCCATTGTGTAAATGTACCACAGCTTTTTTATCCACTCATCTACTGATGGGCACTTGGGCTGTTTCCAGATCTTAGCGATTGTAAATAGTGCTGCTATGAACATAGGGGTGCATATATTCTTTCTGATTGGTGTTTTGGGATTCTTAGGATATATTCCTAGAAGTGGGATCACTGGGTCAAATGGCAGTTCTATTTGTAATTTCTTGAGGAAATTCCATACTGTTTCCACAGTGGCTGCACCAGTCTGCATTCCCACCAGCAGTGTACTAGAGTCCCCTTTTCTCCACACCCTCGCCAGCACTTGTTGTTTGATGGTTTGTTGATGGTGGCCATTCTGGCAGGTGTGAGGTGACGCCTCATTCGAGTTTTAATTTGCATCTCTCTGATGAAATCGTTCATACTTTTGAATATGTGAATAGTTTCAACTCAGTAAACCTTCCAGTATTTATAGGGGAAATTTTAAGATGGTGTTAAAAACTCTTTATCGGCCATTTTTTAAATCATTTCTTCTCTCACTTCTCAGAAAAACATAAATTGTATCAGTCTTGAGCGTTCCAAAGGCACTATGGGACTGCACAGTAGTTAATATTTGGCTAGTAGAGATTACAAATTAAATTCAACAGAAAAGTTTTTGCTATACATACTCATATAATACATGGAACATATTTCTAAATTGTTTTTCAAAATGCACCAGATTTATGATCATGGATATCGTTGCTTAGGCCTGTCTGCTTCAGAGTGTGACCATATGGTACGCAGTAGGCCATAAAGTAAGGTAGAAAGGTAGAAATCAGATAACTGGCTAAATCACAGCCACTGTTGTTGTTTGAGGGGCATCAAGTGGGTCATGTCACCTTTGTGTGCCTTTGTTCTCCCACCTGAAGTGATGACAAATGATACCTGACGCGTGGGGCTAGTTTGAAGATCAGATGAGGACAGGTATGTGAAAACACTGTGTAAAGGATGAAGTCCTACACAGACATCGACTATTATTACCTAAAAGCATAGTTAAGTTAAATACTTTGGAAGAACTTTTATGTTAATACTTTATATCTCGATATCAAAGTGTCTGCTGTTGACACTACCAAACTGAGAAATAATTTAAGTGGCTTCTCTTTGACAGTGAGAAGTGCACACGTGTACGCCAGCCAGAAAAGCCGCTTTGCTCTCAGACGTTTAGAACCAGTGTGCTGTTTATTTATACACACACACACATTTATGCTGGAAATATCGAAACAGTAAATACATTTAACATCACCAGTAGTCATAAAAGTGTGGTGGTGGTAGTCTAAATTTCTGTGACTACTATTTCTTGGTCTCCTTAGATTATATTTTATTTATTTTTTTAATATTTTTTCTTTATTGATTTTAGAGAGAGGAAGGGAGAGGGAGAGAGAGATAGAAACATCGATGAGAGAGAACATCGATTGGCCGCCTCCTGCATGCCCCCCACTGGGGATCAGGCCCACAACCTGGACATGTGCCCTGACCGGGAACCGAACCAGCGACCTCTTGGTGCAGGGTCGATGCTCAACCCCTGAGCCACACTGGCCGGGCTGTATTTTATTCCCCCCACCCTTCTTTTTGACCTGACAAGGATAGCATGCATTCCTGTGGATCTGATGTGGTGAAAACACGCCCACAGATCACTCTGGTCCTCATTTTCGTGCGGAAACGTCCTTTGCTACTACAAAGCGCTGCCACACTAGGTCTGTGGGGACGAACCTGCAGACGCGCCTTGACCCGAAGCAGCCGCAGGGCCGCCTTCCTGGGGGTGCATCAGGGCTGTGTGCACAGAGAAGGCTGGCCGTCCTCGTCCTTGCGATGTAAACGAAGCTTTTGTAGCGACCACACTGATGGTCTGTACAGCATCCCCTGTCCCTTACGAATTTGCTGTCCTTTGTGGTTTTCTTCCCTCCTTCTGCCATCCTCCTGGCGCTGAGGGCAGCCACAGCACACGGGCCCGAGCGGGTGGCACGCCGCTGGCCCTTCACGAGTGCCTGTCTCCACGGGATGTCGGCCTTCTCCTGGCCGTTACCGAGACAGGAGTTTAACACGTGATCACCAGAACAGCTGATAAAGGCTTCTTAAAACTATCTGAATTTTCTCCCGATAACTACTAGAAGTTTTACTGATCTAAAAATGTTAATAGAGTCAAAAGCCAAATTAAAATATAAAGAAAGTTTCCACATTTTAAATTATTGGAGTGGAAATACACATGAGGCAGGTTTGGGATTTAAAGAATCATTTGGGGAGCCAGAAGACTATTATCACCCCTAAAACTAATGAGTATGGGCTCAAACGTATCTGTTCGCGTGTTATTTCTCGTGGGCAGCGATAACGCGTGCATTGCGGAGACTCGACAAAGTATCTGTATAGAAATTAGTATCCAGGAAATTAATGACAAACATTTAATTTTGATTAGTGAATAGACCTTTAATATGGCTTCATTCTTCTTCTCGTAATGACTGCAGCCCTTAGCTGCTCCGTGGCCATCAGTGGTCCGCTGGAGAAGCGTGGATAACGCAGCTGCCCGGAGTGGGGGGCCGCTCTCCCGAGATGTGCCTTTCCTCCTCTGTGTGTTACTTCTACTGTGTGGCACTGGGAAGCGCTAATTATTGATTTTTCAGAAATTAACAGTAAACACTTTCATAAGCATCTAAAGTCGTATTTGACATAAGGAAGAAGGATGAAAATTGCAACCTGCTGTTGGTAATAGAAATAGCTGGAAGGGATTTCCTTCTCTCCATTAACACGGATTTCGGTTATTACACAGCCGTTACCTCTCGTTACCTCAGCAGAAACTAGCAATCATTCAAAACACACTGCACGCTTCAGTCTGGCCAAGTAGACAGCATTCAGTCCGAGTGCGTAAGCATTTCACTTAGACGCTTAGGACTCATTTTTAAAGGTTTTAAACATATGGATAACGGGCCCATTTAAAGCCGTTTGAATTCTCAGTACAATGTATCTAAGTCATTGTTTCCCACGCGTGTCAGAGTCGAAGGAGCGTTTGTTCTCCCGAATGCACGCCGTCCTGGTTCTCATCTGACTTTCGCTCCGTGAGAGCGAAGATTTCATTTGGAAATGTTTATACCCAGCACCTGGTGAATCTTTGTCTTCTTAAAAACATCTTACTGAATTTCGGGGGGTGGCATTGGTTAATAAAAGTATATAGGTTTCAGGTGTGCCTTTGTATAATACATCATCCGTACATGTCCTACTACGTACCAAGCAAATCTATTTCAGCTTTTATTCTTTTCATTATTATTTTCTTTTTGTAATTGGACACCGCAAGTGAACTTAATTCGTGCGGTGGAGAGAGGGCACCTGCTCCCCTCGCCTCCCCTCCCCCACCACCTCCCTGGACTGCCTCCCGTTCGGCCCACCTCCTGCAGCAGCCAGCTCGGTGCACTTGGTGTAAACGCCAGGGAGCTTGCGGCAGAGACCTGGTGCCGATTCTTCTCACGTGGCATTCAGCGTTTCTGGGCTCAGCCCCGTCCGCACATGCTGTCACGGCCAACCCCACAGGGAGCAAAGAACGAAAACCTGGGAAAACCCGTAGCAGGTAATCTGCTGAAACCCTGGCTTTCAGGTCGGTCTCTAGATCGTCCAGAAAAGAGTGTTTCGTTTTCTTCTTGAGGATTAGCCAAGCACAGATCGCAAGGAGACTTCACAGCCTTCCCCAGGAAGCTTTATGATAGTGTTCATTCCCACAATATTCTAAATCCCCCACTCCGTGAAAATGTCTCTTGCTTGAATATGATCGTATTTTGGTTGGTTCCACCAAGAAACGAAGCGAAAGCTACCCAGCATTTCTCCTGTGTGTTAGACTTGCATACAGTCCTGTACCTTCCCGCCCGGGACTTGCCCTCTCGCGGGGGTGGTGAAGACTAAGCAAGATACACAATGGCCAGGAGCCGACTCAGCATCACTAACCATGGAGCAAATGCAAGTCAAACCCCATGAGCTGCCACCTGACGCCCATTAGCTCTGATGCTGTCCCAAACACAGCGAGTGCTGGCAGGGACACGGAGACGGAGCTCGGGTGCCGCTGGGTGTGAAAGGGTGCCGACTCCGAAACTGTGGAGCTCGAAGGATCAGGGCTAGAGCTGCCGTGTGGTGCGTTCCGGGTACATCTCCAGAAACGCTGACAGCGGGACCTCAAAGGACTGGTTGCACCGCTGCGCTCGCAGCAGCACTGCGCGACAGCCGGGGCGGAGCAGCCCCGGGCCCACCGGCAGACGCCGGCAGGAGCTGTGAGGCGTTCACGCTGGAATGTAGTCGCAAGGACACTGACGCAGGCCACAGCAGGCATGGATGCGAGGACACAATGCTGAGTGAAGTAAGCCCGTTCCCAGCCACGTACACGATGTTACGTCCGAGGGACCGAGGGTGGCCGGAGTCGCAGAGGCGGTGGGGGGGGGGGGGTGCTGTGGTCTCTGGGGCCAGACTTGCCCGTTTTTTGGGATGACAGTGTCCCGGCTTGCACAGCAGTGTGACTGTCCTTAACATTACACCTAGAGATGGTTACGACAGTCCATTGTGTTATGTGTGTTTTACCACAATTCAGACATTTTTAAAGGATAATGAAGAGTTGGAGAATGGTCCTGGTCTCAGAGACGGGCAGGTGAGGTGGATGACGGAAGGAGCTGGTCGAGGCGACGAGGCCGAGGTGACGAGGCCGAGGTGACGCGGGAGGGAGCGTCACCAGGGCGTGGGCAGTGGTCGCCAGCAGGAGCCGGGCCTGGGTAGAGGAGGGCACCCCAGGCGCCGCCCGGCGGGCAGGAGGGGCTGCACAGTGAGCACCTCACCGTGTGTCCTGAGCTCTCCCTGGCTGAGCGCAGTGGGAAGCCAGAGCGGGAGAACCGGCGACGCGGGCCGGGGCCCTTCCTCTGGACCAGGAAGACCCGGCTGGCTCTGGGTCCCGGGCATCACCTGCTCCGTAAGCAGACTCATTTACAACAGGACGGCCACGGCCACTACGTCGACGCGCGCAGGGCACAGGGAGTCCTGGGTAACGCGTCCCACAGCCCGCGACTCCGCGCGGCAGATCCTGCCACAGACTGAGGGAGGTACCGAGTCACGTTCCTACAGGGCCTCATCAGCGTAACAAGGAGACGACATCGAACGAGGCAGTGTCACTCTTGCTGTCCTTGCTTTTAAGTAGAAAAGCGGAGTGACCTGCCCCCAGTGGCCTTTACCTAATTTGAAGAAGAAATGTTCTGGACAGAGCAACTTCTACCCGAAGGACAGGGGTACTTGTTTTTCCGCATTTGTTACGTGTTCAGTCGGTTGTGTAATATCATCGTCGAGGTTCCTCGGTGCCAAGAGGAGGGAGAAGGCTCCTTCGTGTCCCAGGTCTGTGCCAGAAGAATCAGAGCCAGCCCTGAGCAGCCGAATGGACAGGTCAGGACCCCCTCCAGCACTGGCTGGCAGCGTCCGAAGTCACACACAGGTGGTTCTTGTATAACCGACTTACCAAATATTGGCCTAAATATTCTCGTAACTCTGCTGGTACCGTGTGGACTTAGGCTTCGTGCAGCTGATTGTGAAAACAAAAGGAGTCGTGCTTGTTCTTCTGTTTTGTGGTTTCTATGAAAAACTAGAAGCAGTTGAATATAAAATAGCATTTTAATTTTTTATACAGTTTAATGTTTATAAAGCAAGATATAATAAAGTGCAGATATTATTTGCTTGATTTATTTCGCTCCTGTTTCTCCAGCATTAAAAAATAATGCTTTATGTGATCTTGTTTTATTACAACAATAAGCAGGAGCAAAAGCTCATCAGTTAAAGCGCAGCCTGCCATTAAGTAATCTCTTCTCCCTCTTACAGGCATCTCGGAAGTCCATTGTTTCTGTTTTTCCCGTTTGGTGTAGAATTGCCAGGCCTGGAGGTGGGACAGGAAGATGATCTCAACCACATATATATTTCAGTTGCATGTCAAAGTTTCGTGAGGTGTTTTTTCTTTTTTTCTAGCACAAAGAATATCCACTTTTAAGCACTAACATAAAATCTTTTTTGTTTAATTCTCGTTTTTCCGCCACCGTTGACGCTCTGTGCCCTCCCCCACCTCCGCCCACCTCACCCGCAGTCACACACAGCTGTCGGCGTCTGCGCCTCTGTCCTCCGCCCCCACGCCCACGCGGCCTGCTCTGCGCGTGTCTGAGGGAGAGCCGCGCAGTGAGAGGGCAGCGCTGAGGGCGTCTGTGGAAGTCCCTCCGTGCACCCCAGCAGTCACTTTGCCAACGTCCTGGCTTCTTTGAAATTGTTCGTAATGGACTAGTGATGTGGACGGTCTGACATGCGGTGCTGCGTGAGTGTGACCTGCAGTCGCCAGGAAACGCTGACCTTTCTGGGGAACGGTGCAGAACCTGGACGCACCAGGGGGAGGGATGGAACGGGCTCCCGCAGCTCGTGAGCTCCCACGGGCTCTGTCCGGGCTCCGACACCCACGCCGCTTCACCTGGACGGCAGTGAACTCGCCCACGGAGGGAATTAGGAGAGAACGGTCTGGTTAAACACCTGCGTGTGGAAAAGACAGGGTTAGCCCCGGTGTGGACCTGCCGGTAAATCCCGGAGGGCGGAGGCGGCCTGGCTCCCTGCAGAGCACCGTGTCCTTGGAGAGGTGTGGAGGCATGGGACGGCTCTGAGCTCCTCGTGGGCGGGCAGGTGGGCGCGGGGCTCGGCCTGGGGGGAGGCTGTCCTGCACGCCCCACAGCTGCCTCGCGGGAGGCTTGGTCCAGCTGTGCACTCCTCACGGAGGAGACAGGACTTGGGGGCAGGCAGGCAGGAGAGCAGGGGAGGGGCTGCGGGGCAGCCGAGGGGCAGCCACCTGTGACCTGCACAGAGGCCTCACCAGGAGGTCTCCGACAGGTGCTGCTTTTCCTGGCAATCGGTAGGTCTCGCCCTCCTCTGCCCCTAGCTGGCAGCTGTGCAGGCCTCGGTGACTCCGCCCTGCACAGGGGGAGAGCAGGCTGGAGAGAGCTCGTGAAAAAGAAGGAGAAAACCTGGGCTGGGAAGAGTTCTGGGCCACGCGTCTGTGCGAACCCGGAAAGTACGGGCCCTGTCCGCATCCCTTCGTTCGTTCCCCAGGCGTAACTGAGCTCACGTCCCTGCTCTCTGCCTGCCCCTGAGGAATCCCCGTCTGCGGACAGCGCCCGGAGTGGTAAAACATGATGGTTTGCTTCTAACTGTATGTCCTGCCTACTTCTTGACAAGTTTTAGCTGGGGAGAAAATAAAGGCCGAGTACATGGTGACCGCCCAGTTTCCAAGAAAATAATTTCTAAATAATAAGAGTCCATATAACAATTAAAATGGAAACAAACCCACTTATTTTATGAACTGTTCTGACCTGTAGATGTTGGCTCAAATAGAAAAATAGAAACCATGTCTGGGAGCTGGAGCCAGCCCGTGGGACACCAGTGACCTCTGACTGAGCTGTGGCATCCCGGCTGGAATGTCACCTCTGTGAGGCCAGGTCCTCGTCTGTCTCACTGGACGAGCACCGCAAACACCGACTGGTGCACAGCGTAGCAGGCGCTCAGCTCATACGTGTTGTGTGCATAATTAACGCTACCATTAAGTCTCTCTGACTTATGCAGAACTAAATATGTAGAGAAATATGTTGAGTTTCCTAAAATGCCACTTCTGGTCATATAGAAAGAATCCACCTTATAATTATTGTTAAGTAGTTATTTGAGGGTTTTTAATATACTTGGAAATTACTGATGAATAAATTCTACATGGCAAAAAAAATTCTTTAATGCTATGGACCAGCTTAATTCCTGCTCAGCCTTCAGACCTCAGTCTGTGTCCTTTCCCTGGAAGTCTCTTTCCCAACAGCCCTCCTGTCCACTCCTCCTCTTACCCTGGGTCGGTACACACACCCTGCCCGGGGCCCCAGGCACTTTGGGCGGGCCTCTGCCACGGCCCTCCGCCTCCCACGTGCCCTGATGCACCGGCTCATCCCGTGTCCTTGTGGGCTGACGCCCCTGAGGTGGTCTGGTGTCTGATTTGTAGCCCTCGGCATCGAGTGACAATTCAACAAATCTGTGTTGGATAACGTAGCGGCACTGGATCGTAAGGAGTGGAGAACTCTGACGTGTTCTCTGCCTGGCGGTCTCCGTCGGGGCTGCCGTCAGGTTTTGCACAAACCCCTCACCGCTCAGCGCCCCTCGTGCAAGCCGAGCAAGCACTGTTGGACCCTGCAGGGCTGAGTCACAGTTCAGAGCAAGCAGACATAGGCGAAGAGTTGTGAGCGCCATAATAAAAGGGTGTGGGGGTGCTGTGAGAATACGGAGGGCTCCCCTGGGATCAGGAGTCTGAGACGGCGTGAGGACCCTGCCCACGGCTGGCGGAGGGGAGCCGTCTTCTCCTCCGTTGGGGAGTAGTCTCAGAGTCGCTGCCCATCGCTGGGCTCCATGGTTGATGTCTCCGGCACTCTGCTCCTGGACAAGGAGGACAAGGGTGCCGTTCTGAAAGTGGGGAGCACAGAGGACGCACGATGGGGGAGCAGGTGAAAGAAAGTCGGTGCTCACTTGCCATTGGGACATTTTGGTAGTGACAAGAAACAGAACTCGGGAGCAGCATGCTTTTTGAAGACTTCAGAAAAAAAATTTTTTTTAATCCTCACTCAAGGATATGTTTTGTTTGTTTTTACTTTAGAGAGAGAGGAAGGGAGGGAGGGGGAGAGAGAGAGAGAGAGAGAGAGAAACATCGATCAGTTGCCTTATGTGTCCCCTGACCCGAGGCTGAACCTGCGACCTGGGTGTGTGCCCTGACGGGAACTGAACCCCAAACCTTTTGGTGGATGGGACAATGCTCCAGCCGACTGAACTACCCGGCCAGGGCAAGGCTCGTACATTTTAAAATCAGAGGGTGAGGAGTTATTGGAAGGCAGGATTACAGAACAGCTAAACGGTAAATACTAGAATCAGAACCCGTGGTCGTGAAGGCATGTGGTGTAGATCACAAGGAAGAGGGATTCAGTCTGGTCTTACAAGAAATAAACGTTCAGTTAGGGAACAGATCATCTAATGAAAAGGTGAGGTCGGTCACAACTTAAAATGCATCCTCCCCATTGAGGAGTCCTTTAAGATGTCTCTGCATGTGTACCCCGATTTCAGCCCACAAGGATCAGAGGCAGGACTCGCTGGAAAGAACCGTGCGGAAGATTTCTGGAAATCAATTCAGTTTCATAACATTTTCTCGTACAATTTTAATACTTTCAGAAAAACATTCAAGTCAAGCAAAGCATGTTTGTTGATTCATTCTTTTTATGAACATTCAAAGTCTACCTGCTAAGTTCAAGCCACCGATCCAGAGATTTAAATGTGTTTAATTTTGCTCCAGTCTCCCTAGCCCCTCCCTGGTCCCCGCTCTGGAGGGGTGAAAACGCAAGCAATAGTGTCCATCGTTAGAGACGTTAGCTGTTCGTGATTCATTGAGCTAGGTGTTGATGTTTACCAACCAGAACAGCTTTAACAATGAAATTACTGCCTTTTCCCCCCAATAACTCTCAAGGGTTTGTCGTTAATAACGTGAACCGAGCCAGAAGTGGTCCCCATTATATAATCATAAATCTTGCCTTGAGGAGATAAAATATAATGTTATCTGTTTGAGCACAATTAGTTAAATGGTCACACTTTGCATACGAGTGGACTCCATGCAAATAAGTGTACACATTCCAATTGGACGGCATTTATAGAGATTTAGTAATTTATCCCATCGCCTCTGCAAGGGAAAGGGAAAGGCCCATTTATGCAATTGCTAAAATATGGCAGGTAATGACACATTCGTGGTTAATATCGCTAATAAATTTGAAAATTCACATTTTTATTGATAAACATTTTCTTGAAATGCAGTCTAGGAGGGCAGACTGTTAAATTTAAGTACTTTGTAAATGAGAATTGTGGACGGTGGTGTGAACAGAAGGGGCGCAGTGTCCAGAGCCATCCCCCGGCTCACCTGCGCTCGGCCGTGCGTTTCGTATTTCACATTTATGTGCCACCAGATCGCACAGCATGTTAGGGGGCAAATTAGCCTGGTAACAGAGTAACGATCGCAGTAAATACCGTGCTTCGCCTTGTGGACTTAAATTACATGTAATATTTCAGGAAAATACTTCCATTAGTCTAGCTTAATGTATTGAAATATTTTGCCTGTAAATTTACGTATAGAAGATACGCTTAGTTATCTCTTTGACACACACACACAGAAAGCATGTTATTCAGTCCAGATAATCTGAGGTCTAAAGTTATTTTTACTCCTTAAAAGCCTTAAAATATCGTTAATATTTCAATCTGCAAAGGCCGTAATGAAATCGTGCATAGCTCAGGGTGCCCCGATAATGGTTTCCTCGTTGAGTTAGATTTCTTTAGAATTCCAGAAAATTTTTGAGAGAAATAAATTCATACCTTAAAATAATATTCCAGGATTCATCTTAAAATGTGTAGCATGCTAAAATATATGTTTGTCGTTCAAGTTTTGCCATACTTAACCGTTATGCCAGTTTTAGTGTTCTTTCTACTGATTGCCTTCTGCATTGATCGGCGCATGTGATTTTCTGAACTTTATTTTGTGCTGTCTGTGGACTTCATGTCTCATTTTTTATTCCCATAAAGATTCCAGAAGCTTATTTCACTAGAGATCCCCATACGTTCCTTCTTACAAAGGACTTTGTCGAGGTATATGCGTTGTGTTTAGTGTCAAATGGGTTCTGTGTCCTCTGGTCGTCAGCTGTGTCATGTACTCACAGGTCACCTTTGCACACAGCCCCAGCTGCTGAGTCAGCAGTGACTCGGCTCACAAGCACATTTGGAGGGGCACTCACAGCTCGTCCACAAGGTGCTGGCACTTGGACGGCTGCCCCCGAGAGGAGGGCGTCGGTGAGCTCCCTGGGCTTCTTCCATGCCGACTTGGGGTCCGCTCGCATGTCGTAGGGCGTCTTGACCTCCTCGGTGACACCCCGTGACTGTGCCCCTCTCCCTCCACGCAGGCCATGGAGGCACAGATCCAGAACTTCGGACAGACGCCCTCGCAGCTGCTCATCGAGCCGCACCCGCCCCGGAGCTCGGCCATGCACCTGGTGAGACAGCGCCTGTGGCGTTTCCCTTGTAGCTGGATGCAGAGCGAATGAAGGCGTGTTTGGCTGTGCTTTCAGCGGCTTCTCCGTGTGTGGGTTAACTCTCCACCTGGATACCCACTGATCGCCCAGGGAGGGAGAGGGGGGGTGCGTTCTCACCTGCACGACCTGGGGGTTCGCGAGAGGACCGTCTTCTCTGGCTGCACCTGCCTCCTGACACCCTCCTGCACACGTGGTCAGCACGCCCGCAGCCAGATCAGATCAGATCTATAAATTATAATGACTCCATAAACAAATCATTTGCTCAGTTGAATCTTTTCGGGCAAGGTGAGGTAAGGGGAGTAGTTCATTTTAAGAAAAGAAAAGATATATTAAAGTAATTTATGGCCACGGCAGAGAGGCGGTCCAGCAGAGGGGCTGAGCACGAGGGCCCGAGCCAGGGTCAGACACTGTCTCTGGCACTAACTAGGGAGGGACTTGGGCAAGGTCTTTTTAACTTCCTCCTCGCGGTCCGTCATCCCTGAGACGTTCACGACTCTGCGTGTGGCACCTAGACGGGCACTGGGCAAGCAGTGAGTCCTCCGGAAACGTCAGCTGGTGTCCTGGGTCACCAGGAGCTCCTGGAACTAAAACTTGATTCCATTTGCAAAGGAACAAGTAAAGCCCTTTTCATTCGAATGTGAATTTTAAAAGCCCAGTTTCATAACAAAGCAGTCCTTTTTAGTTCATTAGCAAATAGTGAACACGTCCCTCTTGATCTAATTTGAAGGGGGTAAAACTTTTTCTGATACATTTATTTACAATTTATTTTTTACTGACTTTTCACTATTTTTTGCCTCTAGTGAAAAATGCTTGAAGGTAAAAATGTATTTGCAAAAATGCGATGCACATCAGTTTTTCTAGACAGTTCTCAAGACAGCAAGTACCCTGTTTGGGGGAAAAGGCTCTGGAATATGGCTCATACTGTATGTACACACATTTAGAAGCTGTGATTCTGTGATGGAAGTGTTTTCTCCACCTCTCGTTTATTCTGTCGGTTACGTAACAATGCTGCATCGAGCGCCTTCTGTGCGGCAGGGTGGTGGGCTCACTGGCAGTACACAGGCAAATACATCGGGAGTCAGTCGCCAGACTCCTAGTGAAACGTCAGTGAAAGTGTCTGTTTGAAAACACTTGTTTTCTCTCCAGTGGCTCCACCAGTTTCAGCCCCTTGATTGGTGACTAATGGACTCTTCGGCTGACCGTGTCCTTGTGTGACAAAGCTGACGGGTCTGCACCGAGGGTCCCGTTCCCACACAGACACCCAGTCACCGGCAGTCCTGGCGCCTCAAGCCTCAGATGACACATTTTTAATAAACTGTCCATGAGAATACATCTCACACTCTACTTTATGAGATGCTTTGGCAGAAGAGTTTATTCCAGAGTTCTTTTTCTCTGTTTAATAATAATAATAATAATATTTATCCTGGATGAATGCCCACTCAGAATTCACTGCTTTCCTAGGGGAATTGTTAGAGACTAAATTGACATGGATCTGTTTATAAAGAAAATGCAAGCTTTCTAAGTTCATGTAGCAGAGAATTCATATGTATCGCAAGCAATTACAAGCCAGGTATGAGTGCTCAATGATGCTTCTTTCCAGGGTCCCTAGTGGGTGTCTTTATAGGACAGTGTTTATAGTGTTTTGTAGTACTCACCAGTGGTACTTACAGTATCTACTTTCTCTCAAGTCATATGCTGGGAGTTTGAGAAACAATGATTTAAAAAGTGAAGGCAGGTCTAGCCCGAAGGGGGCCCCGTCCGCAGGGCAGGAGGTGTGACCACGAGCAGTGGGTAGCGCCCCCGCGGCCGGGGACAGGCTGTGTCGGGGTGCTGCTGCTCTCGCTCTGCAGACTGTAGCCGGACCCGGTCGGCCAGGTGCAGAATGGACATACCAACGCATTGACTTTACACTTATTTTCCCACCAACCCGGTGCTGTAACTGCAGTGGGTGTGTGTGCGGCGTGGGGTGGACACATGCACAGACTGACTTCTCACACTGCGGCCGTGGTAGTTAAGACCCCGGGGCCCTGCCCGGTGACGGCCAGAGTCCCGCTCTTGTCCCCGTGCCGTCTCCCCAGCGCCAGCTTTAGCATGGCGTTGTGCGCTGTGTGTGCCCCCGCCCGCCACCTGTCTGAACCCGCCTTCCGGAACCGTCACTAACTGCCTGTCCCTCTGTTCTCTTCACTCTTCCCTTTCTCCTCAACAGTGTTTCCTTCCACAGAGTCCGCTCATGTTTAAAGACCAGATGCAGCAGGATGTCATCATGGTGCTGAAGTTCCCATCCAACTCTCCCGTGACCCACGTCGCGGCAAACACCCTGCCGCACCTGACTGTCCCCGCCGTGGTGACCGTGACCTGCAGCAGGCTGTTCGCCGTGAACCGATGGCACAACACCGTAGGTGCGTGCGCCAGGCGGGCCCCTCCCCACGGGCCCTGGACCGCGCGGAGGCGGGCTGCGTTCAGTGACCGCAGAGCGCTTGGCTGTGGTCAGTGTGCAGTAAGTGTTTGGGGAATAGAAGCGGTTCCACAGATCAGTCTGTCCTTCCAGCCCAGACACACCCAGCCGTGTCCCGTGTTAAACACAGGTGAGCTGGAGTCTCCCGAATGTGCATTTCCTGACGGTGGTTTCAGGTCCTCTCTCGTTCACGTCATTCGTTTCTTCAGCACACGTCCGAGTGGCCACCGTGTGCCCGACGGTCTGAGCACTGGGCGCAGGGCGGTGGCCGCGGCAGACACCTCTCCTGCGGAGCTCAGCGACTTTCAGAAAAGACAGTCTGAATTATTCAGGGATTTCACAGGGCTTGTCTTCAGACTCAGTCCTGGAAGTTCCAGCCGGTTCATCTTGAAGTGATATCATTCTGTCATAAAATTAGACATACTGATGCTTACCTAATCAGGACAGGAGTGGACGTGACAAGTTTAGTTCGCCAGTTCACCACTGAAATCTCCCTGGCAGCCCAGGACTGCCGCCTCCAGGCCCGAGTGGATGAGCCGTGGGCTGACCTCCAGTGTACTGATTTCTGTATCGCTCTGAAAAACAGAGTGATTCATCCCCTAGCTATTGTCCTCAAAGTTTCTAAGTGCGCCTATTTACAGTTTTTGGTGCTATTATCAACATGACGTAGAACTACTTCCACTCAATCAGAAATGTATAGCAGACATCTTCAACATACAGGGCTGGGCCCTGGCCGGTCTGGCTCAGCGGTTAGAGCGTCACCCGCGGACCGGAGAGGCCTGGGTTCGGTTCCCGCTAAGGGCACGTACCTCGGTGGCCGTTTGTCCCCGGCCCCGGTTGGGGTCGTGTGGGTGGCAGCCACTCGATGTGTCTCTCTCACATCGATGTTTCTCTCTCTCTTCCTCTCTCTCTCCCTCCCACTCTGTCTGAAGATAAGTGCAAAAATGTCCTTAGGTGAGGATAAAAAAAAAACAAAAACACAGGGCTGGGCAAAAGTAGGTTTATAGTTGTTCATATGGAAAATAATATAGTAATAAATAAACAATAATACAAGAATTAACTAGCCCTGGCCAGTGTGGCTCAGTTGATTGGCTCGTCCAGTGCACTGAAGCGTTGCTGGTTCGATTCCCGGTCAGGGCACACGCCAGGCTGCAGGCTCCATCCCCAGTGAGGGGTGTGCAGGAGGCAGCTGATGAATTTTTCACTCTCACCTCAGTGTTTCTCTGTCTCCTTCTCTCTTCCTCTCTGTAAAAATCAATAAAAAATGTGAAAAAAGAAATAAACTCTGTTTTGCATACGCACAACTGCAAACCTACTTTTGCCCCACCCTGTGTATGATAATTCACAAGAGTCTTCGCCTTTAGAAATGTTTTGCATTGAGAAAAAATTATGAAAGACTAAATTTTTCTTAAGAATTGTTCAAAAGTATTATATGTTATATAACCACATGTAAAAAATTATGACTAAACTCAATCACGCCCTAAACATTAATCCTCTGAGATTAAGATTTTACTGAGGTTAAGACATTAGGTGTGGCTCAATTTTATTTTATTTTTTAAAAGAATTTTTTTTTCTTTATTTATGCCCATTGAGTATGATGTTGGCTGTAGGTTTTCCATATATGGCCTTTATTATGTTGAGATATGGTCCCTTTATTCCCACATTGCTGAGAGTGTTTTATCAGAAATGGGTGCTGGATTTTGTCAAATGCTCTTTCAGCATCTATTGATATGATCATATGGTTTTTATCTTTCATTTTGTTTATGTGGTGCATCACATTTATTGATTTGTGAATATTGTACCAGCCTTGCATCCCTGGGATGAATCCCACTTGGTCATGGTGAATAATTTTTTTCATGTATTGCTGGATCCGATTTGCTAATATTTTGTTAAGGATTTTGGCATCTATGTTCATCAGGGATATTGGCCTGTAGTTTTCTTTCTTTGTAGTGTCTTTATCTGGTTTTGGAATTAGAATTATGCTGGCCTCATAAAACGAGTTTGGAAGACTTCCTTCTTGGATTTTTTGGAATAGTTTGAGGAGAGTGGGTGTTAGTTCTTTGAATGTTCGGTAAAACTCCCCCGTGAAGCCATCCGGGCCTGGGCTTTTGTTTGCTGGGAGAGTCAATTACATCTTCAATTTCCTTCGTTGTTATTGGTCTGTTCAAGTTTTCTATCTCTTCCCGGTCCAGTTTTGGGAGACTATGTGTTTCTAGAAATTCGTCCATTTTGCCTAGATTTTCCAATTTGTTGCCGTATAATTGTTCATAATATTTTTTAATGATCCTTTGTATTTCTGTGATGTCAGTTGTTACTTCTCCTCTTTTGTTTCTGATTTTATTTGGATCCTCTCTTTTTGTTTCTTGGTGAGTCTGGCTAAGGGTCCATCAATCTTGTTTATCTTTTCAAAGAACCAGCTCTTTCTTTCATTGATCTTTTGAATTGTTTTTTAGTTTCTATGTTGTTTATTTCTGCTCTGACCTTAACTATTTCTTTCCTTCTGCTTGTTCTGGGTTTTTCTTTTTGTTTACTTTCTAGTTCTTTAAGTTGTGAAATTAAATATTCAATTAGAAATTTTTTCTTCTTTCTTGAGGTAGGCCTGTGACTACCTGAAGTACTATGAACTTCCCTCTCAGGACTGCTTTCGCTGCGTCCCATAGATTGTGTGTTGTTGTGTGTTCATTTTCATTGGTTTCCAGGAATTTTAGAGAGAGAGGAAGGGAGAGGGAGAGAGAGATAGAAACATCAATGAGAGAGAACATCGATTGGCTGCCTCCTGCATGCCCCCCACTGGGGATTTGGCCCACAGCCTGGGCATGTGCCCTGATTGGGATTCAAACCGGCAACCTCTTGGTCGATGCTCAACCACTGAGCCACACTGGCTGGGCGTGGCTCAATTTCATACCTTCAGTTGACTTGCCCTGTACTGAAAGGAGGCCCTCGTGGGTGGGACCCCCATCTTCCCCTCTGCCTGTGCCCAGGTGAACCTGTGCGCACACCCATCTCATAGGCCTGGCCTTTTCTTAGATTTCGGCCTCACTGGTTGCCCAGCAACCTTAGCTCTCTTTGGGGTTCAAGAAATGTTGTGATCATCTAGTTTATCCAGCTTTTTCTTGTTGTTAGGATATTAACACTCTTTTTAGATTTCCACATTCTACATCCTCAGTGGAAACTAGCAATCTCTGTTGTAATGATTTCTTTTGAGACTATCTACAAAAACATGTGGTGAGACTGAGTCATTCTTACAATGATTTACCAAATACTTTTAAGCAAATGTTTATTTTGTATGATTGTCATAAAACACTGCCTATTAGAAAATGCCTTTTTTCTGAGAATGTGATGGTAGTTTTCTCTTCTTATTCAATCTGTAGGTCTCAGAGGAGCTCCGGGGTACTCCTTGGATCAAGCCCACCATCTTCCCATTGAAATGGACCCGCTCATTGGTATGCTGACAACACAGTGTGTTCCCCTGGCTGACTGTCCACGGATCCTTTTGTGGTTATTTGTCACAAATGACAGTTGAATGATATTTTTTTCTGCCACAAAATTAATGTGGAAATAATGCCAAATCACCATCAAAGAGCTGTGCAAATCATCATATGCAATCTAAGAACTTTTTGGTATTAAACAATTATTTGTGGCTTTCCTTTGTTTTAAGAGGTCATTTTAGTTGGTTCTGAACAAGGCAAACAACAGCATGTCCCCAAAACATGGATATAGGGTGTCTGTAGATTCTATTACATTTTGAAAATGAAATGCATTTTAATAAACACTGGCTGTATATTTATTCAAAGTGTGCATGCATTTTGGAGGACACCCTGTGTTTCCACACTGCTCTTTCTTTCAGCCTAAACCAGTCTTTTACAGCTTTATAGTATTTAAAATGTGTAAGAGCTCAAAGAGATGATTAAGGAAAACTAATACTGAAAAACATCTTTCTTAGAAATCTTTACTTAGTAGGGCTGAAACAGTTTTTAAATGAAAGACTTTGTATAAATTGCAAGCTCGTGAGCTGTAACTCTTTGCAGAAGGTAGTCCTGATATTTTAGAATAATCACGTGCATTTACTGGCCGTGTGATCCAGAGCAGGCCCTCAGCCCTCCTAGGCCTCAGTGTTACAGGTGCAAGCTGGTTTGTAACACTGATGTTGGCTCTCCCTGTTTCAGGGGGTCATGCAGAGAACTCAGAAAAAAATCAGAATTCTTTGAAGAATTATTAAGCCATATACAAGTTATAGTATTTTTTCTTAGATTAATTCACCCTTTGTCTTTGAATCCAGAAATAAGAGAGAGGCAGGCAAGGTCAGGCATCCCCCTACACAAAACGGCATTTCTGTGTCCTTGGACGGATAGAAGGTTCGGGCCAGGAATATTTTTGGAGTCCAGCTATACCATGAAACAGCAACAGTGTCACAGACAGGTGGAGTGTACCCATGGAAAAATTAATAGTTAAAGGACCAATTATATAATTATATAGCATTATAACTTGCGTAGTTTTGAAGTGACTTGGGATCTTTAATTTTATTTTTCTTTGCTTTTGTATCCATTTTGTTGTTTATCTCCTCTAGTAATGATTGCAATGATTAGCATCAGGTTGGCAGATCTCCACAAACAGCCGCACGCAGATTTAATTGGCGTTAGAGAGGGATGGTGGTTTCTGCATCTGCATTTCTGTTTGAGGATTCAGCCCAGAGCCAGGGAGCGCCCGGGAAGGGCCATGTAGAGCAAGCACAGGCTGGCATACAGATGGGCACAGGAAATCAGACCTTGTCTGCGTTCCGGACTTCATTCAGATCGAATCCCGGTGCTGTCCACTGACTCCGCCTGTCTCTCTCCCCCTCAAGTCCTCGCCCAGCCTTTCTATCCTCTGCTCCCCCGCCGGGCTGCTGGAAAGGCCTTCTCTTTGTTGACAACCATGTCTCTCAGGCTGCTGATCCTCAGCTCCCGGCGGGACTGCCCACAGCAGCACACCGCCCAGACCTCTGCCTCCTCTCTCCCCCTGCATTGCAATGCCATCAGAAAGTGACAGAGTGGGGCAAATATTAAGATTTTTTTTCTCATAGAGCGTACCTCATGCCATATTATTCCTCATTATTATTGAACTTGTTGGATACTAATTAACTTGTGCATGGTAAATATCTATACGATTAAATGAATTTAGGTATTTTTATTATTTTAAAGTCATTATTTTGAATTCCTCATATTGTATTTATTTATTGAAGGAGGAAGAACTTAAATTTATGACCATTTTTAAATATGTAATATGATTTATAAATAATTACTAAAATGTTTCCATTCCTCATGGGTAAACGTTAAAATCTTAATACTCTTACAGCCTTAAGGAAGCATTTCGACACAGATGAAGCGTAAAAGCATTCCTTCTGTAAGTGCTCGATGAGACGCGTGTGAAATATTGCTTTAATTTTTTCCCTCTTTACGTTTAGCCAATAACTCCGGGGTGAGCAAGCGGCAGATCACGGACCTCGTGGACCAGAGCATCCAGATCAACGCGCACTGTTTCGTGGTCACGGCTGACAACCGCTACATTCTCATCTGTGGCTTCTGGGACAAGAGCTTCCGAGTCTATTCTACAGAAACAGGTAACTTCCCTTTGAGACACCGTATTCTCTCCAAAATGCCCATTGTTGCACCCAGACTTACTGTGAAATCATCACGATGCAGGCATTTTTATCTTGAGCGCCAAGATCCAAATTCAATGTTGACCTTGTAAGTAATAACATGATCGTGCCATACGTGCTGAGCTTTGGCACGAGCCCTGCCTTCACAGGACAAAAGGGGCGTGTCTCCTTCCCCAAGTCACCTTCAGGAAAAGACCTTCAATCTCCCCTCACTCTGGCCCAAACAAAAAGTCATCATTGTGTTATCTTGTAAGTCCTTTTCTTAAAATTCCCAAGTGATGCTCTTGTATTATTTTTCAGAAGCAACTCGAGAAGGCAAATCTGCAGCTAGATTTGAATCGCCTTACGAACTTGCAAGTCTGTAGGGTCTCTTGTCGCAGATCTAGTAAAACAAAGTTATCATCGTTTGAAGAAAAATAGCAAACGCATTCAACCTGCCGTTTCTGTGTTTCAGGGAAGTTAACCCAGATCGTGTTTGGCCACTGGGATGTGGTCACCTGCCTGGCCAGGTCAGAGTCCTACATAGGTGGGGACTGCTACATTGTGTCAGGGTCCCGGGACGCCACCCTGCTTCTCTGGTACTGGAGCGGGCGACACCACATCATCGGAGACAACCCCAACAGCAGTGAGTACCGTCTGGAGCCGGCCAGCCAGACCGCGCGTGCCTCTCAGCAGAATTCCCCTTTTTAACTCTCCTAATCGTCTTTCCTGAGGCCGTAAGGATTTTAAAATATGAAAGCATACGTGGCCAAATTGCCTATGGGAATGTAGCTGTGTTCAACGTGTAAAAGCCCTGGCCGGTTTGGCTCAGCGGTTAGAGCGTCGGCCCGCGGATGAGTGAGTTGCTGGTTCGATTCCGGTCAAGGGCACGGACCTCGGTTGCGGTTCGTCCCCGGCCCTGGTTGGGATTGTGCGGAAGGCAGCCAGTTGATGTGTCCCTCTCACGTCGATGTTTCTCTCTCTCTCTCTCTTCCTCTCTCTCCCTCCCGCTCTATCTGAACAAAAAAAATGAGGGGAAAAAATGTCCTCGGGTGAGAATTTAAAAAAAAAAAAAGAGTACAATAACCTGCAGCCTGGAGATGCTCCCAGGTCCCTTCCCAGCGACCTTCTGCCCAGGTGCCCTCCGCCCAGGTGCCCTTCCTTCCTCTCAGACGCCCTGCCCTTCAGCCTCCCTGAGTGCCACCTGGCTCATTGAACCTCGGAGGGTCTCTCAGTTGAGTGTGCTCTCCCCTCCTGAGTCCCCACAGATGGACTGCACGTCGGTGAGGACGGCACTGCTTTCCGCCAGGTGGTGCGGTAACTTTCTCCTTCTATTCATTCAGCAGCAGTTGGGCACCCGTCAGAGCGGCCACTGGGAGGGCAGACCCTGGATAAGGGCTCCTCTGGGATGACTCCGGGGTGCTTCATTCATAGTGCTGTTCGGGGTACCCTGTAGGACTCCAGACTAAAATCGTTTGGGGAAATACCACACACCCTCCTACTCGCTGTGAGTCTCTGAAAGTCTCACGCAGATACGTCCGTTGACATTTGTTTGGCCCACAGTTTCTCAAACATGTTTCCACGGAAGCTTTGTTTGTGGGAAGCCGTTCTCACCCTGGCACGGGTTCGAGGAGGCCCCGCAGTGCCACGAGCCTCCTTTCCGTCTGAGGTCTCTGGATCCCGCGTGGCGGCACACGGCAGGTCTCCGGCGCCTGCTGTCACACGACTGAAGACCCAGATACGCTCGGAATAACGGTTGTGTTTAGTTACCGAGCTGTCAACAATGCGCGTTCACGTATGTCCTGGGAAACAGAATGTTTCTGTAAGGAGTGGGTTGTGGCAAGTCCCTGACCGGGGTTATTCCGATCACAGTTCATACCCGGGTCCCGGCCTGCACAGCTCTCCACAGTGGACTGGAACTTGACACTAGGAGAATCTGTGGCACAACAGAGACAAGAATTTCTCAAGAACGCTGTGTGTCGGCCACGGAAGTAGTGTACGGAGAGGGACGTGTGCGAGGTGCCCGGGACACTGTGGCTGGAGGCTGCCCCGTCCGTGCCAGCCTGGGGGCGGCTGGGCCTGGCACCGCCCTGCACACCTGCCCTTCCTCCGCTCGCCCAGCTGGCACGCACTGTGACGGGATCCTGCCAACGGGGAGAGCCTTTCGACAGAAAAGACAGACGATAGATGACTGATAGACAGACAGACAGACAGACAGACGGTGGAGATACGGACATCGAGCCAGATGACCACATGTTTGGAGGGTTGCTCTCGTTGCCTACAGCTGGAGCTGAGGAGCAGGAGATGACGAAACACAGTGTGTTAGGAAGTAACGTCGCTCGTTGGAGATACTGAATAAAGGGACGTGTGCTGCCCTGGCCGGTGTGGCTCCGTGGTCCGAGCATCGACCCACGGACCAAAGAGTCCCGGGTTCGATTCCGGTCAAGGGCACGGGCCTCGGCTGCGGTTCGTCCCCAGCCCTGGTCAGGTTGTGTGGGAGGCGGCCAGTCGGTGTGTCTCTCACATCGGTGTGTCTCTCTCCCTCCCTCCCTCCCTCCCAATCTGTCTGAAGAGACACAGAAAAATGTCCTTGGGTGAGGATTAAAATAATTAATTAATTAATTTTAAAAAAAGGAAACGCAAGTATTACACGTTTCAGCTCTGCTCCAAGCTGTGACACTAGTCTAAGGAAAGAATTTCCACGTCGCCTGGTTTCCAAGCTGTTCAAGTATCCGCGACCAAGTCCGCCTGACGGCAACCGTGCTTCGAGTACTGAGGGGCCGCCCTCCATTCGCTCCTTTTAAACACCGTGTGCTTTAAAACACTTATTCTAGCAGAACTCTGGGGTGCGTGTGTGTGTGTGTGTGTGTGTGTGATGGCTTTATTATTCTCAGGTGTGCTACATTGTCACATTCTTTTATCTAAATGTATTTTCACAAATTTCCAAGTTTGCTTATGCCCACAGCAGTGTGACATTCGTTGGAAAAGTTGAATTCCGCAGCAAGTCTGCGTAGTATCTTCTATTTGTATTGACAAAAATTAGACTTATTATGAAAAAGATTTTTAAACAGAATACTGCTTTCAGTCCAATTAACTAACATCTTCGAAATGAAGCTCAGAAATGATTAAAATGATATTTCCCCCAAAATGGATTTATTTCTTGAGAGCTACCATCTGGTAGCAGAGATAAGATATTTTATATAATGTACTGCTATGAGGTAAAGACTTTCAAAGAAAAAATGTTAAATTATAGTAATTATCTGTGTTAGCTACTTTATTTTACATTATTTTCTAATATTCTTTTAAACCGAAAGATGGCTAACAGTTGATTATAGCTTTAGTCCTTCAGTTAGCAAGAAATGTTAGATGCAGTAATATTTAGCGTTTCAAGTTCCTCACAGCAGGGGCTGTATAAATAGAAACATTTCTATTAATCCTTAAGAACAAAATTGTGAATGTTGTATTTGTTAAAAGGCAGCGTTTTATTTAAGCTTGAAACAGAGACACGATTGCCCTTCAGAAGTTACAGCAGGAAATTATCAGTATAAATTTTTTAGTATTACCTCCATATATGAGTTTATTTTTGATCAAAAAATGTTCATCATTCTGAAGCTAAACCACTTTCGTGAAGCCCACCTGCCTGAATGTGTGGGCATCTATCTAATGGGCACGCGTGCAGTGGGGCTTCATTTCATGTTCTTTACTACGGGGTGGGCTCTTCTAGGACCGGGGAGCACCTGAAGTGTGGCTCGGACAGCAGGCGTGCCCTGGGTGCCTACTGTGTGCTGGCACTGTCCTTTCCAAAAATTATTGGGGTGACTGTTTAGCAAGATGATACTGGTCCCATGGGCACAGGTCCACAGCACGTCATCTGCACACGGTACAGAGTCCGTCACCGTTTATGCCCCGACCTCCCCCAGCCCCTCCCCCAGCAGTCACCACACCATTGTCCCGGTCCATGAGTTGTTTTCTCTTTTCTTCCTTTTTTTGCGTCATCGTCCCCCCACCCCAGCCCCCGACCCCCAACAGCTGTCAGCCTGCTCTCTGTGAGTCTGCCTCTGTTCTCATTTTGTTAATTAGATTCCACACAGAAGTGAAATCATTGGTAGTTGTCTCCCTGACTGCTTATTCCGCTGTGCGTGATGCTGTCCAGGTCTGAGCAGTGGGGAGCGCGGGGGCGTCCCGTCCCCGCTCTGGAGTCTGCAGGCATCCATGCGCACTGATCTCAAAGCTGCTTTCCTTGTTCGGATGTACTGATACATTACATATGTGTTACATGAATCACGAATTGCTATCAGATGACATTTGGTGTCATTAGTGCTTTGAGCATCTATAAAATGCTTAGCCTTACCTCTTGGGTACAAATTGATGATTATGTGAAAACTGCCTTCAGCTTTTTGCCATACATATAATCACAATGGGGAAAACCGTAATGAGTCATGCTTAGTATTTGATTGACTGGACTGATTTATGGCCCGGTCTGGTGAAATGGCCAACCCAGTAGCCTAAATAAGTACTCGTGACTGGAGAGGCCATATGTGTTGGCCAGTTCCCTTTCTGCCCTTCCTGTAGAGTCACAGCACACACGGAACGGACTGTCCCGTCGGGGCTCAGTCGTGGCTGTTGACATAGCGTCAGGAAACTCACAATGTGGAAGAAAAAGGTGTTTTTCCCTGGTCCAGTTTAACCTGTTGCAGCTCCCCATTCCCAGGTGCGGGAACCGGGCTGTTTTCCGTTTCCGACTGCATTGCTGCCCAAGACCGGGAAGCAGGTTATGTACAAACTCGTAGCGAAGTGCGTGACGCGGTACCCTTAGGTCTGGGGCTGTGTGTACTAACCTAGACTTGGAGGAGGCAGTCCTGGCACGAAACACGATATTCCCGAAGCCGTTAGGACTCGGCGATTGGCTTGGGTATAGATAATGGATTGCTTTGTATGTCAGAGGCCGACTCGTACCTACACAGCGTACGATGGCGGGGTTCATGCCCTCACCTGCAGGTCAGGGTCACCTTAACACGGCTAGGTTTACCGTCGTGAGCATGTGAAACAGTTTATTCTTGTACTATTAGTGATTTGCTTTTTTAATATTTATTTGAATTATCTGTCTTATTTTGATTGTTGTATATCCTTACCTGTGATTTATCTCTCAGGCGCGATGCCTGGCCACTGACCCGACTTTGCCTGCCGCTGTGTGTTCAAGCCTCTTTGCCTTGTTGTTTCCAGTGGGTAGCTCCTTCGGGCCGCAGGGCAAACATGAGTGATGTGTGCAGATTGTTTTAGGTATAGAAGGTGTTTCTGGTTTTATTGTGTCAAAAATATTGTTGTGACTCATTTAAACATCTCAGAAACAATTTTTTTCTAATTATTTGATAGTTTCAGTGAATGTGTGACCAAGACAAGGAACAATTTTAAACAGATTATTAGAAAGCGCTTAGGCCATAGGAAGCTAAAGAAGAGGCTTGCCCAGCATAGGTCGCGGTTGGGTTACAGCGGTCGTATTCCTATTTTACAATACTAATAATCATCGTTACTCTTTTCACACTGGTGACTGTGAACACAGGAAACATTCCTAGAGATTTAAATAGGTCTCTGACTCGATAACAGTTGCAGACATGTGAGGGACAGATGCTTTAATCTGAATCAGACTTTTACACAAATTCTGAAACTAATTTGGAAGTGATAAAAATTAATTTGCGCGCTTTAATTGGAAGCAGCCCGCCGCACGGGGAAGGCGCGCGGACAGGCCATTTGTGCTGAAGGCTGATTGGATTTTTGTCAGGTAGCATCTTGGACTTGGCCGCGTATTCTCCTGAGCCCCTCTCTGCAATATATTACAACCCATCCCTGCCTCGTGTTCTTTAAAAGGATCAATGCTATTCCTGTTGGATCCCTAGAGCCCAAAATTCCATTGATCTGGGGACTTGACATTTCTCATTATGTGCGGCGTCTTCCAGGGTCTTCCAGCAAGAGGGTCGCGAGAGGAGCAAGGCAACGTTGTTGCCTCTTCAGCTGACACTAAAAATACACTCGGAATCAAATCTGCTTGCGGAGTGGAGGGCTTTAATGTTTATTTCAGAGATGAGGTGCTTTGGAGAGAGCTAGTTGATACATATAGGATATTTTTAAAATCATGGCAATAGGAAACTTTGAAAGAATTTGCTGTTCATCTTTTCAGATCAAATCTACAAATATCTGAGTAATGTGTATAAGATATCGGTATTGTGCTCTTTGTATTTCGCTTTTTAAAATCAAGTCTTTTAGTGACGGAGAAGCATTACTCACATGGTGAAATGAAGCCCACTGGAGAGGAGATTCCAGCCGTGCACACCCCTTCCCAGGCCCCCGCTGTGCACACCCCTTCCCAGGCCCCGCTGTGCACACCCCTTCCCAAGCCCCACTGTGCACACCCCTTCCCAGGCCCCGCTGTGCACACCCCTTCCCAGGCC
Organism: Tadarida brasiliensis; assembly: GCA_030848825.1. Classification (NCBI taxonomy): domain Eukaryota; kingdom Metazoa; phylum Chordata; class Mammalia; order Chiroptera; family Molossidae; genus Tadarida; species Tadarida brasiliensis. The sequence continues at coordinate 101,474,810 of CM061266.1, forward strand.
CTCGCTGTGCACACCCTTCCAGGCCCCGCTGTGCACACCCCTTCCCAAGCCCCACTGTGCACACCCCTTCCCAGGCCCCGCTGTGCACACCCCTTCCCAGGCCCCGCTGTGCACACCCCTTCCCAGGCCCCCGCTGTGCACACCCCTTCCCAGGCCCCCTCTGTGCACACCCCTTCCCAGGCCCCCGCTGTGCACACCCCTTCCAGGCCCTCACTGTGCACACCCCTTCCAGGCCCTCACTGTGCACACCCCTTCCCAGGCCCCCGCTGTGCTCACCCCTTCCCAGGCCCTCACTGTGCACACCCCTTCCAGGCCCTCACTGTGCACACCCCTTCCCAGGCCCCCGCTGTGCACACCCCTTCCCAGGCCCTCACTGTGCACACCCCTTCCCAGACCCTCGCTGTGCACACCCCTTCCCAGGCCCCCGCTGTGCACACCCCTTCCCAGACCCTCGCTGTGCACACCCCTTCCCAGGCCCTCACTGTGCACACCCCTTCCCAGGCCCTCACTGTGCACACCCCTTCCCAGGCCCTGCTGTGCACACCCCTTCCCAGGCCCCACTGTGCTCACCCAGCTCTGGACACTGACCCTCCTGCCCACCACAGCCTGTCACGAACACTGGCCCAGTCACACCCACTCTGTTTGCCTCCAGACTTCCCTTCCAGTGACCGTCCTGGTGCTCAGTTGGACAGCCACCCCAAACACTGGTGTCATAGGAGACCAGAGCCTGGATGGAGGGTGGGCCAGGGCTGTTCAGATGTGTGCCTGCCTATGAGATGATGCGTTTGCCTCACTGCTCAGAACAAGGAATCCTAGCTAAGGTTTAGTGTAAGTGAAGCCACCTTTTCATGAAGTGTCAGGGGACAGTGACATGTGAGAAGTGTCACCTCCCAGGACTTTGAGGGCCAGACATGCAGTGTACCATCTCTGGCAGAGACGTCCTGGGGGGCGGCTCGGAGTCCGCGCTGGGAAGGGGGCTGGCTGCTGCCGCAGGTCTCTGCCTTCCGTCCCTGTGTGGGACTAAGGCTGCAGGGGTCTTTGGCCTGGGTCAGAAGCAAGATAAAAACCGGAAGAGTGACCGGCCTGTTCTCGCGGTCAGAGCTGCAAATGGAAGACTGGCTTGGAGGAGGGTGTGGGCGTGAGGCAGCCCCTGCCTCCTGGGGGGGCAGGTGGGTCCGGTATTGGCTGTCGGGGAAGGAGACAGTAGGCGAATCGTGTGCAGGGCCCTGACCCAGGGCCAGGACCTCGGGGAAGAGGTCTGCCCGGCAACAGCGGTGCTCCGCGGAGAATGTGGCCACTGTCATCTCGGAGGGAGGAGGAATGGATGGGTTCTGTCTTCGGCTTCTCACTGAGTGCTCCATGAATATGTAATCACGTGAAACCACATCAGGGGATGTTTTCCATCCGCGGAATGTGTTTCATGTGGGTTACCGTGTGGCCTGTGGGGAACGTCAGCCCCGGCAGCTGGGCACTCGGGACCTCAGCTGCAGTCCTGCAGGTCGCGAGGACACGCATCTTCGTGAGAGAGTCCTCACGGACGCACCTCTTCTGGGCTGGCCCCGCAGACGTCTCACATCATTTTTTGAATGAATCTTGAAATCACAGGAGTGGCCGCTGCACCCGTGATTAGATCTCTTATTCTGGGATTTAAGTCCGGAGTCGATCACGTTTTATGTAGGTATCAGCGCAAACGAAGAGACCGTCTGCAGTGATTCTGCAGGGACCTCAAGCGGCCACAGACACGCGTGGGCGCTGCGCAGCCGGGAGGCGTGGGTTCCGCTGCACAGGCCGCCGCGGCCGAGGTCCTGCACAGGCTGCCGGCTCCGCTCGGCTCCGATGCCAGGGCCGGAGCTGTCCGCAGTGCACGAGGAGGTCTGAAACGAGAGCCGTGACTCATCGCGACTTTGATCATTCCCGGAAAGCCACAGACCACCTCGCTGAAAGCTCTCCGTGTCGGTTCCGCGTGGATGGCGGCCTCCGATGCCTTTGTACTTTTTCACCATCCGTGTGGAAAACGCTGAGCCGATGCTGGGTGAAAACGAGATGGGATCTGTTCGTGCTGGCCCATGAGGACTCTCGGACCTGGACGTGTTTGCTGTCGATCGTTCTGGGCCTGTGCTGCGCAGGGAGTGACGGCTGTGGTCCTGGGGCGGCCCGCGCCCTGCCCTTCGACCCCTGCCACATCCATCAGCTGTGACAGTGACGGGACATTCCCAGGACTTCGCATGAGTGTTGGGGGGTGATATCTGTCCCTGGCCGCGAAATGAAAAATAAGAAATGGGCTCTCCCCCTGCCGCTGGTTTTGCAAATGCAAAGCTTCTGATAACATTCTCTTTACTTTCTCTGGTTTAAAGAGGGAAGCGATGCTTTCGGGGGTTCCCAGAGCTGTGCCCTCGCAGCCGAGTTCTGTAGTTGATTCAGATCTGGGGAAATTGTGATGAGAAGTAAAATGTTTTAAACTTTCTAAATCAGATGCTAGCCTTTGAAAACGTATTTCCCAGTAGAAAATATATTACATACATAAGAAATATTTTAAAACTTTTTGCACATTTTTTTCAATTCCCTGCAATGGAACGAGATTGCTTTTTATTCTTTCTGTACCATGAAAGGAAAAAGTTTGGGAAACTCTTTTACTGTATATAAATTTTATTAAACATGCAGTTTCGAGGTTTTTTAATTCACCAGTCTCTCTGAGATAAAATGAATCATTTAGAAGAATTAAGGATAATATTTCACATAAAAATCTTAATAGTTAATCCTTATGTTACCAGTGAACTCAGGACATCTTTGAAGCATAATTTTATAAATTATATAAATATGTTTCAGACAAACCCAGGACTGCTGACAATTACAAGCGATATTCAATATTTCAACATATCATAGCACTGTACATACATGTAGAAAAGATCACAACTGACATGGGCTGCCCCCCCCGACACACACACACTCACACATACACACTCTCACACACACTCACTCACACACATACACACACTCACACACACATGCACACTCATACACACTCACACTCACACACTCACACACGCCATTCAAGTAAGAGTTGCCTCAAAAGCAAAATCAAAGCTAATGGAGCTGAGAAAACCCCCATAACAATGCGAGCAGTTTCTGGGGAGACTGAGGATGGGGGTGTGGAAGAGAAGGTGCGGGCAGACCAGAGGGGAGCGTCTATCCCTCGTGGGGACGCGGGCACAGTTCTGGTCCACTCCGTCCAGAGGGGAGTGTCGATCCCTCGTGGGGACGCGGGCACAGCTCTAGTCCACTCCAGACCAGAGGGGAGTGTCGATCCCTCGTGGGGACGCGGGCACAGCTCTAGTCCACTCCGTCCAGAGGGGAGTGTCGATCCCTCGTGGGGACACGGGCACAGCTCTGGTCCACTCCATCCAGAGGGGAGTGTCGATCCCTCGTGGGGACGCGGGCACAGCTCTGGTCCACTCCGTCCAGAGGGGAGCGTCTATCCCTCGTGGGGACGCGGGCACAGCTCTGGTCCACTCCGTCCAGAGGGGAGCGTCTATCCCTCGTGGGGACGCGGGCACAGCTCTGGTCCACTCCGTCCAGAGGGGAGTGTCGATCCCTCGTGGGGACGCGGGCACAGGTCTGGTCCACTCCGTCCAGAGGGGAGTGTCGATCCCTCGTGGGGACGCGGGCACAGCTCTGGTCCACTCCGTCCAGAGGGGAGTGTCGATCCCTCGTGGGGACGCGGGCACAGCTCTGGTCCACTCCGTCCAGAGGGGAGTGTCGATCCCTCGTGGGGACGCGGGCACAGCTCTGGTCCACTCCAGACCAGAATACGAGTTCACAGAGAAAACCAGGCCATGCGCGTGGAGCTCAAGCTCTGGAAGAAAAAGCATGAACTCAGCAGCCAGGTGGAGCAGAATGCACAGAAGAGAAGAGGGATTCTTTCTTAGAAGCCGTAACGTTCTCTGAGCCGAAGGTATGAGAAGGGTCCTGGGGATGTGAAGGACAGCACAGGGAATACAGCCAATGTTCTAACAACGAGGCGTGGGGCAGGGCTTACTGGGGTGAGCACTTACGAAGTTATATAATATCTGGTAACTGGGGTGTACACCAGAAATTCATATAATGACGTATGTCAACTGTAATTGAAAATAAAAACTGATTTCAAAGGGGGAGCACTGCTTACAAAGTTACTGGTAATGTGATGGGTTTCTTAAGCTAGGGGGTGAGTACAAGAGAATTTGTTTTCTCTTAATCTTATACATAGTTATAAATATTTAATATGTGATTCATTCATATAAAGTATTTCATTCCAAAGACAAAGTGAGACCACTGTGTAGAAGCTGCCGACTTGAAGAGAATGCGTGACTTTGGAGAAAAACGAAGTCTGCAGTGACATTTCTGAACCCGACAAGTGCGCGGACCCTTTGGGGAGCCGCCGTCCTTAGCCATAGCTGAGGAATGCGTTCCTGGACCCTGCACGCCTCGTTGGAGAAACACTGACTTAATTAATCAGATTTCAATTTTAAATGGTCGTGGCATAAATTTTAACAGCAAAGAGAAATTTTATTCTTATAACTGGTAAAAAAATATATATATATGTTAGAGTATCATCAAAACACAAATCTGAAATTTGAAATTTTCGGTAGAATGTTCCCACCTCGGGAAAATACCCGCAGATCCCAGGGCACACGGGCGCGAGCTGGAGAAATGCCAGGCCCCGGGAGAGTGCAGCGCGGACCAGGCTGCGGGCCTCTCGAGGAGGAAGCGGTGGCGATGAGAGCGACAGCTGGGGGTGAATGACTGTTTCTGTGGCACCCTTCCTCTTCGCAGAGGTGATATCCTAGGATCCTCTACACCAGGGCTTCTCAACCTGGGGGTCGCGACCCCTTTGGGGGTCGCACGACCCTTTCACAGGGCTCGCCTGAGACCATGGGCAAACACGTGTCCGACGGTCTCAGGAACGAGACACCGCCCCACTCCGTCTCCAGCGGGCCGCCCCATGCAGAGGCCCCACACACGACATGAGGGACTGTATGAAGGGTGGCGTCAGGAAGGCTGAGAACCACTGCGCTAGGGGCACGTACCTCCAGGATAAACCCACGTCGCAGCTACAACTGTTTCAAAATGAAAAGCCAGAGCCTGGCCAGTGTGGCTCGTTGGTTGAGCAGCGTCCCACACAGCAGAAGGCAGAGGGCTCGATGCCCGTCGGGGCGCGTGCCCAGGTTCCAGGTTTGCTCCTGACCAGGGCCCGTGCGAGCGGCAGCTGGTCCCTGCTTCTCTCTCCCTCTCTTTCTTCCTCTCTAAAATCAATTAAAATTTTTTTTAATTAAAAAAGAGAAATAGGCCACATAAGACATGAATGAGTGTGATGTTGTTAATGGAAATAGCGGGGTACCCCAAGGCATTGCTATTTGTTGAATCTGATTGCATTGCTTATAAGTGTTCCGTGTCCTTTCTGATGGCGCTGCCCCCAGGGAGTCTCAGGCCCTCCCTCACTGCCCACCGCGGCTCTCTCAGCTACCAGAGGAACCACCCAGCCCTTCCCAGGTTGGCACCGTACCCGTTCGCCTTCCAGCTGTCCTCGCTGACTGTTACTTTCTGTTCCCCCGCGCTTGCACCCCCAACTGTAGAGCGCCCTCCCTTTCATCCCAAACTGGCTTCTCTGGTTCGCCCAGTAAGACGTGTTGGGCCTGAGGCCCTCTCCCCTTTGCCGGCCCTGCACACACTGTCCCCACGCCGTGTCCCGCCAGGTGTCCTGGTTCTCTCTCCACGTGCACATGGGTGTGTCGGCCCCGCTGTGCTCTGTGCACAGACTTCGTCTCCACGCATGTCCCTGCCGCATGCTGCTGCTGAGGGTTCGCCGGTGCAAGGCCATGGCTGCCGCTGTGTTCTCGACAGTTCCAGCCGTGCTGTGTTCTCGACAGTTCCAGCTGTGCCATGTTCTCAACAGTTCCAGCTGTGTCTCTGCTGTGTTCTCGACAGTTCCAGCAGTGCTGTGTTCTCGACAGTTCCAGCTGTGTCAGTGCTGTGTTCTCGACGGTTCCAGATGTGCTGTGTTCTCGACAGTTCCAGCTGTGTCAGTGCTGTGTTCTCGACGGTTCCAGATGTGCTGTGTTCTTGACAGTTCCAGCTGTGTCTCTGCTGTGTTCTCGACAGTTCCAGCTGTGCTGTGTTCTCGACAGTTCCAGCTGTGCCATGTTCTCAACAGTTCCAGCTGTGTCTCTGCTGTGTTCTCGACAGTTCCAGCTGTGTCAGTGCTGTGTTCTCGACGGTTCCAGATGTGCTGTGTTCTCGACAGTTCCAGCTGTGTCAGTGCTGTGTTCTCGACAGTTCCAGCTGTGTCTCTGCTGTGTTCTCGACAGTTCCAGCTGTGTCTCTGCTGTGTTCTTGGCAGTTCCAGCTGTGTCTCTGCTGTGTTCTTGACAGTTCCTGCTGTGTCTCTGCTGTGTTCTCGACAGTTCCAGCTGTGCTGTGTTCTCGGCAGTTCCAGCTGTGTCTCTGCTGTGTTCTTGGCAGTTCCAGCTGTGTCTCTGCTGTGTTCTTGACAGTTCCTGCTGTGTCTCTGCTGTGTTCTCGACAGTTCCAGCTGTGCTGTGTTCTCGGCAGTTCCAGCTGTGTCTCTGCTGTGTTCTCGGCAGTTCCAGCTGTGCTGTGTTCTCAGCAGTTCCAGCTGTGTCTCTGCTGTGTTCTCGACAGTTCCAGCTGTGTCAGTGCTGTGTTCTCGACAGTTCCAGCTGTGTCAGTGCTGTGTTCTCGACAGTTCCAGCTGTGTCTCTGCTGTGTTCTTGACAGTTACAGCTGTGCTGTGTTCTTGGCAGTTCCTGCTGTGTCTCTGCTGTGTTCTCGACAGTTCCCGCTGTGCGGTGCCTCTGCCCCTGCTCCCAGCCCCCCCCCCCCCAAGAAAGCCCGTCCCTCAGAGGCCTCGATCGCTGTGAGCCCCGAGCAGGGGATGTGGATGGCGTGTCATTGGGGGACTCCAGCTGGGCTGCCTTTCCTAAAGCAAGGGGAAGACTAGGATGCCCCCTCTGCTTCCTCCCGCCCTCCTTTCTCCTCAGGTCAGCCCTGGCCGTGTCGCTCCCTCGGTCGGAGCGCCGCCCGTGAGCCGAAGGCGGGGACACGATGCGGTCAGGGCACACTGCTAGGCTGCCTGTGGGGAGGATGTTCCTCCCTGCCCCTCCCTCTCCAAAATCGATAACCATGTTCTCTGGTGAGGATTAAAAAAAATCAAAGCTCCTTGGCCCGTTTTGTGGGGACACTTTTAAAGGGGTACGAGCTTGGGTTTTATTTATTTTTTATTTATTTTTTTTTAATTTAATTTTATTTTTTTATCCTCACTCGAGGACACTTTTTCATTTTCTGTTCAGATAGAGTGGGAGGGAGAGAGAGAGAGAGAAACATCGATGTGAAAGGGACACATCGAGTGGCTGCCACCCGCACGACCAACCAGGGCCGGGGACAAACTGCAACCGAGGTACATGCCCTTAGCGGGAACCGAACCCGTGTCTCTCCGGACCGCAGGCCGACGCTCCAACCACTGAGCCAAACCGGCCAGGGCTTATTTTTTATTTTTATTTATTTTTTTATCCTCACCCGAGGACATTTTTTCATTTTTTGTTCAGATAGAGTGGGAGGGAGAGAGAGGAAGAGAGAGAGAGAGAGAAACATCGACATGAAAGGGACACATCGAGTGGCTGCCACCCGCACGACCAACCAGGGCCGGGGACAAACTGCAACCAAGGTACATGCCCTTAGCGGGAACCGAACCCGGGTCTCTCTGGACCGCAGGCCGACGCTCTAACCGCTGAGCCAAACCGGCCAGGGCCGAGCTTGGGTTTTAAATGCACAGGTCTGGGTGCGTGCTGGCTGTGGGCGCGTGGGGAGCCGCGCTGCTGCAGGGTGAGGCCGTGGCCGCTCGGGCTGCACAGCGGTGCCGGGGTGCTGAGGCGTTCCCACGCTCGGCTCGGGCGGAGCTGACGCTGCTGTCCCCTCCCCCCGGCCTGCAGTGACTCCCTGCTGTCTCCCTGCAGGTGACTATCCGGCGCCACGGGCCGTCCTCACGGGCCACGACCACGAAGTCGTCTGTGTGTCCGTCTGCGCAGAGCTGGGACTGGTTATCAGTGGTGCTAAAGGTCAGAAAACATTTCTTTCCTTTGAGTTCTCACACCGCACGTCCTCGCGTTAGCAGGGTCCTCGCTTCCTTCTCCAGGGGCGCTCTGGGCACAGGTCACCCCGACTTCTGCAGCTGCCCAGTGTCAGCATCAGCCATCGCAGGACGATGTAGTGTGAAGCGTAGGAGTAGCGTGTGGTCCCCGCATCGTCGCCAGACCTGTGACCACACGGCAGCCCGTCCTGTGCGCTGCAGCCTCTATGCCAGCGGTTCTCAACCTGGGGGTCGCGGCCCCCTTGGGGGTCCAACGACCCTTTCAAAGGGGTCTCCTAAGACATAACAGTAGCAAAAATACAGTTATGAAGTAGCAACGAAATGATTTTATGGCTGGGGGTCACCAGAACCTGAGGAACTGTATTACAGGGTCGCGGCACTGGGAAGGTTGAGAACTGCTGTCCTAGAGGAACATGCAGAGGCGGCGGGGCCCACCTGCTCTCAGCGGCCGGGACCCCCTGCACCAGGCCCCCCACGGGCTGGGACGGCCAGGCTGGGACAGGAGAGGGCCGGGACCCCCTGCACCAGGCCCCCCACGGGCTGGGGCGGCCAGGCTGGGACAGGAGAGGGCCAGGACCCCCTGCACCAGGCCCCCCGCGGGCTGGGACGGCCAGGCTGGGACAGGAGACGGCCGGGACCCCCTGCACCAGGCCCCCCGCGGGCTGGGGCGGCCAGGCTGGGACAGGAGAGGGCCGGGACCCCCTGCACCAGGCCCCCGCGGGCTGGGACGGCCAGGCTGGGACAGGAGAGGGCCGGGACCCCCTGCACCAGGCCCCCGCGGGCTGGGACGGCCAGGCTGGGACAGGAGAGGGCCGGGACCCTCTGCACCAGGCCCCCGCGGGCTGGGACGGCCAGGCTGGGAGGGTCGCCGGATGCCGGGGCGTGTGCAGTTGGTCCGTGGGCCGCGGGGGGCGGGGCCGAAACCCTTGACACGGGTGGGGCGGGGTGTGTGTGTTCTCTCTGTGGCAGAAGTGTTGGTTCGGGAAAAGTCCGGAAGCCTGGGTTCTAATCCGGGCTCAGACGCCCCTTCTTTATGGGGAGGCTCTGGCAGGAAGGAGCTGTCTCAGAGAAGCTGAAGGGCCCCGAGGGGCTGAGCGAGGACAGAGGGGCTGGGGGGCGGGGGTGCGAGTTTTACTTTCTTTTAAGCGCAGTGGAAGCCACGAGGTGTCTGAGCAAGGGGGTGAGGTGCCAGGTGTGTGAGGAGATGTTTGCTTCCTGGGGAACCCAGGTAGTCTGAAGGGAGGGGGTGTTCTCTCCATTGTTTGTTCAAGTAAGGACCCGGAGATGGACACGTAAGTGCTTTCGATAACTGCCTTTCTGATTAAAAAGGAACAGTAACCATGTGTGTAACGTTATTCTACCCGGTAACGTGGGGGAAAGGGAAGGGAAGGGAAGCCGGTGGGCTTGGGAGAGAACATTCCTTTTCTGCAGGTGATGGGCGACTCCAGAAGGGATTGCTCTTTTTTCTCTAATTTTCTGTGTTTTCATAATGTGTATCTGTTACTTTAGTAATCCGGGGAACATTAGGTACAGCTTTATAATTTCTCTTGTTTCAGACTGTATCTACTTACATCAACTGACTGAAAAATAGACATGTCCTCCTTTATCTACAGTTTCTGTAGCTTTTTAGATGGTCAGGGCAGGCCACACCAAATGATGTCGACCAATTATTTTTATGAGTTTGACCAGTAAATTTTGTATCTGTCAACACAGTTTCTCCAGGGGGAAAGCAGTCAGAGCCAGCCAGTGTCCCCACACTCCTGCCTCACTGCAGTCATTACTCCCAAGGCAGAGGGCGTCTCTGCAGCCAGAATTCTGCAGTGATTATTTCTAACTTGCCTTTTACGTTTTACGCACAGATGATAGAAAAGGGAAACCTTATTCCTCGATAGTAACGTGTTCAGGTGACACATGTTAGAACTTTGATGGACGAAACAAAATCAGCAGTTGTTCTGACGAATCTCCTAACTTTAAAGAAAAGATTGTTAAAAACACATTAAGAAAAAATTGGGGGGGGCATACAATCTTTTATTCTCACATAATCTACGAACTGTATCCTTTGGATGAACACGATCTCACGAAGGAAAACACCAAGTAACTAGATACAAATTTTGGAACAGTTTCTGTTTCTGTTGTTCCGATGTAAGACAGTGCCTGGTTCTTCGCGGTGCCTGCTTCCTATTGTCCACCTTCTCTCAACACCCTGAGCGCGCCCCCGGTGCAGGGTGCGGGTTTGTGAGAGCTGGGGGTGAGTGTCATCACCAATGACCGTGCCCGTTGGTGCCCCGTCCCGCAGAGGGCCCCTGCCTGGTCCACACCATCACGGGGGATCTGCTGCGAGCCCTGGAAGGGCCGGAAAGCTGCTCGTCCCCGCGCCTGGTCTGCGTGTCCAGCGAAGGCCACTGCATCATCTACTACGAGCGAGGGCGGTTCAGCAACTTCAGCGTCAACGGGAAGCTCCTGGCTCAGATGGAGATCAACGATTCAACACGGGTGAGGCTGCCGGGGCTCCGACGGAGGCCCCGCCGGCGGGTTAGACGGGGCCGGCTTTAAGCCACTTATGTTAAGTGATTCGTAATAGAACTTCTCTGCTGTTCCATTCCCGCGTGCTGGCTTCAGAGGCGTATAAATTCATGTAGCTGGACTCTGTGAACAAGCCCAGAGTTCCTGTAGTCCCCAGTAACCAATTCAGTGAGTTAGACTTTGCAGATAAAGCTGCTGTTTGGTTAGAGGTTAGGCCCTTGAGGAGATTTTTCTTCAAGTTCTTTTATAAACAACTGTGGTCAGCGCTGAACCCTCAACATTAAAAGTGAGTTTATTAGAAAAGAGTCTTCTCTTCAGAGCGCTAGACCACAATTACGTGCACAAGTCACCCTTCACTCGGCAATGAATTGCAGTGGCAGGCTTTTCGTTACCAAAACTGTTGCCATGAGCGACCGCGGCCGTTGGGAACCCTGGCATCGTCTGTGTTCGGGGCTCCCCGGCACCGCGGCACCGTCCTGGAGTCCTCCCGGATTCCATGGGGATGCTGTCCTTGGCACTTCCTAAATCGGTGTAACGAGATCCTTGGTTTATGCAATCACGCTGATGAATTCCACACTGGAAATTCCGTGGACCTGACTTTAGAAAACCTGGGCAAAGGACTGACAGGAGATAGGTGTCAGCAGGGAACTGGACCGGGTGCTCTCCAGGGGTGAGCCTGAGCGTGGGGACGCTGGGAGACACGCTGTCTTTCTCCCTTTGCTGAAGGCCATCCTCCTGAGCAGCGACGGCCAGAACCTGGTGACCGGAGGGGACAGCGGTGTGGTGGAGGTCTGGCAGGCCTGCGACTTCAAGCAGCTGTACATTTACCCCGGATGCGACGCTGGCATCAGAGCGATGGATCTGTCCCACGACCAGAGGTGAGCCCCAGCGCTGCGTGCTGAGACCGCTCACGGAGGGCCCTTTCCATCCCGCCCAGGGTGGGTGTGCCCCAGCAGGAGCCCAGCACCCAGCACCCAGCTCGGACAGAAAGGGGTAGATTGAATCTGGCGAGGAGTGAGTGCTGTGTGAACGGATCCGGCAACAGGAAGACAGAGGAGAAAGGGGGTCTGAGAAAGGACAGGCCACCCACACCCTGCCCAAACAGCACCATCCCTGCAGCGCCCATTCCCAGGTCCCGGGCTCAGGACCCCCGGCTCAGGCAGGCCCCCCGCCCAGGCTCAGACAGGGCCCCCCCCCACTCAGGCAGGCCCCCAGGCTCAGACAGCCCCCCCCCTCCCGCCCAGGCTCAGACAGGACCCACTCCCAGCTCAGACAGGCCCCCAGCTCAGGCAGGCCCCACCCCCAGCTCAGAAAGGGCCCCCCCAGGCTCAGACAGGCCCCACCCCCTGGCTCAGACAGGCCCCCTCCCACTCAGGCAGGCCCCCAGGCTCAGACAGGCCCCCCCCCCCACTCAGGCAGGCCCCCAGGCTCAGACAGGCCCCCCCCCCCACTCAGGCAGGCCCCCAGGCTCAGACAGGCCCCACCCCCAGGCTCAGGCAGGCTCCCCCTCCCCCGGCTCAGACAGGGCCCCTCCAGCTCAGACAGGTCCCCCCCAGGCTCATACAGGGCCCCCAGGCTCAGGCAGCCCCCCCCCCCCAGACAGGCCTCCCTGGTCACGTGGTGTAGGGAGGCGGTTTCAGCGGAGCTGAGCTGCCCCCAGCATGCTCCCTGCTCAGGAGCTCCAGAAAGCGCAGTGTAGCCGGTGGTGGGCCCCGCCCAAAGGGCGGAGGACGCGCTCCTGACTCCAGACAGCCGCACCCCCACTTCTTACTGACCTGTGTCCCAGCTGTGTTGTTCTGTTGAGTTTCCTGTTTCCCCAGACACTAATCTTTTCCTAACGAATGTGATTCTGCATTCTTCCTCAGTTTGCAGCAGGATTTTGCTATTTCCTAAAACTCACCTTTGGGTTTATTATAAAGTGAGAAGACTCTTAGAATGTAAAGTCTTAAAATTTCTAAATTTTAAAAAGAAGTTAAAACTGTGTAATTTTAATGTGGTATGTAATTTCTCATGCTTTGCTCTATACAGGGTGGGCAAAAGTAGGTTTACAGTGGTGAGTATGCAAAACAGAGTTTATTCTTATATTATTATTTATTAATTATTGTATTATTTTCCATAGGAACAACTGTAAACCTACTTTTGCCCCACCCTGTACTCAAGAGAAAAAAGAAAAGCTTATTAACCAACTTTTTCAACAATATGTGTATTCTTTATAAGAAGATTGGTTTTAAAATATTATAAATATTAAGGCTTATGCAATAAATTTAGCAAAGCATCTTTATAATATAGTAAAATGGTACTGAAGTCATCAAGAAAAACAGTATAATTTAATTTAGTTTGGGGAAGAGATACTTCATCTGTAGCTCAGCCAGTTTGTAAAGAAAACTTTAGCGGGTGGGTAACTATTAGAATAGTCTAAAATGCCGTTGTCTGTATTAATGAATAAGTAGGAATGGTTTACGGGGCAGTTCCTTGTATGTACAGGTGTTTCTAAAGCATTTGAAATAATTTGGGTTCTTGGGTAGCTGACTATTCTCTCTGACACCCTTATTTACTCCTCGCGTACCCGCGTTGCACACGCTTGGTACCAGCATAGATGCGGCAGGTCCGGACCCCAAAGAGCTCAAATAGTCAGATTCGCTGTGTGTGAGGGAGCAGGGACAGAATAACAGACCTGCCTCTTCCGGGGTGGGCAGGCAAGGCTTCCTGTGGCTGGGAGGGGGCAGTGTCGGGGGTCACCGAGGAGATGGAGGAAAGGTCCTAGCCGAGTGTCTGTGTCTGTGAAACACCACAGTGGTCTCACGCTCCGCTCCCGTCGTGTCTGTGACCCCTGGCGTGTTGTAACCGTGGCACATGCACGTGTTACAGATTGACAGATAAACACACCTGGGGGCCTGCTTCAGAGTGCGCGCCCGAGGTGTCCCGTCCTGTCCGGCCTGAGGCTGCACCCGGCCTGCAGTGCGGTGCGTGGGGGGCCTGAGCGCCCCTGGGGAGAGCCACGGCCACGTCTGATCCTGATCAGTGAGCCCGGGGCTGAGGGGTGAGCTCTGAGGTCACGATCATGTCGTGTACAGCGGCACCCCACCAGGGGTCTGTGTCCCTCTTAACTCTGTCTCTGCCTTCCCAGGACTCTGATCACCGGCATGGCTTCTGGCAGCATTGTGGCTTTCAACATAGATTTTAACCGGTGGCACTATGAGCACCAGAACAGATACTGAGGCCTGGCGGAGGGCCGCAGCCAGGCCGAGGCCGGGGCACGGCGCTGCGGGAAGGCGGCCTCTCCGGGGGACCCGCCGTCACCTCCGTGTGCACACCCATCACACCCGCATAGCTGCACATCGTCCTCAGCCTTTTCCTTTGTGTGTTTCCTCACGACCGAATACCAGCTGCTGCCAGGCACGCTTCGATCATGTAAATTATATGAATTAGGACATGTTTGGGTAATTATTTCATACATTGTTGTTCATTGAGAAAAGGTAGGAGGGCGCACAAGAGACTTTGGACAACTCTGAGGACCCTTGTGTCCAGTGGTGACAAGGAGGAAGCTCGGAACCTAACCTGCATCCCATTTCCAGCCTCTTTTCCAGCTGAGAAAAAACGAAACATGTTTGATACTTTGTACATCAGATGCATCTTATTTAAAGGGATACTTTTGTAAAAGTAAAACCTTGTATAAAAACCAAACGTTTCTGAATTTTACTGTGGCGTTCAGTGCGTGCTCACACCACAACAGAGCGGTCGGTCCGAGGACGCAGCGCGGGGAACAGTGGGATTTGAGCTCATTCGGTAACTTTTGACATTTTCACTAAAATATGATTTGCACTTTTTAATCTAAATTTATCCCTTCTAAGTGAAATTTGCTCATAAAGCATTTGGATACTAAGCCATTCTTTGCCATTCTTGGTATTTATACAAAGAAAATTCAGCCCCACCCATCATAATTTGAAGACACAGCAGAAAGGGGGCTTGGGGATGAGGTCTGGGTTTTTACTGTACGAATAGGAGTCACAGTCACTAGTTCCATAGCAACGACTTCTCAGCTCCTGGACATTTCTTCCAGAGTCATCCGCTGGCTTAGTGTGTGTGCATTAGGGGAGGAAAATCTGACGCTTTTCCGTTGTTGTTGCTGTTTTGTTTTTCTCTTTGGTTCTGGAATAGCTTAGTTTCTTTAATAACAAGTCGAACTGAATCATAATAGCTGAAGTTGTTGTTTTAGGTTTCTGTGAAATTCAAACCTAAAGCCACATTCTTAGCCTAAGACACTTCATCTTTTCCGATATGAAATTATGGCTATCAAATGATTTTCCATACATTGTATTGATCAAGTTGTACACCCAGGGGTATATCCATTTATTTATGTTTCTTCTTTGTATATTTGGTGACTGTCATAGATGTACATATTGTGTCGGTAGGGCTATGAGGCATGTTACAGGAATGTAATTTTCTCAGAATTTACACTCACTTGCAGTCATTTATTTAAAAAGATTAAACAAGATAATGGGTTCTTTCTATTGGCTCTTTGCACCAGAAACATATCATTATTTATTGATGTGATTACTTCTTTATTATTCACCTGTACTAGTAAGTTTTAGCACTGAACTCCCTCTTCATTGTCGTTTGTATTTATGAGATCCTGAAATTCTGGGAAATCGGCGTAATGATTAAGTTATTCATCACCAGGCTGTAAGCAATATCTTGAGTTTGTAGCTTAGAGTCGGGAGGACACGGAACATCTGGACGACAAATTCACTTCATCTTGAGATCATGGTGAAATATTTTGGATATATAAATTCCTTAAGCTATTGTAACCATGTTTTATTGCAAAGATGTAAAATATGCCAGATGTGTGTGAGTTGGAAATCAACAAATGAAAAATAAAATATGCAAAGAATTTACTGATTGCCTTACCTGTCATTGCACGCTTCCCTTACACTCCGCATTGTCGTCACACTGGTCTAAGGGACGCACGTACCTGGGGTGAGGCCCTCGGCACGCACGACAGGAAACTGCGACCCGATGCGGGTCTGTCGTCTGCTGCAACGTGAGCTGCTCTGCTTGGCCATCTGGCAGGGATTTGGGGCGACAGTGACGAGAAGGAGACTCCCTTGTTTCTTCACCTAATCCACTTTGCCGTTATTTTTTACTATTTTTTTAAGGAACCAGATGCAGGTGATGGTGCATTACGCAAATATTATCAGCTAATGCTATTTTCATTGGACCCACACTTTCTAGAATTTCTCGTCCACCAGGCGTGGCACAGCGGGGTCCGACAGAGCTGGAGGAGCGGGGTGGGCCGCCGCCGTGCTGCGGGGCTTCTGTGATCCAACGGTGGGCAAGGGGCTGCCCAGACGGCCCCGGGGCTGACAGAACTGCGCATACGCTGGCACTCGTATTCCCAGGACAGGAGAGCAGAACCAACAGTGGCCCAGAAAAGGCTGCTACAGGGGCCTTCCGTCCTGTCCCCACACCAGACGTCCATCAGGGATCATAGCGCACTGGGTCCCTCCACCCAGCCCTTCCTGCAACCCGTCGGCCACTCAGTCTTCTTGCTACATAAATTCTCTCTCTCTCTCTCTTTTTTTCTTTATTGATTATAGAGAGAAGGATAGATAGATAGAAACATCGATGAGCGAGAACAACTGGCCGCCTCCTGCATGCCCCCCACTGGGGATCGGGCCCACAACCTGGGCATGTGCCCTGACCGGGAATTGAACCAGTGACCTTGGTGCATAGGTCGATGCTCAACCACTGAGCCACACCGGCCAGGCCCTAAATGTCTAAATCAACACACACCCCTTCCAGGACCATCATCTGGCGTGTCACCCAAACCCTGACCAGTGTCTGAGCCTCACGTCAGACATCTCCCAGCATGCTGCCCCAGGGCAGACACATCCCAGCCCGGACACCCTCTGCTGGGCCCCCTGCGCTGGCTCCCCACGCTATCAGTCTCTGGTGGCTGGGACTCGCCTGGGAGCTTGTTTTAAGA
The DNA here is from genome assembly GCA_030848825.1 of Tadarida brasiliensis. NCBI lineage: Eukaryota > Metazoa > Chordata > Mammalia > Chiroptera > Molossidae > Tadarida > Tadarida brasiliensis. The sequence goes on from CM061266.1 coordinate 101,491,459, forward strand.
GCAGAATCGAGTCCCCTGCCCCCAGGTAATCCAGGCAGGTCGTCCATGGCCGCATCCCCAACAGCACACACGTGGGGAGTGAAGTCTGTGCTCAGGAGGGGACAGCAGTGGGAGGGAAACACTCTCGGGCAAACCCACCCGGGTGAGTCCCTGAGACGCCCTGTCCCTGGCCCGGGTCCCCCTGCCCAGACTGCCCTCCGCCTCATCCAGTGGACTCCCGCAGGCGACCTGACCTACAGCAACCTGGTCGTGCGCCACCTTTCTGGCAGGTAAAGGCACCCCCACACCCCAAATCCTCACTAGATGATGAAAACGATTGTCGAGACCAATTCCTGCTGCATGAAAATACCTTTCCATCAGACACATTTCAGAAAGTGAGCACACACCTCTCCTGTGAGCTCGGGAAGCCCAGTGCCTTTGGGGTGATCTGCTGACCATCTTCCCTAGACGGTTCTCCGGAAGAAGACGCCCGTGCGAGGGAGGCTGGACCCTGATAGCCCTGTGCTGCCACCCCAGCCAGAGCCTCCGACCCTGCATCTACTGTCAAGCCTCGGACACGACGCTAGACGTCTCAGCTAAAGGCCACCGTAGATCACGGACTGCTAGGAAGGGTCTCTGATGGACGGTGGCCAGTGTGTACTGAATTCACATGTATTAAACATCACTAATTTCATTAATGAAAAGCCATTTATGTCATCCATTATGCTCATTAAGACGCCGATAGTGACCCCACTACAAAGCCATCCTTAGTATTCGCTATCCCAACTGACAAAGCTTCTGGTTTCTTCGTTCTCAGGAAGCTGGAGTTCTGGGCCTTGTCTTTGCATGGCGACCATTCTGATGAAACAGTCCGGAATATCAATTTCTGCTCAGGGCAGCTGCCTGCCCCCAGATTCAGTACAGGGTAGCACACACTCTCCCCTTGTCTATCCTGGAGATTTTGAAGTGAAGGACACCAGAGCACTTCTACTTGTTGTTACAGGCTCAGCTCAAGTGTCTTCCTGTGGGGGCCTTGCCTGCCCACGGGGCCACCGGCTCACACCTGGCACGGCCCTGTCAGCCCCGAGTGACACCTGGTCGCCGCACCCGCCCTCCTCCCTGGTACCTGCCAGCTTCCTGGGCAATGGGAATTTCTAGCTTGTATCCTTGAGACAGTGTTGCGGTGTCAGTAAGTGTAGTTCTGCTGAATGTGTGGCTGAACAGAGAAATAGCAGAGCCCTGGGGAAAGTGACAAAGCTGGCCGGGAGGCTCAGGAGCCCACCCCCTCCTTCCACTGCCCTGGAGCCCCCAGGCCTCACTGGGGACCCCCAGAGAGCACCGTGCTCCAAGCACCACCACAGGCCCTTTGCCAGCGGGTTCAAGGGGTCACTGATCACAGCACCTCCGTCCGGTAGCTGCAGAAGGAGGAACACATCGCGCCCTTCACCCACACCCGTCCATCGGAAGGACAGGGAGCAACACCGATGGGGCAGGAGCTTCTGCAAAGAGCCTGGCAGTTCCCTCACCCGTCAGAGAGGGGACGATGGTGCCCACGGTCAGTGTCGTTTCGGAGACAGAATGCAGGGCGTGTGCCCAGCCCCCTGTGCAGAGCCGGGCTCTCAGCAGAGCTCAGCGGGTGGTCGCTGCCTCCCACCGCTCGGGACGTTTCGTTTCCTCTGCGTGGCACCCCTTTCCCTAGCTGTCTGCTGTGTACTTTGGGGGGACCTGTCCTCCCTTTCCTGCCGTGGAATTTGCCGGGGACAGATCCCTGGGACTTCCTGGACGCAGGCCTGTCCGACCAGGTGACCTCCATCTGGAGACTTCAGTGACTGGTTGGGGGTAAGTCCGCCAGAGCCCTTCCGGAAATGTTTATATTCTGCAGTGAGGGAGAGACGTCTTCTCCTCTGGTGTCACTAACCTGTCACTAAGAACCCAGAGTCTGCTGGCAGCCATGTCCCGCTGAGTAGGGAGGCCTGTCTGCTGGGGAAAGCCGTGAGCGATGGAGCCGGGACGTGTCTGAGCGCAGTTCCTCAGGTACCAGGATAGGGCCCTCATGGGACTGGGGGCTTTGCACATGCGGAGGTGCTCCGTGCCCGCGAGAGTCCCCACCCGCGAGCGTCCCCACCCGCGAGCGTCCCCACCCGCGAGCGTCCCCACCCGCGAGCGTCCCCACCTGCGAGCGTCCCCACCCGCGAGCGTCCCCACTGAGCAAGCGCCTCAGGCCAGGTCGGGGCATTTGGGCCGGGCCGGGCCGAACTTCCAGGAGGGCCGGAGATCCTCCGTGGCGGAAGCTGAGCCCCGTGAGACGCTGGCCAGCAGCTCCCCGCGGACACCTGCAGACACCGACGGGCGTCTCAGCTCTGGCCAGCACCTCGGAGGAAAGAAAGGTTTGCGTGTTTAACTCTGTGCTTTTAATGCCTCTTCTCAGCACAGAAGCAAGACCAGGGAGCCGCTCAGTGCCACCGAAAGAGCCGGCTTTGTGCAGGCCTTCTCAGAGCCATCCCGCCGGGAGCGCAATGTGGTCTGTGTCCGGAGCTGAAACCCTCGCAGGGACCCTGTGTGGAGATCCCTGGACGCCTCCGCATACACTCTCCTCCTCTCCGGAGGCTGGAGATCCCCACCGGGCCGGGGCTCCTACCACTGCCGTTTGTGTGGGGCTCTGGGCTGGAGGGTCCGAGCCAGCACCCCTGAGTGGGAGGTGACCACAGGAAGATCCCGTTCTCTGTGCCGGGGGAGGGCTGGGGTGACAGGCCATGGGCCCGAGGAGAGAATCCTTCAGTCCAGTGTTCTCAGGGCTGCAGAGTCCATCTGGTCATCTCCTTTGCCCTTCTAGGAAGCTGATGGCCAGAGAGGTCGTGACCCCTGTCTATGTCAGCCACATGGGGGTAAGCGGCTGGTTCCCGCCCTGCTCCCCTGCCCTCCATCCAGCACTTAGAACAGCTGGAGATGGGCCCGGCCAATGTGGCTCAGTGGTTGAGCATCGACCCATGCACCAAGAGGTTGCAGTTCGATTCCCGGTCAGGACACATGCCCAGGTTGTGGGACCGATCCCCAGTGGGGGACGTGCAGGAGGCGGCTGACAGATGTTCTCTCTCATCGATGTTTCCATCTCTCTCTCTTCCTCTCCCTCTCTCTCTAAAATCAATCAAAAAGAAAAAAAAAAAGGAACAGCTGGAGATGGGACAAGGCTGGGAGATGGGGGACTCTTGATGGGCTGGGCGTGCAGTGGGGGTGCTGTGAGAAGGGCCTGGGTGTGCGCCACAGCGTCACCGGCTGTAGGTGACCATGGTCCTCCCCGCGTGGGGCCGAGAGGAGGCAGTGCTTCCAGGTCATTGCACTAGTGCATCCCAGGCCGGTCTGAGCGCCAGCATGAGGACACCCTTGTCGGAGGTGAAAGCAGACGAAGACCGAGCTTGTCCTGATGCTGACGAGGCTGAACTGATGTCATTGGAGATCATGCCTTTTGTGTGTGTGCCACACGTTTCCGGTCCAATGCATGTCTAGAAACCATAGGCAATCGCTTTCCATGTCTTTTCTAATCAGATAGAATCGGTGCCTGAAATGTTTTGCAGTGTGGCTGGTTCCTGAAACCACCCTCTGACTCAGACCTGGAATCTGCCCTCAGGCGCAGAGGGACCCCAAGTCCGGAAAAAGGACGTCCCAAGGCCCAGAGGCCAAAATTGGACATGAGCCAAAGGTACCGAGCTTCTGCCCAGGATGAAACCAACCAAACCAAACTGAAGCTTCCTGTCTGACCAGGGGTCAGATGCTGGGACCCAAATGCACGCCCACCTGGGAAGGGAAGCCGCTGGCCCAGCCTCGGCACTGCCGCTCCGTAAGAGCCATCGGCCCACCATTGTCCAGTCTTGCAAGACCTGGAACAGGCTAGCAGAGCCTTATGTGGGAGGGGGACAAGTACCCAAAAGAGAAGGAGCCCCGAGGGGCTTGGTGAAGGGGTCTCCCCTCCACTGGCCAGGCTTCTTACTTACAGCCAAAGAAAACCTGTTCTGGGTCATTACAACAGAAAATGACTTATTGGCAGGGAATTGGAAAGCCTCCTCTGTTTCAGGTTGCCCTAAACGCCCTGAACATCCTGCCCCAATGGAACCACCTGAAAGTTAGGTCAAATACAAAAATCACAGCTTCAATGTATTGCTGAGCTGACACACAGGATAGAGTCCCCAGAGGCTAAACACAGGTGCAAGTGGGAAGCCCAAGTCCCTGCAAAGGGTTTGGGGCTTAAGACAACAGGTGCAGCGAAGCTCAGGGCCCGGTGGGTGCCCCTCCACCCCCATGGCCAGCATGGGTTGGTTCTCCTGTGTGCATGCCTGTTGCAGGGTTTGTGCATCTGCTTATTTGCTGTTTTTAGTTCAGTTTGTTTTGTATGAGAAAATGGAAGGCCACTTGCTTTCTCCTTGAGGTGGAGTAGTTAAAATAACTCCCTACGGGATTCCAAAATGGAAGCAGAGTGAATGGAAGGTACACAGACCATCTCCCAGGACCAAACTGGAATTACAACTAAAATAAAGACAAATTGTCAGGAAAAAGCAACAGAAAAGCAGCTGGAGAGGACCCATATAACCAGGGACAGTAAAAAAGGACACTGAATCGAGTCTGGTAGGATCTGTGGAGGCGTGAGAGGGTGGGCTGGGAGCTGACAGACAGCAGCTGTTTCAGCTGTGAGCAGCTCCCTAGGGGTTAAAATCCCAAGCTGGCTCCATAGCACAGAGGGCCGGGACAGAGCACTAAATTAGCTACAGCCATTCACCTTGGGCTCCGGCAGAGGGAGGGCAGACTGGACTGGAACTGTGTAGACACTTGGGAGATTGGAGAGCTGGGAGGGCACTGGGAGTTTTGTGCTGAATCATTCCCTCACAGGACAGTAGCCATCTTACTCAAAGAGACCCTTCCCAGAGCCCTAGGGAAAAGCAAAATCCCCTCCCTCAGGAATTTAACACCACCCAGCCAGGCCAGAGAAATGCAAATTGAGGTTCATTAACAGCCAGCCTCTGCCCCACCCTCTGGAAATCCTCTTACCCTGAACACCTGAGGGATTTTTTCATTCAGCTGAGGGCTACAACCCAAGGTTTATCAAGTAACTGAGACTAATACCCTCCAGGCAAAAAGCTAGAGGACAATGGAAACTTTCCAGGGAAGTAAGACTTGACAGTGGTGTTTAACATAAGTCCTCCCACAGTCATCCAAACCCAGCAGAGGGAGCCACAAACAGTGGAACACCAACACCCACAGGGAAAATTTGGCAGGCTCTAAAACCCACTGAGATAGCCAAAATAGTGAAACAAAGAAACAAATCCCACATGAAAGAACAAGAGATCTCTACTGAAGATGAGATCAATGAAATGCAGTTAAGCAAGTTATCAGAGGTAGAGTTCAGACTGATGATAATGAGGAAGCTCAACAGCATGAGTAAATAGCTCAGCACCATGAGTAAAGATATAGAAACATTGAAAACCAACCAAACGGAAATTAAGAATGACATAGCAAAAATAAAGAACACATTGGAAGGAATAACCAGCAGAGTAGAGGAAGCTGAGGACCAGATCCGGGAATTAGAAGACAGGGTAGAAAAAATCATCCAATCAGAAAACCAAAAAGAAAAAACAATTAAAAAACAGGAAGACATGCCCTGGCCAGTTTTGCTCAGTGGTTAGAGCGTCGGCCTGCGGACCAGAGAATCCTTGATTCAGTTTCCGCTAGGGGTACGTGCCTCGGTAGCAGTTTGTCCCCAGCCCCAGTTGGGGTTGTGTGGGTGGAAGCTGGTCAATGTGTCTCTCTCACATCGATGTTTCTCTCTCTCTCTTCCTTCTCTCTCCCTTCTGCTCTGAAATGCAAAAAAAAAAAAAAAAAAAAAATGTCCTCGGGTGAGGATAAAACAAACAAACAAAAAACAAAAAAAATCCAGGAAGACAGCTTAAGAGAACTGTGGGACAACTGGAAATGTAACAACATTTGAATCATAAGAGTTCCAGAAGAAGAAAAAAATGAGCAAGGGTTAGAGAATATATTTGAAGAAATAGTGACAGAAAACTTCCCTAACTTGGTGAAGGAAAAAGGCATTCAAGTTTAAGAATCACAGAGAGCCCCAAGTAAGAAGAACCCAAACAGGCCCACACCAATACATATAGTAATTAAAATGCCAAAAATTAAAGACAAAGAGAGAATCCTAAAAGCAGCAAGAGAAAAGCAACAAGTTACCTACAAAGGAACCCTCATAAGGCTGTTATCTGACTTCTCAACAGAAACACTACAGGCCAGAAGGGAATGGCATGAAATAATCAAGGTCATGAAAAACAAGGATCTGAATCCAAGACTACTCTACCCAGCAAGGCTATCACTCAAAATAGAAAGTGAAATAAAAAGTTTCCCAGACAAAAAAAAAAAAAGGCTAAGGGACTATATTAGCACCAAACCAGCACTGTAAGAAATGTTAAAAGGATTGCTGTAATTAGTAGAAACAGAAAGAAAAATATAACCACAATAAACAAAAATGGCAATAAATAAGTACATATCAATAATAACCTTAAATGTAAATGGACTGAATGCTCCAATCAAAAGACACAAAGTAGTTGATTGGATAAGAAAGCATGACTCATATATATGTTGTTTACAAGACCCACCTCACAACAAAAGACTCACATAGGATGAAAGTGAAGGGATGGAAAAAAATCTTCCAAGCAAATGGAAATGAAAAAAAAGCTGGGGTAGTAATACTCATATCTGATAAAATAGATTTCAAAATGAAGACCATAACAAGAGACAATAAAGGCCACTACATAATATTGAAAAAATCTATCCAGTAGGAAGCTATAACCTTGGTAAACATATATGCACCCCATATAGGAGCACCAAAATATATTAAAAATCTTCTGGAGGACTTTAGAGGAGAAATTGACAGCAATACAATCATAGCAGGGGACTTCAACACCCCACTGACATCACTGGATAGATCCTCTAGACAAAAAATTAACAAGGAAACAGAGACTAAATGAAGCACTAGACCAAATGGATTTAATAGATATTTACAGAGAATTACAAACCAAAACTACAGAATTCACATTCTTCTCAAGCACACATGGGACATTCTCAAAGATAGACCACATGTTAGGACACAAACTAAGTCTCTACAAGTTCAAGAAGATTGAAATCATATTAAGCATCTTCTCAGATCACAATGGCATGAAACTAGAAATAAATTGCAACAAGAACATGCAAAGACATTTGAACACATGGAGGCTAAATAGCATGTTATTAAACAAAGAATGGGTTACCAAGGAAATCAAGGAAGAAATTAGAAACTTCCTGGAAACCAATGAAAATGAGCACACAACAACACAAAATCTATGGGACACAGCGAAAGCAGTTCTGAGAGGGAAGTTCATAGCACTACAGGCCTACCTCAAGAAACAAGAAAAATTTCTAAATGACTATCTAACTTCAAAACTTAAAGAACTAGAAAGCAAACAAAAAGAAAACTCCATAGCAAGTAGAAGGAAAGAAATCATAAAGATCAGAACAGAAATAAATGACATAAAGACCAAAAGAAAAAAAAAATTCAAAAGATCAATGAAACAAAGAGCTGGTTCTTTGAAAAGATAAACAAGAGTGATGGACCCTTAGCTAGACTCACCAAGAAACAAAGAGAGAGGATCCAAATACACAAAATCAGAAATGAAAGAGAAGAAGTAACAATTGACACCACAGAAATACAAAGGATCGTTAACAAATATTATGAACAATTATACGGCAACAAATTGGACAATCTAAGCAAAATGGACAAATTTCTAGAAACACATAGTCTCCCAAAACTGAACCAGGAAGAGATAGAAAACTGGAACAGACCAATAACAACTAAGGATATTAAAGATGTAGCCAAGACTCTCCCAGCAAACTAAAGCCCAGGCCCTGACGGCTTCACGGGGGAGTTTTACTGAACATTCAAAAAAGAACTAACACCCATTCTCCTCAAACTATTCCAAAAAATTCAAGAAGAAACACTTCCAAACTCGTTTTATGAGGCCAGCATAATTCTAATTCCAAAACCAGATAAAGACACTGCAAAGAAAGAAAACTACAGGCCAATTTCCCTGGTGAACATAGATGCCAAAATCCTTAGCAAAATATTAGTAAATCGGATCCAGCAATACATCAAAAAAATTATTCACCATGACCAAGTGGGATTCATCCCAGGGATGCAAGGCTGGTACAATATTCATAAATCAATAAATGTGATACACCACATAAACAAAATGAAAGATAAAAACCATATGATCATATCAATAGATGCTGAAAAAGCGTTTGACAAAATCCAGCACCCATTTCTGATAAAAATGCTCAGCAATGTGGGAATAGAGGGATCATATCTCAACATCATAAAGGCCATATATGAAAAACCTACAGCCAACATCATACTCAATGGGCAAAAACTAAAAGCATTTTCCTTAAGAACAGGAACAAGACAGGGATGCCCATTTTTGCCACTCTTATTTAATATAGTACTGGAAGTCTTAGCCACAGCAATCAGACATGAACAAAGATAAAAGGGATCCAAATTGGAAAGGAGGAAGTGAAACTGTCATTATTCGCAGAGGACATGATACTGTACATAGAAAACCCTAAAAACTGCATCAAAAACCTACTAGATTTAATAAATGAATTTGGCAAAGTAGGAGGATACAAAATTAACATCAAGAAATCGACGCAGTCTTATACACCAACAATGAACTCACAGAAACAGAAACTAAAAAAAAAAAAAAAATTCCATTTACCATTGAGGCAAAACAGTTAAGACACCTAGGAATAAACTTAACCAAAGAAGTGAAGGACTTATTTGCAGAAAACTACAGGGCATTGAAAAAAGAAATAGAGGAAGATATAAAAAAGTAGAAGCACATACGTTATTCATGGATCGGAAGAATTAACATCATTAAAATGTCCATACTACCCAAAGCAATCTATAGATTCAATGCAATCCCCATCAAAATACCAATGTCATATTTCACAGAACTAGAACAAATACTTCAAAAGTTCATATGGAACCAAAAAAGACCCCGAATAGCCACAGCAATCTTGAAAAAGTGGGATCACAATATTGGATATCAGGTTATACTACAAAGCCACTGTAATCAAAACAGCCTGGTACTGGCACAAGAACAGGCACATAGATCAATGGAACAGAACAGAGAACCCGGAAATTGATCCAAGACATTATGCTCAATTAATATTTGACAAAGGTGGCAAGAGCATACAATGGAGTAAAGACAGCCTCTTTAATAAATGGTGTTGGGAAAATTAGACAGCTACATGCAAAAAAATGAAACTAGACAACCAACTTACACCATACACAAGGATAAACTCAAAATGGATAAAAGACTTAAATGTGACTCATTAATCCATAAAAATCCTAGAAGAAAATGTAGGCAACAAAATTTCAGACATCACACACAGCAGAATTTTCACTGATACAACACCTAAGGCAAGAGAAACAAAGGAAAGAATGAACACATGGGACTACATCAAACTCAAAAGCTTCTGCACAGCAAAAGAAACAACCATCAAAATGGAAAGGGAACCCATTGTATGGGAGACCATAATTGCCAATGATACGTCAGATAAGGGGTTAATTTCCAGAATATACAGACTACTCTACAACTCAACAAAAGGAAGACAAAGAAATTAAAAAATGGGCAGAGGACCTAAATAGACATCTCTCCAAATAGGATATACAAATGGCCAAGAGACATATGAAAAAATGCTCAACATCACTAATCATCAGAGAAATGCAAATTAAAACAACTATGAGGTATTACCTCACATCTGCCAGAATGGCTGCCATCAACAAATCATCTAACAACAACTGCTGGCGAGGGTGTGGAGAAAAAGGGACTCTAGTACACTGCTGGTGGGAATGCAGACTGGTGCAACCTCTATGGAAAACAATATGGTGTTACCTCAAAAAATTAAAAATTGATCTGCCATTTGACCCAGTGATCCCATTTCTAGGAATATATCCTAAGAAGCCTGAAACACCAATCAGAAAGAATATATGTACCCCCATGTTCATAGCAGTACTATTTACAATAGCTAAGATCTGGAAACAGCCCAAGTGTCCATCAATAAATGAGTAGATAAAAAAGCTGTGGTACATTTACACAATGGAGTACTATGCAGCTGTAAGAAAAAAGGATCTCTTATCCTTTGAGATGACATGGAGGGACCTGGAGAGCATTATGCTAAGCAAAATAAGCCAACCAGAGAAAGACAAATATCACATGATCTCACTTATTTGTGGAATATAGTGAACAAAATATCCTGATGAACAAAATAGACCCAGAGACATGGAAAGGAGTATGGTTCAGACTGACAAACCTCAGAGGAGGGGGGGCGGGGGAGAGGGATGAGATAAACCAAAGAACTTATATGCACGTAAGCATAACCAATGGACATAGACAACAATGCTGGGGATGGGGAGGAGGGTGTCTAGAGGGGAAAAATGAGAAACATCTGTAGCAAAAATAAGTTAATAAAAATTGGGGGAAAAAAACAATTCCCTAGGGTGAGGATGATGACCTTGACAAAGCACAGCTGCCCCCAGGACAGGACTGGGTAAGTGGAGAACAATAGGAGCGAGGGAGGAAAGCAGCTTTGCTAGCCAGCAGACCGCTGGTACCACAATGGTGGAACTTCCCATCCTCTTGGCTTCCAGCAGGGCCACCGGAAACGGAAGCGGAGAAGCAGGACCCTCACTCCAGTGCACTGTTCTTATCAGCCCTGTGGAGTGCCTGCTGGGTGCCCTGTGCTGTTATGGGACTTAAACGTATTAGTTCTTATCTCCAACCAACAGCCACATATTAGATATTGTCATTCCCACTGTTCCCGTAAGGGAACCAAGGCCCCAAGAGGTTAAACACACAAACAAAGGTTTCCTCCAAGAAGAACTGAAATTCCATCACCATTATTTATGGGACAATGAGAAATCAAATGAGTACCGTTTTCAGAGCAGTTTTTATTGGACTTTTTAATAGTGGCATTGGGTAAAATCTAAGGATGTGATAGTGTACATTCAGGTCAAGAAGGTAACCCTTAGAAGCATTAAGTTACCTGGACTGAGATTGATTGCCTTCTGGAAATCTCATTTGATAGGTGGTCTCTCACTGACAAAGTACTAGAGGGCAGAGGACCTCCCCCCACAAGGCCTTTTGGGGCATTCCCCCATACTGGTGGTGAGGGCAAATCTAATGACTTGGAAATGACAATATAAAAAATGGGGACTATACTCTGTCACAAAGGACCAGAAGCCTGGCTGGTGTCTTTGCTGGGCGTGAAGGCTGCCCACTCATTCATTTATTGTCTTGTTTGGCAAATACTTTTAAGCCTCTAGTATTTGCCAAGTTCTGTGTAAGACTCTGAGTTCAGGGGGTGACAGCCCAGTGGAGAGACCAGGGAGCCCCCAACATTTCAGTATCCAACACAACTGCTGTGGTGAGTGGTCTCTTGTTACATGATGTCATATCGGGGTTACCACAGCGGCTGTGCACTGCTGATACTTTATTTTAAAATAAGCTAAATTCCAGCTACATGCAAAAAAATGAAGCTAGACCACCAACTTACACCATACACAAGAATAAACTCAAAATGGATAAAAGACTTAAATGTGACTCGTGAATCCATAAAAATCCTAGAAGAAAATGCAGGCAACAAAATTGCAGACATCATACGCAGCAGAATTTTCACTGATACATCACCTAAGGCAACAGAAACAAAGGAAAAAATGAAAACACGGGACTCCATCAAACTGAAAAGCTTCTGCACAGCAAAAGAAATAACCATCAAAATGGAAAGGGAACCCACTATATGGGAGAGCATAATTGCCAATGATACATCAGATAAGGGGTTAATTTCCAAAATATATAGAGTTCTCATACAACTCAACAAAAGGAAGACAAAGAACCCAATTAAAAAATGGGCAGAGGGACTAAATAGACACCTCTCCAAACAGGACATACAAATGGCCAAGAGACACTTGAAAAAAATGCTCAACATCACTAATCATCAGAGAGATGCAAATTAAAACAACAATGAGGTATCACTTCACACCTGTCAGAATAGCCGCCACCAACAAATCATCAAACAAGAAGTGTTGGCGAGGGTGTGGAGAAAAGGGGACTCTAGTACACTGCTGGTGGGAATGCAGACTGGTGCAGCTGCTGTGGAAAACAATATGGTGTTACCTCAAAAAATTAAAAATTGATCTGCCATTTGACCCAGTGATCCCACTTCTAGGAATATACCCTAAGAAGCCTGAAACACCATCAGAAAGAATATATGTACCCATGTTCATAGCAGCACTGTTTACTAAGATCTGGAAACAGCCCAAGTGTCCATCAGTGGATGAATGGATAAAAAAGCTGTGGTACATGTACACAATGGAGTACTATGCAGCTGTAAGAAAGAAAGGTCTCTTATCCTTTGAAACCACAGGGAGGGACCTGGATAGTATTATCCTAAGGGAAATAAGCCAAGCAGAGAAAGACAAATATCACATGATCTCACTTATTTGTGGAATATAATGAACATAACAGTCTGAGGAACAGGGTAGTCCCAGAGACGTGGAAGTAGGGTACAGACTGACAATCCTCAGAAGAGAGGGTTGGGGGGAAGGAAGAGATAAACCACAGAACTTATATGCATGTACGCATAACCGATGGACATGGACAACAAAGCTGGGGACGGGGAAGAGGGTGTCAATGGGGGAAAAAAGAGAAACATCTGCAACAAAAATAAATAAATAAACAAAAGGGAAAAAATTAAAATAAAATAAGCTATATTCACACGATTACACCAACAGCTAAATAACTATATCCAAACTATCCCAGTCTCTGTTCTTGCTGAGAGAGGTCTGGGGCCAGAGCAACCTAACGGCCCTCTCTGCTTTCAGCTGGGTCTTCGGGTAGGACATCTGGAAAAGGGCCAGGCCGAAGAAATTGTCCTAGGCAGGAGAGATCGAGCCCCTAGGGACTGGCTTCAGTTCAGAAGGAAAACAGAGAGGGGTGGGAGGAGAAGGGAGGGGAAGGAAGGAACCCACCTTTGGGAGAAGGTCTGTGTCGGCCTCCGAGTGAAGAGCTGGAACTGGGCCCGGACGCCTCGGTCACCAGACCTAAAGGGGTCCATTTGCCTGCGAGCATCGAAGCCCAGGCAAACCTGAACGGGGGTTTGCAGCCAAGAAAGTCGGGGTTTATTAGACCAGGAAATGCACCAAGCCTGGAGTCACAGGCAAGCAGTCCTAAGACCTGTCTCCCCAGTGGCCTCTAGGAGATGGGTTACATGGGGGAAATATTAGTCAAGGTGGCCAGAGGAGCTGGGGTTGTGGGCTGTACTGGTTGGTTGGGGCCAGGTAGGGAGCAGGTGATCACTGTGTCCGGTCCTGACTCAGCCAAGGCGTTGTTCTGTCTGGGATCGGGAGGGTGTGGGCTGTAGGGTCGGGCTGCCTGCCTGGGCCTGGGGCTGAAACCCAACTGAAGTCGAGATGTTATCTTTATTTATTTATTTTTCCTTTATTTTATTTTATTTATTTTTCCATCACCATTTATTCCCCATACCCTCTTCTACCTCCACCCACCCCACCCCTGCCATCACCACACTGGTGTCTGTGTCCATGGGTTATTTCTCCCTTTTTTTGCTCAATCCCTCCACCCGGCTCCCAACACCCCCTCCCCAGCACTGCCTGCCTGCTCTCTGTCTATGAGTCTGTCTCTATCTTGCTTGGGAGTTCAGATTGTTCATTAAAGTCCACATATGAGTGAGATCATGTGGTACTTGTCTTTCTCTGACTGGCTTATCTCACTTAGCATAATACTCTCCAGGTCCATCCATGCAGTCGCAAAGGGTAACATTTTCTTCCTTTGTATGGCAGAGTAGTATTCCACTGTGTAAACATATCGCAGCTGTTTTATCTGCTCACCTACTGATGGACACCTGGGCTGCTTCCAAATCTTGGCTACTGTAGATAACACTACAGTGAACACAGGAGTGCCTGTATTCTTTCCAATTAGTGTTTTGGGTTTCTTCAAATAAATTTCCAGAAGTGGAATCGCTGGGTCATAAGGCAGATCCATTTTTTATTTTTTAAAGTAACTCCATGCTGTTTTCCACAGTGGCTGCACCAGTCTGCATTCCCACCAGCAGTGTGCTAGGGTTCCCTTTCCTCCACACCCTCGCCAACACTTGCTGTTTGAGGATTTATTGACAGGTGTGAGGTGATATCTCATTGTGGTTTTAATTTTCACTTCTCTGATGATTAGTGACATGGAGCATCTTTTTACATGTCTATTGGCCATCTGTATGTCCTCTTTGGAGCAGTGTCTATTCAGGTCCTTTGCCCATTTTTAATTGGATTGTTTGTATTGAGTTTTATAAGTTCTTTATACACGTTGGATATTAACCCCTTATCAGATGTATCATTGGTGAATATGTTCTCCCATTCAGAGGGCTGTCTTTCCATTTTGCTGATGGTTTCCTATGCTGTGCAAAACTCTTTCGTTTGATGTAGTCCCATTTGTTTCTTTTTTCTTTTGTTTCTCTTGCCCGAGGAGATATATCAGAAAAAAAATATTGCTAAGAGAAATGTTTGAGACTCTACTGTCTATGGTTTTTTCTAGGATTTTTATAGTTTTGAGTCTGACATTTCAGTCTTTTATCCATTTTGAGCTTATTCTTGGATATGATGGAAGTTGGTGATTTAGCTTCATTTTTTTGCACGTATCTGTCCAATTATCCCAACACCATTTATTAAACAGACTATCTTTAGCCCACTGTGTTTTTCATCCTTTGTCAAATATTAATTGATTATAAAGGCATGTTTTTATTTCTGGGCTGTTCTGTTCTATTGATCTATATGTCTGTTTTTATGCCAGTACCATGCTGTTTTGATTACTGTGGCCTTGTAGTTTGATATCAGGTAGCATGATTCCTCCAACTCTGTTCTTCTTTGTCAAGATTGCTGTTGCTATTCTGGGTCGTTTGTGGTTCCATACATATTTTTGGAATATTTGTTCTAGTTCTGTCAAATATGCCATTGGTATCTTGATAGGAATTGCATTGAATCTGTAGATTACTTTGGGTAGAATGGACATTTTAATGATGTTAATTCTTTCTATCCATGAACATGGTACATGCTTGCACTCATGTGTATCTTCCAGCAGCCTTTTATGATAAAAACTCTCAGCAAAGTGGGAGTAGAGGGGAATAGCTGAACATAAAGAGGCCATATGTGACACACCCACAGCCAACATCATACTCAATGGGCAAACACTACAAGCATTTTCCTTCAGATTGGGAGCACACAGGGATGCCTGCTTTCACCACTCTTATTCAACATAGTACTGGAAGTCCTGCCTCAGCAATCAGACAAGAGGAAGAAATGAAAAGCATCCAAATTGGAAAGAAGAAGTAAAACTGTCATTATTTGCTGATGACATGATACTGTATACAGAGAATCCTAAAGGTTTCACAAAAAAATTACTATATCTGAAAAATGAATTCAGTAAAGTTGCAGGATACAAAAACAAAGATCCAGAAATTAATTGCATTTTTATACACCAGTAATGAACCATCAGAAAGGGAAACTAAAAACACAATCCCATTTACAGTAGCTTCAAAAAGAATAAAAGACCCAGGAATAAACTTAACCAAGGATGTAAAAGACCTGTACTTGGAAAATTATAAGCCACTGAAGAAAGATGTTATCTTTAGCTTGACTTTAGCAGTGTTATCTTTAGTTGAACTCTGTTTCTGTGCTCGAAATAAACCTGAGACTTTGTTCTTAAGACCCTTTGATGCTAACCAGGGCCGGATGCCCTAGGAGCTCACTGACTATGGAAGTGGGCATGGATGGACAGAAAGGAGAAAGGATCATGTTAAAGAAATGGAGTTTGAGAGGTTACATGTCCCCCTTTCCCTTTCTCCCACTCTTCTCTACCTTCTCCCCTTCCCTCTATTCCTTCCTCTTCCCACCCTCCTCCCGCCCTCTGTCCCCTAATCCCCTCCCCACATCCTCCTCTGGTTTGATTGACCGTGTCTCTCCACCCACCATCATCCTACAAGATCCTCCAGCCTACTGAAGCAGACTGGAACCCAAACTTGCGTTGAGAAGAAATGGTGGTGATCAAAAGGAATCTCTGGGGAAGCGTTTGACACTGAGAAAAGGTGTCATCAGTGCACTTTCTAAACACATGCACTTTTGTTCAACTTGAAACATGAAGAAAATGTGTCTTTTTTGTGCAGTTGCATAGCAAGATATAAATGAATACGATTTCGGATTGAAATTCTGAGAAGTAAGTATTACACCCACAAAAGTACTAGTGACCACCTGCTTAGCTGTCGCGTGGTGAGCCAGAGTCCTGGCAGCCGGTGTGCACTGCAGTCACGACTTCAGCACAGTGCGGGCAGAGTGCAGGGAGCAGAGGGGCCCTGCCCTGGGCTGGGCAAGCTTCCTGGAAGAGTTGTGGCCCAAAGCCGAGACCTGAAAGACTGAGGACGTAGTTAAGAAAAGGATGTGAAGGAGGAGAGGAGGTGACCTCCCACCTTGGTCTCACACAGGCGTGCTGTGACCAAGGCCACCTGATCCCCCAGGAAGCAGGTCCGGACCTACCTGGCCTTAAAAGTCTGCACGTGCGGCCTAGGAGAGGTGGTTACCATGGAGAGCGCTGGAAACAAATAGTGCACAGTGCCCAGCCTCGCCCCTCGGAACTTGTGGACTCTCCCATGGTGCCCCTGCTTTGGGGAGCACAGTCTCTGCTGTGTCCCCAAAATCTGAACATGGGGATTGGCTTAGGAGACTCAGAAATAAAATGTAGAGACCACGGCTGCCTATTGCAGTGGGGAGGTGTTTGTTTCCTAATGCTCAGATTTCACTGCGCGTTGGAATACAGATGGAAGCACTCTATGTCTTCCTGGTCATGGAAGTCTGTTTTCCTCCCGTCAGTAGCACGGAATGTACCGGCTTCCTACAGAGCACTTCTCTCTGACTCTGCAAGAGGTGGGAGCACAGAGCTTTCTGAAGGGACTGGCCCCTTGGAGGGACAGGTCTAACATGTTTTGCTCTTCTTATAAAAACAAACAAGCAAACGAAAAACTCGACTTCACTGAAACCGCCAGCCATACGTCTCGCTCTGCTCCTGGAAGCACAGCAGGTGAGGGAGAAATGAGCAACTGCACTGGAACCAGGAGCCCCAATTTTCTGGGAGAGCATATGTTGCTTATGGAAGGCACCTCAACAACAAAAACCGCACATTTCATTGATTAATAGGAGAATATCCATCTTGCAACTTAATTTGTAAAGGAGGCCTACAGTCAGCTCACTTAAAAGTGAGACCAGACCATTTATTTATAAATTGAAAATGAGAGAGGTTAAAAAAAAACACATGCATATATGTTTTCCAGAATTTCAGACATCTGTCTACAAAGGCCGAGGCTCATGAGTGTCTACATTGACTTTGGTAAGCAGATGCGGTCTGTATGAGGGCACTGATGTTTGGTCCAAGTCGTTGTTACATTATACTTGGCAGATTTCCACGTCAGGTAGCAGGAAATACAGGAGTGGTCAGTGTGGGCATGGAATCCAGGTGTGTGCCATGCTGAGAAACCCACACCCGCGGAGGACGCTGGCACACGTCTAGCGGGGAGACCAATGGACTAACGAACAGACATGTAGGCTGTGACATGGGGAGACTGGGGTGACCCTTTGAGAAAGTTGTGTAGACCACACTTTAAGTTAATAAATAAAGGCATATAATTAAAGGAGTAAACAGAGGTAAAATTTTTGGCCAAATTCAGAGCAGACCATTTAGATTCGGTTTTGGCAATAGAAGGGTTCGCTGTTTGAGAATCATCCCACTACAAAACACCTGAAAATGCCGGAGTTCAAAAGACCTAGAGAAGTCACCAGACACCAGAAACAGAACCGAGTCTTGAATCCAGACAGGTGCATTCTAGGACTACTACCACCCTAAGGTGATTTGTCATGCCGCAGTTTCCAAGGTCCTGCGGGGAGCAGAAGGCATAGGCCCATCAGAGTGAAGAGTTGCGACAAAGCCACCCCCACCCCCACCTCACAAAGCCAGACTGTTAAAGGGCTTTAAAGTAAGTGACCAGAAAAAGCAAAGCAAAGTAATTTATCTGTTTTTGCTTTATTTATTTCACTGTAGAGAGAGAAAAGTTTCCACAACTGGGAATCACAGCCCAGCCCACTACGAATTGGATGGGGGACGCCTCAAGCGAAGGCTTGAATTCAGAAAGGTCCTCATTTGGGACTTCCCTGGGCACGTGAAAAAATAAGTGCAAATTGTCCCCAGAGAAATGGACTCTCAGTCTTCAGCAATTTCCCACGGTTAAATTGGCATGGAATATGAGTGCACACATGGGCACACACACGCACGCACATGCACACGCACACACACGCACACACATACACACGCACACACATGCAGAGAGCGAACACAGAAACGTACCACCAGGAGCAAGAATCAATTACCAGCTGAATTAGATTCCGAAATATTAGACAGCGGAACTGTCAAAATCGAAGTGTACTGAAACTGTTTCATGCATTTTATATTTCTAATATGTATTTTTACACCCTGAAGTTCTGTTAGTTATTTTAAGGAAACTAAAAGGGAGAATAAATACGAAGAAGAATAACACTATCCAAAAGACCAGGCTGATTTAGAAAATAACCCAATCAAACTTCAAGGAAATAAAAAATGCAGTTAGTAAAACACAAAGCTTAATGGACAGGTTACACAGCAGATTAGAGTCAGCTGAAGAAAGAATTAGTGAACTAAAATATTAAAAATTATTTTTAAAATGTTAAAAATAAAATGTAGAAAAGATGTTAAGATATAAAAAAAATCACTACACTGGATCAGTGAATCTGCAATGAACCCCAGGCAGGATCAATAAAATAAATATAAAAATGGGCACTTCGTACTGACACTGCAGACCACCACGAGCAAGAGACGACCCAACAGAGAAAAGACAGATCATCCTACAAGACAACAGCCGTCAGACAGAAAGTGAGCCTCTCACCGCAAACAACAATGGAAACAAGACAAAGGAATGACTTTATTTATTTATTTATTTATTTATTTATTTATTTATTTATTAAACTGCAGTGATTTCCTTTATTCAATTTGGGACATCACTACTTTTTTGTTTCTTTATTGATTTAGAGACAGAGGAAGGGAGAGAGAGATACAAGCATCAGTGAGAGAGAACATCGACTGGCAGCCTCCTGCATGCCCCCCACTGGGGATCGGGCCCACAACCTGGGCATGTGCCCTGACCGGGAATCAAACTGGCGACCTCTTGGTGCATGGGTCGACGCTCAACCACTGACCCACACCAGCCGGGCAGGAAAATCGTTTTTAAAGTATTGAGGGGGAAATAAATAACAACTGATGAAACAGTATATACACAGCAAAACTATCATTCAAGAATGAGCGTGAAATAAAGGTGTTTCAGGGTGAACAGAGCCTGAGAGCATGACGACACCAGCTCCTCACAAAGGGGCTTCATGTTCCGCAGGAGAAAGGGAAAGATCACAGGGAGAAGGACGTGAGCTGTCCCTCTGTGCATGGCTGTGTCCTCACCCCCTCTCCTTACAGGGACGCCAGTCATCTTGGGTTAGGGCCCACCCTTATGACCTCACGTAACCCTCCTTACCTCTTTAAAGGCCCTAATCCCAAATGCAGACACATACTAAGGGCCTGGGGGTTAGGACCTCGACAAAAACGTGAGGCTGGTGGGTGGGTGCAGAGTTCAGCCCATGACAGTAATAAAATACTCTGGGGCCCTTGTGTCGTCTTCTGAGGGGCTCCTAAGAGAGACTGACCCACAGGAGGCCAGAACCAGGCATCTCTTTCTGCCTCGTCGGCAGGAACCACTCCTGCCCGGAGGCGGGAGCAGCCCTAAGCCCTGGCTGTCCCCGGGACCAAGTGGCCACCCTCTTCTGTGCGCATGGCAATAGCAAGATGTCTCTGGTTCACACTTAAAAAATTAAAAGAGATAGAGCCAGCAGACAGTGTAAACACGATTTTTCTCCTCAGGACTTGGTTCAGTGTAAAGTGGCCGATCAGATGAGGAAAGGTGACCAGGTCCCCAACCACACAGCTGTCCTGGTTCTACGACTTCACAGTCGTCCGTGGGAATCCTTCCTTCTACAACCGCCATTAGGAAAACTATACCCCTAACCCCTGTACCCCGAATTCCACCTGGTTTGTTCGTTGAAAAACCTCTGAGTCCAGGCTTCTCTCTGCCATCCATTGTACATTATACGTTTCTCCGAGGCAAAAAGAAATGTAAATGGAATAAACTCACTGGAAGCTTCTTGGGAGTCGTCCTTGGTGTGTTAACGTCAACCTGCTGAGGCTCCTGCATGTTGCCGGCCGGGGAGGCAGAGGACCGACGTCGCACAGAGAGGGACTTGGAGGGCCAGGACAGGCAGTGCGGTGACCGAGCATCGGGACCTGGGCTGACCTTCCCGCAGCTGTTTGGAGAGCCGTGCGGATTAGTAATGAATGGCTGTCCTTCTGGACTTTGTCAGGGGTGGCCCGTAGAAGAACAGGCACATGGTGACTTTAAAAAAACACCCTGAATGCCTGCAGCTGGCGGCGTGTAAAACGATACCCCAGAGCGAAGGCTTCGGCTCAAACAGGCTCTGTTTGCTGGTGGACCCCAAGCAGGGGGAGAAGCTGGGTGGCAGGGGCAGGGACAAGGACTCGGGGGGCTGGCTGGGACGGAAATCACCAATACCCATTTCAGAGGTTTAGCAGAAAATAGAGCAAGGAGGAAATCTCCTCTGAAATAATGCTGATAAGGTAACATTCTGAAAATGAACCCTAACAACGACACATCTATGGACCGAATTTTTGCAAAGCCGTCCCGGTGTGCAGACCTGCATTGCCATGCGGCCGGACGGGGACGACCCGGGACATCCTCGGCCCAGGGCGGAGGTGGGCAGAGCTTCTCCTCGGAGTGACACCCAAGTCACACCTGGGGAAGGATTCGCACCGATGTTCCAATCAAGCAAGAACTGGAAGTTAATTTTCTACTTCCCCTGCGTGTTAGTAGTACCGTTTTTCATATTGTGCAAGTACGGCTTTTATTTCTCAGTGTGGGTCTCACCATCTCATCTTTCATTTCTATAGAAAGCCCTAAGTCCAGAGATTCTCCAGGTTTTGCCCCAGAAGCCTGTGCATATAGAGACATGTATAGCACGATGAAGGGCGAGACTTTGGGTCCCTAGATGGCATAAAACTCGGGGAGCAGCCCCCAGCCCAGATAACAGAACACCACGGACGGGAGCGTAAACAGCAGAGATATATTGTCTCCCCGTTGCGGAAGCTACAGATTTAAATCCAGGTGCCGTAAGGTGGGATTCTGATGGAACCTTTGTCTGTGGCTTGTGGCAGCTGCCTCCTTGGTGTCCCCACATGACCTGACTCTCTCAGGCTGCAGGGGAGGGGTCTCCGGTGCCCTTGTCCTGTACTTCACAAGGATGACTTTGAACCCTCTTCCACTCATCTGCCAACGTGATCTTGAGTGAGTGTCCTAGTGAGGTCTTTGTGAGGGGCACAGAAGATGCTACGTGAACATGTGTCGTCCTGGGCCCTACACACGGAACAGCACTAACAAATTATAGTTCGATGTGACGTGTTGATTATTCTGTATGTCCCCAAAATGTGCAATCAAATGGTGTGATTGGGTGGGGACAAATAAGGAACATCTGTGGCTACAATATAGTGGCCGTTTCCGGATAAAGGAACTTGAATCTATTTCCAAAGTTTTTCGGGGTTAATTTTCTCATTTTGATTCCCTTGTTAAAATAGGAACAGCTGGACTGTCAGAAACGATGTCCTTTGCCCTGTTTCCCAAAGCTGCCTTCCTTTTCCTTCCACACGTGGAAAGGGATTAAGATGAACAGTAAGACCAGCGAGTGTGCGTGTCTTCCGTGGAGAGAAGGCAGAGCTCACTCACGCAGTTCGTCATTTTCCTGACGACCAAACCTTCTCCGCGGCCCTTTAAACTGATACTGTGTTGCATGAAGTCACTAACGCTAATCGGCAGCTTGCTGGAAACCTTCTCTCAAAACCCTCATTCGCTCTTTCCAGACCTGTTTATTTTGTTACAAAATTAGAGTTCCAGGAGGAACTCCCAGGGGGAAAAAGCATGTGTGTGTGTGTGTGTGTGTGTGTGTGTGTGTGTGTGTGCGCGCGCACACATGTTATGTTCTAGCTTTCATTCTAGGAAGGTCATTTGCAAGAGAGAGAGAGAGAGAAAAAAAACACGAAACAAGCAGACATGAAATCAGACCTGTGTTTATACAGTTCTCCACGTTGGCCCGGGACTTATTTTTGCAAGTTTGTAAACTAGCCTTTCAGTTTAAATTGAATAAGTGGGTGCAGCTGAGTAAATGGAGAGACCTGGGTGTGCAGCCATGTGGTTTCACTTTAAACTTACATCGGAGAGGAACGGAGGGTTAGAAACAAACACGAGGCAGAGACACGGGACAGGCTATGTTTAAAGGGAAAGCATGAGGAAACAAAGAATCAAACAGAAGTCCTCTCTGCCTGGCCCCAGGGGCCTGCCGCCACCCCACCTGACCTGGAGACCCGACAGCCTTCCCAGAGCTGCCGTATGGACTTGGGGACGAGGCAGAACCTGTGGGAGGGGATCCCACCCACCGAAAGGGGAGGTGCTGCGACGGGGCTTCGGAGAGTCAGGAGGCATCTGAGGATGGCCTGGAGGGGAGACATGTCGATCCAGGGTCTGCCCACAGCTGCCTGGGGGAAGCGTGTATCTGCTCGTGTTAGAGACCAGCCTGAAACTGCTGGTGTGTTTCCCAGTAGGTCAGAACGGCGACTTCCTCGACAGCTACTTGTCATAGGTTGAAATGTGTCCCCCACAATTCATCCGATGGAGTATCAGGCCCCCGTTTCTAAGAAGGTAACCATATTTGGAGACCTTGATATCCTTGAAAGGTCTTTAAGGAGCGCTGAGTTAACAGGAGGCCATCAGGGTGGGCCCCGATCCCACGTGACCGTCAGAGACCACGCGAGGGCACAGTGAGAAGCCTGCCATCTGTGAGCCAGCGAGAGAGGCGGACCTCAGACCTCCGCCCTCCTGAGCTGCGGGAAATGCATTTCTAGGTCCTGCAGTCTGCGGTTCTGCTGGGGCGTCCCTAGCAGGCCAAGGCAGTGCTGAAGGAAACGTCTGTCGTGGCACAGCCTAAGGGGGTCAGCGTGGCAGGACTGAAGGGCTCCTCGCTCTCGCACCCATGGCGTCGCTGTTTCCGCCTCCTGTCCCAGGACCGTAAGAGCCCTCTGGGGACTGTGTGATGCTCAAGGACTGCTGCGTGGTTCTGAGAGACTTCCCTCCGCTTCCTGCTACTCTGGAATGCCCCTGTTTGGGTTGAACTGTCCCCTCAAAAAGCTATGCTGTGGTCCTAACTCCTTGTACATGGGCAAGTGACCTTATGGGAACAGGGTCTTCACAGAGGTCATTACATGAAGATGAGGTCAATGTGAGCGGTTTCTTAAAAGTGGGGAAAATCTGGACACAAAAACACAGGTAGCATTCCACGTGCGGATGAAGACAGAGATCAGGGTGATGTTTCCACAAGGCAAGGGACACCAAAGATGACCAGCAGCCAGGACATCACAGCGGTTAGGAGAGAGGCAAGGGACAGGCTACCTCTCATGGTCCTCGGAGGAAACCAAGCCTGCCACCGCCTGGATGCCGACTTCTGGCTTCCAGAACTGTGTGACCATGTTTCTCCCTGAGCCACCCACGTGTGGTACTTGGCTATGGCCACCCAGACAACGACCAGTCCCTTCGCAGTGTTTCTCTTCTCGGCTCCTGGGAACGCGCGGAGAATCACCTCCTTGCAGGTCCGTTGTGTCTGTTGTTTCTGGCAGGTGTGGGACGTCATCACTGGGCATATTTGGTCTACAAGGGTCTACCTCCTCAGACCCCTCCCCCATGCCCCATCCTGGTGCCCCCTCCAGAAAGCTCTCCACCCCCACACCCTTCCCCCCTGCTCACTGCAGGTGTTATTTCACTCCTGTAGGGAAGCCTCCTGTGCCCCCTCTCGCCCCGAGCTGGTACCTGTCAGCCTCCGGGTGGTTGTCTTCTTGGATGCCCTAACTCGAAGCCTGGCCTACATTAGGTACTCAGCTCATGTGTGTTGAAAGAATAAATGAATGAAAAATAATATATTGAAAGATGTAATGCAAAGACAGTTGTATGAACCTACTGCTATGTGATGGGTCCCTGAGAAGTGCCAGCTCATCCCGGCCCAGGTTCCGGGAAGCAGGGGGTGAGCGTGGCCAGCTGGGTTTCGGGCGAACTGCTGGCGAGGCTGGCGGACGAGCATCTGCCTCCAGGCCCACTCGGGGTGCTGCCGGCTCCCCTGCTCCTTGTGGCCGTGAGCCCTCCGCAGGTCCATCGCCCCGTGGGCTCGCAGGGGTGCCCCTGTACCCTCAGGCTGGCCGAGCAGGTGACCAATACAGAGCCAAGATGAAAGCCATGGATTTGGGGGGCTGGCTTGATTGAGATGTAATTGACAAATTAAATGTGTAGATATTTAAAGTGTACCACTTGATGTCATGGTGCATTGTGAAATGATCGCCACGATCCAGCCAGTTCACATCCCCTTGCACGGTTACCTTGTGAGTGTGGAGTAGGAACACTGCGATTTACCCCTTAGCAGATTTCCAACACGCAGCAGGTGCCTCGCGTCTCCAGAACGCACGCACCCTGCATGCCTGCAGCGTGAGCCCTTCGCTCTCCTCCCTGTCTCCCCGGCCCCGGCTTCTGGGGCCCGTTCCACTCCGAGCCAGACTCTCGCGACCTAACCTGGGACGTGACATATCGTCACTCCCACAGTGTCTCTGGATACAACACGGGAGGGGATGACACAGGGTGTGGATACCAGGAAGTGGGGATCCTTGGGCACCATGAAGCTGTCCACCACAGCAGACGTCCGAGCCCCAGGCCCCGCTGACCGGCTCGGAGGGAGGCTGTGAGCTGCACAGGTCTCCTCGGCTGGTTCTGCTGCACAGTGACTCCTGATCACTGCAGGTGCCTGTTCGAGTGGCTGCATGTGTTTCCTCATTTAATCAGTACATCAACCCCAGAGCCAGGGAGTGCTGTCTTCATTTTCACAGATGGGGACAGGCTGGAGATCACCGGGGCAGTGAGGGGGCCGAGGCTGTAGCCTTGGCCTCGGGGCTGCCTCTCCTGAGCAGGTGGACGTGGAGGGGTGGACTCGAGCTCAGCCCAGCTCCCCACCCCCACGAAGCGCTGCCTCGGAGCAAAGGACTTCGATTCTGCTGCGGGGCCGTGGTCCACTGTGGCAGGGGCAGCTCCCCCTCTGGGGCCCAGGGGTCCTCAGCCTTGCATGCTGTGCCGCCCTGGGAGGCCTGCCTCTGAAGGGGGGCTGCTTGGTCTGTGGCTGAGGGGGCTGCGGACGCCCCCGGCCGACTGCCTGGCCGGTGACACGCCCCAGAGCCGGGTCTCGGCTGGTCCTCTCAGGTCACCCTCTGTCCAAACAGTGATTTCGCTCCTTTGAGGGCAGGTTCTGGCCCAAACAAGCCAGTGTTTGGGGGCCATTTGTGATAGGCCAGTGACACCTCCTGACGACGTCAGGTCACCCTCCTGTCTCGGCTGAGGAGGTTCAGGGAAATGACACTTGTGATGAGCCCTCGGCCGGGCCCCTGCTCAGCAGGAAGGGCCACGGGCGCAGCCTGCCAACCGGGGGTCTCGTTTCTGTCCCGTGGTGACCACATTTTAGGACTCCGGATTTCTTTTCAAAATCCACCCCATCCGCCCCTCGGTTCCCAGGGCTGGCCTCTCGGCAGAGGCTGGGTTGGCCTTCGGGGTGTGTGCCCAGGGGGAGGTGTCCCGGTGTCCGGCCTGTCCCCTCGCTCCGCCCACAGAAAGGCCTGCGCCGCGGCCGCCGCAGCACCGTGCCTGTTCCCCTTCAGCGGCAGTTCGATACTTTCACGTGACGTGACGGCTGCCGCCCTCCTCTCCTTGTTCCCAGCTGTCTCTCTCCCTCCAGACCTGTTTATTATTATCAGGAGAAAACAATAGGTTCACATCTAAACTTCAAAGAAGAGCAGAGAACTCATGTTTCAAACTGCAGAGGCGTCTGCTCCCAGAGAGCGACCCCGCTGCCCTGTTCCCCACAGCTCTGGGGCCGTGCCCAGCAGCTCCCTGACCCGGGGCCGAGGTCAAGGTGAGGCCGGAGCTGTGCCCACCGCCAGTTCCGCGCCTGGCAGGCAAGGGCAGCTGCTGGGTCTGAGCTCGCGGAGACTGAGACAGGCCTGGGGAGGGCAGGGACTGAGCTCTGCGTGGACACACTGTGCCCAGGACGAGGGTGAGGGGAGGGATGGGGGAGGTTGGACAGCTTCAGGGCCCAAAGCTTTCCCACTGCAGCTGGGCTCTAGAGCAGGCAAAGCAGCTGAGGTCAACTGGTGTGAAGTGTCACAGTGCCACCCACACGGCCTGGGGCCCCCCTGAGCGCATCCCCTACGACTGCCCTGCCTTACCCCACAGTTACAGGATGGCACCTGCTCTCCCCCAAAGACGTCCGAATGTGTGTCCTTATTCCTGCCCTTTGCGGATCTGTTATTTCTCGGTTTAGGGATTACGCTGCGGAGGGAGGTCGCTGTGGCCAGGCACCCTGTAACGTAAAAGGGTGTTCCCACGTCGGGCCACCTGCTGGGCGGGCAGTGTGGCATGACTGAAGACCAGGGCCCTGCGCCATCACGCACTGTGGCACTTCTAACAAGGCCACAGGGTGTTTTAACCTTCCTGCTCACCTCTGGAAGGGGGAGAATAATACCTACTTTGCAGACATATGGGGGGGGGGGCGTGTAAAGTGCCTAGCATGTAGTAAATGTTCAATTTAACAGTTGTTTCCCTTTTCCTCTTTCCCCACGAACCTATTCATCCAGGTGGGGCCAGGAAGGAGGCCAGCCAAGCGGTCAGGTGGGGGATGACAAGTGAATGCATCCCGGTGACTCCGGTCCTCGCGCTCCGGCCGCTCCCCGTCCACTCTCCTCCGGCTCCGGGCCTCGTGCGCCCAGGGCGAGCCCCGGACTTCGCTCAGTACCCAGGGCGCATCTGATCCCCACATAATGAAATGATTTTCCTTCCCTCTTTTATTTCCTCTCTTTCTTTCCTTCTGAGACAAATGGAAAAATAATCCGATCCCCCGGAATCCGCCCCTCGGTCCCCCTTCACACCGAGCCGGCCCTGGGTAACCCAGAACACATGTGCGCGCCAGGGCCGCGGCTCTTCCTGCGCCCGACCCGCCCGTCCGCCTCCACAGGCGCTCATCCCAGCAGGAAGAACACTGTTCTTCTTTAAAACTCGGAAAAAAATCCCCTATCACGATTATTCCATTTCAGAGGGCAAAGGCTGCCCTTTAATTTCCAAGCGTCCCCTCCCCAACTCCGAAGGCTGCGGCCGAGGGACTCCAGGTTCGCAGCTGCGTCTGCAAAGCGGGCTGGCGCGTCCCGCAGGGCCCTGCGTGCACGAATACGGCCCCGTGTCGATCCACGTGCCGGCTTCACCCCGGGAGCATCGACTTCTTGACATGTTCACAGGCGGACACGGTCAATAGACTTTTCACTTAAAAAACATCCTCAATAGAATTCATTCATCTGAATGTTGAACTTCCCACGAAATGTGCTGTGAGCCTGAGTCCGCTGTCTTCCTGGTGTTCCTCCACCACCCTGCCCCTTAGCAAACAAACCCCTCTTCTGGAACAACGACAATGACCCAGGCCCAAGGCCGCAGAAAGGAAGCCCTGTGTTTTAGTCTGACGTCCTCTGCAGCAGACATCAGAGAAGCAGCATCCCTTCTTGAAGTGAAGTATCCGCTCAAGAATTCCTATAAACTCCCTTACACTTCATTTTCAAAACAGCTCCCCGGCACGGAGCGTCCTCTGAGGCCGCCAGGCATCTGTTTACCCGCCTTGTTTACATGTCCCCTGTTCATAAAGAGCTGTATCTCACAGATGCACTCAAGCACCTTGGAAACGAATTTTCTTCCCAACTCCAGCACTGTCTGGGCGGGAATGAAAGGGGCGTGGGGCTGGCCGCCCTCCATCGCGTGACCATTTATTGTCATGGAATGTAGCAGAGGACGGCTCCCGCGATTTCCTTTTGATTTCAGTGTGTAAATCTGCTCTCACCTAAAGCTGGACCACATGACGGTGCAGACACACATTAAACTGATTATTTCTGTCTGAGCTGTGTGTAGAATGTGCACTCTAAATTGCACATAAAAATGTTCCCTAAAATAGTACCACCTGCCTGCAGAAGTATCGTTTTCCTCCACAAAGACAGACCCAAATGTGCTTCTGGGGTTCTGCAGCCTCTGGGGAGCGGGCATGGTCGCCCTGTCTGAGTCGTGGAGCAGAGGCTGGTCTGGGGCTCCCTCCCGCTGGGGGCAAGGCCTCTGGGGGCTCCGGGTGTCCTCGGCTCTTGCTCAGAGGCTGTGGAGGTGGGCGGCTGGGTGGAAGAGAGGGGAGAACAAAGAAGCAGAGGAAGGTGGAGATACAGGACAAACGATCGCCATCCACCAGCGAGCTCTCCGAGAGCAGGACAGATAAACAAACCGAGGAAGGAGCACAGAAAGGAACGTAAAGCTAAAAAATGAGAGAGTTGTTTCCGTTTTTAAAAGGCACCATGAAAACTAAACCCAGGAAGGCAAGACCGAATTGTTGTCATTTCTCCTGATTAACGAGAGAAATGGCATATCCTTTTATCTTTCAAACATCTGCTGTACCCTTGCCAAGTGGAAGGAGAAAAAGATCTTTGGAAGAAGAAAGAGGAGTGTTTGGCCACACAGAGGTATGCCATGAGCTTGCGTTCCCGAGCCAGCTCTCACCTGACTCACTCACAGAAAAGGGCCTCATCTCATCCTCTCTGGGGGCCACGCTTACAAATGGTCCTAATTTCCCGATATCTCGGCCTCTGCGGGGGAACCACACAAAGACCTGAAACTCCTCAGAAGTGTCTTGGTCATCGTGTGCCCTGGACACATGGCTTTAAGAATCTAAGCAGGGACGATAGTAGAATATCTCAGCAGTGAGGACAGACTAATTCAGAACCGTAACTTGTCCATCAAAATCTTTCTTAGCTCAGACGGCTGAGGGCGGGCTGATTTCTCACAGACTTTGGTTTTGTCCCCATTTCTGACGTGCTGGGTCCTTCATCCTATCCCCAGACTGTGCTTTTGCTTCCTGTTTTCCATTTTAGCCAAGCTCCTAAAAAATCGTCTCTGTCTCCACATCCTCAGCTTGTGTCCCCATATCAGACCTCTGTAAAGCCCCCTGCCCCTACCTTGCCATTCCCCTGCCCTGACTAACTTATCATTGACCTCTGAGCACCCAAGGCAGAGTACACATTTCAGTCCGTCTGTTGTTCTCTCCATGGTGCCTAATGATGTTGGTCTCTCCCGTCTAGAATCTCCCTCCTCTCAGTGCCGCCCACCACTCTCCTATTCTCCTATAACTTTGTGACAGCAAATTCTTTTTTAAGATAAGTTTTTATTGATCTTTTAGAGAGAGAGGAAGGAAGAGAGAGATAGAAACATCGATGTGAGAGAGAAAAATTGATCGGCTGCCTCTTGCACTCCCCTAGCTGGGGATCAAGCCCACAACCTGGGCATGTGCCCTGCGCGGGAATCAAACCCGTAACCTCCTGGTGCATGGGACAGTGCTCAACCCACTGAGCCACACCGGCTGGGCATGGCTGCTAATATTTTTTATCTTCCCTGCAGATTTTTCTTCTTTAGGTTTTGTTGTCTCCTTCTTCCACATCTCCCCACAGACTCAAATGAGTCACCCAGTCCAGGTCCCAGCCACCTGTCAGCTCTCTGCATTCTGCTGCTACACCCCCAGATGTGAGGAAACTGTTCTCACCAATGTCTCTGTGCTGGGCTGAGTAATGACCCCCAAAGAAACCCATGTCCTAATATCTGCAACCTGTGGATGTTACCTCACATGGCAGAAGGGGTTTTGAAGATGTGACTAAGTAAGGATCTGGGGATGGAGAACTGATATCTGGGTGGACCCTAAATGTAATCACTAGTGTCCTTATAAGAGAGAGGCAGAGGGAAAGATACCTGTGAGAAAAAGGCAATGTGACGGTTACAGCTGAGACCAGGGTGATCAATTTCACCACCGACTGAGGAGCACCAGCAGCCTCTAGAAACTGGAAGAGGCAAGGAACAGATCCCCCCAAAGCCTGCAGAGGGCACAGCCTTGTTGACACCTTGACTGTACCCCAGTGAGACTGCTTTCAAACCTCTGGTCTCCAGAACTGTAAGAAAATAAATATGTGTTATGAATACATTCAAAATTAAATGCCTATCAGCATAAAATAGACTACAATAGATATAGAATGACATACATGAATCTCATGGTAACCACACACAAAAAACCTAAAAGAGATACACAAAAAATAAAGAAAAAGGAACATAAACAAAACACAGTAAACCATAAGGTAAGAGATCAAGAGAAGAAAGGAACAGAGAAAAACTGCAACAATAACCAAAAAAAAAAAAAAAAAAAGAACAAAATGGCTATAGATACATATTTATCAATAATTACTTTAAATATAAATAGATTAAATGCTCCAATAAAAAGACTGAATGGACTAAAAAGCATGACCCATCTACATATTGCTTACGAAAGACCCACTTCAAATCAAAAGACAACTACAGATTGAAAGTGAAGAGATAGAAAAAGACATTCCATGCAAATGGAAATAAAAAGAAAGCAGGGGGTAGCAGCACTCATATCAGACTAAATGGACTTTAAAACAAAGAATGAAAAAAGAGAGAAAGAAGATATTACACAATTAGAAAGGGGTCAATCCAAGAAGAGGATATACCAGTTGTAAATACCTACATACCCAACCTAGGAGCATCTAACTATATGAAGCAAATGTTAATGAAGATAAAGAGAGCAATCCAGAGTAATGCATTAATAGTAGGAGATTTAATATCTACTCACATCAATGTATTGTACGGACAGAAAATTAATAAGAAAGTAATGGCCTAAAATGTCACAATACACCAAATTATTAAATATTTATAGAACATTTCATCCCAAACCAGCATAATATGCTTTAAGTGCACGTGGAACATTCTCCAGGATAGTTAATATATTAGGCCACAAAACAAGCCTTGATAAATTCAAGAAGATTGGAATCATATCAGTCATCTTTTCCAACCACAATAGCATGAAACTAGAAATCAACTACAAAAAGAAAACTGGAAAAAACACAAATATATGAAGACTAAACAACTCACAACTAAACAACCAATGGATCAAACAAGAAATCAAACAAGAAATTGAAAACTACTTTGAGACAAATAAAAATGAAAAAACGAATTTTCAAAATTTCTGGGATGCAGCAAAAGCAGTTCTAAGGGGAAAGTTCATAGCTAGATAAGCCTACCTCAAGAAACAAGAAAATCCAAGCTAAATCCTCTAAATTTACACCTAAAAGAACTAGAAAGAGAAGAAAAATCCAAACCCAAACTACACAGAAAGAAGGAAATAACTACCATCAGAGTAGAAATAAATAAAATATATATTAAAACAATAGAAAAGATAAATAAAACTAAAAGCTGGTTCTTAGAAAAGATAAAATTGATGAATTTTTAGCCAAACTTATCAAGAAAATGAGAGAAAATGCCTAAATAAATAAAAAAGGTGTTACAGCTGGCACCATAGAAATATAAAGAATTATTAAAGAATATTATAGCCCTGGCTGGTGTGGCTTGGTGGTTAGAGTGTCAGCCCACACACCAAAGGGTCATGGATTTGATTCCTGGTCAAGGGCATGTACCTGGTTGCAGGTTAAATCCCTGGCCTCAGTCAGGGCACATGCAGGAGGCAACCAATTGATGTGTGTCTTTCACATCAATGTTTCTCTCTCTCTCTCTCTCTCTCTCTCTCTCTCTCTCTCTCTCTCTCTCTCTCTCCCTGCCCCCTCCCTTCCACTCTTTCTGAAGATCAATGGAAAAAATATCCTTAGGTGAGGATTTACCAAAAAAATAAATAAAAAATAAAAAAAGAATATTACAAACAATTATATTCCAGCAAAATTGACAGTCTGGAAAAATAGAAAAATTTCTAGTAACATAGGTGTAACCAAGACTGAACCAGGAAGAAACAGAAAATCTAAAAAGATCAATTACTAGAAATGATATTGAACTATTAATAAAACAACTTCCAACAAACAAAAGTACAGGACCAGACAGTTCACTGGTGAATTCCACTAAACATTCAAAGAAGAAGTAATACTTACCTTTCTTAAACTATTTCAAAATCAAAGATGAAGAAATGCTTTCAAACTCATTCTATGAAGTCAGCATTATCCTGATACCAAAACCAGATGAAGACATTACCCAAAAAAAAAAAAAAAAAAAAGAAAGAAAAGAAAATTACAGGTCAATATCCTTGATGAATATAGATGTAAAAATTCTCAACAAATATTAGCAAAGTGCTCAATATATTAAAATAATTATACACCACTACCAAGTGGATTTGTATCAGGGATGCAAGGATGGTTCAATACAAGTAAATCAATTGACATGATTCATTACATCAAGAAAATGAAGGATAAAAATCATCTAATCATCTCAATAGATGCATAAAAAGTATTCAACAAAATTCAACATCCTCTTATGAGAAAAACTAACAAAGTGAGTATGGAAGGAGCATACCTCAACATAGTAAAGGCTCTATATGACAAACCCACAGCTAATACATTCTCAATGGCGAAAAGCTGAAAGCTTTTTCTCTAATATCAGGAACAAGACAAAGATGTCCACTCTCACTGCTTCTATTCAACATAGCACTGGAAGTCCAAGCCAGAACAATCAGAAGAGAAAATGAGGTAAAAGACATCCAAGTCAGTAAGGAAGAAGTAAAACTGTCACTATCTGCAGATGACATGATGCTGTATATAGAAAACCCTAAAGACTCCACCAAAAAACTATTGAAACTAGTAAGTGAATTTAGTTACGTTGCAGAGAGAAAATCAATATACACAAATCTGTTGCATTAGTATACACCAATAACAAATGATCAGAAGACATTAAGAAAGTAATCCCATTTACAATTGCATCGAAAAGCATAATATACCTAGGAATAAATTGAACCAAAGACGTGAAAGAGCTGTACTCTATAAACTATAAAACATTGAAAAAGAAATTGAAGAAGATACAAATAAATAAAAAAATATATCATGCTCATGGATATAAAGAATTAAATATTGTTAAAATACCCTAACTACCTAAAGCAATATACAGAGAATGAATGCAATCCTTATTAAAATAACAATTAGCTTTTCCAGCAGTGATGACCTCCCCAGGACAACATGCTTTTCACTAAGGATCTCCTTCATCCCTCTCCAGAAAAGGAGAAGAGGAACTACAAGAAGAAGCATCTGGTACAAAGCCCCAATTCCTACTTTATGGATCTGATATGCCCAAGATGCTACAGTGTTAGCCATGCTCAAGCGGTAACTTTTAGTTAGCTGCTCCCCTGCCTGTCAGCCTCCAGGAGGAAAAGCAAGGTGGACAGAAGGATGGTCCTTCAGAAGGAAGCACCACTAAAAGCACCAGCATCAAGAAGAGTGGGAAGCCATCCCAGTAAACCTGTTTTGAATTTTTTTTTAAATTACATTCTTCTCAGAAGTGGAAAAATTGATTCTAAATTTTATGGAGAGCCACAAATGCTCTACATAACCAAAGAAGCTTTGAGAAAGAACAAAGTGGGAGGGATCACAGTCCCTGATTTCAAACTATACTACAGGGCTACAATAATCAAAACAGCATGGCACTGATATAAAAACAGGTATATAGTTCAATGGAATAGAATAGAGAGCCCAGGAAAAAGTCTTCACTTATATGGTCAATTAATCCATGACAAAAAATGTAAGGATATACAATCAGGCAAAGACAGTTTCTCCAATAAGTTGTTTTAGGAAAACTGGACAGATACATGTAAAAAAAGAAATTATACCGTTTTCTTACACCATATGCAAAAATAAGCTCAAACAGAATTAAAGACTTAAATGTAAGACCTGAAAAT
The DNA here is from genome assembly GCA_030848825.1 of Tadarida brasiliensis. NCBI lineage: Eukaryota > Metazoa > Chordata > Mammalia > Chiroptera > Molossidae > Tadarida > Tadarida brasiliensis. Next base: position 101,525,636 of record CM061266.1, read on the forward strand.
ATGAAATTTCTAGGCGAAAACATAGGCAGTAAATTATTTGACATTGGTCTTAGCAATATCTTTTTGGATATGTCTCCTTGTTCAAGTGTAACAGAAGAAAAAATGGCAGTATATCAAACTAAAAAGTTTTTTCACAGCAAAGGAAACCATTAATAACAACAACAAAAGACAACTTACTAAATGGGAGAAGATATTCACAAATGACACATCCAGTAAGGTTTACTATCCAAAATATATAAGGAACTCATATAGCTTAAAACCATAACATAAACAACAACAACAAAAACCACCCCACAATCCAGTTAACAATGGGCACAGGACCTAACAGACATTTCCCCAACCAGGGCACACAGGTGGCCAACAGACATGAAGTGTGCTCATCACCAATCATCAGGGAAATGCAAATCAAAACCGTGAACGGTCAGGTCTCCCCTGTCAAAATGGCTATTATCAGAAAATCAACAAGTAACAAATGCTGGGGAGCATGAGGAGAAACGGGAACTCTCTTACACTGTTGGTGGGATTGTAATTCAGTGCAGTCACTATGCGAAACAGTATGGAGATTCCTCAAAAACCGAAAAATAGAGGTGCCATACGTCCCATCCATTTACTTCTTGGTATTTATCCAAAGAAATCCAAAGCACTGGTTCAGAAAGAGATAAGCATCCCTGTGTTCACTGCAGCACTATTGACAGTAACCAAGTTATGGAAGCAACCTGGGCGTCCACTGAGAGACGCGTGGATGAAGAAAATGTTATACACACACACACACACACACACACACACACACACACACACGACTGTTACTTAGCAATAAAAAAAGGGTGGCATCTTGCCAATTGCAACAACATGCATGGACCTAGAGGGCATTATGTTAAGTGAACAAAGTCAGACAGAGAGAGACAAACACTGTATGATTTCACATATATGTGGTATCTAAAAAACAAAACAAATGAACAAATGAAACAGAAACAGGCCCGTAGAGAGAGAGAACAAGCTGATGGTTGCTAAGAGGCAAGCGGTGGGGGTGGCTGAAGAGGAAGTATAAAATGTGTTGATTTAGCATAATGCTCTCCAGGTCCCTCCATGGATAAGAGGTCTTTCTTTCTTACAGCTGCATAGTACTCCATTGTGTACATGTACCACAGCTTTTTTATCCATTTGTCCACTGATGAACACTTGGGCTGTTTCCAGATCTTAGCTATTGTAAATAGTGCTGCTGTGAACATAGGGGTACATATATTCTTTCTGATTGGTGTTTCAGACTTCTTAGGATATATTTCTAGAAGTGGGATCACTGGGTCAAGTGGCAGTTCAATTTTTAATTTTTTGAGGAAACACCATATTGTTTTCCAGAGGGAAGAGGGTGTGTCTATGAGGGAAAAAGGAAAAACATCTGTAAAAAAAAAAAAAAATTAATAAAAATGGAAAAATAAAAAATAAATTGTGTTGATTGAAAGTACCAGTGTGGCCCTGGCCAGTTTGGCTCAGCGGTTAGAGCGTCGGCCTGCGGTCCAGAGAGACCCGGGTTCGGTTCCCGCTAAGGGCATGTACCTTGGTTGCAGTTTGTCCCTGGCCCTGGATGGGTCGTGCGGGAGGCAGCCACTTGATGTGTCACTTTCACGTCGATGTTTCTCTCTCTCTCTCTTCCTCTCTCTCTCCCTCCCACTCTATCTGAACAAAAAATGAAAAAATGTCCTCAGGTGAGGATAAAAAAAAAAAAAAAAGAAAGTACCAGTGTGTGGCGATTTGTCACAACAGCCACAGGACAGCAATATGGGCTCGAAGAGCTCCTGGGGGACAGATCTGCGGACGCCTCTCAGCCTTCCTGTCTCCTGACAGAAGTGTTGGGCACTACTGATTATCCCTCTGGCACCTCCTTTCCTTGACTCTCGTGGACCCAGTTCTCACAGCCAGTCGGCAGCCAGGGCTCAGGACCCTCCCGGCCAGGCAGACGCAGCCTCAGTTCCCACTCTCGCAGCCTCTGGCCTGCATCCGTCCGTCTCCCATCCCGACAGCACCTCGTCCCCGTTCACCCCCAGTTTACTCCACCGCTCAGTGCTGCCGGCTCGTGACTGTCACATGGCACAACCCACTGGCTATACTTGTTATCATGCTGTAAAAAATAATAATTCTTGGATATGAACCGTTTTAACTGTGGCAAAAGGTACATAAGCTGGATTCACATCCTCACCCCACCGCCATTTACAAATGCACCAGGAGACCCGAATCGAGCGGCTGGGGTCTCCGGGGATCCAGGAGGGACGGGCAGCAGGGCACCCACGCCGCTCCCGCACCTGCTCCCCGCCCTGTGCCTCCCATCACAGGCTGCGGTTCCTTTAGCGCCTGGGATCCGGGCTCACGATTTCCTCACAGTCACGACAGCGCCCTTACCACCTGCTTCAGCGCTGCGTCCTCAGAAACTGCTGGCTGTCTCTGCTGGAGGCCAGCGTGGAACCCCCATCCTCACGGGAAGAACTCTGGGCTCCTAAAGACGGGAGCTTCAGGCCCTTGAGGCAGAACGCATCACCCTGGAGAACTCCTCTGGCTGCCTTCCCTGCGGCGATGCACTGCAGAGACCGCCTGTCGCTAACTCCTGTGACAGCAAGTGCCTCAGTTCCCTGAAACTGAACTGGGGACCGAGGATTGTTACAGTTCTCGACACAGACGGGATTGTGGCCTTTCTTTCTTTCCAATATCAGACATTAAAAAAAAATCTACAATGAAACTGAGGAGACTGTAACACCCCTAGGGAAAATAATTGCTTTCTGAAAGTTCATGGCAAACCTTTCTATCTCTTCCATTTGTATCACTTTCTACCCCTAGCTCCCCAAATCATCCATTGCAAAGGCTAACCCGCTTGGGCCTCTGTCCATCAGGAAGTCCCCACTCCTGTTGGTTCCCACCCTCTCCTCACTCGTTATGTTCCCCAGAATCACGGAGCCGCTGCGGTTCCTGGGAGTACTGGACTCTGGGCCTGGTTCACGATCCCGGGCTCCCAAATACATCCTTTCCCTCACTGAACCAGGGCATCTTACACACATACACTTACATTTGCTTTTGGCCATCTTTAACTTTTCATTTTGTAATAATTTCAAACATATAAAGGTTGCACCCAGCCGGTGTGGCTCAGTGGTTGAGCATCGACCCATGCATCAAGATGTTGCTGGTTCGATTCCTGGTCGGGACACATGCCCAGGTTGTGGGCCCGATCCCCAGTGGGGGGCATGCAGGAGGCAGCCAGTCGATGTTCTCTCTCATCGATGTTTCTATCTCTCTCCATCTCCCTTCCTCTCTCTAAAATCAAAAATGAATAATTATTATAAAATGAAGAACATCAAAAGGTTGGAAGAACAGTACAAAGAGTTCCCCAAATGTTAACATCCCACATAAAAACAGTATTATTATCAAAATCAGGAAAATAACATTTATTTAATGCTATTATCTAATCTCCATACCTACTTCAAGTTTCAGTGATCGTCCCATCACAGTCATCTTTGTCCAGTTCCCAGCGTACTATGACATGTCACATCGAGTTGGTTTGCAGTTCTGTCTCCTTTCCCTGGACCGTTTTTCTGGCTTTCTGTGTTTTTCAGGCCCTCACCTTTGTGAACAGCACCGGCCAGTTGGTTCATATAGTCGTGCTCTTTCCTCACGACTGCGTTGGAGCCGTGCAGTTTGGCTAAGAATGCCGCAGAATTACCCTGATGCCAAAATCAGACGAAGACATCACCAGTTACAAGAAACGCAGACCCTTGTGACTATAGATGCAAGAAATTTAACAAAGTACTAGCGCACTAAGTTCAGCAACATGTGTGTGGAATTATATGCCGTAAGCCAGTGGGATTCGTTGTAGGAATGAAAGGTTTGCTCCACATATAAACGTCAATCTGTGTAATAGACCAGGGTGACAGAACAAAGGACACAAACCATTGTGTCCCAACAGACACAGACAAAACATTTGACAAAACCCCAAATTCTTCCCTCAGAAAAACACTCAATGTACAAAAATCACTTGCGTGTCTATACACTAGCGATGAATAATCGGAAAACAAAATGAAGAAAACAGGTTCATGAAAACAGCATACTTAAGTATAAATTTGCTACAATAGTATAATATGTGTAAACTGAAAACTGCAAAATATTGTTGAAAAAATCAAATGAAAGGACACATTCATTTGGAAGGCTTGATATGACTAAGGTGGTTTTACTCCCTAAACGGATCAAGTTTCAAAGCAACACCAATTGATTCATTCATGGCTTCCTTTTTTTTTTTTCCCCAAAGACTTCCTTTTTTTCTAAGAGCAGTTTTGGGTTCACAGCAGAGGGCTGGCGGGGGACAGTGCTCGGAGTCACGGCCTGCTCGGGAAGGAGGACGTCGTGGGAGGATGTGTCACCCGAGAAGTGGTGGCCGCAGGAGGCGTGTTTCAGAGACCCGAACTGTGGATGGAGTCCCTGGAAATGGACGCTTTAAACAGAGCGTGTTCTCTTAGGTAGTTCGCATGCCCACAGGACAGAGACCTGATGTGCTTCTTGGAAGTTTAGGGCCAACTGATCGTTTCTTCGAAAGCCGTGGAGGGTCTCACGTATGTTTATCCATCAGAAAGATCAGGGCCAGCAGAAAGGACAGGTTTGGTGAAGGAGGAGACTCTCTTTAGCAGGAGACTGCAGACGTGGGAGAGGAGGGGTTTGGAGCCCAGACGGGAGGTGGAAGGTGGCCAGGGAGGACCCCAAGTCCCCTGGACCAGAGGGAGGAGGCCAAGATGACAGGTGTGGGGGAGCTTGAGGGAGCACCTCCCCTTTTCTCTGAGGCACAGGGGAGGTCACCTGCTGGGAGGTGGCGGAGGGGTGGGCTGGAGGAACTGGCTGGTGTGGGGAGCGGTGGGGGCTGCTCAGGAGGAATGGAAGAGGCTCAGCCCGCAGCGCCAGGGTGATGCCGTCCATAGGCACTGGCAGTACCCGCAGCCCTCAGGTGGGAGGAGAAGGGGCAGAGTGGCCGGGGGATCCCGGGTGGGTGCATGAGGGGAGTGAGGAAGTGGAGGTGAGAGGGTAGTTGAGGATGAGTCCTGGTCTGAGGAGGAACCCAGGCAGCAGACCTTGCTGAGAGAACAGGCCAGGGGAAGGGAGGGAGACAACTGGAGAAACAGGCTTCGCGGCTGTGACCGGATGCCGCGGGTGGGTGTCTGCGAGGACAGGGCCAGGGCGGGCAGTGGTGGGCGAGGCAGAACTGCAGAGCCAGTGGGGGGTAGGAGTAGAGCAGGCATCCCAGGGCACAGAGGGGATCCGACAAGTGTCCGCTGAGTCAAAAGACAGATCCTGCCCGTGGCGTGGGGGCCAGCAGGAGGGACGGAGAGCGAGTGGGGGCCTGGCACAGGGGGAGGGACGAGAAAGAGCAGGAAGCCTGTGGGGACCGGGTGGGGACCAACCCTGCAAGGTTCTGGTCGATGAGACGAGGTATTCGAACTGCACAGACACTCCGGGCCCATAGCCTCCCAGCTGCAGTGAACCTGAGATGTGACCGGTAAGGGTGAGGTGCTGAAACCAAGTTGTTTCCATGACAACACCGTCCAGTCTGCTGCAGTGCCGTTCTCCTGACCTTGGCTTCTTGCCCTTTGACCTCACGACGATTCAGAGTCTCCTGCCGCTGGTTGCTGTTTGGTCTACCTGGAACCTGTGTGATGACTCCCGAGGGTGTCTGGCTTCCACTCGTGAAGGTGTAACCCGTGCTGTGAGCTGAGCGCACCCCACGCTGTGCTGTGAAGGGCACCCCTTGCAGGGTCAGCTCACACCCAGTGATGGTCAAGCAGGGGTAACAGCCCAGCGACCTCCCTCAGCGTGGGCCTAGCCCAGGGCTCCCTGGGGCGTGGGCTGAGGGTTGCTGTGCCCACGCGGAGTCCAGCTTCCTCCCTGCCCTGTTCTGGGGCCTCAGCGTCCCCGGGGTGTCGACCCCGAGAGCCCTCCCAGTAAGCCCCCCATGCAAGTCGCATCTCAGAGTCCGCTTCTCTACAGTTGCCACGTTTCGCAAATAAAACTATCGGCCATCTAGTTACACTTGAATTTCAGATAAACAAACAGTTGTTCAGTGTAGGTATGTCCTCGGCCACCCTTGAACGCCTGGCTCTGTAGCCTGTGGGAGGGCAACCTCGTGGTTCTGAGGTTGTAAAGGAGCTTGGAGGGTACTGAAGGCACGCAGCCGGGACACTTCAAGGTCAGTGGGACACCCCACGCGGGGAGTGGGTGGGGGACAGGCATGACTGGTGCAGCTGAAGAATTCTCAGGGGTGGAGGTGGAACAGCGCCCCAAGAAGAACCCCCAAGTGCCTGCTTGGAAGCGGCCATCTCAGGTGAGGTGCCCGCAGAGCAGCCAGAACCAGACAGAGCCGTGGGGGTCCAGGACACGTCCCACTGGAACGGTCACTGGGAACCTGCCTTGTCCCTCCCAGCCGCAGGGGAGCAGCTTGTCCTGCAGGGGAGGGTCCTGGCCGGATGACAGCACCCCTACAGGCGAAGCCGTGGTACTTCAGTTTAAGAATGAGGACGTTTTGTGATGAAGACTGAGTTTTAAATGCCAGAATTACACTATTTTAGTAACCAAGAGTGATGGAAACTGATGGAATCTGGTCAAAATGGTGTGATGAAGGGACCTGGCCCTCGGTAAAAAAGAAGGGTTCAACATGAACCTTATCAGGGAGCAGTTATTAGAAGGACTAAGTCCATTTCAATGTTTATATCCAATGAGTTAAATCCCCAATAAATTAGTTACAATTATTATTATCACATCAGAGGGCTTTGAAGCCCAAGAAACAAGGCGCTCTAATGTCTTGAGCAAAGATGTCTGTTATGAACTCTTTCTGGAGAAAGAGGAAAGGGTTCAGCCTGGCAAAGGACCGCGGTCCCCCTCACGCAGCATGCCCCACCTGCTGGGCGCGGGCCCCCCTCACGCAGCATGCCCCACCTGCCGGGCACGGGTCCCCCTCACGCAGCATGCCCCACCTGCCGGGCACGGGCCCCCCTCACGCAGCATGCCCCACCTGCCGGGCGCGGGCCCCCCTCACGCAGCATGCCCCACCTGCCGGGCGCGGGTCCCCCTCACGCAGCATGCCCCACCTGCCGGGCGCGGGTCCCCCTCACGCAGCATGCCCCACCTGCCGGGCGCGGGCCCCCCTCACGCAGCATGCCCCACCTGCCGGGCGCGGGTCCCCTTCCCCATGCAGCATGCCCCACCTGCCGGGCGCGGTCCCCCTCACGCAGCATGCCCCACCTGCCGGGCACGGGTCCCCCTCCTCACGCAGCATGCCCCATCTGCCGGGCGCGGGTCCCCCTCACGCAGCATGCCCCACCTGCCGGGCGCGGGTCCCCCTCACGCAGCATGCCCCACCTGCCGGGCGCGGGTCCCCCTCACGCAGCATGCCCCACCTGCCGGGCGCGGGCCCCCCTCACGCAGCATGCCCCATCTGCCGGGCGCGGGTCCCCCTCACGCAGCATGCCCCACCTGCCGGGCGCGGGTCCCCCTCACGCAGCATGCCCCACCTGCCGGGCACGGGTCCCCCTCCTCATGCAGCATGCCCCACCTGCCGGGCGCGGGTCCCCCTCCTCATGCAGCATGCCCCACCTGCCGGGCGCAGGTCCCCCTCCTCACGCAGCATGCCCCACCTGCCGGGCGCGGGTCCCCCTCACGCAGCATGCCCCACCTGCTGGGTCCGGGTCCCCCTCCTCACGCAGCATGCCCCACCTGCCGGGCGCTTGGCCTTCCCGCTCACTCACTCTGGGGGGCCCTTCGTAGCAGAGATAAATCCAGATCTTCCCGAAGAGTTCTCCTCATCCTACTGCTTCTTCCAGCTCTTCTCTCCCCGCCCCCCAACTCTGCAAGTCACAGTGGTGTGGTGCAGGCTTCTCGGGGACAGTGAGGTCCTGGTGGGTTCGTGGCCTTGTTTACTGGTCTTGATCCTCCTGACCCTTGGCAGCCGCTGAGCAGCTGCTGCCGTCTCCCCAGAGCCCCCTCTCTGGAGCCCAAGTGGTCCGCGCTGCCTGCTCTGGGTGTCTGCGGGTAACCCCGCCTCCTCTCCATCTCCAGGAAGGCCCCGACGTCCCAAGTTCTGCTCAGCTGCTCAGCACCCTCCAACACCTGTCATTGTCTGACCTGTGATCTCAGCCATGGGTATAATGAGGACCTCACCGTAGGCTTGCTTTGGCTGTTCCAATGGCTAACGATGTTCACCATCTTTGTATGTGCGAATTGATATTTATGTATCCTCTTTGGAGAAATGTCTACTCAGATTTCCCCCCACTTTTCGTTAGGTTACACGTTTTTACTTTTGAGTTGTAAGAGCTATATAGATATTCTGGATACAAATTTCTTATCACATAAGAAATGACTGGCTTCTTCCAGGGTTTGAATGTTTCTGAGATTCATCCGTGTTGTTTGTGTGTAGCAGTTGCTCCGTGTTATCGATGAGCAGCCCTCCGTTGCAGAGAAGTACTGGTCCATTTGTCCATTCACTGCCTGGTAGACGACTGGGTTGCTTCTCGTTCTTAGCTACTATTTTTTAAATGCTGCTACAGATATTAGTGGACAAATCCTTTTGTGGCTCTGTGCTCTTATTTCTGTTGGGTCAATGCGTACCTTTTGAATTTTGAACTTCTGGGTGGCCGTGAGCCAAGCTAAAGGTCAGGAATTTGGGTGTAAGAGAGATGAGAGCGGCGTGTGGTACACCCAGCAGGTGCGGCAGGAACAACCCCGATACAGACCCTGCCTTTTGTCGTACCACTCAGGGTTCAGCCAGGGAGGCAGAGCACACACACAGACACGCATGTGCGCACACACGCACACGCACACACGCACACGCGCACCGAGAAATGTGTCGTGAGGAATGGGCTAGCCAAGCCTATCAGAATCCACGGGGCAGGCCTCTAGGAAGAGAAAATCAGAAGCAGGCTGAACCCACAGTGTGGGTGGAGGCTGTTGTCCAGCGAAGGCTCAGCCCTATGTTCAAGCCTTCTAGCTGATGAAGTTGGACTCACCAGGATAATCTCCCTCGCCTAGAGTCAGCTCATCGGGAACTTTGATCACATCTTCAAACTCCTTCTCAGCAGCACCCATGTATGACTGGACAGCTGGGAAAGGGCATGCATATGTCACTGTGTCCTTCTCTCCTCCAAGTCCCCCAGAGACAGTCTCTCCCAGCCAACCCTGTCTGAAAACACACTGGAAAGGAAGTTCTAGGACCTGTAGCTCAGAACAGTGGCTCACCACAAAGCCGTCACACCTGTGGCCACAGATCGAAGAGTCCCAGTAAAATCTAATTGGCTCAGCTCAGGTCACATGCCCACCCCAAGCCCCATCTCTGCTGCCAGAGGGAGGGGCAGAATGATTGGCCCGAACGTCATGACTGTCTCTTGTCGAGGAGAGTAGGAAACTGTGAGCCCCACAGCCTCTCGTGACCAGGGCAAAGAAGGAACGGGAGTCCAAAGGAAATGGGGGTGCTGAAAAACCAACCCAACCCATGTCTACGCCCTGGATACCTGAGCACGGTGCCTAGCACTTAGTAGGCACTCAGGAGGGGCAGCTAGAAATCTAAGCAAACCAAGAGTGGAATGCACGGGTTACACGAACTCCACCACCTGTCCACTCGCCGCCGTTGCCTGGCCTGGCTGAGACCCGGGAGAGGGGCGAGCCTGTCGGGCGGGCCCTGTGACGGCAGTGCAGGTCCCGGGTCCGGCACATCAGGACTGGATTCTCAGCACGTTAGTGCTTTCCAGTGTTCTGAAGCAGTTGTTATTTTCCGAGACACGGCACATATTTCCACAGCTGCTCTGGCGCTCCTTCACGCTCAGTTCCTCTGGAAGTCTCCGGCAAACGCCATCTGGCTTCAGGAGGACACTGGCGGGGGGTCCCACATTGTTCCACGGCCTCCTCCTCAGGGCACTGGAACCTCTCGGAGCCTGCTGGTCCCACTCAGCCAAAGCAATAGCTCTGCCCATCAGCCCCCGTGGCATCGTCCTGAGGCTGAACAGGCCAGCAGAACGGTGCCGATAATGCCTGTCTCGGGGACTCATCAGAACCTCGTGAGCCTTTCGGCACAGCAGCTCCGGCAGGGAGAGGAGCCATCTCCGTAATCATGCGGTCTCATGCCCCGTGATACTGCAAACTCCCTGCAGGAGGCTTGTCTTCGGGGTGCAGGGGTGCTCCGTGCGGATGAATCATCAGTGCAGGAGGGAATGCAGGGAGGAGGCCAGGAGGGGCTGGTCCCCCTTCCTCCTAAGCAGAGTCAGCACCTGCGCCTGAGTTGGAGACTTAAGGCGATCCGAGCACAAGGCAGGGCCGGGGATGCCAGCAGTCGGCTGGCCAGGTGCTCCTCTCCTAGCGAGCCCTTTTTGTCCTTGGCTGCAGTCACTGGGGTTGCAATTACATCTAACACATCCCTGTGTTTCCGCCTGCCTCTCCCCCGAGACCAGGGGCTCCCCAGGAACGGGGACTGGCCTGTTCTCCTCACCTGGCTCCCAACTGGTCCTCCGCGGGTCTGTGCGGAACACATGAATGTGCTCTTCGTCATCTGGTGAACATTTCATCCGAACAGCAGAGCTTTCTAGGAAGACAAATGGCCTTCCGCTAGGACCTCAGTGTCCCCCCGGACGGGAAATAGGCAGTGTTCACGGAGTACTGCTCGGTGCCAGGCGCTGCTCTGCACTCTGGCTTGTGTCTGTTTTGAAACCTCTCAGGTCTCTCCGAGGGAGGCCGTGACGATGCCCGGTTCACAGCAGAGGAAACAGAAACGGCGGGCTTGAGGACCGACCTGAGCTCGCGCCCTCGGTGGGCGATGGAACTCCTGATGGTGGAAGGGAGCCGCCCACCTGTCCCAACCAGCAAAGCAGGAAACTGACCAAGTGCAAAGCTCTGGGGGGCGGGACGGAGCCCACAGTCGGGCTGGCTCTTCTTAGAATTAATCACCTGGACATTTTACTTCCTGTACAAATGACTCAGCCACATTCATAAAGTCTCCTCTTCTTCAAAAATGTCTCTGCATGTACTTGCCAAATAACCCAGCGATCCCACTCCTAGGTATTTACCCCAAATGATTGAAAACACATGTTCTCACAAAGGCTTAGAAACAGAGGTTCATGGCAGCCTTCTTTTTCATGGCTAAAGCCTGGAGCCAGCCTCAGTGGGTGTGCAAACCGCAGCATGTCCACACAGGGGAATACGACTCAGCAGTCAACAGGAACAGGGTGCCGGGTGCCCAGCCACACGGGTGGGCCTCACAGCGTGCTGGATACAATAAACCAGACTCTCCACAGCACGTGATTCCATTTAGCTGACATTCTAGAAAAGGTCAAACTATAGAGACGAAAAGCAGGTCAGAGGCTGGGTGGACGGGGTGTGTGGAGGGCAGCAGACACGGAGACCTTTTGGGGAGAGTCAAAACTTGATGGTGGTGATGGTACTACTGTCTACGCATTTGTCATCTGCCTGTCCACGGAAAAGGACGAAAGTTATTGTACGTAAATTACACCTCAGTAGTCCTGTTTTTTAAAGAAGTAACATTTTCTCTTTCATTCCAATGTAATAAAACTGTATTTTTCCTTATCCTTTTTAATTCACGCAATAGCATCATTCCTAAAACATGCTTATTTTTTATTTAAAAAAATCTTTATTGTTGAAAGTGTTACAGTGTCCCCCCTTTCTTCCCCCATTGACCCCTTCCACCCCACTCCCCCATCCCTTCCCCACACTGTTGTCTGTGTCCACTGGTCATGCATATATGCATGTGAGTTCTTTGGTTAATCTCTTCCTGCCCCACCCCCGTTCTTAATTTTTAAATAACAGTAGAAAACCCTCACTGGAAAGGTGGGCTCTGAACACGTCCCGTTGGACAAGCTGAGCAAAGGGGCCCTCAGCTGCACCAGGACGGGGTGACTGCATCTAATCCCGGGCGTGTGTGTGGCTTGTGTTCGTCAGATTCCCTCTGACTCTGCACCGACCTGTTTTCCTTCTGGCGGAGTCTCAAACCTTCAGGGAAAACCTGTTCACTTTTACTGAGGATCAGGGCGCTGGCTGAACTGTAGGCACCCCAGGATTCAGATGTGCCTCAAAAAGCAGAGGGAAGAATACAGGATTGAGGCAAGGACCTGGGTCAGTGTCAGGAGCTGAGCAACGGGACAGAAAGCCTGCTGTCGCCGCTGAGCCCCAGCCCTGGACCTCGGCCGCCCCTCTCGGGGACTGGTGCCATGGCCCGGGGCAAAGGAGGCAGCAGCACAAATAAATAGAAGAGCTGTTTCATTAAAATCGCTGTAAGGCTGGGGCGCTCTGGGTGCACTTCGGTGACCCCTGGAACAGAGGAGGCCACGTGTTAAAGACAAGATTGCCCCTGAGGCCAGTCTCTGGAGGAAGACAGGGACAGGGCGGCCGAGGGTCAGCCAGGGCGGCCTCCAGCTGGTGGGTGATGTCAGGCCTCAGCGGAGCCGCAGCGGCACCGGCTCCAAGACTGAGGCTGCAGGGGCGGGGGGGAGGGGGGGTCTCAAATCCGTTGGAGCCCCAGGTCTGGTGATGAGCTGGGGGGTGGGACTGAGGCAGGCTGGAGCTCCTGCAAGGAGGGTATGTCTAGCGTTAAAGAAAGACTGCTTTCTCACTGTGACAATCACTCTCGCACCCGCCCTGTGTCCTCCAGCTGGCACGCGGCGGGTGGCGCCGGCCGTGGGCAGGACTTGTCACTGGATTCTGTGCTGTGGGACGGGGCCGTGTTGTCTAATAGTCCCACCTATGTGATGTCCGCATCTCCTTCAAGGCCCGCCTCTGCATGCATTTCCCGGAACCCTGGTGCACAGCAACCAAACGAGCATTCAGGCTTAATTAGCACGTTGTGAGCGTCTGCGATCCCTCGGGCGATGGCGGCATCTCTCCCACTCCTGCGTGGAACTCGGCCTATCCACAGAAAGCGCACCAGGCGACGATGCCTTTCAGCAAAGCTCCTTAAAATACAACTTGTTTTGATTAAGGCATTTTAGTCATTTCTTTTCCTGAACTATGTTTGCTCTGTTTGGTAGGAAGACGCCCTGCACTTAGCTCAAGATGAAGGCTTAATCTTTGTGGAAGGGTCGGGACCCCTGATTTCTCCCAGGGCCTGAAAGTGGCCATCCATGAATAAAGATAACATACCACTCCCACCGGGTCAAGGTGAGGAAGACAGACACTGCGTGGACACGCGTGTGTGGCAGCTATGAAAGATACTTCGCATTGTCTGCCTCACACACATGCTGGGAGGGAATAGAGAGACCCGTCTTTTAATCCCACATCTGCCACTAAATTGTTGATTGACCTTCAGAAAATTCTTTAACTTCCCTATCTTTTAGTGCCTACCACATTTTTTCAAACATTAGATGAGATGATACAGGTAAAAACAGGTTAAAAAGTAGGCACCGCTGTTCAATTCGTATCGCTGTGAGATCAGGGTACTTCCTTCAGGGCGAACCAAGCTTTCCTCGGTGTGGGAAGGAGCCCCACTTCGCTCTGGACCCACACATGTTTCTGGAAGAGCTCAGCGTGTGTAGCTCCTGCAGAGCTCGTCCGCACCTTCCTCCCGACTCAGCTGGAGTTCAGCAGGAGTGTTCGCAGCCCCTGGGGGTCTCACAGCACTTCTGAGAAAGAGAGACATGCCCTTGTCCATAAATAAGCACTGTCCTCCTCAGTTCTTTCCTAGGCACGGCCTTGCAGGCCCCCCTTTCTGCACCTCGATCTGTCGGGAAGTGTCGTATTTATTTATCTGCTCACCACGCTCATTGGAAGTAGTTTCCCTCTCCTCGTCTTTGGAGCTGTCATCCTTTGCCGATCATTCCTATTAAGCATTAACTTGGTGAATGGATGAGCATCACTTGGGAACAGCTCTGGAATATTGCAAAACATGAAGCAGTCAGTGCAAACATCTGCAAAACTTGGCAATGCACTGAGGTTTCAATGAGCTCAGGGCCAAGTCCTTGACAGGCTTTGAGGTCCTCAGAGAATGCTGTGCAGGAAAGATTTATTTGGGGAAAGGGTGAGAAATGTCACTTTGCAATGCAGGTACGAGTTAGAACCAGTCACATTCACAGGCATGAGCATTGTCTAATTTTAGCCTTCGTGGTGTGGTCTAAACTGCCCTCGCCATGATTCTGACAAGTGTTCGTGGTGGCTTTGAAAGAAGCTGGAATCCCAGGGCCATCCTGTGAGGGGCTTGCAGAGGAGGCAGCGTTCGGCCCCTGCATCTCTGGGTTTCACTGCCTGTCCTGTCCTTCCCACTACCTCATGTCTCAGGGCCAGGCAGGGCTTGCATCCCGGTGTCCACAGTCACCTCCCTGCGAGGAAACTCAACACTCTGGCATCCAGCATTGGCACCCCTTGGAGACCACCCCGCCTGCTCAGGGAGGCAATGACTGGCAGCATCAGCTTCTCTTTCAGCCAGCACCCCACGGACCCCGGTGTGCCTTCCGTACATGCTGAGGTGTTGTTTTCCTTTGGTGTTGAGTTGTATGAGTTTCTTAATTAGATTGTTTGGGGTTTGGGTATTAGGTTATATGAGTTTTTAAAAAAAATAAATTTTGGATATTGACCCCTTATTGGATGTATCATTGGCAAATATCTTCTTCCATTCAGTAGGTTATCTTTTCATTTTGTTGATGGTTTCCTTTAAGTGCAAAACCTTTCAGTTTGATGTAGTGTCATTTGTTTGTTTTCTTTTGTTTCCCCTGCCCAAGGAGATATATCAGAAAAATATTACTAAGAGCAATGTCATATCACCTCACGCCTGTCAAAATGGCCTACCATCAACAAATCCGTAAATGACAAGTGTGGGTGAGGGTGTGGAGAAAAGGGACCCTTGTGTACTGCTGGTGGAATGCACACTGGTGCAGCCACTGTGGAAAACAGTATAAAAGTTTCTCAAAAAATTAAAAATAAATCTATCTTAAGACCCAGCAATTCCAATTCTGGGTATTTATCTGAAAAAAAAAAAAATCTAAAACACTAATTTGAAAACATATATGCACCATTATGTTTATTGCAGTGCCATTTACAATAACCAAGATACGGAAGCAACCTAAGTGCCCATCCGTAGATGATTGGACAAAGGAGTTGTAATGTATATGTACAATGGAGTATTAGTCATAAAAAAGAATGAAGTCGTACCATTTGCAACACATGGATGGACTACGAAAGTATCGTGTTAAGTGAAATAAGTCAGACAGAGAAAGCTAAATGCCACATGATTTCACTTATATGTGGAATATAAAGAACAAAATAAACAAACAACCAAAATAGAAGCAGACTCATAGATGCGAAGAGTGAACTTCTGGTTGCCAGAGGGGTTGAGGGGCTGGATGAAATAGGTGAAGGGATTAAGAAGCACAAATTGGTAGTTACAAAATAGCCACAAGGATATAAAGTAAAGTATAGAGAATATAGTCAACAATATTGTAACAACTATGTATAATGTTAGGTGGGTACTAGACTTACTAGGGGGATCACTTCATAAATTATATAACTGTCTAACCACTATACTATACACCTGAAACTAATATAAAATAATATTAAATGTCAACTGCAACTGAAAAAAAATGTTAAGATTTAAGCAGGTGAGACGGTGCAGCCTCCCTTCTGGAACCCCAGAAGAATGCACGGTTTACTTCCTTTTTGCCAGTGTGGCTTTTACACTGGACACTTTGCATCCTTATTTAGGGCAGGGAGTGAGACCAGACCCCTTTCTTGGTAATCAGTTCTTACTAATTCCAGGTTTGGGGACCCAAAGTGATGGTGTTTCAGATTCATGCAGAGGAGGCTCGTGCTCTGATCTTTCTTCTTTCCCTGGTCTTAGGAGGGAAAGTTTCTTCTCAAGGAAAGCCACCTTAGAGCCACGAAACTTTCCTTGAGAACACACAATGGGGCGAAGACAGTTTATTCAATAAACGGTGCTGTGAAAATTGAACATATATTTGAAAAAATGAAAATTGATTACCCTCTTACACCAAATACAAAAATAAACTCAAAATGGATTAAAGATTTAAATGTAAAACTCAAAACCATAAAAATCTTAGATGAAAACACAGGTAGTAATATCTCTGATATTTCTCTTAGCAATATTTTTTTCTGATACATCCCCTTGGGCAGGGAAAATAAAAGAAAAAAAAATGGGACTATATCAAACTAAAAAGTTTTTGCACGGCAAAGGAAACCATCAACAAAATGAAAAGACAGCCTACTAAGTGGAAAAGCTTATTCGCCAATGATACATCTGATAAGGGGTTAGTGTTCAAAATTTGTGAAGAACTCATACTACTCAACACCATAAATAAATAAATAAATAAATAAATAAATAAATAAATAAATAAATAAGCAATCCAATTAAAAAATGGGCAGAGGACCTGAATAGATACTTCCTCAAAGAGCACATGCAGAAGGCCAATAGGCATATGAAAAAATGCTCAACGTCACTTATTGTCAGAGAAATGCAATTTAATGAAAAAAATAAACTGATGAACAAAATAGGTCCAGAGATATGAAAACATGGAACAGATTGATGAATCTCAGAGGGAAGGGGAAGAATCTCTAGGAAGAGATTAACCAACAATTCTATATGCATATATGCATAACCCATGGACACAGACAATAGTGTGGTGAAGGCCTGGGGTGGGGCCAGGACTGGATTGGAGGGGGTCAATAGGGGGAAAAGGGGAGACATCTGTAATATTTTCAACAATAAAGATACATTTTAAAAACTAAAAAATTAACATAAAACTTGAATATTAAAAAATACACACACAGACCAGCTGGTGTGGCTCAGTGGTTGAGCATCAACCCATGCACCGGAAGGTCACCAGTTCGATTCCTGGTCAGGGCACATGCCCAAGTTGTAGGCTCAATCCCCACTGAGGGGCATGCAGGAGGAGGCCAATTGATGCTTTCACTCATCGATGTCTCTATCTCTCTCCCTTTCCCTTCCCTGCTCTCTAAAATCAATAAAGAAAAATTATTAAACACACACACACACAAACTAAACCACAATGAGATATTACCTCACAGCTTTCAGAATGGTTATCATCAATAAGTCCACAAATGACAGGTATTGGCAAAGATGTGGAAAAAAGGGAACTCTTGTGCTTGGTTGGTGGGATTTCAGAAGGGTGCAGCCACTGTGGAAAACAGTATAGAGTTTCCTCAGAAATTTAAAAATAGATCTGCCTTATGACCCAGTGATTCCATTTCTGGGTATATATCCAAAGAAACCCAAACACTAATTTGAAAGAATATATGCACCCTTATGTTCATTGCAGCATTATATACAATAGCCAAGCTATGGAAGCAACCCAAGTGCCCATCAATAGACAAGTGGATAAAAAAGCTGTGGTAGTTTAAGAGAGCTGTGGGACAACATGTAACATAACAGCATCCACATCATAGGAATATATGAAGAAGAAGAAATTGAGCAAGAGTTAGAGAATCTACTTGAAGAAATAGTAGCAGAAAACTGCTCTAACTTGGTGAAGAGAAAAAGCATACAAGTTCAGGAAGCACAGAGAGCACCAAGCAAGACTAACCCAAAGAGGCCCACACCAAGACACATTATAATGAAAATGCCAAAAATTATAGACAAAGACAGAATCTTAAAGGCAGCAAGAGAATAGCAACAGGTTACCTACAAAGGAGCTCCCATAAGGCTGTCAGCTGATTTCCCAATAGAAACACTACAGGCCAGAAATGGCATGAAGTATTCCAGGTAATGAAAAACAAGATCTGTATCCAAGACTACTCTATCCAGCAAGGCTATCATTCATAATAGAAGGTGAAATAAAGAGCTTCCCAGACCAAAAAAAAAAAAAAAAAAAAAAAAATGCTAAGGGAATATATTAGCACCAAACCAGCATTGCAAGAAATGTTAAAGGAACTGCTGAGCTAAGCAGAAGAAATAGAGAAACATAGCCATAATACATAAAAATGGCAATAAATAAATATCAGTAATAACCTTAAATGTAAGTAGAGTAAATGCTCCCAATCAAAAGACACAGATAGCTGAATGCATAAGAAAGCATATATATGTTGTCTACAAGAGACCCACATAGGTCACATAGAGAACAAAAGAGTCACATAGGTTGAAAGTGAAGGGATGGAAAAAAATTTTCCAAGAAAATGGAAATGAAAAAAAATCTAGGGTAGCAATACTCATATCTGATAAAATAGACTTCAAAATGAAGGCCATGACAAGAGACAAAGAGGGCTACTACATAATATTAAAAGGATTAATCTAACAAGAGGATATAACCTTGGAAAAATATATATGTACCCAATATAGGAGCACCAAAATATATTTTAAAACTTCTGGAGGACTTCAAGGGAGAAATTGACAGCAATACAATCATAATAGGGGACTTCAACACCCCACTGACATCACTGGATAGATCCTCTAGACACAAAATTAACAAAGAAACAGACCCTAAATGACACACTAGATCAGATGGATTTAATTGATATTTACAGAGAATTACACCCCAAAACTGCAGAATACACATTCTTCTCAAATGAACATGAGACATTCTCAAAGATAGACCACATATTAGGACACAAACTAAGTCTCTACAAGTTCAAGAAGACTGAAATCATATCAAGCAATTTCTCAGATCACAATGGCATAAAGCTAGAAATTAATTACAATAAAAACACTCAAAAACATTCAAACACATGGAGGCTAAACAGTACATTATTAAACAATGAATGGGTTACCAAAGAGATCAAGGAAGAAATTAAAAACTTCCTGGAAACCAATGAAAATTAACAAACAACAACACAAAAATCTATGGGATGCAGCAAAAGCACTCTTGAGAGGGAATTTCATAGCATTACAGGCCTACATCAAGAAACAAGAAAAATTTCTAATATAATATTTAACCCTACAACTTAAAGAACTAGAACGTGAAAAAAAGAAAAACCCAGAGCAAGTAGAAGGAAAGAAATAATGAAGGTCAGAGTGGAGATAATTGACATAGAAACTAAAAACAAAAACAAAAAATTCAAAATATCAATGAAAGCAAGAGCTGGTTCTTTGAAAAGATAAACAGGATTGATGAACCTTTAGCCAGACTCACCTAGAAACAAAGAGACAGGATCCAAATAAATAAAATCAGAAACTAAAGAGAAGTAACTGACGCCACAGAAATACAAAGGATCGTTAGAAAATAATATGAACAATTATATGCCAACAAATTAGACAACCTAGGTGAAATGGACTAATTTCTAGAATCACACAGTCTCCCAAAAGTGAACCGGAAAGAGTCAGAAAATTGAACAGACCAATAACAATTAAGGAAATTAAAGCTGTAATCAATAAAATTCCAGTAAACAAAAGTCTGGATCTGGATGACTTCACAAGGGAGTTTTACTGAACATTCAAAGAAGAAATAACACCCATTCTCCTCAAACTATTCCAAAAAAATTCAAGAGGAAGGAAGACTTCCAAGCTCTTTTTATGAGGCCAGCATAATACTAATTCCAAAACCAGATAAACACACTACAAAGAAAGAAAACTACAGGCCAATATTCCTGATGAACATAGATGCCAAAATCCTCATCAAAAATATTAGCAAATCGGATCCAGCAATATATTAAAAACATTATTTACCACGACCAAGTGGGATTCCTCTCAGGGATGCAAGGCTGGTACAATATTCACAAATCAATAAATCTGATACACCACATAAACAAAAGGAAAGATAAAAATCATATGATCATATTAATGATGCTGAGAAAGCACTGGACAAAATCCAGCACCTATTTCTGATAAAAATGCTCAGCAAAGTGGGAATAGAGGAATCATATCGCAACATAATAAAGGCCATATATGAAAGACCTACAGCCAACATCATACTCAATGGGCAGAAACTAAAAGCATTTCCCTTAAGAACAAGAAAAAGACAGGGATGTCCACTTTGACCACTCTTATTTAACATAGTACCGGAAGTCTTAGCTACAGCAATTAGACAAGAAGAAAAATAAAAGGGATCCAAATTGGAAAGGAGGAAGTGAAACTGTAATTATTTGCAGATGACATGATATCCTTAAAGACTCCATCAAAAATCTACTAGATTTAACAAATGAATTTGGCAAAGTGGCAGGATCCAAAATTAACATCCAGAAATCAATGGCATTCTTATACATCAATAATGAACACTCAGAAAGAGAGACTTAAAAAATAGTCCCATTTACCATTGCAACAAAAGGATATAAGATCCCTAGCAATAAACTTAACAAAGAATGTAAAAGACCTGTTCTCAAAGAACTACAGGACATTGAAAAAAGAAATAGAGGAAGATATAAAAAAGTGGAAGCATATACCTTGTTCATGGATTGGAAGAATCAACATCATTACAATGTCCATAGTACCCAAAGCAATCTATAAATTCAATGCAATCCTTATTAAAGTACCAACAGCATATTTCACAGATCTAGAACAAATACTCCAAAAGTTCATATGGAACCAAAAAAGACTCCAAATAGCCACAGCAATCTTGAAAAAGAACAAAGTAGGAAGGATCACAATACCAGATATCAGGTTATACTACAAAACTACTGTAATCAAAACAGCCTGGTACTGGCACAAGAACAGGCATATAGATCAATGGAACAGAACAGAAAAACCAGAAGTCTACCAAAGATATTATGTGCAATTAATATTAGACAAAGGTGGCAAGAGCATACAGTGGAGTAAAGACAGTTTCTTCAATAAATGGTGTTGGGAAAATTGGACAGATACATGCAAAAAAAATGAAATTAGACCACCAACTTTACACCATACACAAGAATAAACTCAAAATGGATAAAAGACTTAAATGTAAGTTGTGAAACCATAGAAATCCTAGAAGAAAATTGAGGCAGCAAAATGTCAGACATCACACAAAGCAGAATTTTCACTGCTACATCGCCTAGGGCAAGAGAAACAAAAAAACAAATTAATAAATGATACTACATCAAACTAAAAAGCTTCTGCATGGCAAAAGAAACCAGCATCAAAATGAAAAGGGAACCCACTCTCTGGGAGATCATATTTGCCAGTGATATGTCGAATAAGGGGTTAATCTCCAAAATAGATAGAGTACTCATGCAACTCAACAAAAGGAAGACAAACAATCCAATTAAAAAATGTGCACAGGACCTGAATAGACACTTCTCCAAACAGGACATACAAATGGCCAAGAGACACATGAAAAATTGCTCAATGTCACTAATCATCAGAAATGCAAATTAAAACAACCATGAGATATCATCTCACACCTGCCAGAATGGCTGCCATCAACAAATAATCAAACAGCAATTTCTGGCAAGGGTGTGGAGAAAAGGGGACTCTAGTACACTGCTGGTGGGAATGCAGACTGGTGCAGCCACTATGGAAAACAGTATGGTGTTTCCTCAAAAAATTAAAAATTGATCTGCCATTTGACCCAGTGATCCCACTTCTAGGAATATATCCTAAGAAGCCTGAAACACCAATCAGAAAGAATATATGTTCATAGCAATGCTATGTACAATAGGTAAGACCTGGAAACAGCCCAAGTGTCCATCAGTAGATGAATGGATAAAAAAGCTGTGGTACATATACACAATGGAACACTATGCAGCTGTAAGAAAGAAAGATCTCGTATCCTTTGAGACAACATGGAGGGACCTGGAGAGTATTATGTTGAGAGAAATAAGCCAGTCAGAGAAAGACAAGTACCATATGATCTCACTTATTTATGGAACATCATGAACAAAATAAGCTGACGATCAAAATAGATCCAGAGACATGGGAGTAGGGAACAGACTGACAAACCTCAGAGAGAAGGGGGGTGGGGAGGGTTAGGGAAGAGATAAACCAAAGAACTTATATGCATATATGTACAATCAGTGGACACAGACAATAGTTTGGGGAAAGGAGGAGGGGGTTGGGAGCAGGGAGTAGGGGTGTCAATGGGGTGGGGGAAGGGTGGGACATCTGTAATACTTTCAACAATAAAGATAAAAATGAATAAATAAAATTGTAAAAAAAAAAAGCTGTGGTATATATATATATAAACACACACATACAATGGGATATTACTCAGCCACTAAAAAGTGAATGATACCTTACCATTTGCAACAGCATGGATGAACCTAGAAGATATTATGCTCAGTGAAATAAGTGAGAGAAAGACAAATACCACATGATTTCACTTATATGTGGAATGTAAAGAACAAAATAAACAAAACAAACAAAACTGAAACAGACTCAGAGAGAGGGAGAGAAACTGGTGGTGGCCAGAGGGGTGGGGGTTGGGACACTTGGTGAAAAAGGTGAAGGGACTAAGAAGCACACATGGGTGGTTACAGAACAGTCACAAGGAAGTAATCAAGCATAGGGAATGTAGTCAGTGTGTTGCGATAGCTATGTGTGGGGTCAGTCGGGGTACTGGAAGGATCGAGGGGAACCCTATGTGAAGTATATGATTGTCTGACCACTATGCTGTACATCTGAAACCAACACAAAATACTTAGAAAAAGAAAAAAGATGGCTTTCCTGTCCACTTTGGACCTTGAGATGTTGGATTCTGCTCTGTCAGTGTTGATAAAACATGACGTCAAGTTTCCGAGTATCTGCTTCAGAGCCGAAGACAGTTTTCTATGCTTATAACGCCCAGCGTGCATTGCAGGCCAGGACCTGGCCAGCACGCAGACCCACGCGGGGCTCCCGTGGGCCCTGGAAGTTTTGCTATTATGAGCTCCTATTTCTATAAAAAATAAGCAACAACAAAACCAAACAAACAAACAAAATTTTGAGTACTGTATTGGCATAAAAGACGTATAATTCAGGCTGGGTTCATTATTATTATACTCCTTTTTTATGATTAAAAAAAATGAAAACATTATGAGGGTCCCCCTGTGCCCGAGGGAGAAGCAGCCTTAGCCAAGGCTCCCCAAGTCTGCCCGTGGGCCTCAGCGTCTTCCAACGCGGCCGGAGCTCAGAGGAGTCTCACTACCTCCCCTGTGGCATGAAGCTGGTTCCAGTTCTTTCTCTATTTCTCTCTCTCCCTCCTCTCGACACAAATCACGGTTACCCCAAGGGATCACATCTTCTTATCTTCAAGTCCGCCTTCTGTAGATAGTCTACACAATTGTGTGGAATTAAATTGAAGTTCTAAGATGAGATTTCACAGTCACCTCATGAAGGTGGCAGTGTAGGAGGCGGCCTCTTAATGACCCCAACTAGAGGCTTTGTGAGCTGTGAAACAATCCAAGAAACAAATAATGACACCAGTTCCCTCAACCGTTCAGAGCAGAATGGCGCAGACGTGTGTGTACATCTGGTCAAGCTCACGTGATCCTGGTCAGGGTGCCTGCACAGACTTGGACCCTTCAGCCTGATCTTGACCGCCAGCCGCCCCACCTGTCAGCTCCACGGCCTCGGAAAAGTTCTTTAAACGTTGGAAGGTTTTCTCACCCTTGACTTGAGATAATAGTAAAAATAATGATGATGATAGCAACCTCATTAAAAGAGATAATGTCTTTGAAGGTATCAGGACATCACTTAGCCTGTGATATAGGGAGTGCTCAATATGTTAGCTCTTCTTAGTAGTGGTGGTTTGTCCCATATCAGTGTTGAATTATCACCCATATCTTAGTGGCTCAATCCCTAGCTCCAGAAATTTCTACTAACCATCTCAAAAGTTGCATGTTCAAAACAGAACTTATTTTCTTACATTGATACTTGTCAGGGTCTCTCTCTTTTTTCTGTCGGTAAGCTGTCTGAGGGCAGCCCTGTCTGCGCCTTCGATCTCTGTTGTCCCAGAGCATAACACACCCCCTCTTTGTGGGGTGTGAACCGATTACACAGGGAGGTTTCCAAGTGAGTGTCACCAGGGAGATGTGTAGGGGTTGATTTACCCAGAGACATATGGTGGAGTTGGGACTCATGGGGGATGTGATTAGTGCCCATTTCTGTGGCATTGAGGCTTTTCCACCAAGGTATATCATATCTACCCTTTGCTGCCTCGTGCTGGGCTGAGTTACCACTGGAGAGAGAGGGGCAGAGCTGGGGGAGCGGCCCTATTGGAATTGAAATAGAGCAACTCTATTTCATTTATTGGAATTTATTTCATTCCAGTAAATGAAAGACTGTTCTTAAAGTGAACTTGGAATTTTGTTTACGCAAGAATAAAAACCAAGAACACCTGGCTGTGGTAGACTAATATTTTGGGGATTTTAATGGAGATATTATCTGATTTGAAAAATCTCTTTCCTCGCAGCCCTCCTCCCCTTGTCTCCCTCATTCTGGTGGATGGCACAGCAAGGTGTAGAAGGCACCTTTCTGGGCTACCCAGACGGGTCCGCACACTGTTGTTCTGGGTTCCTGTGGCAACTTAAAGGGATTTTCACAGTGTCCGGAGCTCCGAGTGTCTGGCAAATAAGGGAAGAAAACGTTCTCAAATTTCTTGCAGCAGGAACCCACTTAGGTGGCACTCATCTTGACTTCCAAATGGAACAGCACATCTACAAAAGGGAAAGGAATGGCATCTACACCATAAACCTGAAGAGAACCCGGGAGAAGCTTCTGTCGCAGCTCATTGTTGCCCTTGAGAACTTGGCTCATGTGCTGGCCAGTGAGCTGAGCTGAAGCTACAGGAGCCACTCCTATTGCTGGTCAACTCGAACCTTCACTAACCAGGTCCAGGGAGCCTTACCAGAGCTGTGCCTTCTTCCTCTCCTCCTCCTTCTTCCTCTCCTCCTCCTCCTCTTCCTTCTCTTCCCCCTCCTCCTCCTCCTTCTTCTTCCACTTCCCCTTCCCCTTCCTCTCCTTCTCCTTCTTTTTCTACTTGTTCTTGTTCTTCTCCTTCTCCTCCTCCTTTTTCTTCTTCTCTTTCTTCTCCTCCTTCTTCTCCTCCTTCTTCTCCTCCTCCTTCTCCTCCTCCTTCTCCTTCTCCTCCTCCTCTTCCTCCTCCTCCTCCTCCTCCTTCTTCTTCTCCTTCCTCTCCTCCTCCTCCTCTTCCTTCTCTTCCCCCTCCTCCTCCTTCTTCCACTTCCCCTTCCCCTTCCTCTCCTTCTCCTTCCTTTTCTACTTGTTCCTGTTCTTCTCCTTCTCCTCCTCCTCCTCCTCCTCCTTCTTCTTCTCCTTCTTCTTCTTCTTCTTCTTCTTCTTCTTCTTCTTCTTCTTCTTCTTCTTCTTCTTCTTCTTCTTTTTCTTCTTCTTCTTCCTCTTCTCTTCTTCCTCCTCCTTCTTCTCCTCTTCATCTTATTTTTTTGCAAAAGTATAGTTGTGTACAATATTATATTAGTTTTAGGTGTACACCATAGTGATTCTACATTTGTCTACCTTTGGAAGCGATCGCGGTGATAAGTCTAATAACCATTTGCCCATATACAAAGATAATACAATATCATCAACTATATTCCCTATGCTGTGCATTGCATCCGTGTAACTTATTTTATAACTGGAAGTTTGCACTTCTTAATCCCTTTCATCTTTTTCACCCATCTACCCCTTCTCACCCTCTGGCAACCATACTTTTATCTGTATTTTGAGTGTGTTTCTGTTTTGTTTTGTTTTCTTTATTCGTTTTTGTTTTTAGATTCCACATATGAATGAATATCATATGGCATTTCTCTTTCTCTGTTTGACTTATTTGACTTAACATAATACCCTCTAGCTCCGTCCATGTTGTTGCAAATGAAGATTTTACTTTCTATTGCTGAATAATATTCTGTTGTATATACGTAGCACATCTTCTTTACATTTGTCTACTGATGGACACTTAGGTTGCTTCCATATCTTGGCTATTATGAATAATGTTGCAATGAACATGGGGTGCATACATCTTTTTGAGTTAGTGTTTTCATTTTCTCCAGATAAATACCCAGAAGTGGAATTGCTGAATTGCATGGTAGTTTATTTTTAATTTTCTGAGGAGCCTCCACACTGTTCTCCATAGTGGCTGCACCAATTTGCAATCCCTCCAACAATGCACAAGGTTCCCTTTTTCTACATTCTCACCAACACTTGTTATTTTTAAATGATAACCATTCTGATAGGTGTGAAGTGATAGCTCATTGTGGTTTTGACTTGCATCTCTCTGATGATTAGTGGTGTTGAGCATCTTTTCATATATCTGTTGGCCATCTGTATGTCCTCTTTGGAGGAATGTCTGATCAGACCCTCTGCTTATTTTGAGGATTTTTGTTGTTGTTGTTTGCATGTTGTTTGAGTTCTTTATAGATTTTGGATGTTAACCCCTTATTGGATATATCATTTGCAAATATCTTCTTCCATTCAGCAGGTTGCCTTTTTGTTTTGTTGATAGTTTCCTCACCTGTGCAAAAGCCTTTTAGTTTGATGTAGTCTCATTTGCTCATTTTTGCTTTTGTTTCCCTTGCTGACATTCCAAAGTCAGAGAGCTTACTGCTTATGTTTACTCCTAGGAATTTGATGGTTTCAGGTCTTACATTTAAACCTTCAACCCATTTTGAGTTTGTTTTTGTATATGGTGCAAGAAAGTGGTACAGTTTCATTTTTTTTTTTTTTTTGCATGTATCCGTCCAGTTTTCCAACACCATTTAGTGAAAAGACTGTCTTTTCCCCATTGTATATTCTTGCTTCCTTTTTTGTGAACTAACTGGCCGTCTAAGCATGGGTTTATTTCTGGACTCGTGACTTCTGATGGCCACTGGTCTCAGGACTGAGCGTGAGTCTCCGAGGCTCTGTTAGCCTGCCTGCGTGGCCTGGGCACAGACTCCTCCGCCTGTGCGGAGATCGCCAGCCCTGCAGCAGCCCAGCGGGTCTGATGTGGTGCGAGGTTCTGCACACACGTGGCATCATCCCCCATAAACACCCACGGAGGCCCTGCCTGGTCCCTGCTTCTGCAGAGATCCCAAAGAGCGTGAAAAGGAGGAGAAGGCTGCTGCTGAAAGGCGGTGACCAGGAGGAGCTTCAGGGGGACGGGCGGCTGCAGCTCCGAGGTCACTGCCGCTCCGCTGGGACCCAGGGCACCGCTGGTCTGAGGCAGGGCCCGCTGCGCGCTCGGCTGCCCCTGGCGACCCCGGTGCAGCCCCACTGCTCGGGCCCGGGGGACCGGCCACCAGGCGTCCTAACTGTTCTTCCGCAGAAAATGGAAAACAAACATCTTCCCAGTTTGGAAGGCAGAAGGGTGCCGCCTCCACCCTGGCTTCCCGAAGCCTGGACCCACTGGGGGTCGTTTGCTGTGTCCTAGGGGAGCCTGGCCCACAGGGAATCCCTCTAAGGAAGACCGCAGAAACGGGGAAGGATTCGCCCTGCAGCGTCCTACGGAAACACTCTCCAGACCTGGAGGGATGACAGCGTCCTGCGGAGCCCTAGGAACTGCAGGCCCTCGGGGGGCTTTCGGGTGAGGCTGGGCCCACGGGAGGAGCGGGAAGGACTCACTTCCCTGTCTCTGCTCAGCCAGGAGCCTCGAGCCCTCGGAGCCTCGTGGACGGGCTCAGCGGGGACCTGAGATCTGCGTGGACGGGCTCAGCGGGGCCCTGAGAGCTGCGTGGACGGGCTCAGCGGGGCCCTCGGAGCCGCGTGGACGGGCTCAGCGGGGCCCTGAGAGCTGTGTGGACGGGCTCAGCGGGGCCCTGAGAGCCGCGTGGACGGGCTCAGTGGGGCCGTGAGAGCCGCGTGGACGGGCTCAGCAGGGCCCTCGGAGCCGCGTGGACGGGCTCAGCGGGGCCCTGAGAGCCGCGTGGACGGGCTCAGTGGGGCCCTGAGAGCTGCGTGGACGGGCTCAGCGGGGCCCTCGGAGCCGCGTGGACGGGCTCAGTGAAGCCCTCAGACAGGACCTGGCAGACAGACGACTCAGAACTGAATCCCCTCCGCCCTCCTGCCTCAATGCTGATCACGTCCACGGACCTTCAACGCCACCCTGGGGAAAACCACGAGAGGAAACCCAGAAAAAACAGACAGTATGTTTCTGACCACCAGGTGGAACAGGAATTTGAAATAAAGGTAAAGTAACAGAAAACATTTAAAACTCTTTTTCTTAGAACCCTGCATTTGTGGACGGGCTCATCCTGGCCCAGCAGATGCCAGCTGGTGCCAGCAGGGACGGTCCAGCAGGCTGGCAAGGCCTGGACCCAGCCAGGAGGGCAGGAGGAGAAGCTGCAGGCAGGAGAGGAGTCTCGATCACATGAGACTCCCTTTGAGGAGGAATGAGGACGTGGGAAAGCCTTCCAGAGTAAATGACAGATACTACTTTTCAGTCCAAAGAGAGGGTGGTATTTACTCCAAACCGATCTTCTTGGCACCTTACTAACGACCTGAGGTTAACGAAGAAGCTCTCCAAGGCGGTTTGTCTCTGACAGTCGGGACTGGGTAGATCCTACCTGACCGTCAGAGTCCAGATTTGGGCACCTGATGTGGGCACCACAGGTAAGTAGCCTCCCTGTGATAAAGATGCCGCCCCACAGTAAAATCTCTGACTTTTCTCTTAGCAATATTTTTTTCTGATATATCTTCTAGGGCAAGGGAAAGAAAAAAGAAACAAATAGGACTACAGCAAACTAGAAAGTTTTTTGCACAGCAAAGGAAACCATCAACAAAATGAAAAGACAACCTACTAAATAAAAAAATATGTATCTGCCAATGATGCGTCAGATAAGGAGTTAATTTCCAAAATGTGTAAAGAACTCATACTACTCAATAGCAAAAACAAACAGTCAAGTTTAAAAAGTGGGCAAAAGACTTGAATAGACACTTCTCCAAAGAGGACATACAGATGGCCAAGAGACATGTGAAAAGATGCTCAAAGTCACTAATCATCAGAGAGATCTGAATTAAAGCGACAATGAGATATCACCTCACACCTGTCAGAATGGCTATCATCAATAAATCATCAAACAACAAGTGCTGGCGAGGGTGTGGAGAAAAGGGGACTCTAGTACACTGCTGGTGGGAATGCAGACTGGTGCAGCCACTGTGGAAAACAGTGTGGAAATTCCTTAAAAAATTAGAAATGGAACTGCCTTATGACCCAGTGATCCCACTTTGGGGATTTATCCAAAGAATCCCAAAACACTAATTCAAAAGAATATATGCACCCCTCTGTTCATTGCAGCATTATTTCCAACAGCCAAGCTATGGAAGCCACCCAAGTACCAATTAAGAGACCAGTGGATGAAAAAGCTTTGGTACACACATTCAATGGAATATTACTCGGCCGTAGAAAAAAGGGAACTCTTACCATTTGGGACAGTGTAGATGGACCTAGAGGGTATTATGCTCAGTGAAATATGTCAGAGAGAGACAAATACCATATGATTTCACTTAGATGTGGAATCTAAAGAATAAAATACATGAACAAACAAAATCGACACAGACTCATAGACCCAGGAAGTGGACTGGGGGTTGCCCGAGGGGCGCGAGCTGGGGCCTGGGTGAGGGGTGAAGGGATTAAGAAGTATGGATTGATAGTTACAGAGCAGACACGAGGATCTAAATTAAAGTATAGAGAATAGCGTCAATAGTGTTTCGATGGCTATGTGGGGCCCGTTGGGTACAGGAAATACTGAGGGGTACACTCTGTAAAGTATGTGATTATCTAACCGCTAAGCTGTCCACCCGAAGACAATACAAAATAAAACTGAGAGGGATGAAAAAAGAACCATGCCCAAGGCTGGCGTGTTTCAGCTGGTTTTGTTCCTGGCACATAATAGGTGCTGGGTAACTGCTGAATGAGTGAACACATGGCTGAGCCTTTCTAAAGCCTACCTGTCCTGGTTGCTCCTGGGGAACAGAAAGTTTTCTCCTTGGCCAGGTCCGCAGGCACCAGGATGCTACTTACTGATGGTTGTGGCCCAGGGCCGCTGGGTGCCCCATCCTCAGGGAGGGAGTCAGACAGCGCCTTATTTGGGGAGCCCTTCGTCCCCAGCTCTTTCCCCAACACCTGGTTTGATATGGCCTTCTGACTTGACTTCCTTCCCTCACTAGTCTGTAAATGACCAGAGTGGACAAGTATATTCCCGCACAATGGCTGGCAGGAATTTGTGAAATCAAATGACCATGTGATGAGATCCCAGCCGATGAGCCTCGCCCATCAAGGCCAGGCAAGGGCTGCACAGCCTTAGCAAGTGGCAGCAAATCGATCATCTCTCTTTCTGAAGTCTGTGAATTTCCAGTAGGAAACGTCTGTGTCAAGCAGGGCAACCTGGCAGGTGTTCCCAGATGCTCAGGCCAGAGCAGCAGGCGGAGCCCGGGCTCAGACAGGCCTCTGCTCCACCATGCACGCAGGTACACAGAGTGGGATGGACGAGAGGGGAGGAGGGGAGTCTCTGATTATCCTCTGATTCAGGATGCCGGACGCTACGAGAAGACTCGTGGAGCTGAGCAGATGCAGTGCAGCCAGGAGATGCTTCAGACCTAGTTACCTGCCTCTTCCCTTCGCTGGGGCTGCAAGAGGGGTCTTGCTGGTCCGAGGGCCATTCCCTGGGGAGTAGGATGATGCGCAGGTGCCCCCTAGTGGTATCCCCACACACTGCAAGGCTCCAAAAGCAGGGTGCCCTCCAGGGGAGAGCAGTGTGTCCCCCAGGGGAGCAGCGTCACCCGCTAAGGAAAGGAAAGAATCCATTGGGGGCAGGGGAGGCAGAGTGCCTTAATTAAGTGCCTGACATGGCGATGTCTTCTTAGTGAGTCTATGTCCAGTTAGTCTATGTGGATTGATTTTGTGATTACATCTTGAAGTCTGGCCGCCAGGAGCCTTGATAAAATCTTTACATCTACATTAATCAGGGCGTGCAGGTAAGCACCGCGGAGCACTTGCCAGATGTGTCCAGCAGATGAAAGCCTTCGCCGAGGAGAGCAGTGCTCCGAGGTCAGCGTTAATTGTCAGTTTCGGTGGCCCCAAAGGCTGAGCAGGGAGGCTGGGCTAGGGGACTGGGTGGGCTGGGGTGGACATGCTGGAGACTTTGCTGAGACACTAGCGAAGCCGGGTGCTGGGGAAGACCCTCCTCCCACAGAATGGGGGATGGGGTCCAGACGCAGGCCCAGGCCACTGCCAGCAGGCCACGGAACGGGCACCAGGACTGTCAGGAATGATTTCACAGATTAGGAGTCATCCTGGGGGAACCCAAGGTTCTTTCCATACCCATACACAGATGCATCAGCCTATTGTCATGAATCTTTTTTTTTTCCTTTATTGATTTTAGAGAGAGAGGAAGGGAGAGAGAGAGAGATAGAAACATCAATGAGAGAGAACATCGATGGGCTGCCTCCTGCATGCCCCCCCACTGGGGATCGGGCCCATAACCTGGGCATATGTCCTGATCGGGAATCGAACTGGCGACCTCTTGGCGCATGGGTCGACGTTCAACCACTGAGCCACACCGGCTGGGCTCATGAATCTTTCTATAATTTATCTAGCAGGAAGTTATGTGTTAAATTAATGTGAAGTGTTTAACCAAAGGGGTTTTAGAAAGCGAGGCATTACGTGGTTCCTAGGTGGGCAAGGCATGTGGGCAGAAGACTTTTCTTACCATAAAATGAGTGATTTCCCATACCAAGTCCTTCAACGACCTGGAGGACCCAACTCCTCATTCAGACCCCAAACGGCCACGTAGTTGGACTTGTCTCACCGTCAAGTCCCAGCCGCAGGCCCTTGCCTTTCCGCGTGGGCCTCGGAAAGCTGCCAG
Source organism: Tadarida brasiliensis (assembly GCA_030848825.1). Taxonomy (NCBI): domain Eukaryota; kingdom Metazoa; phylum Chordata; class Mammalia; order Chiroptera; family Molossidae; genus Tadarida; species Tadarida brasiliensis. The sequence goes on from CM061266.1 coordinate 101,557,292, forward strand.
AGGGCCGTTCACAGGGTGTGGCTGCAAGCTCCTCTTCGGAAAAGCACACACTTGTTGACCCAATCAGAGTTTTAAAAACAGGGGCTCGGTGTGCCCCGCTTATTAAAATAGTCGCTCTCATTTAATGGATGACTCTGGGGAGGCTTCTGGGACTGCGCTCCGTTTCATGATAAGTGGAGTGGGCAAAGAACAAAGGGGCCTGGCATTCCGGCACTTGTGGGCTTCGAGGATGCACTTCCCACCATGTGCGGGCCTTACCCAGTGCCCCTTGAATTCACAGAGAAAACATACTCTCTTCTGGCTTCTTGGAAAAGACAGGCCTTGAGAAGTGATTTCTGAGAAAAGCAATCCCCCTCAATGAAAAACTGGTCATAAAACATAAAAGAGAAACTCCCTCCTCTCACCCACAGTAATGCGTCTTCTACTGTATCCTGCCTTCTAAAGGCTCCCAGCAGTCAAAGAGCTGAATTTGAAACATTTGCTGCATTCAGGCAAAATTGAGCTTAGCCAGGATCTTTATGGGTCTTATAAATATTTATACTTAATAACATCTGGGCTGAGCCTTGGGTTCGAAGCTCGTGTTTGCTGAATGCGTCTTTGTACATGAGAAATGAGGCCGGGGAAGACACCTTCGCTTGGTACTTCAGTTTTCATACTGTTCCTGCTGGCATGTCTCACCCGAGCGAGACAGTGCTTGTTTGATTTATTCATCTCATTACCAATCAGGAGGCACGCCGTGATGGGGGTGGGGCAAAGAGAACCCGCTGAAGGTGGGCGTTCTCCTCGGACCAGCCCACACGGCTGAGGGATGCACAGTCATCTGCAAACGTCAGGGCCCCGGATCCAGCTTTGCCTGGATTCTACAAGCGATGGTCCCAAAGGTCCTGAATTTCCTCTGAATAATTGCATAATGCTCTGACTTTGTTTTAGCGGAGGAGACTTAGTCCTGAGAGTCAAACGAATGCTCTTCACCTCCTCCAAAAGCTTTTCCAGGAGAGATTTATGATTTCTGGACCGGTGCAACCAGCCATGCTCGCATAGCAGAGAGCAATGACACCTTGTTGAATTCAAAGGGGGAAACGGTGTGGATGCAGATGAGGCCCACCCTCAGTCGTCCGCACAGGGAGGCAGAAGGCTGTGCAAACCTACCCGCACCGCTTTGGAAATGGGTTTGTGCTTTAATCAAATCCAGGGCTTGAAAACCTCGTGGACACACCCTTCAGCGAAGCAAGGAATCTTGCTTTGAAGCCTGACTTTAGAAGGAGCTAGAAAGAAATTTCCTTTCCCATCTCTTCCCTTGTTTATACCTCAATAAACCCGGGGGCAGGGTGCGGGGCGGAGACGGGCTGTGTGGCCGGCTCTGAGGTTTTCAAGCAGCGGCAGGCCCTTCCGATGTCTAGGGTGTTGCAAGGGGCGTCCAGTAGGATGAATGCCGCAGGAACAGCAAGTGAAAACCAGGTCCCCGTCAGTGAGTACGGAATCAAATGTCTCCTGCAGAAAGAGGGAGCTGGCAACTCAGAAAAAAATGAAAGGGCCCTGAGCGGGTAGTTCAGGGGGTTAGGGCGTCGTCCAATAGTCCAGAGCTGCGGTTCCATCTCTGGTCAGGGCCCAGACAAGGATCAGCCCGTGGCCCTGGCCGGTTTGGCTCAGTGGTTACAGTGTTGGCCCGCGGACCAATGAGTTGCAGTTGGATTCCGGTCAAGGGCACGGACCTCTGTTGCGGTTAGTCGTGGCCCTGGTTGGGGTCCTGCGGGAGGCAACCAGTCGATGTGTCCCTTTCACATAGATGTTTCTCTCCCCCCCCCCCCACTCTATCTGAACAACAGTGGAAAAATATCCTGGGGTGAGGATTAAAAAAAGAAAAAGAATCAGCCGATGGAGGCATACCTACGGAACAGCCAATCTCCACTTCCCTTCCACTCTCTCTAAATCAATAAATGGAAAGAAAAAGAAAACAATGAAATGGTCAGCGTGGTCGATGACTTGGCAAGATGTGCCTCTGCTAAAGCCAAAGGCAGCCGATGCACCCCAGACAGCAGACCCGCGCAGAGGGCACAAGGAAGGATACTTTGGCCAAGAGAAGAGATGCGCTCAAGGTCACCTAGGGGCTCGGTGCTCCGGGTTGTTTCCCACGGAGCCTCCAGCGAGGCCTCTGACCCCCGGGACTCACACTGCACGGCCTTGACCTCGGTCACAAGCCTCTCTCTTCTTTTCTGACCATAAATGAGTCCTAGTGAGAAGCGTCCACCCTTCCTTTCCTCCTCCGCGGCCTCTGGGGGTCACACCGTCTCCTTTGAAAACAGAGAGAAGCCTCCGCTCTGTTACTAGAAGCCAGTGGTTTGAGCGAGCGATGCCCCGGCTCGCCGTCCACACTGGGTTTGAGCGAGCGTGTTCCCCAGCTCGCCGTCCACACTGCCGGAGGGGGCGTGTTCCCCAGCTCGCCGTCCACACTGCCGGAGGGGGCGTGTTCCCCGGCTCACTGTCCACACTGCCCGGAGGGGGCGTGTTCCCCGGCTCGCCGTCCACACTGCCCGGAGGGGGCGTGTTCCCCGGCTTACTGTCCACACTGCCCGGAGGGGGCGTGTTCCCCGGCTCGCCGTCCACACTGCCCGGAGGGGGCGTGTTCCCCGGCTCGCCGTCCACACTGCCGGGAGGGGGCGTGTTCCCCGGCTCGCCGTCCACACTGCCCGGAGGGGGTCCGAGCCAGGACCTGGCAGCGCCCGTCCAGGCGCAGGAGGCCCGGGCACAGCTCGCAGGTAGAGTTACGCCGCTTCTCCTCGCGGGGCGCAGCCTCGGAAACGCAATCCCCCGCTTGACCCCCCGAGGAGTCTTTCTAATAAGTAATTTGAAATCATATAACATTCCTTTGGTGGCGCAGAGCCAGGGAACCGTGAGGAGATTAATTTTCTCATGTTTTTCCAAATGAAGGCGAGAGGCGGGAAGAGGGGCGCCGCCCCCAGGCTCGGCCGACACCGTGTGACTGTGTGCTTAGGCCGGCGTCCAAGGGTCCTCCGCCCGGAAACCCGAGCCGAAAGCTGAGAACCATCCATCTCCGCGCCCCGCTCGCTGCGATGCTGTCTGAGCATCGAGTTCGCGCACGATGACCTGTGCATCCTGTGATTTCTAAAGGCTGGGGACCCTGGGAATGTGCTGATGAAAAGAAACCCCGGGAGGAATGGACAAAATCTAGCCTTTGAAACAGAGGCTCAAATTTCAGAAATGAAAAAAAAAAAAAAAAGATTTTGCTTCGAACAGTTCGGAGAAAGCGAGCCCTGCTTTAACTTTCGGGTCCCACGGAAATAATGCATCACGCCAGAAAGAGAAGGGGTACAGAAGACGTCCAGCCAAGAGCTTTAACTCGGACAGAGAGGGATATGCGTGAAACCTTCGTGTGCCGCCTCTGCTCGAGGACTCAGTGAAAACACGTGTCACGGAAGGAACAGCACCCTTTCCACGTCCTGGCCGTTCGCTGGACACCCTCTCAGGATAGAGCCACCGCTCGCGGGCTCTGACCAGACAGCAGGCACGAAGTTAGGTGCTTTAGCAGCGTGGTCTTGATTAATCCGCAAGAGGGAGGAGTTACTGTCCTCACCAAACGGGGACGTTGAGGTTCGGAGAGGTCTGGCCCAAGACCACACAGCTGGTGTGTGGAGGAGTCAGGACCCAAAGGAGGCCTGCGACCGGGTCACTCTGCCCCATCCCCACGGGCATCCTGTCGCAGGCCAGGCCCCTCCCCCACCACACAAAGCAGCAGAGCCCAGGTCAGGCCCAGAGGACTCACAGGGTCACTGGAAGAAGCATTTCCTGCAGCGTGAGGACTGTAGTAATAATACCATGATAACTGTACGGTGTCAGGCGGGTGTCAGACGGACCGGCGACCATTCCTTCAGTTATATGAATGTCTGACCACTATACTGTACACGTGGAACTGATGTAATACTGAATGTCAGTTGCAATTGAAAAATACAAATAAATTGGAAATAACATAAAGTAAGTACTTCCAGATTGTCTTCAGAGTTTGATGAGAAGAAATGACGAGGCACGTGATCCTTCTGAGGGATGCACCGACGTGAGCCGGGAAGGCGGAGGAACACCTGTTCACACCTGGCCCGGCACAGGCTGGAAAAGCAGCAGAAGAGGGACCGGCAATTAGGAGGAGAAGGGAGAAGGGAGAACGTTTCTGACCAGCCTTGGTGCCAAGGCTAATATTATTTTATATTAAAAAAAAAATTGAGGCTGGTAGCAGGGTTTCACAGATCCAAATTCACCATGACCAGGGGAGGCACCGGCGTGGAGAGAGCAGCTGAGGATAGCAACCCGTTTCAGTAGCCTGGGGAAGGAGAAGAGAAGCAATGACATTCAATATCCCAGAAGTTAAAGCCCCGTGCTTGCAGAGAACAAAAGAAAACACGCCTAATGGAGTAGAATAATAAAGAGAATGCTTTGTATTCATAGGGTATTGGGTCCTTCAAAGATATTTGCAAATAGTCCACCCACCACCCTACACCTGTGAGGCATTGTTATTTGCAGGGTGCTCTCTGGGGCCAACCTGCTGGCCCCCAGCGGTAAGAAAACACCAACGACTGCATTCCGTTTGAAGGGATCAGGCTGCAAAGCCACCTGGGAAGAGAACCGGGCAGTGGGGGCTGGGGCCCCATAGCCTGGGTGTTCTTTTTGCCAGTGGGTGGGGAGCTTTCCGTGTGGTCTCCTGAAAGATGAGGTCACTCGGCTCCCTTCCCCTCTCTCCACGCTCACTCTGCAGAATCGCTTGGGGGAGGGTGGGTATGGGTAAGAGAGAGTTGAACCTTCTATACATGACGGGTTTTTAGAGAATGAGAATATAATAAAGTGATGATGTATACATTTTTTTGGCTTATAAACCCTCCAGAAACTTTTTGAAAAACCCTGTACTCCCACCCATATTTCTCAGTTGACCTCTGCGTTTTTTCATCCCAAGTAGATGTCGTTGCAGAGGATGTTCCTTCCGGCACGTGGCAAAAGTTGGCAATTCAAAGCACAATCGTTAGGAACTCTTTTGAATGTGTCCAGTGGGATGAGTTTATGCTCTTCAGCATCCATGTTTAAAACATAAGAACAAATGCTTCTCTTTGGTATGATTTCCATTCCAGTTCTCTTCCCGGCCCATCGGGCCATGTGATATTTTTGCACGTGTGTATTATGATCAGTCTGTCACGGGTTTCTAGGATAGGTGTGTATGTGTATATATTCATGTACATTTTTAAGTTTATAGCTTTAATTTTTTTCTTCTGGATGGAGGTATTATTATAATTATTAACAAACAATTGACCACATAACAATATAAAAATTGTACAAATTTAAAAAAATAATTATAAGCATCAAATAAAAATTTGTACTGGACCTATGTGTTAATGAGCTGGGAGGGCTGGTGGTGCCTGAACTGCCCCTTCGTTCTGGTGACCTGGAGGTTTTCCCCCGGGGACAGGCCAGCACAGAAAGGTTTGGCTGTTGATAGTTTTTATTTTCATAAAAGAGAAGGAGAAAAAATTGTGGCAGGAGAGAGGGCAAAAAACACAAAGGCTTGGTCTCAGGCCAGTCGATTTTTAGGAGGGAAAATTCACGGAAGTTGAGGAACTGGACACTGATGTCCTTGAAATCACCTACACCCGGGTGTCGGAGGCAAGGACGTGGAACAGGGGCCGTGGAACAGGGGCCGTGGAACAGGGACCATGGAACAGGGGCTGTGGAATAGGGGCTGTGGAACAGGGGCCATGGAACAGGGGCCATGGAATAGGGGCTGTGGAACAGGGGCCGTGGAATAGGGGCCGTGGAACAGGGGCCGTGGAACAGGGGCCGTGGAACAGGGACCATGGAACAGGGGCTGTGGAATAGGGGCTGTGGAACAGGGGCCGTGGAATAGGGGCCGTGGAACAGGGGCCGTGGAATAGGGGCTGTGGAACAGGGGCCGTGGAATAGGGGCCGTGGAACAGGGGCCGTGGAACAGGGGCCATGGAACAGGGGCCGTGGAACAGGGGCCGTGGAACAGGGGCCGTGGAATAGGGGCCATGGAACAGGGGCCGTGGAATAGGGGCCATGGAACAGGGGCCGTGGAATAGGGGCTGTGGAACAGGGGCCGTGGAGTCCTGTACTTCGGTTTGGAGAGGACTGTCTGAAATGTCACCGTGTGTGCGGACTGGCGTGTCCTCTTCCTCGGGGGTCAGAAAGGCCACCCCAAAGCTTACAGCTCAGGTGGGAGGGAGATTCAGACAAGCAGTAGGTTTGCGGCCGTGAACTGCCTGAGGTCGCTGGGTTGGAGCCCCCTGACCCTCAGCTGCCTCGTCATAAAATAGCTGTGTCCCTCCCAGGGCAGGGAGAGGGTCAAGTACTGACATGTGCCAGGATGGGCCTGGCAGGTGACCCCACAGTGCATGTCCGTTCCCTCTCCTTCTGTGCACACATTCGGAATCTTTGGGGTTGGCTACGTGGACATTGATTGTGTTCTCTAAAACCCTTGGGGACAAAGCGCTTCAAAACAGTCACCTGCCGTATGACTCCCAGCCAGCACCACCCGGAGAGAGGGTCACTCAGTGTGTCCCCCTCCCTCTGTCAGCTCCTCTCTCTGGCGTTTGCCTTCCCCCCACTTCCACCTTTGTTCTTCGGTGACCCCACCACGGACGGTTCCTCAAGCTGGAAGTTCTGCCTTCGTGGCAGCCCAGCATGCGGGTCCCAGGTGTCCGGGACAGCCACGCAGGGCTCTGGCCCTGTCTCCTTCAGAAAGGTCGGAGGACCTTCTCTGCTCCTAGCTAGAGGAGGCTTAGGTTGGGCAACCTAGAAAGTCCAGCTTAAGACCGTGGGCTGCGGACCAGACAGACACCAGCTCCGACCCCTGCTCGGCCTCTTACTCGCCGAGTACCCTCAGTGGGCCATTCGCCCCTTGCAGGCCGAGCGAACGTACCCACCGACGGGGTGGAGGTGCCCCCGGCCTCACGGGGAGCTCGGAGAGTCTCAGGAGATCCTGCCCACGGAGAGCCAGGGCAGTGCCCAGCACAGGCGTGCAGCGTGGTGGGAGTTCTGTGGCCCGGCCGGGAGAGTGAGGAGAGACGATGAGATCAAGGCCCCGCGTGAAGAGGCAGCAGGACAGGACACTGCCCCGTGCATGGCGGGCCCTCTGGGAGCAGCCCTGTGCCTCGCCCCGTCAGCCTCATGTCTGAAGTCATCTTTCAGTGACTGCTGGAGCAGAATCCACAGAACGATGCTTGAGCATAAAACCATCTTTTCTTCTTAAACAATGTCCACGTGACGAGTGAGCAAATCAAACGGACACATCGCCTTGTCCTCCGTTTTTACTGGCTGGGATGGGAGCAGTCCCTGAAGACTGTCTGAAGGGACACCAGGGGTCCCCTGCTCCCAGGCCCTCCTCCCCCCAGCAGGACAGAGGAAGGACATCTGACTCGGTTGCAGCATCTCGCCTGGTACTGGGGAATGGGCCACTGAATGAGGCAACGGTCCCGACTGAGGGGTGTCCCTGGGCTCCCTGAGGTTGGGATTGAGGGGCTCAAGGCAGCAGGTGCTCAGAAAGTGCCCCACAGCCCGTGAGGGTGTTCCCCGGCCCCGCTCCCCTGCCCTCTCCCGGGAAAGTGCTGGCCCGCGAGGCCCTGAGGGCAGACACTGGGCTCACCACTGTGTCCCAGTGCCCAGGACGGCCATGTCCAGGAGAAGCAGAATCTGAGTCTCACGTGTAACGTTACACGTTCTAGGAGCTAGGTTTTAAAAAGTGAAAAAAAAGTAACAAAATTAATTTTAATTTATATAAAAATATATCCAAACTGTTATCATCGAATCCAACATATCTGAAATATCATTTCAACAGGTGATCCATACACAACGATCAATGAGATCGTTTACTTTTCTTCTTTACAGGGTCTTTGAGCTCCAGGGTGTATTTCACACTCGGGACACACTTCAGGTCACACTTGTGCACTCACGTTCCCCGCAGCCCCGCGGCCCGTGTCCACGGTGCCACGGCGGCCGCTGACCGGGAACACCTGTCGGCACCCCGGACATCTGTAATGACGACCTTAAGCCAGAGGCTCTGGGTTTCCCTGGGCTTCTGTAACAACTTACCAGAAACTTGGTGGCTTAAAACAGCAGCTAGATATTCTCTCAGGTCTGGAGACCAGAAGTCCAAGGTGATGGTACCAGCGGGGTCGGTTCCCTTTAGAGACTCCCGGGAACAATCCTTTCTGTGTCTGTGTCCCAGCTTCTGGTGGCACGGGCAACCCTGGGCATTTCTTGGCCTGTAGACACATCACTCCAGTCCTTGTCCCCGTGAACACATGGCCTTCCTTCCTGGGTTTCTCTGGGTCTTTTTTTCTGTCTCTGACAAGGACACTCTCATTGAACTTGATTGTGGTCTACCCTAGTCTGGAGTGGTCTCATCTTGATCCTTACCTTAATTATGTCTTCAAAGACCCTTTTTCTCCATGCTCTGAGTTTCTGCATTTGTGGGGGCATTAGTGAACCCACTGCAGGAATGTAGGCACTTAGATTCTTGAAGGCTCCCGGCTGATTGCTCTGTGAGAGTGGGCTGAGGGACTCGTCCCATGACCTTACTGAGTTCTCGGCAGCCTTGCAAGGTGGACGTATCATCACTGTCACCAATGAGGAACCTGTAGTGGAGAACTCGCCCGAGCTCTTGCAGACGGTAAGTAGCAGAGCCCAGACTTGAGCCCAGGTCTATACGACTCCAAAGTCCATCCTCTTTTGACTTGTATTCAGCCTTCGCTCGTGTCTTCAGGGTCCGTGGGTTCTTATTAGCTGCCCTGTGTGCAAATCCTTTGTAAAATATTTCCTGTTAGTTCTTCCAGCATGAGTCAGCGGCGGTGCGTTTTTCGTATTTGGTCGGAATAATTTATTCTGTGAGAGAACCAACTCAGCCATCGTGTAAAGATGTCACCATTGTTGTGAAAGGCTAAGAAAAGGATTTGCGTTCCTCTGAAAGCTGAGGAGCTTACGGGGAAAGAGGCTGGACTCAGCAACGCATCTGGCATCCCGCTGTTTAAAAAGCACCGTCAGGTCCGGGAGCAGAATGCAGAGAGTGAGTCCGGAGGGGGAGCCCACTCCTGGGAAGGGGCTGGTGAAGGAGTGTCTGCTGCGTACCCGGTGTTCTGAGAGGGCAGCTCAGGTCACCCCACGGAAGGAGCCTGTGTACGAGCAGTGATCCTTCCCTCCACGATGAACGTTTCATGTTTAACAGACAGGGGCACACAGGAAAGCGGTTCCTGATAGTCCTGGCTGTGGGGGTGGCCAGGACAAAGCTGGGGACTGGAGGACTCCAGGCTGCTGTTTCTTTGGTCACATACGTCACCTTCTGTTATTTCTTCCCAGGTCTTTATTTGCCGGGACAAGCAGACCCCACACTTAGGCACTGGCAGGGCCCCTGCCATGGCACGGGCTGGGTGGAGGGGGCCAAGGCAGGTCAGGAGTCTCTGGGCCCACTGGAAGCCTGCCCCCAGCCCTCTGAGAGCAGGGGCATTGCAGTGTCCACGGTCTCAGGCCCTTCCTGGGCTGACAGGTGGGCAGGTGTCAGTGGCCGACAGGAAGAGTGACCAGCTGTCCAGAAGTCCCCGCACTCCCATCAGCAGCTCACTGGGCAGGACTAGGGAGAGCTGTGTCCCCGGACGTTTCCAGGCCTGGGCTCCACGTCTAAAGGCTTGGAGTTTGGCTTCAAGCTTGGTGGCAGGGGCCTGGAAAAACCACTGACTGTGCCTGTACCACGCCAGGACAAAAAGCCACGGGCCCGCCCAGCCCTACCTAACACAGGGTGGCACTGGGAGAGATCCATTCTGTGTCGTCAGCTGGTATTTGTGCTCTTCCAGCATTCAGCTGCCGTAACCCTAGCCCACAGTGGGCTCATCTGCAGGGCCTGAGGATGTGATTAGGGTGAAGTAAAGTCACAGGGGTAAGGCCATGTTCCAGTAGGAGCCTGTCCTTATGAGAGGAGACCCCGGACAGCATGGCCTCTGCCCCCACCCACGGGGATGCACCGAGGCCCGGCCACGCGGGCGCACAGCGAGACGGTGGCCAATGGCAACCCACGGGGAAGCCCCTTACCAGACAGCAACCCTGCTGGCACCTGGATCTCAGACTTTCCAGAAAGTCCAAGAAAACTGCTTTCAGAAACAATGCAGTTATTGGTTTATTTTCACTCTGAGAAAATAGACTTCTGTGGTTCAGTGGCCTAATCTGGGGCCCGGCTGTGACGGCCCTGGAGCGATTCTGCTCCAAGGACGCGGAGCCGGGAGCTGGCGCCAGGCCCTGGACTCGGCCTGGTCCCGGACCCCGACCTGTCTCGGCCTCAGTGTTCTCGGGGGGAAGCAGCTGGCAGGGCGAGCCTCTGGTTGGCAGGGACGTTTCAGGGGAGACGTCCCCACCCGGGGTGGCCCCAGCAGCCTCCCCCCCTTCCATTCTCACTCTGCTCAGGGCGGAGAGACGTGAACTTCTGCTTCCCGGCGTGCTCTGCGGACGGGCATGCTGCCCTTCTCTGGTGGCGTGGCCTGACCTCTCCCTGGACGTGTGCAGGTGAAGGGTATAATGTCCTCTCGGGCCCCTTCCAGATCTCACAACACTTTCTCCCAGGCAGGACTTCTTCTTCCTCCTCCTCGTTGCGAGAGACGAGGGGCCTGACGGTTTTTTAAGGGAAAAGTACCTAAACAACAACAACAGCAACAGAAGCCCCACAGCCAACCCCAGCAGAGGCGTTCTCCTGGGATACGAGGAAATACAGTTCACTGTGAATTCATCGGACAGCAGGAACATGCTGTGCTGGTATCAGGGTACAACGACGGACAAGGCGGCCCCTCCTTTCAGGGCTTTGAGAATGCTCTAAAAAATCGAATAATTGGTCTTCCTTTTTATTTTAAGCTTAAAAAAAAAGAATGAAAAATAGCAGTAGTTTGTTCTACCTTTTTCTACCTCATTTATGGGGCATGCTTCAACTTTCAAACCCGAGAAATAGTAGCAACCAATGCCAGGTGTATTTTGCAGAGCGGAGCACAGTCCCGGGCTCGCAGTCGGGGTGCAGGCGCTGTGTGCTGGGGGACACGGGAACTCGCCGCCCCGCAGGGAGGGCCGAGAGGGCAAACAGCCCTCCCCGCACTCCGCAGGAGCTCATTGCGTTTGGAACGAGATGGGGTGGTGGGTGCACGACACTGTGAATGTATCAGACGCTTCCGAACTGTACACTTGGAAGTGGTTAATTTTGTGTGACGTGACTGTCACTGCAATTCGAAACAGCGCAGCTAATCAGCACTGCGCCGGATGCCGGGCTGAGAGGCGCGGAAATGCCCGGAGTCAAGCCGAGGCTCTGGCTAGAAAGGAAGAAGGGAATCCCAGGGGAAGGCCTGGAGATGCTGGTGCCTGGACGGGGCCCTGGCGGCCACTGAGAATGGGGGCAGGAAGAACCCACGTTCACCCGTGTGCAGACTGGGGGACGCGGCAGACAGGTTCCACCCAGGCGAGGAGACCGTCAGGCCCACAGCCCGGCCTTCTCCGCTGCAGCCCCACCTGGCCGGCCGCTCACTGCGGTGTCCGGTGCGGGGAAGCAGATTTTTTAAATCCTCACCGAGGACATGTTTTCATTGATATTTTTAGAGAGATGGGAAGGGAAAGACAGGGAGAAACATGGATGTGAGAGAGAAACATTGATCGGTTGCCTCCCCTACGCACCGCAACGGGAGACTGAACCCACAACCACGGTAAGTGTCCTGACCGGGAATCGAACCCACAACATTTTGGTGTATGGGACGGCGCTCCAACCACTGAGCCACCCGGCCAGGGCGCCAAGCAGATTTTGTGCTTCCTTCACGGTCGCTACCTGCCTCTCGTGGAGTGGCTGTTTATTAACTGTTACCCGAGGACGTGCTTCGCTCTTGCCTGTCTCACCCCTGGATCCGAGATTCCGACAGTGTGGGACCTGACATGCTCCCATCACACTGTCCTTCCGTTTGCCCTTGTAGGCTCTGGACACGCCGTGCCCTCCAGAGTCACGCTTCACGTCACGCCCACGGACACCCTCCTCCTCCCCTGGAACCCTCCCCAAGGCACTGGCCCTGGCGGGAATCGTGGCCTCGTGGGCCTGTCTCCGTGGCCTCGTGGGCCTGTCTCCGTGGCCTCGTGGGCCTGTTTCCGTGGCCTCGTGGGCCTGTTTCCGTGGCCTCGCGGGCCTGTTTCCGTGGCCTCGCGGGCCTGTTCCCGTGGCCTCGGCCACATCGTGACTCCCGTTCACCGCAGTGTACTTCCTGCCGGTGGCCTTGTGTCTTCTCCTCTATGCAGCTGTGGGAAGACAAAGGACCCAATGCACCTTTAAGCTCCTTTCTTTTCTTTCTTTCTTTTTTGAATCCTCACCTGAGGATATTTTCCCATTTATCTTCAGATAGAGTGGGAGGGAGAGAGAGAGAGAAACATCGATATGAGAGAGACACATCGACCAGTTGCCACCCACACGACCCCAACCAGGGCCGGGGATGAACTGCAACCGAGGTCCATGCCCTTGGCCGGAATTGAACCTGAGACTCATTGGTCCGAGGGCCGATGCTCTAACTGCTGAGCCAAACCGGCCAGGGCCTGTTTCTCTTCTTTGGTGGGATGTTCAGGCTTTCTTCTTAGCTCCCTGAACCGCTCGTGTCTCTCTGGTCCCACAACAGTACCGGCCGGTGCTCACCACCAGGAGCCTTCCTCCTGCACCGTGCTCCTTTCCTTCTTCACACTCTGACGCCGGCCTGTTGTCTGTCTGCCCAGAGCCGTGGAGCTGTTGCTGGACTTCTGTGTGTGTGCTTCTCTGAGATTTGGTCCGGGCTGCCCTGTCCCCCAAGGTGTTCCGTGACTCGCAGTGGATCAGAGTGCATTTACCTGTGTGGCTGCAGTTCAGTAACAAGCCACTGGACCGATGGTGTGTACCCTGACGCTGTCACTGGCTGCCCTATTGATTCTGGGCTCATCCCTTGACGACTGTTTGGCACAACCCTGAGAGTCCGGTGAGGATGCCTGGGAAGCACGGCCCAGGTCTGGGTGGCAGGATGCGTCCGTAATGCTGTGCGGAGTAACACTAGTTCACCTCGGGAAATAAGCTCTAATCCGAGTCTCCGACAGTAAAAACGCCCTTACTCAAACAAGGATGCGAGAAAACAGGCATTCGTTGTGGTAGGAACACACGTTGGTACAGCTTTTCTGAAGGGCAACTTTTCCACCTGGGTCAAACAATTGAAAACATACACAGTCTCTGCCCCAGCAACTCCAGCTTGAGGAATGTATGCTAAGGAAAGAGTTGGTCGGCACGAAGATTCAGTATGAGAATACCCACTGAAGCCTTGTCGTAAAAAACTGGAAACACCTAAATGTTCATCAGTAGGGAATGATTGAAAAGACCATGGTACAATAGTAGCAGGAATTGTGTATGGCTATGTTAAAAGGTGGCTTAGTTGGTTGGAGGTCATCCCATACATCAAAAGTCTGCAGGTTCGATTCCCAATCAGGCTGTGTACAGGAGGCAACCGATCGAGGTTTCTCTCTCTCTCTCTCTCTCTCTCTCTCTCTCTCTCTCTCTCTCCCCCCCTTTCTATCTCTCTAAAAAAACCAATAAACATATCCTCAGGTGAGGATTTAAAAAAAGGTGATGTGGAAGGATACTGAATGACAAGCATGATGTTTATGGCATTTCAAACAAGAAAAGAAGGTTAAAATACACTTGGATACTTAATAGACAAAAATTAATCTTGCCTATTTAAAAAATAAGAAATCCTGATCTCCGTCCACTCACCGAACATGCTCTACCCATAGCCACTCGCACAGACACTGGATCCATTTCCTTGACGGGTGACGTGTATGTTTCTGTGGCACCCATCTCTGACGCCGAGACGCACTGGCAATACCGTCCTGCTGAGCAGCAGCTCCCTTTCCCCTCCCAGCGGTGCCCAGCAGCACGGCGCAGCGTCCGGCGGCCAGTGTGACCGGCTGTCTCCCAGAATGGCTGTGCTCACGCCTTTCTCTGCATCCACCTTCCCTTCAGGGGCTGGCGTTGCTCCTCTGTTGTCCTGCCCTCCGAAAGCTGCCAGGGAGTGCAGCTTATGTGATCACACACTGCGGCGGGAGCGAGGGGTCCGCGCTGAGCCTGGTCCTTGAGAGGCCTGTACGTCGGAGTGTCCCCTCCTGAAGCTTTGTCTCTGCCATGGGAGCACCCCAAGCCACCCTGCGGGGTGATGAGAGACCAGCAGCCCAGTTGCCACTATTGTCCCAGCTGACCACCAGAAACCCAGGGAGCAGAGCCATCCCTGGCAGCTGGGCCTGGATACCTGAGTCACCTTAGGGGAGACCAGAAGAACCACCCAGCTGAGCCCTGACGAAACCGCTGACTCACGGAAGGTGGCCCAAACAATGGTTCCACTTGGACGAGTTCTGTGATGCAGTAATAGATACTAATGCTGAAGGTGTCTGGAACTCGATGGATACAATTAATCATTTTCTTATTATATTTATAGAATATTTCCTTCAAGTGAAAGATAAGCTCCATGAGGGAGGGGTATGTGTCTCCTGTTTTACTAACATGTACGTGTCCTCCGCTTGGAGGGCTCAGTGGATATTGGTTGCACATCCTGAATGTATGTAAGTAGGGGGGAATCTTATTTTTTTTCTAATCCTCACCCGAGGGTATTTTTACAATTATCTTCATACAGAGCGGGAGGGAGGGAGAGAGAGAGAGAGAGAGAGAGAGAGAGAGAGAGAGAGAGAGAGAAACATTGATGTGAGAGAGACACATCGATTGGTTGCCACTCGCATGACCGCAACCGGGGCCGGGGACAAACTGAAACGGAGGTACGTGCCCTTGGCCGGAATCGAACCCCGGGCTCTTTGGTCCACAGGCCAATGCTCTAACCGCTGAGCCAAACGGGCCAGGGCTGGGGTAATCTTATTTTTGGTAAAGACTGGAAGATACGGGACGTGTGCTGAAAACTTCATAGCAGTCCGCCTCTGGGGCGGGGGGGTTATAAATGATTGTTTCTTTCTTTGTTCACTTGGATACTTAATAGACAAACATTATCCTAATTTTTTGGCTATGAGAATATTCACTGAAGCCTTGTCGTAAAACACTGGGCACACCTAAATGTTCATCAGTCGGGACATACCACATGTGTGATGTGTGGTCTCGAGATAGTCTTATGTTCCTGGCATCTGGGGTTTCAACAGTTAATGATACAACCATTTAACTGTCAGGAGAAAACTGTCAACTCTGAAAGCCTCCCTGGCTGAGGGCTTGGGGCTACTGAAATGGGGTTCCCCAAGGTTTCCCTGCTCTGCTACTTCATCACCACATGATAAGTGTAGTACCCACCTCTCTTTAGTGCCAGCTGATCACTGCAGTTCTTTTTTTTTTTTTAAGGGCAAATTACCATTTTTTTCTTTATTGATTTCAGAGAGAGAGGAAGGGAGAGGGAGAGATAAAAACATCAATGAGAGAGAACATCGACTGACCGCCTCCTGCATGCCCCCCACTGGGGATCAGGCCCACAACCTGGGCATGTGCCCTGACCGGGAATCGAACCGGTGACCTCTTGGTGCATGGGTCGACGCTCAACCACTGAGCCACACCGGCCGGGCGACTGCAGTTCTCATTTGCAGCTATCAGCACATCGAAGTGCTGTCTGTGAGCTGGAGAATCAAGAATGGCCTGCGGTTACTGTTTCGTGCTCGGGGTCAGCATTTGTTCGTTGAACAATCTTTCCACACAACTACGAGCAGGCAGCTCGATGCTCAGTAAACACACCTGGGGGTGGAGATGGTGACGCTAACATGCCCAAGTCTATGTGTCACTGTTGATGAATGGACATCACTGGTGCGTTTTAGCCAGCGGACAGACACAATCAGTGTGATTTCTTAGGCATTTAACGTCAGACGAAGAGTACGTTACAGCCTTTGAAAGCTTCCTCTTCTTCACTGACAACCCGTTGTTTCAGGCACTCTTCCTCCCTCCCTTTCTCCATCCGTGGGCTCCAAACGCGTGTTAAGTACCTCGTCGCTTGGAGGCGTGGCCACGTGCTTCGGTGAAAAGCATGGGTGAGAGAAGGTCAGTTCCCTCAAGGAGTGCCTCGGTGGTGAGCCAGGGATTCAGACGCGGAACTGCCTTGCGCTGAGATGAGTGTGTGTGTGTTTAATATGTTTTTATTGATCTCCTAGAGAGAGAGGAAGGGAGGGAGAGACAGAAACATCGATGAGAAAGAAACATCCATCAGCTGCCTCCTGCACGCCCCCCACTGGGGATTGAGCCCACAGCCCTGGCATGTGCCCTGACCGGGAATCGAACCGGGACCTCTCAGTCCCTGGGACGACACTCAGTCCACTGAGCCACACCGGCCGGGAGCAATGAGATGAGTTTTCATGGTAAATATTATGAAATAGTACAGTGGTGCACGATGACCGGGTTACTGGGGGGGGGGGGGGGGGCGAGGTTAGCAAAGCTGCCCGGACAGAGGAGCTTGCGGGCTCTTCCAGGGTGAGCAGAATTTGACTGGGTGGAGGAGGTCTGGGAAGGACAGAGGGCTTTGCTAGGATACAAAGTTTAGCTGTGTGCAGTGGCATTTTGGTGTGTGCTGTTTCTGCCCCCCCCCCTTGGGGCTGCCCAGTGGCCTGGCAGTGACCAGCTGCACAGAAGTTCCCTGCCCGACTCAGCAGCTGTTCTCGGCGGGATGACAGAGAGCTGGCCCACCTCACCTGCCCTCGAGCTCACCCTTTGCAAGGGCACCTTTCAGGACTTTTAGTCTATTCAGAGCTCCGCACCCATCCCCACTACATTGTCTTAGAACACGCTCGCCATTTCCCAGAGACCCCCACCCCTGCCAGCCGGCACTCCCCGCTCTGTCGCGCCCTGGAAGCCACGAATCTGCTCTCTGTCTCTGCGGACGCAGTGCCTGCCCGTTTCTGACATTTCACATACGTGGAACTATGCAGTGTAGGGCGTTTGATAACCAGCTTCTTCAACTCAGTGTACTGTTTTCAGGGTTCACCCACAAATCAGCACTTCACCCCGATACGGCAGAGTACCCTTTGGCAGTATGGCTAGAGCGTTCACTGACCCATTCATCGGCTGGTGCATGCAGAAACTGCTTCCATGCTCTGGCTGTTATGAGCAATGCTGCCAGGAGCATCTGTGTACAGGTTTTTCCGTTCTCGTGGGCACGCCTAAGACACCGAGGAGTGGCATTGCTAGGTCATATGGTCACTGTGTCTCAGACTCTGGGGAACTGCCAAACTGTTTTTCAAAGTGGTTGCACCATTTTAAAACTCCACCAGCAGTGACTGAGGGTCCTCATTTCTCTGCATCCTTGCTGACGTTCTCAGCGTCTGCCCTCTTATCTCAGCCATCCCAGTGGGCGTGGACTGGCACCCAGGAAGGTCTCGCTCTCCATCGCCCTGACGAATCATGATGCTGTGTCTTCGTGGCTTTCATAGTCATTACTTTCTCTCAGCATATCTGTCTGCTTTTTTAAATACATGAATGCTTCTCCAGATTTTACAAGAGCTAACACAATGAACTCATTTTTCCTCCCATCTAAGTCTTGTTTCTAGCTTTCCATTCTCAGGCAAGGTTCTCTAGAAAATCAGTGACATTGTCTGGCTTTATTTCCTCACCCTCCACGAATGGGCACCGTTCACTCAGAATGCAGTGAGATCGGTGCTCCCTAGAGTCCTGTGGGGGAGTTCCCCTGCTCCTCACCCCGACTCCTCTTACAGGCTGGCTTCCAGGATCCATCACTTTTTGGAAACGGAGTCTTCCCTAGCAGGCAGAGCGTCCCAACCGTGCCCTGGTGCACTGAGAACAGGCGAGAGGCAGACCACGTGGATGGTCCCTCAGCCCTCGGAGCAGTCCGGTGAGCCCTGGGAAGCCGGTGCCTCGGAGCAGCCTCCCCTGGCCACCCCTGGTAGCGATAAAGGATTGAGGAACGCTGCTGAGGTCACTGATGGCTTCCGTGCTGCTAAAGCTAACTGACATTTTTTTTTTCTTTATTGATTTTAGAGAGAGAGGAAGAGAGAGGGAGAGAGAGAGAGAAACATGGATGAGCGAGAACATCGATTGGCCGCCTCCTGCATGCCCCACACTGGGGATCGGGCCCACAGCCTGGGCATGTGCCCTGACTGGGAATCGAACCAGCGACCTCTTGGTGCATGGGTTGACGCTCCACCACGGAGCCACACCGGCCGGGCCTAACTGACATTTTAAAACATCTTCAGTATCCTCTGCCCTTGGCTCTCACAGTGCACTGTCTCCTGGGTCCTCCCTGCTGTGCCAGCTGTTCTTCGTCTGCCGTCTACTCTCCTCCTGCACCAGCCCCTCCATGCTGAAGCTCATCTCAGCATCTCCGCCATCCATCAGTTCCTACGTGTAGATGACGGACACGTTTCTTTCTTCTCCGGCTCCAGACTAGTGTGTTCTAGTGCGTGCTAGCATTCTCGCGGATGTGTCAAAGTCACTTCAAAAAGAACGTGTTTAAGATTAGGTTCCGTGGCCCCTCCACTCCTCCAGCGGGTCCTCTTCCAGGGCCCCCTGACTCGAGGAACGGAAGAGACCATTACCAACCTCTGGAGGGGGGGAGTCAACACCATCCCTGACAACTCCTGCTCGAACTCAAGTTCAAGTCCAGTTAAGAATCCTAGATACCCGCATGCCCGTCTCCACTGGCCCCACCTGGGCCTACTCACTCCCAGCTCCTCTCTCCACGCTTTCTGCCTCTCTCCTCCCAGCCCACCCTCCTGACTCTCCACGCTGCACAGAATGGGCTTTGTGAAATGAAAATCTGACCATACCAGCATCCCCACCTCCGGCTTAAAACTCACCACTTACTGTGGGCACAGAGATACAGCCCTGTTCTGCCCCTCAGACTCACCGAGCTCACCTGCTCTCAGGTGTCTCACACCCTTCTTCCTCCACGCTGGCAAGGCTGCAGAGGGGCCAGGCTTGGTTCACTCGAGTCCTCGATGTATTCTCAGCACCCGGCACGATGCCTGGTGCATCACAGGTGCTTAATAGCTGTTTTTGGAATGAATGAATGAATGAACGAACAAATGAATGAATGAATGGCGTACTAAGAAGTTTACAATTTATTCTGTGGGCTTCATTGAAAGAATGTAAACAGAGAAATAAGATTATTTGACTTTTAAAAAGAAAGCTTAGGTCCTGGCCCGGCGGTTCAGTTGGTTGGAGCGTTGTTCTGCGTGCCAAAGAGTTGCGGGTTCGATTCCCAGTCAGGGGACATACCTAGGTTGTGGGTTCAATCCCTGGTCGGGTGAGGATTTAAAAGAAAAGAAAGAATGAGAGCTCAGCGAACAGCTTTGAGACAGGAGAGGCGGGGGCAGGAAGGACCAGTTTGAAACTCGCCACGATAGCGCAGCTGAGAAGTGGTAAGAATCCAAACCGAGGCAGTACCAGGCAGAGAGCAAGGTGTGTGTGACCATGTCCAGAAGGCGGAACTGATGGAACCTGATCACTCACCGCAGAGGAGGACACAACGAACCCGGAGTACACAGGAAAGGAAAGGTGTCTGTAGTGAGGGGAGCAGCCCCATAGCAGACCTGATGGCGTCAAAGGCATGCAGGGGGGAGTCTCATGCAGTCTTCTATTTCCAGCCCTTTTTACAGCGGCTTCTTTCAGCCTGTTAACAAGGCACGGGCTCATTCTTTTAAGAACAAAACACTTCCTAGAGCTTTCTTTCCTCCTTTTCTTAACCGAGTGTAGGTGGAAGGGCTGGGCCATATGCTCTGTCCGCAGGGGCAGACCTACCCTCTGCTCTGTTGGCATCTCTGAAACGGCCTTCAGTAAGCCGCCCGAAGCCAAAGCCTGTGCACCCCGAGGGATGGAACACACAGACGGACACTGCCAGACCACATGTGAAAACAGAGCATCGACCCACAGCCCGCAGTGCCCAGCTCAGGAGCCAATGTCCCCGTCCACAGTGAGCCGCCCAGCCGGCCGGTCTGCTGCACGTCACACTTGCAGGAAGCCAGATGGTGATCCTAATGTCAATCCAGGAAGCCAGACAGCACTTCCACACCAACCAGCCCCCAATGGCCAGAACGTGACTGATAACTGATAGCTTCCCTATTTAAAAAAATTTTTTTTTCCTTTATTGATTTGAGAGAGAGAGAAAGGGAGATGGAGAGAGAGATAGAAACATCGATGAGAGAGAACATCAATTGGCCTCCTCCTGCATGCCCCCACTGGGGATCGGGCCCACAACCTGGGCATGTGCCCTGACCGGGAACAGAACTGGCGACCTCTTGGTGCAGGGTTGACCCTCAACCACTGAGCCACACCGGCCGGACGATAGCTTCCCTACTTTTGTTCCGCTTCCAGCAGGACCAACCAGAGAAAGCCAGATATGAACCCTAACCAATCCCACAGGCTGACCAGCTCTAGGCAGTCCACTCAGCTCCCCACGGCAACAGCCCCCCATCAGGCACACCACAGCCTTCTCCTTCCCACTCCAGACCTCTCCCACCCCCTTCCTGCCTTTGGGGACGTGCCAAAATGCAAACGGTAGTGGCCAACTCCCTCCTTAGAGCAACTCAGAATAAATGACCTTTGCTTTGCACCTGGTTGGTCCTTATTTCCGCCGCCCTTCACTCTTTATCTTAGAAAGTCACTCGACCGCAGTCACCACTACTAACCGTCCCCTCCCTGAAATCTCCTCTTGTTTGGGCTCCCAAGCCCCCCACTTCCGAGCCACAATCCCCATGTCTGTGACGTCTTTTCTTCCTTCAGGATCTCTTCGGCAGAAGGCTTCCAGGGTTCCTTCCTCAGCCCCCTTTTCTGCTTATGTTCGCGGTTCTCCTTGGGCGATGGCACCTGCTCTGTAAGGTCCTAATTACCATGCTTGTGCTCCATTCCAGATCCCGGTGCCCAGCCCGGACTTGCTCCTGCTGGTTGTCTTCTCACAGATGCTCCCTAGATACCGAAACTCAACGTGTTCACAAACAAACTCACCCCGTTCCCTACCCCCTTGCCCCAGCACGCATGCCCCCACTCCTGCCCGCTCCTGGTAGCCACACCACACTCCCCAATCACCCAGGAGAGAGACGCGGATTCTGCTGGTTGGCTCTGCGTTCTAGTGTTTCCAGTGTACGTCCCCCTCTCCGTGGCTGTCGCCAGAGCCCACTTCAGGGCCTGTGTCTTTCTAAAGTGGTTCCCAAGTCCCCAGCTGGCTTTCCAGCTGTGTCCCCTTTGAAACAACACTCCGCTGTGCTGGCAGAGTCACCTTTCAGGCACAAATGCCAACACGCCCCACCTGGACCCCGCGGTGCCTGTCACGGCTCCGTGGGGCGGAGCGATCCCCACGACGTGGGCAACGGCCGGATTTTGACCTTGACGGTCTCAGCAGACACATCGCCCCGTTTAGACCCTGAGCCGGTGCCAGGATGTGAGTGTTTCCCAGGTGCTGTGGAAGCTCCGACAGCACCCCCACTTGTGACCTGTGCCCCAGCTTGCAGGCCGACAGAGCGTTCGTGGGAAGTGTCCGGTGCCCGTGGAGGGATGTCCGCCAGCGAGCCAGCCGCCAGGGGGACCGTGATGAGCTGAGGGGCTGGTGAGTCTCGGTCTTCAGAAGGCTTCCCTGAAACTCCAAGTTTACACTTGGCCTGTAGGTGTGGCTGAAACCAAATGGAGGAAATACGTGTTTTCCCAGGAGAAGGGGAATTTCAAACTCTCACCCTCAGAAGTTTTCATGTGCTGCACAAAACAAGTTCCTGCTACTCACACGTGTCGATTTCCCTCCTGTGACCCGTCACCAGACAGGGACACAGCGTCCCTCCGCCCCAGACGCTGTGAGGGTTCCCAGCAACTTCCACTGTCCGCCGGACCAACGGGAAGAAAGAAGTCAGTCCCGCAGGGCGACGGGCTGGTGGTTAAAGCCGGGCCAGTGCGGAGGCAGAATGGTGGCCTGGTGATGTCAGAGTACACAGCGTGACATGCCACAGCCAGCGGGCAGCCTCTCCCTCCGGGCACCGGGAGGATGTCGGCCATGGGCACTGCAGGGAGACAGGAGCCCGTCCCCTCGGGGTGGAGTGAGCTGCACGAGAAGGGGCACCTGTCTCCCGGGGCGTGCCTGCCTCCCCTGCAGGAGGCCTCCGGGGCTGACCCCGCCAGTGAAGTCCCGCTGCCTCCCTGCCCCTGGCGAGGTTGAAGTGGGCCACGGCGTGGGGGCAGCTCCAGGAGGCTGCGCTGGCCAGGGCTCCGGCCCCATGTCCCCGCAGACTGTGCAGACCCGCAGTGTGGGAGCAGGAGGGTCATCTTTATGGGGAAGAGTGAGATAGCCAACACTTAGCAGTGACGCTGCCCACAGCAGGGTGCTTGCTGCCCTGCACAATGCAGGCTCCGTGTCTAATCACCATGCCCGTACACGCGTGCACACACATGTAAACATACATGTACACACAAACACAGCACACACACATACATGTATACATACAGCACACACAAACACCACACATACAACATACACAAACACCACACCTACACACATACATGCATATACCATACACACAGCACATACACACACGAATACATGCACATACACACATACACACAGCATGTGTACATACCCACATATACACACATAATACACCACGTGCATACATATATCATACAAGCACAGGCATACACATTACAGACATGCACACACACACATGAATGCACATAGCACACATATATGTGCACATGCACACACGCACGCACACACTGTAACTGGACAGGAATTCCGCAGGTACCGTCCTGGGCCCGGCCCCGATGCCCTGGGGGGACCGGCAGGCCAGCGCCCAGCAGCGCAGAGGCAGTGGTCTGCTGCGTCTGAGCTGGTGAAGCTCAATGTTGCTCGATGGACTGGAATAAAAAGCCCCCTCTCCACATCACAGTCCCGCGCCTCGGGTGGGTTTGCGGCGAGTTACTGTAGTCAGACACCTCCGAGGCGGAATTCACGACCCACGGAGCAGGAACCAGCAAGCAGCCTCCCCAGCAGCCACGCTGTGACATCCTCGAAATGGTCTCTGACCCTCCAGCAGAGCATACGACCTCTCCGGTGACAGCGAGCCTTCCTGGGAACGACTCCCCACATCCGGGCTGAGAGGCGTGGTGGGGGCCACGGCCGAGCTACCCGAGGCTGGCCTGGATGCAGGGCCACATCAAGGAGACGTGAATCCCTGGCCTCGGGTGGAGAGGACACAGGGTGTCCAGGCAGCAGAGGAGCCTCTGGGAGATCGGGGTAAAGCCTTAATATCACCATGCCTGGCTTCTGTGGCTCTTTTTGCCAAAACAGACGAGTGGAACTGGGCACTGGGAGGGGGCAGGAGCCTGTGGTGGAAAGCCTGACGTGGCCCCTGAGACTCTGGCCTCTCTCTCCTAGAAATTTCGTATTTATTACAGTGAGTCCTGCTGCCAGGCTGGGGACAGAGCTGAGCCAGATGACCCTGAATGGACTAACGGGAGTGACCCTTTGGGCCCAGGCCGTCCTCGGAACCTGGGCACTGGTGGCCATCTGCTGGGCCCCGGTGGAGTGGCTCCCAGAGGCTCTGATCTGACACCAGAGAGCCCTGTGGTTCCTTGGGGAATAGATGTCCTCCAGCTGCTTGGTCTCCGGGCTGGTGGTTACTCACCCTCCTTCATCAGTGCACCTCTGGGCATTCTGGAGACTCGGTTACGGAGGTGACATCTGCTTTCCTCTTCTCAGCCATGGCTGCCCTCAGTGGATGGTCATCAGACATTTCAGAGCAAACATGCTCAGAGAGGAGGGCCCTGTGGAGAGCGGGCCCTGGGGGGCAGTGGGATGAAGGCACACATTTGTGTCAAGAACCTTTTTTTCAGGAAAGCACACACACCAAGATGCGGGCAGTTCAGGAGAACCCACAACACTGCCAGGTGGAGGTACCCGGGGCACATCAGCAGATGCGAGTGTTGGAATGAGGCTTCCTTCCATCTGGAGCGGGAAGTTTTCAGTTTTCCAATTTCAGAAACTAATGTGAACTCTTTACCTTCCTCTACAGAGTAAACAGAAACAATAGAAGCTGTTAACGAAGCAAAAACGGTTTGCTGAGAAGGACAGGGAGGACTTAGAAAATATGGTTAAGGAACAGAATGTCCAAAACGCTGAGGCAGAGAGAGGAAATGGAAAAAGTCTGGGTTGGTTTGGGCCTTGATTTACCTGTTGAAAATGAAAGGCTATTTCACATTCCAAACATCCCCCCACCCCCAGAAATGACAAGATCACTCCTTCACCAGAAGAGGCCAACAAATTAATACGTAATTCTGATGGAATAACAAAGCCTCCCTCGGGTGGTACATTAATTATCACCCGGCCGCAGAGAAAGATGGCAATGTGGATTTGTCCAGGAAGAAGTGACACCAGACACAACGGGTCTGAGGCCGCCCGTCACGACTTGAGCCAAATTAAGCGGAGACAGGGTTGAATCATATGTGAGCGTTTATTCCAATAATACCGGCCGTGTGGGGAGAGCAGCAGGTGACCCTCAAAATTCTGCTCTGACCCCCTCCCAGGTGGCTGAGTATATATGGGTGAGGGAGCTGACAGTGTAACAGGGAAGGGGGGGGGTCCGCAGTCCCCTTCAGCAGCTCCAAGTCCGATAACAAGGTCGCTAATCTATGATGTCGCAAACAGCTCAGCCCATGTTGGGGACCAGAGAATGGTCAGCATTCCTGAGGCAGACTCACAGAGGGGCAGGGGAGCAGGTCATGGTCCGGGCACAGAAACCAAATCAAACTGTGTCTTACCCGTGGTCTGTCCTCCAAATGCGTTTCTTTTCTGAGTAATTTGTTTTCTGAGTAATGGACCCATCCCGCCTCTGAGATGCCTCACTTTTTCAAAGCCTTGTTTCATCCTCCAGTTTTGTGAGGTCTGTAAGAAAACCTCTTACCTACAGTTAGCAAGGTGAATAATCGTTAAATAACGGTGGCTGTATTCTTATCATGCACCCTACCCCGACCAATTCCTCCCACCCCCATTAATATTATCATTTTATCTATGAGATTCGTTTTTTATGGGAAGTGTCTTATCGTTGAATGTATTATTCCTGGCCTGTTTTTCCCTTATGGATTTTTGGCTCTGGATCCTTTCAGGGAAAAGGGGTGTGGGTCTCTTCTGTAACTGCGTCCTGCTGATGAGGGCGTAGAGTTCTGAGGTTCTCCCTTCTGACAAAAGAAGGGGGAGCCCAAAGGGGAAAACAATTTTAAGTGAAGCCGATAGACCATCCATGTTTCATTGACTCAATCACAAGTTCAAACTGTTGAGTCTCATTTTCAGGACACAGTGATGCAGGTGGCTTCTACACCGAGGCCTATACTGTGTGAGCCAGCAGTTGGTTAACGGGGACATAAGCATGCATTCTCTGAAACAGGACACAAAACATACAGGTTAATGCACGCAGTAAATCGTGAACCAGTGGAGCTTTCCAGCTGCAAGGCTTCTGCTGGAATGACATCGCACAGTGACAATCTGATAGACTGTCTGCAGTTAGAACATCTCTGGTGATGTCATCAGGTGCTGAGTCATGCATGGCACACACAGACCCAGCCTCAAAACAACACTGTGAGGACAGTGAACTGCGCTGGAGTTCAATATCCAGAACTGGGCATTGTGGTGTCCATTGAAACTCAGTTTTTCTCTCTAAGATTACCGTCATTTTCCAAGAGATTGTATCAAGCCCAGCTTTGCTTTGGCCTGACTATTTGCATGAACACAGTAAGAACAGTAAATGATCACACAGATCCTATGGTCTCTGTAAACTTGCTTTGCTGGAATTTCACAAGGAATCAGGAGGCTGGGCTTTGGTGGGCATCTCTGGGCGCAGAATCAAGCCTCACAGTTGCCCTCTGGCTTTGCCTGAAAAACCTCTAGGCTTGGGTGGATTCCTCACGTTTTTGAGGTACCCAAAGGTGTCTTGAGGTTCCTCCTTGTTATCTCTCAGGAAAGCAACCTTCATTCCTTACCTGGAAAGACTGCCATGACCATATGAATAAACCAGGTACCAGGCATGTCTCCAAGGGGTTTTTTCAGCTTCAAAGTCAGCCCTCATCCCTGAAGGTTTTCTGGTGACATCCAGAGTCCTGGGATGTCTCTCTCAGACATGACATTCCAGTCAAGTCTCGGGTAATAAACCACAATTGGAAACTGGCTGTATGTCCTGTTATGAAGAAATCAGATTCTTATCGGGGGCATGCAGACAAACATATTGCCATGAAAACAGTAATATTCACTCATTAAGAGTTTCCAAATTCTGGAGGGATCAGGTAGGGAGAAAAATATATGCCTCAATATTACTTATGAAAGTATAATTTACCAAATTGCTTTAAGAAATGAAACAAGTTTTCTTATGTCTGGAAAACAAAAAAGATTAAAAATCAACAATACTTTTAACAAAAAAATTACAAAAACTGTAATTAATTTCAGTTCATTCAGTCTTAAAATCACATTCTGTTCCTCCTGATTTTTCTTGCCGGTATTTCTATAAATTAAGATACTCCACAGAGTATCCAGTTCAAGGGGATGATCTAAAAATTTATTCTCAGAGATATGTAATTTAAAATGAGTCAGAGTCCTTTCCATGGATCTTTCAGAAGATGTAACATCTTTGCTGATGGATCAGAGTGAAATAATGACTGTCTGTAAATGACAAAAGAAAAATGGCACAGTTACAGATTTAATTACAATGCAATTGACATGCAACCCTGTCCTTTTTGTAAAGCACAACATCCCAGAATAACAATCAGAGTGATAAATGAAAGTATATCAGAATTTGTAGACTCCTGGAGATTTTTATATAATCTCTAGAACATCCATTTTAATATAGTTATTATTTCTTTATTTGACAAAGCTTCCCGTGTACCTTAAGCATAAAATTTTTCCATCGTAAGGAGAGAAAAACAAATCCTTGAGGCATTCCGGGGACCTATTGAAATAACCTGGAAAGCCAACTGTAGGTCAGGAAAAAGCTTTTAAAAACTCAAACCCTGGGAAAGTTGTCAAACATATTTGACCAAAAGATCATATATCATTTTCAAATAACATTAAATTATTCATCTGAAGTGACAAAAAAAGTATCAGACAAAAACACACGCTAGCAAAACTTCAATTCTTATTATTAAGAAGACGGTTTTTAAGTAATCAAGTACCTGATTACCGTAACACAATAAATAAGCATTTCAATAATATACACAACCGTTGTTTCCTAGGCAAATACAGGAAAAACTTTTCCCCTTTTAATCGACTGGAAAAGGACCAAGATATATTCATTAACAGATCAAAATCCATTCCCCAGCTTCTCTGCAACAAGAAGCCAAAAGTAGGCAAACTCAGATTAACATTTCAATATCCTGTTATTTCAAAATATGTAGGTATTCAATAATTTTTATTATTCAACCCAGCAAAACTCCAAAGTTGCAAGCCACCAAAGACTTTGGAAAACTATGTTTAGGTATATATAATTATTATTGAAAAGGTTTACCAAAACTCCCTCATTTTAGTTATATCTATTTATTATGTCTTAAGAACTCTATGAGATTTTATTTTATTTATTTATTTTAATCCTCACCCGAGGACATTTTTGCATGTATCTTCAGATAGAGCAGGAGGCAGAGAAGGAGGAAGAGAGAGAGAGAAACATCGAAGTGAGAGAGACACATCGAGTGGTTGTCACACACATGGCCGGGGACAAACTGCAACCGAGGTACATGCCCTTAGCGGGAACCGAACCGGGTCTCTCTGGTCCGCATGCCGACACTCTAACCGCTGAGCCAAACTGGCCAGGGCAGAACTCTATGAGATTTTAAAAGTCAATTATCACCCAAGGCATTCCTTGGCAAATTTTGGAACAGAGATAACATGACCCTGACAACTTTTAGGAGGCTGGAGAAAAGGTGCGAGGGTCAGGCCCAGCTTGTTCCCAGGGTGCCTCACCTTCCCGCCTCCAGCGGCTGGCGTGGAAAAGCACCATCTTTCCTGACAGGGGAGAGTGTGGCCCCCTGCGTACCTGCAGCCTGCTCAAGGGCCCTGTGCAGCTGCAGGTCCCAGGAGGAGGACCTGGGACTTAAAAGATTGATTTCCCATATTTTTCTTTCTGATAGAATCCTTATGATGTAACAGCATGAAATCTTGCGTAGAAGAGGAGATCTTGTCCTCTCCCAAAACAGGAACAACATGTGGAGCAAATACAGGAGCGCTCTCGAAAGGGGGGACAGGGACCCCAGCCTGAGCATCTCATCTCACGCCAACCTGCACAGCAAATGACCCTCACAGGGTCTGAGTGGCACGAGTCCAAACAGCAGAGACGGAGGGTTCCCTGTGTCCATGACACAGCAAAGAGCAAACCGAGAGAGCGAGGAGAGCACAGCTGAAACCAAAGTTCATCGCAGACAGACAGGAACTCGCAGAGAGCCCTCGAACACAACAGACCTGTTGTCTCTCACTAGCAAAGCATTGTGGGAGGTTGATGCCTTGAGAGGGGGAGCAGGGAGGGTCCCCGAGATAAAGAGCTCCCGGCAGCTGCTGGGAAGTTCCTGCAATCCCCGCCACGGGTTCAGCCAGGCAACAAGCAGCTGGGGATCTCCAGCTATGTGGGATATGCCCTCACTTTAAACAAATTAAACCAAGCAACAGAGACACAAAACAACAATCAACAGAGACACAATATTTACAGGCACGCACAACCCACTGACAAGAGCTTTACAATGTGCTCCTTATCTGTCCAGCCACAGGAGCCTCAGAATGCCCTGCGTTTTAAATATGTTTTCTTTATTGATTTTTGAGAGAGAGGAAGGGAGAGGGAGGGAGAGAGAAACATCGATGAGAGAGAACATCGATTGGCCGCCTCCTGCATGCCCCCCACTGGGGATTTGGCCCACAACCTGGGCATGTGCCCTGACTGGGAATCGAACTGGCGACCTCTTGGTGCATGGGTCCATGCTCAACCACTGAGCCACACCAGCTGTGCCCTGCGTTTTGAAAAACCATTGAAACAGAGCAATATCTTGTCCCAGAGAGGATCAGGCTATGGGTTTGGAGACGAGGCAGTACTGTGGGAGGTCTCTTGGCACCGGGTGCTGATCAGACTCGGCCAGACAAGAGGCCGTGCATGGTCTCTGTGCCCCACAGCCAGACGAGAGGCAGCAAAGGCTTCTCGTGGCACACAAAGTAATGCTTGATCCAGCTTCAGTGAAATGCTGAGGATTGCCGCAACTGAGAGCGGAACTCCACAGGAAAATTCCTGGCAGCACTGCAAGAAAAGGGAGCCCCAGTCTCAGCCACAGGAACCCCAAGTCCGGGCGGCCAGCAGGACCTCCGGGCTTACCCAGGCAGAGATGCTGCTTGGGGTCCTGGTGGGATTCCCAATTTCGATACTGGACACAATGCTTCCAAGGCCCCCTGTCACTACTTGAGACGAATTAAGCAGATACAGGATTGAATCATATATAAATGTTTATTCCAATAATCCTGGCAGTATGGGGAGAGCAGTAAGTCATCCTCAAAATTCTGCTCTGACCCCCTCAGCAGGTGGCTGATTATATACGGGTGAGGGAGAAGATAACTAGGTGCAGCTGGGATCTGTGACTGTCACAGGGGAAGGGGAGGGTAGACTCTGCAGTCGGCCTTCAGGAACTCCAAGTCCAATAACAAAGTGGCTAAGCTTCTACGATGTCACAAACCACTCAGCCCATTCCTGGGACCAGAGCATGGTCAGCATTCCTGAGGCAGATTCCCAGGGTGGGGGGTCGGGGCAGGGTCTGGGCATAGTAACCAAATCAAAGTGTGTCCTGTTCCTGGTTTGTTCTCAAAATGTGTTTCTTTCCTGAGTAATGGACCCATCCAGGCTGTGTGGCCTCTTATCTTGGTACAGCCTTGTTTACCCTCCAGTGTCCCTGGATCTGTAAGAAAACCTCTTATCTACAGTTAGTAAGGTGACTGATCAGTAAGCAACCGTGGCTCTATCCTTAGCACATGCCCTCGTCCCTATCAGAGAGAGAGCTAGTTTTCAGTCAGTGGGTTCCTCTCTCTCTCTCTCTCTCTCTCTCTCTCTCCTTCCCCCTCTTTTTCTTACTTTTTCTTCAGGCTGTCATTCTGGGGCACTTTCTGGAGGAAGCCTCCTTCGAACCCCCATTGCAGTTAGATGACCTTCCAAAGTGCTCCCAACGTGTCCCATAATTAGACCTCTTTATTCACTTGTTTCCCACACTGGACCTTGAACGTGGGGAAGGCAGTGCTCAGGTCTTTCATCCTGTGACCGGGTCCAGCAGAGGGGCTCGGCGCCGGATAGGGACTTGCTGGACACGAAGTCGATGACTTGCCCTAGACGACACATAGGGGAGGGCATCCCCAGGCTGAAATGCCCAGTGCAGGTCCAGGGTATGTCCTTCCCTGTGGTAGGCAATGAGCTCTCTGAGGGGATGGTGAAGGGCAAGGGAAGAATGGACAGCGGAGTGTGGGGATGAGAACATTCTTGGAAAACGCCGCCCCTCCCGCTTAGAGAACGGCACTGAAGGTGCCATTGATGGGAACTCATTAGTCAGCCTGTCACAGGGGATGCTCACCCGCATGAAGGATGTGTAAAAGACCGAAAGTCATGTTAAATCCACACTAATTCATGTTCTATGATTCCCACGGAGCATCTCCTGGGACTGGTTTTGAGGGACACACTGTCAGACAGGCATATTTTTCTTTCCTTTTAAACTCTCCAAATGCTGCATCAGGTCCTACGGCCAAGGCGACTTTGATCTAAGGCAGCCTGTGTCCTCCCTCCCTCCCTCTCTCCTCTTTTCTTCCCTTTCTCTTCCTCCTTCGAGTGGTTTTCTAAGGGTGCCATATGAACTGTTGTGACAAACACGCCCCAAATGAGTTTGCATGTGACTGATAGTTGGCTCGCGGACAACCCGCACAGCTTATCCACGCTGAGAGGGCCAGTGTTGGGCCGGTAGGGAGGCCACGCTCCAGACAAACTCCGTTTGGCCATCTGTGAGGGATAAATCAGGCACCCCGCCCCATCCATCCAGAGTGGGAGATTTCTCAGTAAATCTGAGGTTCTGAATCTTGTTCGTCGTAACCTCCGCTGCACCTAGCTCACAGGAGGTACTTGATAATGCTCGCTGAATAAATGGACGTGGTTCAGTACCCACCTACAGCGGAGTTTAAAGTTGTGTGCTAATTACAGATGGCAGCGAGGACTCTGGGAGGCCTCCGAGCTCAGAGTCCAGGAGCAAAGCCAAGAGTGCCCTGGGTGTGCACCATCGCGAGGCAGATGGCAATCGACACCCTCAAGCGGGCGATCCCATGATACGGTGCACGGTCTCCCTGAACGTGGGTGTCTGTGTGTCTGAACTCTGGACCGAGAGTCTCGGAATACATGACAGACCTTCCAGCTAGAGACCTGTTTTCTTGTTTCTCAAGTCTTCTGGTCTATCATAAACATAAAAACGGACCAGGGAATTCCCCTTTTCTTTTCTAAGCCAAAATGAAGCGCCTCGCATACCGTTGGCACTTACTCAAGAAACGTGTGAGTGACTGATCTGAGTGTGCAGGCAAGCTGGCAGGGACATCTGTCACCGTGCTGATGGCCAGCGTGGGCTCGGCCGCCCAGCTGGCTGGGCGGGCTCCTCACCCTCCCTCGGCGCCCCCCCTGAGCTCAGGGAAGCGGACCACCTTGGGAGATCGGACGCGGCTTTTACTTTCCGTGGGAGGAGATGCTGTGAGACATTTTCCTGGCTGCTTCTTCACTGTTCCCTGTGACCCCTTCACCTCCACATCACAGCTTCCTATCTGCACGTAACACCCCCTTCCCCGCCGCCAGCCATCCGGAGCTGTGGACCACCCTCCTTCCCCAGTCCTTACATGGCAGGGATCCCCCAATTTCCCCGTCACCTTCCGCCCCAGGGCTGGATTCTGCGCCAGGGCCCACGTTTCCAACGGCAGGTTTACGCGGAGCTGGCAGCCTCGTAAAACAAGGAAGGGTCCTCAGGAGGCCATCGCTTCGGCTATTGCTTCACAGCAGTTGCCCTAAGAGCCTGGAAAGGACCCCTCGATCTCACCTCGGAGGAGCCAAAGGGAACACCGTTGCCATGGCAGCAGCGTGGGAAGGTGACTGTAATTTTACAGGCTCCTGGAGACATTCTGGCATCTTCATAGGACACCAGGGGACCGGCAGTCACTTTTGCTGGCCGACTTTTCAATCCAGCATCGAAAAACTCGCAGAGAAAAGGACTTTATTCTGTCGTGCCATTTTGCAATTTTCTCTAAGGTCAATATCGCACGTGGAATGTCTGATGGGACCTCGCTATAAAAATGGTAGCTAATTGCAGGTTAGTGGATAAAACAACCCTCTTCTCTGGAGAGCGTGGGCACATAGGTTAAAGGATAAAATAGGGCTGAGCTGTATTTTATGTCTTTGTGTTTATCCAAGACACTGGCCCAGGCAGGAAGGTAGCATAGGAAAAGGGACATTTTTGGAATAGTTGTTTCTGAATTATGCTCATGAAATACACACTCTGCTATGGAGGACATGTGGGAACGCCACATTCTGACCGCATGACTAATTTTTAAAGCCTTGCACAGAGAGAATTCCCCCCAAGAACACAGCTGGGTTATTCCTTTGTGGGCTGAATGTGTCAGTTATGAATTGAACGAAAGTGGAATTTTATTCCATCCTGGCAAAGTGAGCTGAGGAGGGGCGCTGTGGCTGAGGTATTACGTAGTAGTTCATACACCAAGTACTATTATTTTATTAATTTTAAGAACATGTTTTACATAAAAACAGGCAACATCAAAAAAGCTCAGTTGATAAATGAACATAATATATCACAGATGACTTCATTCCACATTAACCTACATTTATTAGCTTAAACCGAGAGATTAGGGGGAAAATTGGATCTCATTCCAGCTTTAATCATGGATACAAATCGTTTGAAAGTTATTTCATTAAGATTCTCAAAATAAAAAATTAACCTATGCCATCTGATCCATGCAGCAATTGATAAATTCAGTATTTTCAAAGGAAACATTGAACTTTTTTCCTTGCACCAAATTGAAACCTTTCAGAAACTTGTTTAAATTCATCAAGTTCCTAACCCACCTTTTTAGTATGCATGAGCAAAATACTATTTAATTTCACACTCAACTAATCCTTTAATAATTTTCTTTCAGCCAGAATGAAAAATGCTATTATTAATTTCCTAATAAAATTTTTAAAAAGTTATCGAGGCTATGACTCTAACCTTGGACCGGTTTCAATTTCTTTTTATTTTTTTCTGAGAATACATCAAAGATTAATGTCAATGGCAAGTGAGAAATTGTCCCTGGAGAACCATTCAAGGTCTTTTTCTTACCACATTGAATTGGACTGGAATGAATTGACATTATAGCATCATTATCATCACTTTTAAAGTCCTACTTTTTCTTAATACCAACAGCGAAGGCTCGTAGAACTACGATGTACTTTAAATTAATAAAGTATCTCACAGACAGAAATATACAATGTTACATTGAAGCAACAGGAAGAGTCTCGCTTCAGTTGACCACAGAAGAATGCTGAGGAAATCTGCAGGTCTGGTCTAATTGCAGAGATTGCTTTTCCTTTAGGGAAAAAGAACGAAACGAGATCTCCCACTTGTCTCCAAGGGCCAGATATTGTAAACCTCGTGATCAAAACACCTGCCGGCTGGAGGCTCCGGCACTGAGAAGTGATCACGGCAGCAGTGGGGGCGGCGTGGGGGAGGAGGGACAGAGCCACAGGGCAGAGAAGCCCACCCAGCCAGAGGCACCCAGAGCCTCCGCACCGAATTTCCTGTTTCCCACCAGTCCAGGACCCGGAATGTTGCCCAGTGTGTGGCTGCATATTTGAGATATTAAAACGTAAGAGACTGGCTTAAAAGCACCCCCACCTCAAGGACGTGAGCACACACAAGGAAAGGTTCCGTGACAGTTCCTGGGACCCCGCTTGTCACTGTTGGGTGTACAAGCGCCACCAAGCCCGCTCCCAAGCACGTCTGCGGGGATCAAGCGTGGGGTGTGTCCTCGACGCCGGTTGATTCATTTCCTTTTAAACAAAAAAAGTTTCAAGTGTGTTTATGGACACTCTTATCATATCTGAATGGACATACATGTTAATGTTGGAAGTGCTTCTCATCACTATCTTCTCCCACAGACGAAGGTTCGTCTGAGTCTCTCCTGACTTCCAATGCACGTGGCAGGCAACACGCGGGAAAAGCTCACCTTTTAGTGATTCACAAATTATAAAAAGATACGTTATCTGCAATATACACCAGGTGACTCATTTGTCTGAAACCGACATCCCGGTGATTAATTACATTAAAGCTACCGTCTCAGATCTTGGTGCTTTCCGAAATTCTGAAATTCCAGTGAAGGAAAAGACAGACCAGACCTTGCTGTTGCTATTTTCTCGGGAGAACTGGGCAGAGAAGGAAGGAAGTGAACCTCCCGTCTGGCATGGGCCCTCTGGAGCAAAGCAGCCCGGGGCACCTCTTTGTGGTCAAATTTAAAACCTTTCAAAGTAGTTTGTCACGGAAATTTGACAGATTCTTACCCACTGAAGGGCTAGCAGGCAACACAATAATATCAAGAAAGCTCTCCCTCAAGCACAATCGCACTGCGGAGCGGGGATAGAGTCGTCTGAGGGGTGCCCTTGGCCAGCAAACCTCCGTGATTTAATGTGCGCGAGCCTTGGTGATGCCCTAGCCCCGTGACCCCCCTAAGCTAAGCCCATTTTTCTGTCCCCTTTTTTCCAACTGAAATATGCTTCAGAGGGTAAAGGATTGCAATGTTAGCCTTCATTCAAGTATATATTGCTTTCTCTCAACAGTATCTAAGGGGCTGTTAACACAAGCCGGGGGTCACCGGACAGGCTGCACGAGGTCTCACGGAATACAGGACACCAAGCGTTTTCAGTCGTTTATTGACATTTTTTCTCTGCTTATTTTAATATGCACCATGTGTAAGTTCGATGAAGGCTACTGTATAAACATTTTCAAAGACTGAAATCTTACTTTTCCTCCTAATGATTTGGAGCAAATCACACATTTATTGATTGTGATGAAGAAAATGATTTCTGCTACAATGCTGGAAAAAAAAAAGTGTCCATCAATATGAACAGTTCTCATCTACGGAAATGATTTACACAATGCAAGTAATGAAGGAGTTCTTTCTTAACTAGTCTACTACTGAACTGAAAAGCTGAATCTTAAAATTCCCTTGAAAATACCGTATGGCCGGTCATGTATTAATAATAAAGGAAAGAGTCCCCATCGCCAGGCCACCACCATAAAAGCTATATTAAATACTTAGAAAAAAATATGGAAACACTCATGGCAATGATTAAGTGGATAATTACAGAGGTACACTGCCGTATTGATACATATTTATCTGATGATGAAGTGAAAAAAAAAAAGATCAATTGGTTATAGAAATTCCTTAAAGAACACCACCACTTAATTATTTCAAAGTTGAACTATCCCAAGAATGTCATGAAAAAAACTAGAAAGCACTGGCCAAAAGCAAGCAGTCTGGATACACCGACGTGATCGGCATGCCTTGTGCTTGTCTGTTAACCCTCCGAGTACGTCTCCGACATTCAGGATCTTGGCAGCCGGATGCTGAGAAGATTGCATTCCATCTGATTACTCAGTATTTCTACTTGACAGGTCGCATACCACTGTTTATCCAGCGCAGGTCACAAGGTCTACAGCGACACGTTGGACTCCCCACGCGGATGGGCCCCGCGTGCCTCCGGGCTGCTCTCTGCCAGGAAACACCCCGGCTTCACAGGGGCCACAGTCTCCCAAGACTCGGATGGAGAGAGGCCCGAGACATGCACCGTGACTTCTGTATGTTAGATGCTGCAGCAGGTACGTGGAGTGTCCACGGGAAAGCCGCCACTCTGAGGAAGTACGGTGACCGCCTGCTGCAGGTAGGTCTCTGCCCGCAAGATTCTCCGGTCACACATTTGGAGCTGAGGCCAAGCTATCGGCTTCTCCACTGTTACTCGGAATTGGGCTTTGCTTCACAGTTCTGGAGAAAGCAGTGATCTCCGACCAGTTCAGGGTACTTCCCTGACGTGGAATCTTTCCACACACCAACACCTTTCCCGGCATTCTGCCCTCTCCCCTCACCCCAAAGCCCGATCGAGTTGTGGTACTTTGTGATGTTGTGTGTTATCACTTCAGGACTCTCTCAAAGGGGGAAAACTCTCAACAAACAATCTACTGCATACATGTCTGGACAACACAAAGAAATAACCCTCAATGCAGAAGAGCAAAAAGTGGAGAGAATGATCTTGCAAAAATCATGACATGTTATGACCTTAAAATCTATATTAATATAGTCCATAGTTTATGAGTTGGAGAGTAAAAAGCAGCAATCAAAGACCAACGAGTATTTGGAGATCAAGAACTGTAGGAAAGGTTGAAGACCTTCCGATATCGAAGTATATTCAAGACAGAGACTGTACGTGCCGTTCAGCGGTCGAGAGGCAGATTTTGAGACATCCCTCGTTGGTTGTTTCCGAAATCACAAAGCTGAGCAAACCTTAGGAGGACATCTGAGTTGGGCTCCTGTCCCCCGGACACATGGCCAGCCTCTGCTCTAAGCATGGCAGTACCCACAGGAGGCCCCCGCCCGAAATGCAACACACTCCCACACAAGCACAGTGGAGACGCAGGGCTAGGGAGAAAGATCTGGTGACAGGACTTGGCCCAGACAGGACTTGGCCCCCAGAGAGAAAACACGTGCCCTCTGGTTGGCTCAAGACAGCGGTGTATAAAAAGGGCACCTAGGGAACGGAAGTTTTATCCTCAGGGGTCTCTTCCAGTTCTCCTACCCTGTTCTTCCCAGGAGATTATATGCAGGTACCCCACAGGTGCACAGGACACGATCTTATTGGTGGTTTGTTTCCCTCCAACCCCTTTTACAGCATTCCGGATTGTTCCCACCGTGCCTCCCCCTCGGCCACCTGCCGAGCACTGGGCGTGCCCTGAATGGAGTGGAGACTCTCTGGATCGCACAGATGACAGCAGTGCAGGGAAAGCGGGCGAGGAGAAGACCAGGATCTGTGTCCTCCCGCTGTGGGAAACCCCAGCCCACGGAGCACCGGGCCGTTATTGCTCTGTCCTACCGTTGTTTCTGGAGACGTCTCGGAGCGAGCCGGCAGACCTGCCTGGCCACGCACAGGACACGGGGTGAGACCCCGGGGTCTGCACCGGCTCTAGCAGCAGCGGACGCGGAAGCAGCATTTCTGGGGCGTCATCAGCACATCTTCGTATGGAGACAGTTTAGGGGAGGGGGCACCATCGCTTCTGTGGGTCAGGCTGCTTGCCACAGACCCAGTTCCCTCCACGTGGGACGCGGGACTCCTGGCAGCTGACGGTCATACCTCTCACGGAAAAAGTCCCTTTCTTAATAGGATTGTGAGGGAGAAGAGGGGTGTTTGTGCCTAAGTTATAAATCTGCCATGATCTAAACCCGCAAAAAAGGACAAGTAAGATATCATTCTAGGTGCCTGTCTTGTCTGGATACCTCAGCATCTACGAACACCCCTAGATTTGCAGCCAAATCAAGAAACGTATCT
The DNA here is from genome assembly GCA_030848825.1 of Tadarida brasiliensis. NCBI lineage: Eukaryota > Metazoa > Chordata > Mammalia > Chiroptera > Molossidae > Tadarida > Tadarida brasiliensis. The sequence goes on from CM061266.1 coordinate 101,594,936, forward strand.
ACACATCCAACGGCTTGAAAAATTCCCCAAGGGGTCTCCACAGCCCATGCTCAGAGGGTTAATGTGTCTATCACACACTGCAGCTCCTAGCTTGACTGGTGAAAACATTCATTGCTTTTAAGTTGGAAAAAGTTGCCTTAACCCTTTGAGGACCCTATTAGCAAGTTGCCATCTTCACAAACAACGTATCATCTCATTAGGCAAAGGGAAATTGCTACAAAGATACCAGAAAACACACTTTCCGTTTCTGAGGGTTAGATAGAGCCGATGAAACTTTTACATAAATTTGGAAAACAAACCTCAGAGTCTCAAAGGGTTAAGCTAGGGCTTTGAGTGGAAGGGTGTTGTTAAAAGGGCGAGTTGGGGGAGCGAACAGTCTCGGAGGAGCTCGGGGAGTAGTCTTCGGATTCCGAGTTGAGTTCGGGCGGGGCTGGCTGTGCCTTGTACCGGCTTCTCACATCCTGGTTGCGTCTTCGTCGGAAAACCTGCCTCTCCTTATCAAGAGCGGTGGTCTAGCAGGGGCATAAAATGAGAAAGAGGACAATTAGGCCGAGGGAAAGGGCACAAGAAACTTGGAAACTTCTGAGGTCAGAAAAATATACTGGCCCAGTTAACCTGTCCATTGCGGCTTACTTTTGTTGACAACGGTTACCACTGCAGGGGGGCACAGAGCTTCCCAAGAGGTGGCTCCTAGGAGCACCTGATCGTGACACCAGCAAGCACAGGCAGGATGGATGATGTCGTGGGTTCAGTCCCTCCCCAGCCCTGCCCCCCTAACTCCATGTCCATTACCTCTGGAGACCCCTGGTACATGGGGGCCCTGGGCCTGTGGCTCTGACATTCAGCTCAAGGCAAGGGGATAATCAAGATGAAAGGTGATGACACTGTCAGACATGGAGACAGAGCCACAGGCCCATCCAGCTGTTTGAGCACTTCCTCCTAACTTGTCTTCTTATCAGCGGATGCGGGAGTCTGGCTGAGGCTCTGGGAAGAATTGTTTTCATTTGAATGAAACCAACGCCTGACATCAAAAACTGCTTTGAAGGCAATGAAACCAAATGGAAACCTCTCCAAGGATTTTACTTTACGAAGTTCATTGTCACCCTACTACGTGGTCACTTATGAAACCGAGATGCAATTCTCTAGGCGTTCCCACCCCTGGTCTCTCTGCCGCACTTTCCCAGGGAACCTCAGGTGGTCTCCAGGACGTGCTCCCCCCACAGCTCTGGAAGCGATTATGACATCAGAACGGGAACGGCGTGACTTCATCACAGATTTAACGGTGTGGGAGGACCCGGTCATTACAGCAAAGCCTCATGAGAGGGCACAGAAGCAGGTACACAGCTGAAGAGAAATGTCGAACACGTACCAGAGCTGAAGGCAGCCTGTGTGAAAGTCCCCTTTAAAAGGACGTAGCCTGGAGGTTATTTTGCTTTTAAGAGATTACTTTTCCTCTACAGGGATCTATACCACCATTTTTTCCTCTTGAAAATTTACTATTAGCTTCTTCAAAGAACAGAGATAAATTTATAGCTGGCCTGGTTCTGAGAACAAAGTGGAAACGAAGTCCCTCATCGCACTGCGGTGCAGCATTAGAGCGAGCTCAGATCTCAGGCAGGGCAATCAAAGTCCCAAAATGAACTCGTAAACAGGGCAAGGGAGGCGGTGAGTGGAGCCAGCACAGTAAACGGCTTCGTTAGGCTGAGCAGCGCTGCTTTGAAAACCGTCCACGGGCTGAAGCATGGTTTTATAGACTCGTCGAGGAAGATAAACTTTAATAATTCACTTCTCGTTTCACTAGATTGTTAATACAATGATTCAATAACTGGTCTGTTGAAATGTCTGTTTCATTCTTCGACTTGTCAAATTTTTAAGGACCCTCATTTATATAGTTCTTGGTCTTATACCCACTGATTTTATGTTATTTTCATCATCATAAACTCAAATTCCTAACTTTATTTAAGACACTGTAAAGTCACAACACATGGTCTTTTGCTTTCAAAGCAAACGGAAAACGTTCTGTTTGTGTAGAGACGAATGTTTGTGAAGAACAGACATGTATTTAGTCTGACTTACATAAAAACCATTCTGTAGTTAATGCGAGAGTAATATAAACTCTTTTCTTGCTCATAAAAGATAGTTCTATTTCTACCTTCTTGAGAAAGAAAACAGTCCTTGGCATGGGACTGAAGACGGCCTGGGGAACCGAGGCTGGGTTGGGGAACACAAGCACACGGGCTTGGGGTCAGGATTCCGAGTCCTGCTCTGCCCTGGGCAAACCACTCTCCGTCCCGGTTAGCCGAGGAGCAGCCCAGCCCCCCGGCCTCCCCAGGCAAAGAGGGGTGCGGATGCTTCCTACGTAGCGAGGACTCCCAGAAACGCAAGGGGCTTTTCTTTCCTTACAATGTGATGTACGATATATTTTTTTTAATTAAGTAAGTGCAGATCAGTGCGAGATAAAGCTCGCATTAGACCTCATCTCAGACACTTCCGCTCCCCGCCACTCTCATCGGCACCGTCTCCGTATTTACCGCGCTTCCCCATGATTGACTCAATTACAGCAAGTCACCCTCTCGGCTGCGGCCGTGCAAACAGGCCATTTCTCTATAAATACCACATTCCCGTTCACGGAGGAGCTGGTGACGGGCTGAGCCCGTGCTTGGATGGTCCCATCCCCCAGGTTTACCTGCATTGCCCTCACCCCAGCGGGGCAGTCCTGTCTCTGCCCGGGACCCCCTGCCTGTCCCTCTGCAGTGGCCAGTTCCCGCCACTGCCACCAGTTTCTCCGATCGGCAGCCTGAACACGGCTCGCCTCCCGGTGACCCCTGCTGCCCGCCACGCCTTCAGGGGCGCCGGCTCACGTTACCTTCGGAAAATATCATGTCAAGGTCCCCTGGCGGGGACTAGGGCTGTGAGGGCTGCTTCTGTTGGATTCACAGACTTGAAGAAGTGAAAGAGAATGTATACAGCGTCCTTTGTCCATTGCTTTGCCTTTCCAGGCCAGGAAACTGAGGCCCAGTCACGTGGAGAGACTTCCCCCCCTCACGGCTATGGATGGAACTGAGTTCTGCGTGAGGCCCCAGCGCTGTCTTCCCATGCTCTCTGCAGTCCCCTGGAGCAGAGCAAAACGGAGACACTGCCTCCAGAAGCTCACGCTTTCTCCGTCCCAACCAGAGTGAGCGGGGAGAAGACACTGACCCGGCAGCGTCACAGGCCAAGGAATGTCCAGGGCTCCCGAGTGACGTGCTCTCAGAGATGCTCCGGAGAGTTCCACTGTCCCCAGGGCTCTCCGCCTGGGCTCCTGCTCCCTCTGCTCCTAGCTGTGTGGGCGGTGGCTCGTTTCAGGGACTTCTTCCTTCCCTGTGTCCCCTGGAGACCGGCACCGCGGTCCCTCCGCACCCACCTGTACCATGGTGTAGACGCTGCGGTGGGCAGATCAGGTCTTGGGCATGCTCTGTTTCTCACAGTTCACAGCACACGGCAGTACTCCACGCAGGCCATGGCTCTCGACACACAGGACAGCGCAACAGAGGTCACAGAATTTCCCTCCCAAGCACCCACCCCCCAGGCTGCTCTACAGAAGCTCACAGGTCCATCACCCTCAGGCCTGACTTGTTTAGAATTCCTCATGAAGCCCAGTCCCTTGTCCTAACATGCTCACGGTAAATATCCCCAGTGTCTAGCTCCTGCTGTCATTCAGGATGAGCCCGGAACATCGGCGACGCATCACCACTCAGTGGGCCCTGCGCAGCACCTTGCACTGAGTGCGGCCACACCTGGCTTCCTGTGGACATCCACTCCCGCGCTCCGCGGTTCCAGGAGGGTGGCCCTGCCCCATCTCCGAGGTGGGGTGGGGGCCCAGGAGCAAACCTGAGCCGCCCAGCAGGGTGGGCCCCCAACCCAGCGACCAGGACACAGGAGGCTTCTGCTGGGACGATGTTCACATCCGTGTGAACAGCTTGGGAGGCCCGGAGCTCCTCCCGCATCCTGGGACCAGGAGGAGCTCCAGCTGAAGCCAGCTCGGGGAGGCAGAGCCGAGGGGCGAAAAGCAGCCAAGCTCCGACCGGGTGCTAAGTCTATCCACCACTGAAGTCAGACCCAACCTTTGAACCTTCCAGATTTTATAAAGGAACACATTCCCTTTTTGGTTTTCTTGACTGACAATCAAAACAGTCCTCCAGGATAGCTCTGTGAATGGACTGTCACTCACGCTCACCTCTGCCTGCGGGCTCGAGGTGCACACCAGCCTGAAGTCACCTCTCCGCCTTCCTGCCTCCACCTCTCCGCCTTCCTGCCTCCTCGCACCGCTCTGTCTCCCAGCTCTGACCAGTTTCACCGCCCGCGTCACCCTTTTCCTTCCCAAGTTCCTCAGCAGGTCATTGCCTTGACCAGACGTCCGGCTCGCGCGGCACACCCCTAGTATCTGCTCTGCGCTTATTTCTAAAACGACACACAAGCTCCTCTGGGGTACAAGCTGAGCCCCCTTTGCATTTTCAGAATGCCCAGCAGACCGTGGCACCCACATTAAGGACTTACTACATATTTCTTAATTAAATCAGAATTAAATTATTTTAGATGGTGCACTTTCCGAATAACAAAAAATACAACCCAAGGCAGCTCTTTAATAAAAAGAGTAGGGAGTTGTAAGTATTATGAGTCAGTATTTAAGAATATGATTTCTATTCCAGATATGACCCAATGCGCACATTAGATGACATTAATACTCTCTTACATATTTATTTACTCACAACCATTTATCGTGGTCCAATCGTTCACCACAAAAGCACTGTAATCTATGAAATGTTTATAATTTTAATTGTGGCTATAAAATCAGGTGCTGGTTGAATTTTACAACCGAATTCTGTAGCCCACGTATGTGGTTTCGGACAGATGAATTCAGCAGGAAAACACAACAATGTGCGATTGCATAATCTTTTCAATATAATTTCCCCCATAAAAGCATTTGAAACGTAAGGTTTCCCGTGAAGTGCCACATCACAAATGCGGATTCCGAGCTTTTCTAACATTTCTGCAGGCCGCTTTCCTCTTCATCGACCACCAAAGATTCCCAGATATCAAGCCGTTAGGGTCTCCCCTCCCTAGTGCCTGCCTCTGTTAGTGAGTGTACCCTCAGGGATGCCTTGATATGCCCTTAAAGCACAGGACCTCCCGAGAGGTTTATGATTTCCTCCGCTATGCTCCCCACGGTCCATACCTCTGCTGGAACCCCCAGGAATGGACTTGCGCAGAATTCCCGTGTTTCCTCAGAAAGTTATCGCTTCAGTAAGGGCCAAGAAGAGACTCTGAAGCCCGCATTATCCTATCTGGTGCTAATTAGCACAGGGTGGAGCTGAGCAAGGAATCACTTGAGATTCTGGAGCTGACCCGGAGAAACCAAACATGATGCCCGGATCCAGTCATTTAAAAGAGATGCCCGTCAGCAACTGCTGTACTGTGTGCTGGGCTTGGCTAAATGGTACTGGACTGGGGATCCTGGAAACAGAATAAATAGCTGAACAAATAAAATGATGCAGAGAAACGAATCTAAACCTGTCCCACCCAGAAGAAACACTGCCTATCTCTGCCTCCGATGCAGGTCCTTGGCTGTCACACAGTCTCCTTGCAGGCTGCCGGATCGAGCGTGCAACCAGGAATGGTACCAGAGTGGTATAACCTCGGCCACTCAGGCAGCTGCATACGCAGAGCGGGGCCTTTCAGAGAAATGAACGTCTCTCACGTCTGGGTGCCTGCCGCAAGGCGAAGCATGAAGAAAAGCCCGTGTTTGCCTGACATCAAGGACGTCTATTCCACCCACAGATGCATCTGCTGAATTGGGTCGGTGGCCTCTTCTGTCACAGTGAAATGACATGAGATGCTCCACTCGGAACTCAGACATTTTAAGTCCTCATTTCGGACATTACATTTGGAGATGGGCGTCAATGCGCAGGGCACAGGCCCCGGCGCCGCTCGGCCCTGGTCAGGGAGCGAGGGCCTGGGGGCGGAGGCCGGGACGAGCTGCCTGTGAGCTGGCCTTAGCTCGGCGTGTGCTGGTCTGTGCGCCCATCGCTCTGTGATGCTTGTGGGCCGGTGGCTCAACCCCTCCGGAGGCAGCAGCAGGGGAAGCAGGGGAGCAAGCTTTCTGTCCTAGCTCAGCTGACGATGTGGCCATGGATGTTTCCTACCACAGCGCGGGGGGACAGAGCTCCCCAGGGACACTTCACCTACGGAACACCAGGAATACGCTCGGTATCACCGCCAGCCGACTCCCCCGGGTTGTGTTGTCCTCGGGGCAAAACAATGGGCCCGGCGTCCAGGGTGGCAGGCTGAGCCCGTGCGGCTGGCGGGCGACACTTCCTGTCACGCTGTCGTGACTGCGTCTAAGCAGGTGCATTTTTCAGGGTGCACGCTGACTGTTCTCCCTCTCGGCTTTCCCTAATTTACTGCTCACCATCACCAACGGCCTTCGTGTCATTAATAAAAGGACGATTTCGTGCATGTTCCTCTTCGCCCATCCATTATTCGTACTCCCGGGAGCTGGGCCGGGCCGTGCGTGCTCTCGGCCGCCCCCCGCCCTGGCTCTGCGGCCTGGTCCCGGCCTGCTGGCCACCTCGGCCATGTCTGGCCACTAGGAACATTACACCGACAGTCCGTCGAGCTGGCCACCCTCCTCGTGGAGCCTGGCTGACTGCCAGGGCTGTTAACATGATCCTGTTTGCTTTACTATCCTTGTGGGGTCTCGCCAGCAAACGCAAGTACCTAGACCTAGGACAGAGTATCCCCTGAGGGAAGCTGACCATGACAGTGGCAAAGGAGGCTCCTGGACTGAAGCCAGGTGGCCTGCAGAGCTACTTCTTAGGTGCAGCTCTTACACGTGACTCCTGGGTTCCTGGGAGAGCTCCCCCGATCCCCGTGTTTCTGATACTAGGCTCCTGCCGCTGCTCTTAACGGGGTCCCCGACGGGCCCGCTCCACGTGGGCTCCTGAGAGGGCTGGAGCCACAGCGCCTGAGATCCGCGACCAGGTCACGAGCTCCCGGCTCCACATGGGCTCCTGAGAGGGCTGGAGCCACAGCGCCTGAGATCCGCGACCAGGTCACGAGCGCCTCTGCTCTGCAGCCTGATTTTCCCACAGCGGAAGCCACACGGAGCTGCCACGCTCTTCCCTTCATCGCCCTGGCAACCTAGCGACCCTCCACAGATGTAGCTTATCTTGAGACACACCGATGGGAATTCAGAACGCACTAAGCAGGTAAGTGAGGGGGCAACTCCTTTTGTTACAAAAACGACTTTTCTGGGCTTTGCCGAAGACTTGCTCTTGGGTTGCTATCAATGGGACACTGCAATGGGACATCTCATGAGATTTCATTGTCCAAAGTTCAATTCACCCCAAACTCTTCAAAACCACACCCATCCTCTATATTAACTCCCCCTTCGCTGGGAAGCTGAATCAGTCACTAAATACTGGAACGGTTATTCACGGAGCCTTCACTGTGTGCCAGGCACTCCCCCAGGTGGTGGAGATACCACGTTGAACAAGCCCACCAGGTGGTGCCGTTTAATTTGGAAACATCTTTCCCCTAAAACAAGAGTTGAAGAACTTCTGGAAAAGCCCAATAGTTCATATCTTAGGACTTGCAGGCCATGTGGTTCACGGACACCACGACTCAGCTCGGCTGCGACAGGACAAAAGCAGCCACAGGCCATTTCTAGAGAAATGGGTGTGGCTGTGTTCCAATGAAACTCCTTTCACAAAAACAGGCAATGAGCCTGATTTGGCTGACCGGCGGTAGGCTGCCCGTCCCTGCCTGGGAGGAGAACATTTTAAACTTCTGCTTCATCAGGGTTTCGGACTGTGCCTCCTCCAGGTAAAACGTAATGCCCTGAACACTCCCGGACAGTACCAGCAGTCTACCCTAACCAGAGCATCAACATCATGGTTCTAGTTTAACAACAACTGCTTTCATCTGGAGAGAATTTCCCCAGGAAAATCTGTCTCAAGTATGGATAATTTTTTCTTGAAGTAAAAGAAACCCTGCAAAGCACCTTTTCCGAGTCCCCAGGGCCTGGGAAGGCCCCTTTGCAGAGGCTCACGGAACCTACCACAGCTTTGGAAGGCTGATGACACTCCGGTCATTGCTGAACATCCGAGCGAGACCATGTACCTGGGCCAAGGTCACACTGCAGGAAGCCGACCGGCTGGACCCAACACCAGGCTTCCGGACAGCAAGCCACCAACTACGAGCTCCGCGCTGCCGATCTTTGAGCCGGTTGGTTTCATCTCCATTTTTAAGACTTTTTTGTTTCTCTAAGTGTCATGTGTTCGACAGATATGTGAGAATTGTTTGACTTCCGGGCATTGACATTTACACTCTTTCTTAATAGAATAAGTGTGTCAATACTTATGATTAAGTTCTTTATGATGGGTTCTTTCCTACACACTTAGACCCCATGAAATCTATATTGTCTCAGTTGGTGGACCTCACTGGGAGTCAAAGTCTGGCAGGAATGAGTACGTAGAAAAGAGTGCAGTTTTTTTGTTTTGTTAAATCCAAAAGAGATTGTAAAGTAAGGTAAAAATAAATGATAGCATAAAAATTGCAACCAATGCGAAATCATCGAGAATCTCAGGAAAATGGACTGAATCTCACTTCAGTTGACACCTAATCAGTAAGTCTTGGAATGCCATGGCAACTTCTAATTTCTGATCATTAGTCCGTTAAATTTTCAAAAGACAAATACGTATTCTTGAGATGTTCTCTTAAGGAACGTCTGAAAACAAAACAGAATAAAATCTCAGACAGCAAACCACCTGCTTCACGGCCCTGCTTCCTTCAGTGACCACACGCAGAACTGTAACACTAAATACACCCGTCTCTTCAGCCTCTTGGCCTAATAACTCGCTTTTCAGGGTCAATGTATAGCTATGGAACCCCTTATAGTTTCCTGATACCTTTCTCTGTAATCACAGTTTGGATAGTTTTGGAGTTTAAATCTATGCCTTTTCTATGTGTTCAAGTTTGTTGCGGGAAGGGGGGTTTGGGGGTCAATCCCTTTGACAACAGAGGCATCTGCCCCCTCCCCTGCAGGGCCCTGACACTCAGCGGGGAGCCCTTTCCCCGTGGGCAGAGCCGGGCAACCTTGCACCTGGCACCTTGCTGTGTGCCCCTGGCTGAGGCTCCCACAGAGCCCCCCTAACAGAGCTGCTGGTCCTCTCTGGTTTCACGGAACCTTTTGCAAACCTGTGCTGAGCAAGATGCATTTAACTGACGCCATTCCTTTGAACAAGCGAGCATGACAGCATGTAACAGCCTTGCAGAGTCCGCGCACCCACTGCTCTGCCTCATTACCCCTGGCCGGGAGGTCCTCCAGTCCAACCCGCCTGGGGCCGGTCACCCCCTTCCGCCCGGCTCACCTCCCCTTCTGTCTTACTTAGCACTTTCAGCTTGTCTTGCTTTGGTATTTGTTTCATTTAATCGGGGTGCCCCGTTCTGGCGGTTGCCTTGTTCTTCCTGCAGAGGATGGAGGAACTCTCCACGTGCTATTGGCCACAGTGGCCGCTTCACTGGAGAAAGGCAGAAATGTGTGACCACATCCTCTTTGGATAAGGACGCATTTCAGGAGGGGAAAATGGAACGAGGTAAAAATGTTGTCCATTTGTGCTCGTGGCGGGCCATGAGGGCGTGGGATGCCCCAGGCAGCCCATTCCTGGGAGAGTGTCCCCAGGCTCTGGGTGACAGCAGCCAGGTCTTCTGGAAAAGTCAGCCAAGAAGGATGCCACTCCCCGGGCGACAACCGGGAAGCAGCTCTCTGTTAGCAGGAGGAGGACGAAGGACAGGAGGAAGAACATGCACGCCCACCGCTTCTCTGCTGTCACCAAAAGCCCATTCAGGGGGACATGCCCCGTCTGGGCACCGGGAAGAGGTGCCTTCTCCAGCCTATGCCCTGATGTGCACAGCTTCACAAAAAGCAAGGGGGCTCCCCAGGGCTGTGCTCAGAGTGGGGCGAACAGCTCTGAGCACGTGTAAGCGCGAGGATCGGAGTGAGGGCGTTCCCCTGCGCTGACTGTTCACGTGAGAGGCTGCCTGCCGCGTGTGAGCTGCACAAATGCTCCCACTTCCGTGGGGATGAAAGCAAGCGTTTGCGATCAGTGAGCAGAGGGCGTTCCTTCCGGGGCGCAATGGCATCATCAAACTTCCTAATGAAGCATCTATGCCAATGAGACTTTAGCATCATTTCTCCGATTTAGCTTCACATACCGGGTGCTCTGTTTCCACGGCATTAACTAGAAACACTGTTGTTACTGCCCCCAGCTGGAAAACAGAGCCGTTTATGGGTGAGAGAGAAAAGACATTATCTCCCATCTGCTCCTGCCCATTATTCAGGGCTCTGTCATCTCGTCTGCCGATGGGACCATCACCCAGATCTGAGTCAAGTGCCGCTTTTATTCCGGGCTAAGTTCATTAATTACGGTGTTCACTTGGCCTTTTGCTTCCACCCTTCATCCCACACATGTACTGATACTATTTTCTACAGTTTGTGTTGAAATCAGATTAGTTTATATGTGTAATTTTTGTTCTACAAATGGGCACAACTGTAATTAGACATGTTTGATGCCTATTTTTAATTGCACATCAACCTGACTCATATATGTTTGGTTAACGTGCCTGCGGTTAGGGTGCAGACAATTAAAAAGGGTTGGCTATGGAGTGATTCAGTTTATACAAAGGACGGAACCAGGCAAAGCTAATTAATGCAGATAGAGTCCAGGCCAGTGCCTACCCTTGGGGCTACGTGACCCTCCTGGCAGGGCCCTGGAGGCAGAGAGGGGGCTGGGGCTAGAAATAGTCTCTGCCTGAGCTGGGTGCCGCTTACGGGAGCGTGCTCAGCTCGTGGAAATTCACTGAGATGTTCACTCATATGTGCTCTCTCCTGAATATATATTATCTTCCAGTAAAACGTAAAAGATGGGTGGATCACCTTCACATAAAAAGTAAAAAAGAAGAGTCTTCGTGAAGGCAAATTATAGCGGACACCCCCCACCCCCACCCCCGCCATAGAAGGCTAAAAATAGAACACAGCTCTTTCTACATCTATCAGGCTAATTGACGCAGGTACAGGGAACTGAGGGGCATCCTGCATGCACCCCCACCTGGAAGATGCAAAGAACCTTGCAATGTAAAACAGCTGTACAATGTTTTGTGGAAGTTTGTGTATTTTCTGGCTTTAAAAAGACTTAGAAATGATCATAATCATAGTCTATTTGGATAGTGTGTCAAAGTGACCTTCTGTGCTTCCCTAAATCCTTTGTTTTGAGTGTCTAATTATATAAAAAAATTAGGAGCAATAATTGTCAGTTAGAATGATATAGAATGATTGATATATATATACGGATATATATATACACACACATACACACACAGGGTGGGGCAAAAGTAGGTTTATAGTTGTTAATATGTGAAACAGGGCTCATTGTATTATTATTTATTAATTATTGTGTAATTTTCCATACGAACAACTATAAACCTACTTTTGCCCCACCCTGTGTATGTATATACACACATATACGTCTATATACACACACTTCTTCCTTCCTTCCTTCTTCCCTCCCTCCCTCCCTCCCTCCTTTACATTTTAGTCGTCTAACCCACGAAATGACATTAGGAGGCCACCGCATGACTGCAGCTAGGCTCCATCATTGGGACGAAACAAGTGCCAAACCAAGTGGACTTTTTCTTAGCAGATGCTCAGATGTGGAGTTTTGCCTAGAGATCATGTCAGAAATGTCAAGACGGAGAAAAGTTCCCTAGGACTTCTCAGAGTTCATTTCTCACATCATCAAAACCCATCCTGCCTGTGGATAACTTAGAGACACAAGCCATGCCCCTTGAAGGGATACCAGGGCAGTTGCCTGGAATAGAAAAATGATTGGACAGAATTCTTAACACAGTTAAAAAAAAAAAAATCGATACCTCCCAGAGTCCCTTTTGCTCGAGCAGATAAGCCAGCTAGGTAATCTGACAGTTACAGAATATTGAAAAATAAATTCATGCAATAGCTAGTACATAAAGGGGTTTCCAGGGGCAGAGAGGTAACAATAAAATGAAAACGAAACAGAACAAAAAGGTGGAGAATTTGAAAACACAAGCTTATCACACACACAATGCATTCTGTAGCTCACTGTTACTTGGAGAAGCCTCTACCACTACTGTGTAAATGCATTGTTTCATCCATCTAGTAGGTTCAAGGTAGGGCTTGATGACTTTAAAATGACAGTATATGTTTCTATAGAACGTATACTAAGGTACTATTGTTGTTCCGTTTGTTCAGGGACAGAAGAGCACTAGAAATCATTCTTTAATTGGCAACATCCGGAAAATGCTTTGGCATTTACACTAAATATACTGTCCTTTTAACTGTGAGGGAAATTGATACTGAGCATGTGCAATGGAAAGAAAGCTGGCAAATGTCAGTGTGAATAATGGGTGAAAAAAAGGAATGAGGGGGTGTGGCATCTCAATCAAGATTAAAATGAAACTGATAAAGCAGCATATGGACTGGATAACAAATCAAAAGCATGTTTATCCACTGAAGGAACTGGTTAATGGAGACTGCCAGCACGTTGCCATGGAAACACTGACTGTTGAGCTGCACCATCGCATACCTTATCCAATACATTCCTGGTTGCTGGTAGTAGTCCAAAGACCCTGATCTCTTGATGGTAAACCCGTGGTCCAGCTGAGCAGAGAGAAACGGGCAACTCAGTGGATCGACATTGTGCTAAAGAATTAAGACTCCAGACCAAGCTGTTCTTCATCGACTATACATGGAAATATAGTTACAATGTATCTTCTGTGGGGTGACTGACTAATATGCTAAGGCTGCACACTGAAAATAAAAAGGCAAGAAAAGACACTAATCCCTCGTGAATACTCCAAGGCCATTGGTTAGAAAAAAATCTAATTTGTCAAACAAGTTTTTGAATGCACATTGAACAATGTCTTCTCAGCCTCAAAAGATATAGACACCTCTTCAAATTCTATAGCATGGAAAATGCTTTACAATTAAATAAAATACTAACATCAGCTTTGGCCACATCCAAGAAAGCAGATTGGACCCCGGAAAATCTTACTCCATCGGGCTTAAATTTGAGGGCATCATAAATATGAAATAAAAGATGACGAGAATCGGGGTTTGAATCCCCACAATCACAGTAACTTGGTTTCCTCCTTTAAGCATTAATCTTCAAAATCAGAGGTACACTTAAAAGACCAATTACGTTTCTGAGCCTGGCCGGTGCGGCTCAGTTGGCTGGGCATTGTCCCGCGCACCAAGGGGTTGCCGGTTTGAGCCCTGGTCAGGGCACATGCCTGGGTTGCAGGCTCCATCCCCAGCTGAGGGGGTGCAGGGGGCAGCCGGTCACGATCCCTCTCACATCGCTGTTTCTCCCTCTCCCTTCCCATCTCTCTAAAAATCAATAAAAAATCTTTTTAAAAAGCAAGTACAGTGCTGAGCTAAAAGGACACAGTATAAAACAGTAAATTTTCTCTATGAAAATATAAAAAATAAAAAATAGTTTTAACTGCATATTAAAAATGCACATTACAGTTACGTGCTTATGATTCACGAAAGGTGCCATACATAGAAGACAGGATAAGTTCTCAAAGTTGTTCCTCCTGGAATAAGATGTTAGCCTTTGGCTATCTAGGAATAAAAGATTCAGTCCCAAATTTGAAAAACAGGAATCATGCTGGGCGCCCACTCCCCAGGTCCCCCACGACAGGACCAGCTGCACACTGTTCTTTGTCAGGAGGTGGGTGAGGGCCTTCCAGGGGGGCTGCGGTCGGCGTGCTGAGGACTCTGCTTCCAAATCCACAAAGGCACTCACACGGTTGCGGGCACCGGGCGGGTAAACCGAACACCGCTGGGAGGGTGTGTATTCTGATCACAAACCCCTCTCCCAGAGTTCACACAACAGCAATGTGAGATGTTAAGCTTTTAAAGAATGCACGTTTCATTCTATTTAGGAAAAAAAAAAAATCGAAGTATGCTTGCTGTTAGGATGAAGGCCTGAATTTCTGTTTCAGTCCGAGAAGAGGGCTCCTTGGAACCTGGATCTCTGTTGCCATCTACAGGCCAAGCGTCCGCAGCACCGCACCCGGGAACGCCCGGTGCAAAGGTCACTGCAGAACTCAGCTCCCAGGATCGCAATTATTTTCACACTGATTAGTATGGATTTGTTCCATTAGACTGAAATGCTCTATTTGCATGAGCAAAATGCAAAAGAACTTTAAAGCATTTTGAAAATGATTGGTTAAAATAATAAACAGCATTAAATGAGGAAAAATAAATTGGAACTGACATCTGAGTCATCGGTTCTTCATCACTCTGAGCAAATCTAATAACGCCTCCCTCCTCTCCCCTAGCTCTCAAGAAGTCCACCGTTAAAATGTCATCTCTAATTCCATTTTATGTATATAAATTGCATTTTAATAACCTTTTGTTTCCCTTTCTCTGTTCTGTTTCTTTCTTTTTTTTTTTTTAATCCCCCAACTACTGGCAAAGGTAGCAGAGGGACAACGGAGTCTCTCTGAGAGGCAGAGTGTTGCACTGCTAAGGACAGCAATGGGTTTCCGTCTAAGCACGCTGTGTGACCTGAATGTCAGAACACCTTTTCTCCTTTCAGAAGGACTGTGCGGTTCCTGGGAGCCCCAGCTGATAATTACTCCCCTAGCCGACTCAGGGACCTCTTGCAACCTTAATATACAGTTATCATTCGTCCTTTCTTTGGTCTTAATAATGTCGGGGTGGGAAGCAGAGAAGAAAAACGACGACACCAACAGGAACACCAAGGCCCAGAGCACAGGTGCATGTTAAACCATGCGCATGTGACACGGCACACCTGTCACTCCAGCCTATGTGCCGGTCGGTTCTCTATTTCCTTTGTCACTCGCAGGAAGAAAATGTGTCATCAATTCTTTTATAGGCATCATTAATCTCCAGCAGGTAAGTTAGGTTTCTAACTAAAGAAAGAGAAATACCAGTTAAAGACTAATGATGTCATTGTTGATTTTCTGGGAAAAAAAAAAACAAAAAACAAAAAACCAAGCAGATTGATACTACATCCTAAATAACTTTTTAAATTTTATTTTAAAGGTTGTATGTAATTTCCAAAAATTCAGTCCTAGGATAGAGGCAGATTAAAACAAAATACATTACTTGATAGCCTCTGGGGAGAGCATATGCCCATGGGAAAAAATTCTGTCTGAATAAAATTTATGCTGAAATCAGCTTTTTTCTGTATCCATCAAATAGAAGTCATTACAGTGTTATATTAATTACAGGACTTCCTAGCATGTGCGTGAATTAATAATTATACTGCATTGTTACACTGTCACATGGTCTTTGTGGAACGCAGCATTTATGAGGTGTATCCCTCCTGCCTACCACTCGCCTCACAGCAGAACACTGCTCCTTTGCCGTTGTACTTCAGTTTGAGTTGGAATAGTACTGAATTCCAAGGCTGCTTTTTCTGGTGGCAGTCCTCTGAGACTTCGATTTTACACTCTAAGAATGGGAACACTGTCATAGAGCAGGAATGGACGTAACCAGTGCTATTCTGAAAGGTAAGAACAAAGGCAGCCCTAATGAACAGCTTCTCACTCCCAGCCCCGCCCTGGAGGGTGCGGACGCTTTCCAAGGGAAAGCATTCCAGAGAAGGGGCACGAATGCATCTATGATGGCAGGGCCGTTTCTCCAGAAACAGCTCTGAAATCTGCGGTGATATTCTCTTTCATGCTTGAAACAGGAATGGTGACGGTCCACATGTGAATCGTGACTTAGAGCTCCCAAGGCACTTTTTTCAGATACTTCTCCAAAAAGTTCATTATTTTGTCTCTGAGTTAAGTTGATAATTATTTCTAAAGAAGATTAAGCAAGCAACTGAGGCATAAGTCAGCATCACCAAGTTCCATTGCACAATGCATGTCCATGACCAGTTTGTACAGTTTCCATGGAAACATGTGAGTGATGATCTGAGAAATGGATATTGAATTGCATTCAAAATGGTCCAATTATGATATTTAGGGGGGAAAAAATGGTCCAATTATGATATTTAGGGGGGAAAAATCAGTGGACCTTTGATCTTCAAATACTAGCTGGCGTTTCCTGAAATCTGCTTAGAGGACGTTTTAGGTTTTGGAGTTGATCCACGTTTGACCAAGGAGGGTTTCCCCTCATCTCTGTGTTATCTGTCCACTGGAAAACGGCCCTGAAGTTCCCTCCCTCAGTCACTCTACGATTCTCAGAATACCATGAACAAACCATGATTGAGCAACCCAGGCAAATTTAACCGAAAGCTAATTAAAATGAAAAAGCAGGAAAAACGAAAACAAAAACAAAATGACAGCGATGGGCAAAGCACCCTCCCTGGCGGCGGGCAGGGGGCAGCGGGGGGCAGCGGGGGGCAGCGGGGGGGGCAGTGGGAAGCCCTCCGCAGGGGCAGAAAAGCAGTCCTTTTCATGGACAAGCATGCTGGCAGTCCATTCCAAAGTCAAACGGGGCATCAAAAGTTTGGAATAGACACATCTCTCGAATGAATTATGAAAACAGAGCATAGAGAGTCTGGTTTAGTTGAGAATCACCACGCTATTTCAAAAAAATCACTGATCAAATATTAGCGGATAGCAAAGAATACCGACAATGTAGGAAGGCACGAGTCACTGTACTTCTACGCTGAATTTCCTTAGAAAGAACTAGAGAGAGAGGGCAAGAAGAACAACTTGCAATTTCAGATTCTCAGCAGCACTGAAATTCAGGGATGCATCCTATTTAGTACTGTCAAGTGTACTTATGAGCCAGTAATTCACGGAAGGGTTCCATCAGAAAACATGAAATGCAAACAGTACCAGAAAGTGTACACATGCATTCTAGCATCCGGAAGCCCTGTGCAATACTGAGTGACCCAGACCTGGGGTCGGTTGTATCGAATGTATCACTTATATATGTTTACTTTTATCTGGAGCGCCAGCACAACCAAAAAAGAAAAGAAAAATGCCATACACATAGTTAAACATTTAGTACTGCTGACGAGCATGAGGTACTAGTTAGTAGCATAAATACTTTTTTTTACCATTCGACAACATAGTGTCTAATTTCTTTGTTTAGAAAGAAAAACAGCTTAGGTGATTTCACATTGAATATGCTATTAAAAAAGAGGAAATGATTAAAAACAAGCAATCTGGGACTTGAATATATTTACTCTAGAATCTGACACCAGGAAGTATGAGGTTTCATTATTTCTCTACCCAATTTAATCTTAGAGCTGCTCTCAGATTGCATGTAGTGTGTGTGTGTGCGTGTACAGGACAGGAAAAAAATCCTGTGCGCCCCCGTCAATAAAACGGTAAATGTTAAAAGACCTTCAACTTGACAAAACAACATTTCTAAGGTCCAAGAAGACATCCTCATTTCTTTGGGTGCTCACAGCAGTTCAGTTCCCTGACTGTCTCAGTGTGCGAGCTTTCCGCTCTGTCTCGGCTTTTGTTCTGGCTTTGTGCACAGACCCACAGGGTCCCAGTTCCCTGCGATGGCCTGCCGCTCAGTCCCCCCGCCCGGGTCCTGGCCAGAGGACACTGAATTCCTTTCCTCGGAGCCCAGAAGTTTGCATTGGCGCACAGTCCAGTGTGGGGGAGGTTTTCTGCTTCAGGAAATAAATCATGAAATTAATATAAACTGCAAGACACCCTGGAGGTGTCGGATAATGATGTGACGACCCAGGAAATCAGCCGCAGGAGCGCGGGACGGCTTTTAGCCCCGAGCTCCCTCCGTGCTCCCCGGCCGAGCTGTCTAAAGAAATGACCCGTCTGCTGTCTCTGGGGGGAAGCTCTCACTGCCTGTCTCCTGGGCGGACTGCTTTCGGAAAGTCAGAGGTGGGTATTTCAGATGCTTACTGCTATGACAGACACTCCGGCCGCTGTGCTGTTCGGCTTGGGGCCGGTGTTGAAATGCTTCTTTATCTTCCCCGCCACCGACAGCTGATGGTCATTCTCTGGGAGGCCATCGTCCTGGGGGTGGGGGGAGAAAAAAATGAGAGATGGAACATGAGGCCAAGCTCTTCCAGGAACAGGCAGTGGTCTTAAAACTCCTAAGATTTCAGAAACGCATGGACCCACATCTTCTCATTACACAGCGTTGTTGGAGGTACTGCTCCCAGGTCACATTCATTTACACATCTGCCCTGCGTGAATCTGCTGGGTCACCCGACCCTGACTTGGGCCCCTAAATACTAATTTTTATTTCTGTTGTTTCTATTTCTGCCATGGCTCTAGAGACCTATGTCAACGAGTTTGTTAATCTGGACAACTGGAAAAAGAAAATCAATGTAAATTTTTTTTTTCTGACCCAAGAGCTTTCTCCTCTTATCCCATCATTTGGACCCATACCCACGGAAACGGACCGACTTGGGCTCCTGCAAGGGCCCATAAATAAACTCAGCCTGGTTCCACAGCGACTCCCTCAGCCGCTCCATAATCCCAGCACCCTTCCAGGCAGACAGTTCCTCCTTAAGTTTTAAATCCTCCTTGCGGCCCTCCGATCATGTGTTACTATGACACGCTTCACGCTGGAGCTCATAACTAGGGCTTCTGCCCCCTGCCAGAGCCGTGACGGAGGGCGGACAGAGCACTCTGTCTGCTGAGACTGGGAAGAACAATAACCTGAGTCACACCCACGTGCCATCACTTCCTGGGTCACGGTGAGCGCTGCCCGACCACCACAGGACCCAGGTCTCCACACAGTGCCCGGCACATGGGCGACGCTTACTGAGTACTCGTGGGACAAACGGACGGTGGAGAATACAGTGTTCGTTACTATCTCTTAAAACCAACATTTCTGGCAGAACTTCAGGGCCATTCATCATCTCCTTCCCCCTCCCTCTTCATCATCCCGCGTGTAATTCTCGGCTCTTCCCAGGAAAATACATTCGCTCTTCTTGCACGACCTGGGCTCTCCGCGTGGGATCCGCGGCTTCCGGCGCGTGGCTGGCTGTTCACGCGGCCAGGGTTAACAGAACGTCTCCAGGGGACCAGGCGCTGGCGGAAGGGGCGTGAGGGCGACAGAAACAGCTGTGGGCTCCGCTCCCATGCACCCTGCATCGCTCTTTTTCTTCAAAACTTGGGTCCGAATCACCTGCCCCAAAGCACTTCCCCTGATGAGCACAGTTCATGCCAGCGGCTCACCTGTGAGCTCCGAACGCTCGCATTCTCCGTATCTGCTCCACTTGTGGTACTTTTGGTGCTAGGTGATTTCGTATGCATATAACATGTATCCACAAGCATACATCCACAACATATATATGTTATATGTTACCTATGTAGTTATATGTAACATATATATAAAATACACATATATGAACCCTGAACGCATGCCCTTCTGTCCCGTCTTCCACGTTTTCTGCATTCTTTTTTTTTTTTTTATCCTCACCCGAGAATATTTTTGCATTTATCTTTAGACAGAGCAGGAGGGAGAGGCGGGGGAAGAGAGAGACAGAAACATCGATGTGAGAGAGACACATCAACTGGTTGCCACCCACACGACCCCAACCGGGGCCGGGGACAAACTGCAACTGAGGTACGTGCCCTTAGCAGGAACCGAACCCGGGACTCTCTGGTCCGCAGGCCGATGCTCTAACCGCTGAACCAAACCGGCCAGGGCTTGTTATCTTTTTAAAAAAATTTTTTTCCTTTATTGATGTTAGAGAGAGAGGAAGTGAGAAGGAGAGAGAGATAGAAACATCGATGAGAGAGAACATCGATTGGCCGCCTCCTGCATGCCCCCCACTAGGGATCGGGCCCACAACCTGGGCATGTGCCCTGACCGGGAATCGAACCAGCGACCTCTTGGTGCATGGGTCAGCGCTCAAGCACTGAGCCACACCGGCCGGACTTTCTGTCATCTTTAACACAGCCGCCTGGCCCAGTGCTCTGCCCACAGTGTTGCATTGGCTTATTAATGGCTAGAAGAAGGAACAATTATTATGCTCATTGAAGCATCTGAAACCAAATCGAGAGGAAGGAGGTTTTCCAATGATGCAGAGTGAATTCAAAATGAAAAATAAAATAAAATTTAAAAATCCTGCATTGTGGAAAGAGATAGGAATAAAGTGAAAGTCCATGAGGGTCCCAGGGGAATGATCAGGAGGGAACAGAAACGGGCCCTGGAGGCACCTGCGGTGTTAGGCGTGGCGGGCGTGGGAGAAGGAACGGCT
The DNA here is from genome assembly GCA_030848825.1 of Tadarida brasiliensis. Lineage (NCBI taxonomy): Eukaryota > Metazoa > Chordata > Mammalia > Chiroptera > Molossidae > Tadarida > Tadarida brasiliensis. The sequence continues at coordinate 101,615,197 of CM061266.1, forward strand.
CTGCCCACCAGAGAACCTGGCAAGCTGGCTGAGACACAGTGTGCACACACTTTGTCAAACAGTGAAGCAGGTCACAGGATGAGACAGCCATTCCCGGTGGGCATGTCGTGGCTCGGCGAGGAGCTCAGAGGAGGGGGGCACGGTTCCGGGTGCGAGCGGTCGGCACAGGCTGCCTGGGGACTAGGGGTTAGACCTGGCGCTTCGTGCCGGGAGCATCTTGACGTAGAGAGAAGGGAAGGTGAGGTGTGGTGTCCAGATGTGAGCGGGACGCCGCAGGGCACGTCTGCCAAGCAATGAGTCAACCCGCTGATCTCCGGTTCAGCGTTTACGTGGGAGAGGAATGGCAGAAGAAGCGGAAAGAGCAGGAAAAGACTGGCCAAATGGAGGCCAAAGACTGAGGTCTCAGTCTTGCTCAGTAAGAGGGTGTACGTGTGGCCAGTGGGGCCCCCGCCCCTGACTCGGATGTTTCCACAGCTCGGCTGTCAGTCCCAGCTCCCCCCGTGGAAGAGAGTCTGTGCCAACCACAAAGAACTAGGATCACACTGTCCGGAGCGGAAAACACAAGCGTGAATTCAGTCGGGTGGTGGATGACCCAACAGGCCCTTGGAACCTAAGTCAGAATTTGGGGAGTATTTAAACATTGGACAAAGGATACAATGATGTGCCTTTACTGAAAGCTTTACAAATGTTAGTCCCATACATCTGTCATGATTGGGGTTCTGCCTGCAGAAAGGGGGCAGCCTGACACAGGGATGTCCCATGGGGCCCCAGTCCCGAGATCACAGATGTACTTCCAGTCACCTCTCACCACAGTTCCAGCTACGTCAGGCACAGTGGTTTGCACGTATATACTTTCGAATACAGAGAAGCAGATGGAAGGAAGGTTTTTCTCTTTAAGACAAAAACAAACAACTAAAAACCCCTTGAGCATATCTGTAGTCACCGGATCAGAAGCTAGTGGTACGGGAGATCTGGGGGACGGGAGAAGGCCCAGGACGGAGGGGGTGATGCCGTCTGCCTGGGGAGGTGTGGGTTGCCCCGACTTTGAGGCAAGATGAAATGAGGAGAGAGGGAGTGAGGCCTGTTTCGAGGTGGACAGAGCAAAGTTGAAAGAGAAAGGTAGGAAGCAGACAGGAACACAAGCGTGGATGTTATGTGGCCGAGTGCTAACTGTTTATACATATGATCTCCTTAATGCTCCGACGAGCCTCTACTACATGCCTTACCAGTCCCATTTCAAAGAAGAGCAAACTGAGGCTCAGCAAGGTTAAGTAATGTGCTCAAGATCACAGAGCTGAGTGTCCGAGTCAGGGCCCAAGCAGCTCGGGAACTTCTGTGCGGAGCACGGCGTCTGCTACCAAGGGCTCCCAGCGTGTTCGTGGGGGACTCAATGACTCTTCTTATTGTGACGAAGTGCCACAATAGTGAGGGGGTGGGAGGGTTGAATTAGGAGCTGACAAAACCCAACTATTTGGACAGGCCCCAGTGGGGCCTGGGAAGCATTTGAATGGAGGTCAGTAAAAGGGACACTGAGCACCTCAGGAGACCCAGTGGATTGTAGATAGAAGCTTCTATGTCAAGGGGAGACTAGGTACCCACCAATCTGAGATGAGGCAACGTAACCTGTCAGGTGGGGGCAGGCCAGGCGAGAAGCTCTGGCTAACACCGATGGCATGAAGTGGCACTGGGCCAGCGGGCTTGTGACTGGCACAGGCCGAGTTTAATAGCCTGGGTGCAAAAACAGAGAAAACAAACGGCCGCGATTCCGTAGGAGCCACAGGAGCGGCCCCCACTGCTCAGGTGGAGATTTACCCTGACAGCTCAATCCTGCCTCCTCCCTTCCCCGCCATTGACCGCCTTCCAGAAGTCTCCCTTCCCTGGCTTCCCTGCCAGTTCTTGAACTAGAGCTTGTCTCCGCACCACGCTCACAACGGATGCTGTGGTCATTTCCCTGCTCTGGTCCTAACCTTCCGTCAAGACTCCTAGCCGCTCTTCCCGATGGTGGGGCCTGGGGCTCAGGCCTCCATCTCCCACTTCCAGCGAAGGTTCCGGCTTCCTCGGGCTGTTAGTCTGAGTGGAAGTGATGGAATGAAAGGAACGAAACAACCCTCACAGGTTGTGGGAGATGCTTCTGACTTCAGAAATCTCACAACGGTTCGGGATGTATTCCCAGTGAAATGAGGTGTCTCGGCTAGAGAAGGTAACACCCCCCCCCCCCCCAGCAACTGAAAGGTCTGCGGAGTTTCTGTGTCAGTTTTGAAGGCTTTGAGCTTAATTGGATTAAAGACATGAACAGCTGGTTTTGCAGGGACCTAATCTGTACCTGAGGCATATGGATTGATGATGGAGATTTAGTTAATTTACTGTCTTGCACCATAAAATAAATAGGGCCATTAAAAACATACATTTTTATATACACATCTTTATCACCATTATTCTGAATAGATTATGTGCCAAAAATGTGCTATGAATTTTCTAAACATGACAAACCTGGAAATATGTTGCAAATCGTCATAGTATTACTGCCATACATTCCGGTCTGTAGTTTCTGGGAGTCGTTTCTTGTCTGACACAGGCTGGTTGTGGTTTGAGGTTAGTGGTTTTTGATTTAGAAATTCCCGTCCACCACTTGACAGAGCATTGCAACTGACAAGAACAAAATTAGTTTGCAAAATGGAAAATGAACTCTCACAGCTGTCTGTAGGAGACCTGGCCTCCTGGTCTCCATTTCTCGGGCGGATGTCGGGGAGGTGTGGGTGGCGGTGTGGGGGCCTGGACATGAGGTCACTCTGTTGAGTGAGTTCCCCTCTTTCCTTAGGGAGACCATTCCAAGGGTCATGCTTCAGCAAATCCTCCTCCCTCACGGAGTTTAGTTTTTGGATCATGGATCCAGTTTTCAGTCTATTCGTTGCAGACTCTATTATTAATATCTGTAAATTTATGAGAGACACGGCAGGCCTGAGGATTTTACTCCCAGAATACTCCGACTTCGTTTTAAACAATCTCAAGTGCATTAGAGCACTCTTCCATGGCAGCTCCTTCTACATCCCAGCGTGTGGCCCCGAATCACGCTAATCATCCCCAGCTGCACAGCACCCCGGGACTTTGGACTCCCTTCAGCGGGGCCCTCGCATCCTCTCCGTCTACAATTCACACCGCACTTGGGGAGAAAACACGAAGTGAATTAAGATCTACCTTGGAGGAAGGAGAGGATAACGTGCCCAAATAAAAAGTGGAATTCCAAGTCATCATTCACAATGTATGAATATCCATACGTGGTTTTATTTATTATTACAGGATCATGGGGTTCTCTTATTACTTCCTAACAAATTCTGCCAGCACCGTAAGATGAATGTTTATATATTTTTTGTGTGTAGGGCTGATTTTTATTAGCATGGGATATCTTGGTGGATTACCCAGGCTCTTTTGTTGTTGTTGTTGTTGTTTTTCCCTCATCTTCTTCATTCCTTATTTATTGTTTTCAAATATTTTTTTCTTTATTGATTTTAGAGAGCAGAAGGAAGAGGGGGAGAGAGAGAGAAATATCGATGAGAGAGAACATCGACTGGCTGCCTCCTGCATGGCCCCCACTGGGGATGTGGCCCACAACCTGGGCATGTGCCCTCACGGGGAATCGAACCAGCAACCTCTTGGTGCATGGGTCGACGCTCAACCACTGAGCCGCACCGGCTGGGCTTCTTCATTCTTTTTCAACATTTTAGCTTGGGAGTATCTTTTCAAAAGAGTAAGCAGGTGAGACAAAGGAGGTAAATTAAAATGGAAAGGCTAGGAAGGCAATAGGAAGTCTCGAATCGGCTGAATAACTGTCCTTGACTTATTGAAACCAGTCCTTTCCACTGGGACAGAGCTTCTCAATCTTTCTTACGTTATAGCCACCTGGGGCTTTTAAAATCCCCCATGCCCAGGTGCCAGCGCAGGCCAGTTAAATCAGAACCTCTGGAGCAAAACCCAGGCATCAGGCCCTGCGCTAGAGTCCGCTGAGCTTCGTGCCAGAGACTTCTCCAAGCCTCAGTTTCCTCACTAGGAAAAGGAGGAAAATAACTGGAGGTAAAACACAGTTCACAGAACTAACACACTGAGATGGACCTTCCTCCTAGGGTATCAGGAAACCGCACGGACAGTCAACACTTTGAAAGTAAAACTGCAGAAACAGTACCCTATTTGAAAAATTAACACGGGAATAATTTAACAATAGTTGTGAATATGAATCTGAGTGGTAACTGGCTCCCCAGTCACCGGGATGTTCTAGGTATATTACTGCATTCTCGTGTTACAGGCGCCTGCGTCCTGTGGTCCTCCGCTCGATGACCAAGGAGGTAAATAAACGGAGCTAAGCAATTGCTGTTGGTACGCTGCCGCTACGCTAAAGGAAACCGCTGATATGTTGGAGAGCACAAGGAAGCCGATAATGGACATGATTTACACGGAGCTGGAGCATGCAACAGGATCTTTTTTTTTTTTTTGGAGGGGATGAGGGGATTTTCTCCCTAATCAAGCTTCTCCTGTGCCAACATTGATTACAGTTTGCACATCAGCAGCACATGGCAATAAACGATAGAGTTCTTGCCTCTCTCAGACTCAGTGTTTATCGAGTCCCTGCAGACTACTAGTACTTAGGTTGTCCTCTAGGGCCCTTCAAAAATATAATGGTCTCTCCATCCTTATAACCACCTGAGAGGTTGAATCTATTATCTCCATTTCACAGATGGAAAACCAGGTTAGAAAGGTGAGCACCCCAAGGTTCACAGGTGGCGAGCTGGTGCTCCTTCGGGAGTCCGCATCCTCCCCTAGACGCTTGGCTGCACCTGAGTCCTCCTTTGTCCACCTGGCTTGCTGGACCCACCCAGGGAGAGGCCTGGCTCGCGACCCCCCATGGCGGAGCAGAGGGTCGGGACACCCCGGAGCACGGCAGGATTGGCAGAGTGTTTGAACAGTAAGTGTGAGCCTGGGCTTCTCCGGAAGTAAGGTTAAAGCAGTGGCTGATGCTGACTCGAGTGTTCTCTGCCACGGCCCTTGTGTTCCACGCCCTTTCCTAAGAGGCTGTCTCTCCAGTCAGTGCACCAGGCGGGAAGGCCACCACGTGAGCGGCAGACCAAACTCGGACACAGGACAGCGCAGAAGGGGCTTTGGACGGCTTCCTTAGGGCTCACATCATTGCTTTCTTTTATTATTTTTCCATTACAGTTGACATTCAGTATTACTTCATGTACTTGGTCTTACTGTCCCCCCTTAGGTAGTGTCCTTCGTGCCGATCAGACCTAAGTTGATCTCTTGTCTTTTGAATTCCTAATCTATTTATTTCATTGCTTGGTGGGTCGTCTGTTGTGCTTGGAGACCTCAACAAATACTTAATGCTCGTTCTGAGAGCTGATATATAGGTCTCATTTCATATTTTGAGACAAAATAATTCATTTTCTGATTTAGCTATTACATGAATATAACTTCCAAAATTAAGCCATCACTTTTATGCATCACATTTTTAAATGTTTCTTCCTAAAATCCATGTATTTTCTCCCCTTAGATTATACAAGGGGTATATTTGCGTTGTAAGTCTTCTAGATAGCTCCTTAAATATTATCGTTGCTGTTAGTAAATGATTTTAGGGGATCTGACAAGACGGAAAGAAGAGCAGAAGTCCGAGCTCCAGAGGGAGCTTTGGATCCCGACAGGCAGCAAAGTGGGACCACGTGTGACGTGTGCGGGGCAGGTCGAGAGCCAGAACCTCCTGCTGAGACACGTGTACGCGTGCACGCTGTCCGAGGGGTAGGAGCAGCTTCATTTTTCAAAGATCACAGCCTCAAGTCTCTTCTTTTTTCTTCACCCCTCTGAGCTGGGATTTATTGATATAGGTCATATGGTTTGGAATCAGGGTAAGGAATGATGTGTTTTTAATAGCATTCCAGCCCCCTCCTTAGATGGACACATTTGCTCACAGTCACAGAGTTAGTTACCTTGTAGTATACACCCTTAGCCTGCTGGAGCTGCGTCCGCTGAGCATTTCCTCCCCCGCCTCCTCCTCCAGGGGGGGGCTCCGGCTTCTCCTCCTCCAGGGGGGAGCTCCGCCTTCTCCTCCTCCAGGGGGGGGCTCCGGCTTCTCCTCCTCCAGGGGGGGGCTCTGCCTTCTCCTCCTCCAGGGGGGGGGCTCCGCCTTTTCCTCCTCCAGGGGGGGTCTCCGCCTTCTCCTCCTCCAGGGGGGGCTCCGCCTTCTCCTCCAGCAGGGGGGAGCTCCGCCTTCTCCTCCTCCAGGGGGGACTCCGCCTTCTCCTCCTCCAGGGGGGAGCTCCGCCTTCTCCTCCTCCAGGGGGGACTCCGCCTTCTCCTCCTCCAGGGGGGACTCCGCCTTCTCCTCCTCCAGGGGGGGGCTCCGCCTTCTCCTCCTCCAGGGGTAGCTCCACCTTCTCCTCCAGGGGGAGCTCCACCTTCTCCTCCTCCAGGGGGAGCTCCGCCTTCTCCTCCAGGGGAGCCCCGCCTTCTCCTCCAGGGGGAGCTCCGCCTTCTCCTCCTCCAGGGGGAGCTCCGCCTTCTCCTCCAGGGGGGGCTCCGCCTTCTCCTCCAGGGGGGAGCTCCGCCTTCTCCTCCTCCAGGGGGGAGCTCCGCCTTCTCTTCCTCCAGGGGGGAGCTCCGCCTTCTCCTCCTCCAGGGGGGAGCTCCGCCTTCTCCTCCTCCAGGGGGAGCTCCGCCTTCTCCTCCAGGGGGGGCTCCGCCTTCTCCTCCAGGGGGGAGCTCCGCCTTCTCCTCCTCCAGGGGGGAGCTCCGCCTCCTCCTCCAGGAAGCCTTCGGGGAACCCTCCCACCAGTCCCCCCACTGCCCTGTGACTGTCTGGTTGTAGGGGACGAGCTTCTGGAGGGCGGGCCTGGCAGGCAGTGGTCCTCTGATGAAAATGTGTTTAGAAATCTAAAATGAATCTATACGTCTCCTTCCTCTTTATAAGCCTGCAAAGGCTATATTTCAAATTCAGATTCCGGTTTATTCTCTCTGGTCACACTTTTCGTCTTTCTAGGGAAACTGGACAATTTGTGGACCATGCACTTCTAAATGGCACGTATCAGTCAGAGCCCACTGCTACCACTGAGAGCTGTGCGTGTCTTCCACCCCGTACGTGTAAGGTGCCACGAGCGGCCTGGGTACGGACTTCGGCACGGCTGCTACCCTGTGTGAACAGTCACTGCAATGGTGACCATGCACGCGGAGGTGTTTGCAGTGTTCGCAGTCCTTTCACACACGACAAAGGGCGGCGGGTGCCGTGTGGCGCACAGGACGCTGACGCGCAAGCGCTTGCAGTCGGGGTGCCGGCTGCACACTGTGGCTCAGTTACACACTTAGCTGCTTTGGACAAGTCCCCCGCCATAACCTCAGTCTTCTCCTCTGTAAAGTGGGTACAATAATACCCATCCTAGTTATTTTGTAGGCTTGTTACTAGGCTCACATGAGATGCTTCCCAACCTTCCAAGTTCACTGAAAGAATACATTTTGTGTAGCGCGGGGGTAAATGCGAAGTGTGTGGCTGGAGGTGACGCTCTGGACTCTGGTCACCCTGCCTAACTATCTCAGGGCTGGGGGGTGAATATACTTCCACAGTTGCCTGCCAGTGGGGAGGCTCTGCTGTGCAAAGGCATTCAAAACAAGCCTTCGCTGTGTATCTGCACATGCTCACCGTCACACACTCTCCTGTCATATTCTGTAACCTCCCAGTAGGTGTGAAGATCAGGTTCAGGGGTGCAAAGTGCTGGGACCTAGTTCAGTGGCCATCAAGCGGCAGACCAGGAACAAGGTTCCAAGGTCACGTCACCTCAGTGTAGTCTGTCTCACCCTGCGCTTTCAGTCATACCTTATCATCAAAGATTACTGCACCCTGCAAAGCTATCACCTAGAATCGATGGACATATAAAGCGCTTCCCAGACAAGAAAAAGCGAAAGGAGTTCATCACCACCAAACCAGTATTATATGAAATGTTGACGAGTCTTCTTGAAGAAGAAAAAGATAAAAGATATGAACAATAAAATGGCAATAAATACATAGCTATCAACATTCGAATCTACAAACCAAATGAGCAAGCAGAACAGAAACAGACTCATAGAGAACTTTTTGACGGTTTCCAGATGGGAGGGGGCTGGGGGATGGGTGAAAAAGGTGAAGGGATTAAGAAGTACAAATCAAATCGGTTGTTAGAACATCAGAGGGAAGGGGAAGGGCAGGAAGAGATAAACCAAAGAATGTATGTGCATATATGCATAACCAATGGACACAGACAATAGTGTGGGGAAGGCAGGAGGGGGTGGGAGCGGGGAGGAGGGTATCAATGGGATAAAAAGGGGGGACATCTGTAATACTTTCAACAATAAAGATAAATTTTAAAATTCAGTTATTTTGGAAAACACTACTGAACTAACTGCCAAGGCATGATTCAGAGAAGTGGAACATTTTGTTGCCTTTGACGTATAGCTAAATCATTCAAAGCCGTAGGGAAGCTGGCAAAATGTATGTCAAGGAGCTAACAATTTTATCCTGTCTCTGTCCACGCCCATAGCTACGTCCAGATTCATATGGCTGCCTTTGCAGCTGTGAGAGCCGCCAGCGGGCTGTGGGCTCCCACACAGGTGAACGGGGTTCTGTCTAGGTTACAGAGCTGTAGGGGAGAATGTAACCACTTACACTGTATGTAAGGCACTTAAAGAGTTCTGGGTAGACTCCAAGTTAGGAACACCCTAAGTATTAATTATTATGATTCTTATTATTGCTCAAAACAAGTCTTATTAATCAGTCATAGCGTCAAAAAGCAATGACTGCTCTGAAAAAGTCCTTCATAGCTAAAGAAACATCATTCGACCCCGCTGCTCATGTAACGGCAGCAGCATCTGGGAGATTTTGGAAAGTCAGAGTCTCATGTCCACTCCACGAGCACCTGCATTTTCATGATGTCCCCGGTGAGCTGTGAGCACAGGCAAGTTTGAGAAGCACTGCCTGGGAGGTCCCAAGGAGCCGGAGAGACCGCTGCGTCACCTGTGTTTCGGGCAGAAATGATGCACTTGCAGAACTAACTCAGAAAATCTGCTCCTCTTTATGGGTGTGTCCAGCCCTACTCTGGGCCCCAGAATGTAGGCTGGGGCGGGGGCAGTGCTCATGTGCTCCTCCCCAGTGGAAGGCAGTCCCTGGTGAATCAAGGGGGAGCACACATCAGCCTGGGTGCACCATGGCCCTCCGGGACGAGTCTGAGATCCTGTTTCGGGGGGCCACAAACACACACACACCCCACTTTAAAGGGAAGGTGACTTCATCAGGAAACCTGCAGCTTCACAAAGGAGCATCAGCTGTAACAAGGGAAAGGAGGAAGCCACTTACATTGACCCAGGGATGCTCCAGGACCTGCACGGCGGAAAACCGCTGGTCCACGTCGACCAGCAGCATCATGGTGATGAGCTCCTGCGGAAAGGAACGTTCAAGGTCAACATCTGGGTGTGTTCAAATGCAGAAGTTCTCTTTTATTTGGAAAAGCTCTACATCTTAGATATATCAACTCAACTTACCCACAGCTACCTACACCTTTAAAAGTTAAAGGAAAGGTGAATATTTAGAATGATAAATACACAGCTTGTAGTTGGTGGAAAAAAATAAAGTGAAATTAATATTAAAATCAAATTAATAAAATATTTTTAGTAGAAAAGATAAACACACAAGTTAAAGAATTAAAATTATTTTCTTTGTCTAGGATTTTGCCCTGTAAAAACAGACCTCTAAGTTAATTTAATATGAAAGTCACGTTTTAAAAACACTTTAACTACATTTTAATTTTGGCAGCTGAAAGTAAAACTATTTTTTTTCTCTTAACTGCAAGATGGCACATTTAAGTTGGAAAGAAAGTTATAAGAAAAGACATAGAGAACTGCTAACAGCTAGTTGGTAAGACAAAAACTATTCCTTAGTAACCAAAGAATTCTTTAAAAAAAAAATTTTTTTTTCTTTATTCATTTTAGAGAGAGAGGAACAGAGAGAGAGATGGAAACATCGACGAGAGAGAACATCAACTGGCCGCCTCCTGCATGCCCCCACTGGGGATCGGGCCCACAACCTGGGCATGTGCCCTGACTGGGAATCGAACTTGCGACCTCTTGGTGCATGGGTCGATGCTCAACCACTGAGCACACCAGCTGGGCAGTAACCAAAGAATTCTAAGGAAATCTGTTCGAATGGCTGCAAAAATGTCCAGATCGATCAACACAAATAAAATAGAATTACTAAGTGATAAATGATTTAATGGTTCTGACATGAATAAAACTTTCCCTTAAGTTCAAGTTGATTTAGGCCAGGAAAGCCCAGCTTGGGTTGTAATGATGAGTCTGTCATACATTTCTCAACTTTGAATTAGAGGTTTCCATGTAACCAAACGGCTAGATATGCGTTTTCTCGGTCCTCACGTTCACAGGCTCCGAGTGCCACCCCGTGAGGGGGATAATTTATTTTGGCCAGAGTAAAGATGGACCTTCAATTTCTAACTGGGGCCAGGACTTATTGAAGCAGCTACTCTGTGTGATGCCCTTTGCCAGGTGCCGGTGGGCTGTGGGCGACAGTCCTGTCTGTCAGCACCTTCCCGCCCTCACGCTTAGGGGTGATGGCACGCTATGGGAAGGGTGCCATGTCACAGCTGAAGTCACCTCCACCCCACCTCAGCAGCCTTCCATCTCCTGTTACTTGGGCCTGTCCTCTGCCCTCTCTCCATTCCCCGCATTTCCCTAGGTCCGGAGATAGATCCCGCACAGGTGAAGGACATGAGAGACTTCGGCCGTGTTTTAAATTGAACCCATACTCAGGACACAGCAAAAGAAAAGTTATACACATTCAATAATCAAAAGATAATTACTTCTCAACATCAGTATTTTAAAAATTTAAGTCATAAGTTTAAGGAATCAACTAAAAAAAAATATATATATATACATATATCCATCTATACATATACATACATATACATATATTTATGTCAGGGTCTACTAATGTCTCAGAGTAAGAGCCTCCGTTTTCTTAGAGTTGATCTTTCAGTTTTAGTGGAACAAAACCATATGCCGTGTCCCCACTTCCTCTAAATCCTGGTTGTCTTTCAAGGTCCAGGTCAGATCGTAGCCTCCACATGATTTCTTTCTTCATCATTTCAACCCATGTTAAGCCTCCTCCACTCTGATTAACTGTCTCATTCGTTCATCCACTCATTCGCGTATGTATTCACTGCGTATGTATGAGTACCAGTCAGTTCTGGTCACTGCGAGCACTAACGGTACAGTAATGAACACAATCAACCCAAATCCTTGTCTTCATGGAATCTGCATTCCAGTGGGAAGAGTGAGAAAATAAATTACATATAACACATGCCCATCTATCTGTGTCTGCGAGGGAAGGCAGGCAGATACAGAAAGGCAGTTGGATGGTATACCAGATGGACGTAAGGGTGTAACTGCGACGGAGAGAAATAGCGCAGGCGAGGACAATGAGATGCGCTAGAGAGGGTTTCAGAGCTGTAATCAGAAACAGGGTGGTCTGGAAAAGATTCTCTGAGAAGATAAAATTGAGTCAAGACCTAAAACAGTTGCAAAGAGAAGCTATGTGCTGAAGCCTGGCGTGGGTGGGGCATGCAGGGGCCACGGCCACGCACAGCGATGACAACGGGGGAGGCAGAGGCACTTGAGAAGTGGAGACGGTTATGAAGAGATGGACCGATGACTGCGACTCTCAGAAAAACCTAGCAATGACAACCGAAATGTGCACAGAAATTACATGTGCAGTGTCACGTAGTCTCTTCGCACACCGTGAGTCAGAATCAGTCATTCCAGGCAGACAGACAGGGGAAAGCACGAAGCAGGCCCTGGAAACCTACCTTTGCAGAATCAGAAACATTATCCCAGTACGGAGAAGGGAAGTCCACTTGCCCCATCAAAATCTGGTCGAAAAGCACCTCCTGGTCGTCGCCGCTTCTGTTGAGATGAAGGACACCAGTAAGAAGAGGGCAGGACTAACGTCAGCGCGGACCTCTCATGCCCTGGAGGCCTCCCTTCCCCCAGGCACGTGTAAAATGGGTTTTAAGCCATTCGAAATGTCAAGGTGGAACAGCTTGGGTAAATGACAACAAGACCAGTTTTTAAATCATATGAAGAAGATGTGTGGAAGGCGTGTACATTGGCATGCACACGCTGAAAAAGAACATAGGTGTTGGAAGTTCAGCTCTCGTGACTGTCTTCTGCAAGCTCCTTCGTGCAAGGAGGCTGGCCCGGTCCTCCGGCCAGAGAGAGCTTTGTGGGTGCTGAACAGGAAGTGCCGCCCGTACCCACGGAACGGAGGGAAGCCACACAGCAGGATGTAGGTGATCACCCCGGCCGCCCAGATGTCCACTTTGAGGCCGTACCTGAAAAGGAAGTGGTGTCAGAGTTACATCAGGCCAGGGCGCATGAGGGGACCTGGCCAAATAGGCGATTCTCCTGTTCTCAACCCCAAACCCACCCAGACGAAATAAAAAACCCACCGGCCACACAGAATTCCAGGAAGGAGGGATAAAAAAAGAGACCATCGAAAGCTCATCAAGAAAAATCCAAGTAATGCGTGGCTAGGCTCGTACCCAGACTCAGTAAGTGAAGGGTCTCAGCGAAAAGCTTTATTACAGTCACGTCAACTTATTTTATTCTCAAGCACAAGGCGTTCATTTGGGAGGTGATCCTAGGCAGGGGCCGTGGCAGAGTGGGGAGTGAGACAGAGAAGGGAAGGTGGGTCATCAAACCAGTCACCACTGTGGGAACGCTGGGAGACTGGGAGAATAGGAACCTCAGAGTCGTCCCCCAGGGGTGAGGGGCTGGGTGTCTACACACCCATTCCCAGGGGGTGAGGGGCTGGGTGTCTACACACCCACTCTCCTCAGTTGGGGGCATGGCGCTGGGGCGGATGCCAGTCCCTGGACCCTGTTGCCTGCTCCCACCCCTGCTCCTGCTGGGAGGCCTCCAGCAGCCAAGGGGAGCAGGTGCTGGCTGGTGGGTGTGAACCAGGTGATCATAAGGGTGCAGGCGGCATCTACTGGGCAATCGTCTTCCCACCCCATTGCAGACAGCATGCTCATCACCACTTTGTTTCCCCACATGTCTTTCCAAATAGCATCTATCTCAAGAACTAGTTTATCCTTGAGGACAGATCCAGCCCACACTGGCTCTCACTCCTCCCACCGGGTGGCGTGGGCCTCCTTCAGCCGGCTCAGACTTGCTCCTCCTTCCCTCTCCCCATCCGCGCCCGCCCTCACCTCCCACCTGCCCTAGGAGGAAGGGCATGTTAACTGAAGTTACGTTCAGGATGTGACTTGGTTTCCCTCTTATATATATTCTCATTTCCGTCCAGAAACTTCACGTCAGAGGCAGAAGCCCCCTGATGAGAAGGGTGAGCTGGAGCGGCCCGCATAAATAAAACTCACGGATGATAGCCAAGCCTCTTTAAAAATTAGATGTCGCCCGGCTGGTGTGGCTCAGTGGTTGAGCGTTGACCCACGCACCAAGAGGTCGCTGGTTCGATTCCCAGTCAGGGTACATGCCCAGGTCGTGGGCCCGATCCCCAGTGAGGGGCATGCAGGAGGCGGCCAGTCGATGTTCTCTCTCATCGATGTTTCTAGCTCTCTCTCTCCCTTCCTCTCTCTCTAAAATCAATACAGGAAAAATATATTTTTAAAAATTAGATGCCATGTTTTCCCCGGAGCAAAATGCTTGGTGGAGCTGCTCACACAGAGCCCAGCAAATTGGCCTCAGTTACTTGCCACCCTAATGCAACCCATGGGACGTGTGTGTGTTAGTCCATCACCATTTATCCTCTCTATGCCCTCCTCCTCCACCCACCGCCCTCCTCACCCCCCACAATCGCCACACTGTTGAGTTCTCTCTCTCTCTCTTTTTCCTTTTTGCTCAATTCCTCCACCCCACCCCCAACATGCCCTCCCCAACCCCCAGAGCTCTCTACCCATGAGTCTGTCTCTGTTTGGCTTGGGAGTTCAGACTGTTCATTAGATTCCACACACAGGTGAAATCATATGGTTGTCTTTCTCTGACTGGTTTATTTTATTTAGTTAGTATAATGCTCTCTAGGTCCATCCATGCTGTTGCAAAGGGTAAAATTATCTTTCTTTTTATGGCCGAGTAGTATTCCACTGTGTAAATGTACCACAGCTGTTTTATCTGCTCACCTACTGATGGACACCTGGGCTGCTTCCAAATCTTGGCTACTGTAAATAACACTACAGTGAACATAGGGGTGCATGTATTCTGTCGAAATAGTGTTTCAGGTTTCTTCAGATATATTCCCAGAAGTGAGATCACTGGGTCAAATGGCAGTTCCATTTAAAAATTGTTGAGGAAACTCACAATGGCTGCCTCAGTCTGCATTCCCACCAGCAGTGTACTAGGGCTCCCTTCTCGCCACACCCTCGCCAGCACTTGTTGTTTGAGGATTTATTGGTGTCAGGTGTGAGGTGATATCTCATTGTGGTTTTAATTTGCATCTCTCTGATGATTAGTGACATCGAGCATCTTTTTATATGTCTCTTGGCCATCTGTGCCATCTTTATGTCCTCTTTTGAGAAGTGTCTATTCAGGTCTTTTGCCCATTTTTTAATTTTTTAAATTTATTTTTAACTTATTTTTATTGTTGAATGTATTACAGATGTTCCTCATTTTCCCCCATTGCCCCCCTCCTCCCCATTCCTGCCCCCCTCCTGCCTTTCCTCACACTGTTGTCTGTGTCCATTGGTTATGCATATATACATATAAGTTCTTTAGTTTATTTCTTCCCACCCCCCAACCCCCCTTCCCTTTGAGGTATGTCAGTCTAACAACCAATTTGTACTCCTTAATCCCTTCACCTTTTTCACCCAACCCCCCAGCCCCCACCCATCTGGTAACTAACAAAACTTCTCTGTATCTATGAGAATGTTTCTGTTCTGCTTGTTCATTTTGTTTGTAGATTCAATTGTTGATAGATATGTATTTATTGCCATTTTGTTTGTTCATATTTTTTTATCTTTTTCTTCAAGACCCTTCAACATTTCATATAATAATGGTTTGGTAGTGATGAACTCCTTTAGCTTTTCCTTGTCTGGGAAACTCTTTATATGGCCATCGATTCTAAATGACAGCTTTGCAGGATAGAGTAATCTTGGTTGTAGGTTCTTGCTTTTCATCACTCTGAATATTTGCCACTCCCTTCTGGCCTACAAAGTTTCTTTTGAGAAATCAGCTGACAGTCCTATGGGAACTCCCTTGTAGGTAACTAACTGCTTTTCTCTTGCTGCTTTTAAGATTCTCTCATTGTATTTAACCTTTGCCATTTTCATGATGATGTGTCTTGGTGTGGGCCTCTTGGGGTTCATCTTGTCTGGGACTCTGTGCTTCCTGGACCTGTTTCCTTCACCAAGTTAGGGAAGTTTTCTGCCATTATTGTTTCAAATAGGTTTTCGATTTCTTGTTCTCTCTCTTCTCCTTCTGGCACCCCCAAGATGCGAATGTTGGCACGCTTGAAGTTGTCCCAGAGGCTCCTTACACGATCCTCATTTTTTTGGATTCTTTTTTCTTTTTGCTGTTCTGATTGGGTGTTTTTTGCTCCCTTATATTCCAAATTGATGGTTTGCTTCTTGGCTTTACCTACTCTACTAGTGAATCTGTGTAAATTATTCTTTATTTCAGTTAGTGCCTCCTTCATTTCTAACTGTGCATCCTTCATTTCTGACTGGTCCTTTTTTATGCTCTTGAGGCCCTCGCTAAGTTCGCTGAGGTTCTCACTAAGTCCATTGAGCATCCTTATAAGCAGTGTTTTGAACTCAGCATCTGTTAGGTTGCTTAACTCCATTTCACTTAGTTCTTTTCCTGGAGTTTTGTTCTGTTCTTTCATTTGGGACCTGTTTCTTTATCTCCTCATTTTGGCTGCCTCCCTGTGTTTGTTTCTATGTATTACTTAGTGAGCGTATGGGGCTAGCTGAGACCAGATGCTGCTTGTTTGAACGAATTTAGGAAAAGCTGAAGCAGGAGCCAAGACAGGCCAATCCTATGGTAAAGCCACTGGCAACAGCTTGGGTGGGCCTGGAAGTTGGGTGGGGCGGGGCCTCAGGGAGTCACCAGGGCGGGGCCAACAGTGTGAGCCAGGTTGCTGGAGTCCCAGATATGGGGGCGTCTGCTGGCCCAGGGAAGGGCTCACCAAAGGAACAAAGGCCTCTGATAGCACGTCTGTCCAGGAGAAAGCTGCCTCTCCAGCCCTCGCTCCAATGCCAAACAGCTCAGTTCTTCCCATATGACTCTGGTGCCTTTCAAGCTGCCTCCCCTCCGAGCTTAGAGGGAGCGAGTCCGAGTAAGTCCGTGCGCAGGCCCTTTAAGAGGAGCTGCCGGGGCTCCAGCCACCTCAGCCTCAGTTCCCGCTGGTTTTCCAGCCAGAAGTGATGGGGATTCTCTTCCTGGCACTGGGACCCTGAGCTGGGCACCTGGTGTGGGACGGGGACCCCTCACTCCTCAGGGAGGACCTTCCCAGCCGAGGTGTCCCCTGCGGCACACGCGGGTGTGGGACCAGCCCGTCCTCCGCCCTCCTCCCAGTCTCCATGTGGCTGCTGCTTTAATGTCGCAGCTGTAGGACTGCCATCCAGCTCGGTGTCCGGCGGTTCTGAAGGATGGCTGTTCTGTAGTTTAGCTGTCACTCTGATGTGGTTGTGGGAGGAGGCGATACCGTGGTTACCTACCCGCCATCCTGACTGGAAGTCTTTTGCCCATTTTTTAATTGGATTGTTTTGATTTTTTGTGTGTGTGCTGAGTTTTATAAGTTTTTTATACATTTTGGATATTAACCCCTTATCAGATGTATCATTGGCGGATATGTTCTCCCATTTAGTGGGTTGTCTTTTCATTTTGTTGGTTTCTTTTGCCGTGCAAAAACTCTTTAGTTTGACGTAGTCCCATTTGCTTATTATTTCTTTTGTTTCACTTGTCCAAGGAGATATGTCAGAAAAAATATTCCTGAGAGAAATGTCCAAGATTTTACTGCTTATGTTTTCTTCTACGATTTTTATGGTTTCAAGTCTAACATTTAAGTCTTTTAAAAAAAATTATTTTTATTGTTGAAAGTATAGTTTATTCGTGTATGTGGTGTAAGAAGGTGGTCTAGTTTCATTATTCTGCACGTATCTGTCCAACTTTCCCAACACCATTTATTGAATAGACTGTCTATGCCACTGTTTGTGTTTGCCTCCTTTGTCAAATACTAATTGACTATAAAGGCGTGGATTTGTTTCTGGGCTCTCTATTGTGTTCCATTCATCTACATGTCTTTTTTTTTTACGTCAGTACCATGTTGTTTTGATTACTGTGGCCTTCTATCATAGTTTGGTATCAGTAGAGAGATTCCTCCAACTTTGTTCTTCTTTCTCAAGATCGCTGTTGCTATGTGGGGCCTTTTTCGGTCCATAAAGATTTTGGAATATTTGTTTTAGTGCTGTGAAATACACCATTGGTATCTTGATAGGAATTGCGTTGAATCTGTAGATTGTTTGATCTGACCCACTGGGAATCATATCAGTTTAAAAATAATGATGGACACTTGAGACTATCTAACTCCCTAATTTTAGAAATAATAATGTCATATGGGACATTTTCCAATTTATAAAGTACTGACATACGTTACTTTGTTTTCCCAACAGCTCTGTTTTACGAAATAAGTATTACTGCGTGTTTTATAGAAGAGAAAACGGAGGTTCAGGGGGGTAAAAACCACATACTTAGCGGCAGAGTTGGGCTCCGACCAAGGTTTCAGGAGCCC
The DNA here is from genome assembly GCA_030848825.1 of Tadarida brasiliensis. Taxonomy (NCBI): domain Eukaryota; kingdom Metazoa; phylum Chordata; class Mammalia; order Chiroptera; family Molossidae; genus Tadarida; species Tadarida brasiliensis. The sequence continues at coordinate 101,633,018 of CM061266.1, forward strand.
ACCGAACCCTGTCCTATCCCACACCACTCCCTCCCGCAAGCCTGGGTCCCCGTGGCGGAAGATGGGGCTGTGCCCAGAACAGCACCTGTGAGGGAGGGCGGGCGTGGCCGCCGATGTGGTCTCCCAGCTCACTCTACCTCGAGGAACAGAAGAGTCCTCACTACTGCACGCCTCACCTTGGGGATTTCCCTCTTGGCATTCCCTTATCATCTGTTCCGTATTTCTGCCTTTCTGGTCTATGGTACAAGCAGAAAAACTATCTCCACTGGTCAGGGTGGGTACACCCTAGTGCATTAGCTGTGGTTTGGTGCTGCTGATAGGAAAAAATGGAGGGTTGTATTCGTTTACTGCCCCACTCCTTCCTAACCCTTCTGTTTACGGATAGGGCTTCAGAGCCCTGCCTGTGCTGCGCGGGAAGAAATAGGCTTCTGTGTCTGGCCGGAGCGGCTCAGTGGACTGAGCGTCGTCCCCTGGACTGAGAGGTCCTGGTTAGATTCCCGGTCAGGACACATGCCCAGGTTACAGGCTTGATCCCCAGTGGGGGTTGTGCAGGAGGCAGCTGATCGATGTATCTTTCTCACATCGATGTTTCTATCTCTCTCTCTAAAAAATCAATAAAAACATATTTTAAAAAACGAAAGAGGGCTCTTTATGAAAAGAGCATTTTACTCACACAGGCCTGAGTTCAAATGCTGACTCACTACTATCCAGTCATGAGCTTACAGGATACTCCATCATCAGAGTCTGAGTTTATTCATCTGCCAAATGGACATCATACCGCCTACTGGAGGGGTAAGAACTAACAGGGGAGCTTCGAGCCTGGCATAGAGCAGGTCCTTAGTAAGTAGGAGGCCAACCCACCTTCTGTCCCCCTTCTAGCAATTTTCATTCTTCTTATACAGCTACACACAGGAACTAGCAAATTCCCAGTGGCCCTGATGCCTGAGGCTGTTGGTACCTCACAGACAGTCACTGGTACCAAGAGGGCCAACATGGGACCTCGCGTGGAGGAGGAGGCCAGCTGGATGAAATGATGGAAGGGGGTTGTGCTAGCCGCACAGTGTTGGCTTCTCATGTCTCCAAAGGCGAGTTCGTTACCATCACTGTGTGTTTCCCTGTCGGTCTGAACACCTTTACTCTGGGCTTGGTAACGGCCGCTCTACCTTTAACAAAGGCCAACTGGAAGCCTGAAACGAGACTGCAGTAACTGGGAAACAGAAAATGGCTCCCACTTCCAAGTAGAAAAAACAAAACAGGGTGAAAGAGGTCTGAGAGCTGACTCCAGGTCCGTCTGGATGGACGAGCAGTCCCGGCCCCTGCGCCAGCGGCCGACCAGCTCTCTGCAAGCGAGCGCTTCAATAAACACGTGGGGAGCACTTACCCGGTCTCTGCGATGATCTCCGGGGCCACGTACGTCGGGGTGCCGCAGACCGTGTACAGGGGGCCGTCCACAATGGTGGCCAGCCCGAAGTCGCCCAGCTTCAGCGATTTGCTGCCGTCTTGGTGTTCGTACACCTGATGTGAAAGTCAAAGGGAAGTCGCCTTAACCGAGAGCTCAGAGCTCTCCCCGAAGAAACGGGGGGCCTTGTGGTTCAGACGGAATGCATCTTCCAGAAAACATCGGACAATTATGCAAGGATAGACACACAAGGACAGCTTTCTTCAGATCACGGCAGAATTAGAAACAGGACAAACACCCAGCACACGGGACTCTGTCAAGTCAATGATGGCACACTCATACCACAGGACGCTCCAACACCAACAACTCGGGTGTGAACTCGTATTCACTGAGGTGGGTTACGCTTGGAAGCCAGGACAGCAGATTTCGGACTGGTCTGCGTTAAAAGTCTATTAAAGCAAAAATACGAATGAAGGAAATGAGAGCCCATGGTGTGTCTGTCTCTGGGTAGCAGAATTATGGGAGTACTTTCTTTCTTTTGCTTCTCTGTAGCTGACGTTTCTATAATTAAAGCTGATTTGCATGATACAATGAAATACAGAAAGTCTCTAGTGAATTATCTCCAACTCCTGAAAATAATTACCTCTTCATTTTAATATAGGAAGCTTTAAAAAGGCAGTCCTTTCATAATTGAACAGAAAAATCTACATGTATATTAAAATACTTTATTTCTTAAAATAAGTAATGGAAAGGGATATTAACATTGCGTTTCACCGGTGGCAATTTGGAAAGATTTACCAAGTGCAGGGTCAACATTCTGTCCAGGTTTCCTTACTAAGGCAGTAAAAGTCCGCCTTTCACCCAACAAATTAAGAAAAGGATGCATGTGACTGACTGCAGGCATTCACGCTGCTTTACTTCTAGCCCAGGACCAAACCAAATAGCTCTTCTCAGAAAGTATCCCAAACAACCTCTATTATTTCAAAGAAAAGATCAAAAGGCATTCAGAATTGTGACTCAGTGCCCCCCACTGGAATCAATAAGATGAAGAAGGCAACCGGGAAAGGCAGGAGATGCCTCAAGGAAAGGATGACATTTTCCATGGACATCAAAACACCTCTCCCGGCCAGCCGAGGCCTCCGCGTCCTTGTCACCGCCCACGGTCCCGTGGACGTGCCTCAGCAGGCCGGCCCTCCCGCACAGCAAGGCGTCCCCGGCCCAGGAGCACCGCTGCCGCTCACAGGCCGTGCGGCCTTCCTTGGGAAAGAGCCCCTCCCCTTCTCGTCCCGCGGCCGCACAGAGTGCACATGTTTGGCCGGCGAAGCTGCGGCATCAGCAACAATCGTCTGGATCTAACTGTTTTGGCAAAGTCGGCCAGAGCCTCCTCTCCGGAGAGACTGCGTCTTTTCTGGGCAGAAAAACATTCTTCTCCCTTTTCTCCACACCCACACTCAGAACACGGAGCCCTCTCCCTGAGGGCATGACCGGGGACAAGTGCTGTTACTGGGCTTGTTACGGTAAGCATGCCCGAATGTCCTTCCCAGATGCGGCTTTGCCCGGCTGTCATCGGGGATGGACACTGTCCCCCCTTACTTGGACGGAGCAGCTGTCCAGCCCTGGTCAGCACAAACAAGTCTGGGTCACAAACTTGAAGGAATCAGAGCCGCAGAGCACAGCATCGTGCCCAGCCCGGATGAATGTTCTTAAGCAAAAGAAATCCCTAAATTTCAGTTTTTGCGTGTCAGCCATTCTGGTCCTCCAATGACAAGCAAATGTTTTTACGAAAAGAAATCTAGGATGAAAATATCGAGTCGATCATTAGGTTTATTCCCCAGAAAGAACCAAATTCGTTACTTCCTTAACTCCGTGTTGTGGCCGATAACCTTTCTAAAACGCAAAGTAATCTTCGCTTTATGTTCTGGGAGGCCCACACGTTTACAGCAGACGTTTTGTGAGGCTGTGCCGATTTCAATGTTCACAACACCGTTTATGCAGGAATCTTGTGTTTTTTCCTAAACATAAGAATGTTTATTATTTTTTATTTTTATTTTTTATCCTCACCCGAGGACATTTTTGTATTTATCTTCAGATAGAGCGGGAGGGAGGAAGGGAGGAAGAGGGAGAGAGAAACATCAATGTGAGAGAAACACATCGACCAGTTGCCACCCACACAACCCCAACTGGGGCCGGGGACAAACTGCAACCGAGGTACGTGCCCTTAGCGGGAACCGAACCTGGGACTCTGGTCCGCGGGCCGACGCTCTAACCGCTGAGCCAAACCGGCCAGGGCAAAACATAAGAATGTTTAGCAATCACCTAAGTCTGTTCAAGAGTTGGACAAAAGCAGATGTTGGCAGATCTAGTCATAAGTTACATCTTAGTTCTTAATATGACCACGTAATTCTCCTAGTTTATTATGATTATTTTTAACCCTCACTCCAGGATATGTTTGTACTGAGTTTTAGAGAGAGAGAGGAAGGCAAAGAGACACAGAGAGAGAAACACTGATGTGAGACACATCGATCAGTTCTCCTGCATGCACCCTGACCAAGGGTTGAACTTGCAACCTAGGTATGTGCCCTGACTGGGAATCAAAACTGCAGCCTTTGGGTCTACTAGAAGCTGCTGCAACCAACTGAACCACCTGGCCAGGTAACCATGTAATTCTCTTACAAAAAGCGAGGTTTTATATTTGAACATCTACATTTTGATAGGAATTCTATCTTACACATACATATACCATTTATATTAACATAGCTGAACAATAAAATTCAAAGTTTCAATAACTAAGAAAAAAAATCACTAAAATCGTACCTAAAATAAAGAAAATGAGGATTACCTAAGAGTAACACTACTTCTTAAACCAGTACAATTCAAGTGAAATGTCTAGAATCTATCATTTTGATGCCTTTTTCCCTCTCCTAATCACTTCTACAGCGGCCCCCCCGTTTGCTTCGGAAACTGCATCGTAGAACTTGCATGAACATAACAATGTTACAGGGATGCTTATGAGAGACAATAGAGCTTCGAGACAAAGGCCTAACCCGTGTAACTGAATACATTTGTACACACAACTATGTTAGAAATGCTTCAGCAAAAATGTTTTTTGCAGGTGAATAAATGTCCAGACCTCTAGCTTAGAATTCTGTTGAACTTACTTACTGTCAGGCAGAAACAAGGTTGCTTTGGGTGTTTCTCTGTCCACACTGTGGGAGAAGGATTCAGAGGAATATATTCGTCTCTCCAATGGAGAGCGCCTCTCCTCTGCGTGTAATGAGCCTAGCTCACCACGGGCGCCTACGCTCACCCTCGTCTATTCCCAAGCCAATCACAGAGGGGCATGATAAGGCCATTTAACAAAGTAATTAAAACTGTGTTAAAATCACAGACTGCTAAATACATCTGTTTCAAACGATATATGTACACACACACACTCAGAGTCACAAAATCATATCCAGAAAGTAGGGTCCCAAGTGGAAGCTATAAATTTACTTCGAACTAAGTTTTTAATTAAAAGTTCGGAATCGGAAAAGTGTCTAACAAGCCTGCATTTAAAACGCTGAGCCCTTCCTTGGCTTACGCCGCTCTCTGAACCGATTCTGGCTTTGTTCTTCTGCGTGTCTCCGCTCCCTGACCATCTTCCAGAAAGGACATTCATAGGCTGCAGGTCTGGGGCTTGGTCAGCCTGTTCCAGCAAATCAGTTCTGGTGTAAGAAGAACTTTCTGCTCTAGCTGTATTTTAAAGCCTTCATAAAACGCAACTCACACGTGAAGTGGGACTACATTCATTGTCAATCACGGAGTATTCACAACATGAGATATCATTTAATGTTCATCCCAGGCCCTTTAAATACTATAGATGTTCTCCCACATTCTAAATGCCGAGGGGCTATTAAAGAGATGAGGATTAGTGCAAATTACCCAGTATGTAGTGCTTTCACTGCTTTAACTAAGCAATAAAACTGTGGGGCTGTGCAACCCTAATTGAATGCAGCCCCCGTTACTGGGGCTGCCATATGCAGCCGATTACCGTACAGACTGTCAGGACTCGGCAAGCTCCACTTGTGATCATTGCAGATGGCTGCAGTCAGAGAAGTTGTTCTCCAGGGTTTATTATATGGCTATAAAGACATCTCATGATTTGACAGACTAAAAGTGTTAAATGGCAACAATTATGAAAAAGGTTCCAATTAAAAGCTCAAGGCATGTTCTACCAAGACTAGATGTAGTGAAAGGGCAGGGATTCGATTTTCGGCACACTGGTGTCTTTACCCAAGGTGTTCCTTTTTTAAGGGAGAATTCTCGTTGTGTTTGTCATTCATTTCGGGTTTCGCAGGAGCTGTGACTCGCTGAACAATCAATGTTTGGGCATATGTCTGATTTCCCATGGATCAGAAATTGACACCATTTGGAAAAGTTATTTGAGAAATAAAAATGTTAATATAAGTCGTAAAATGCAGCCAGTAACCATAAAGCAAGATGAAGGTTCACAGATAACCCGAGCCCAATGTTTTCGGTAATCCCCGTGATAGAAAACCAGCGGTGGCTAATGTCAGAGGTGTTGGAACAAACATAGTTCTCAGCGTTGCTGGGAATTCAAGGATGACCCTGTTGAAATCTGGAGAATGAATCACTCGTAGCCACTAACCTATTTTTTTTTTTTTTTTTTTACACCAATGAGCTCAATAGGTACTAAAAATTAATTCACCAAATAAAATTGCAGAAAAGAGGTATGAAATCAACAAAGCCATGAAAAAAAATCGATTTACTTTTTAACAAATATGGTACTCCGTTAAAAAGACATTGATTTTCCTCTGGCCACAGTATATGGCCTTTATGATTCTTTCTAAGGGAAATGGATTAAATTTAAACCTTTAATCTTCAAGAAGTAAAATATAACAATATCTATACAGGGAATTATTTTGCAAAATGTACTTATGGTCCATATACTTTAGAATTAAACCTCCTGGAAAAAATAAATTATTACAAAAAGCAAACCCATTAAATACCCACATATAAAATCTTTATGAAATCAAGAGTTAAATTAAATAATAAAAATAACAAAAGTTTTATAGACGTCAGAAAGAAGTAGTCAGAAAGGGTGTAATAATATTAGAGGAAGAAAGAAAGTCGTTTTGCGGAGTGTCACACTAGAGATGTCTGGGAAGACGGAGAAGTGAATGGAAACTGCAGAAAACTGGATTCTCATCCTCACTTTAAAACAGTAATGAAACTGTCTAAAAAGGAGTTCCACGCAGCTGCCATGAGATGCATAAAACGTGCACATTCTGAATTCTGTTAGCAATTGTATAATCCTAAGATTCTGCTAAAACTTGGGGAGTCAACCTCACTGCAATTTTTAAAAACTGTATTACTTTTTTGTCACACAAGTCATACCCAATATAGAATCATGGGAAAATTACAAAAGACAGAGAATGACAGAGAAAAGGAATTAAACACACGTATATCCTTGACACCTAGAAATAACCATTCTTAACATTTTGAAGTATGGACTTTCAGAACTTTCTTTCTGTCTCGTTCTTGCTTTTCTGTTTCCAGAGGATAAAAGGGAATAAACACATGTCGACATCATGATTTTTAGTGGCTGCTGGATACTCTATTGTTTAGATACACCACAATAATAATCCCAACAACTATCCCCACTGCCATTTATTGAGTACACAGGGTGTGCCAGCCATCCGGTTAAGAACGTCACACTGATTGTCCCATTTGATCTTCACAAGAACCCTATTAAGCAATCTTACTGATATTTTGCAGATGAAATAAGCAAGGCTCAGAGATGTTAAAAGATTTGCCCAATGTTAGACAGCTAACAAGTGGCAGAGCCAGAATGGAAGCTCAGGTGTATCTGAGTCCGTGCTTCTAACTAGTATGTCCTCCTGTCTCCTTATCATGCCTTTATTTTATTGATTAGTGCCTAATGTAAGTTGCATTTCTACAAGTAGAATTACTTGGTCACAGTACATGTATTTTTTAAGGCTTTGGTTATATATTGCCAAATTACAATTACCTTTCAGAAAGGCTCTATCAAGTTATTCTTACACCAGTACATATGAGATGACTGATATCCTTATAACTATGCCAACACTGTATATTATTATTATTAATCTTTGCTCGTCCAATAAGCCCATGCCATTTTAAAATGAAATGAATGAGAGGTGGCTCGAGGCAGGCTGGAGAACAGGTTGCACTCACCACTTCAGTGAGTCACCACTGTCACTGGGGAGATGGAGGGGCCAGGTCTGGGCTCGCAGGTTTGGATGTTTCTTACATCAACAATGTGAAGTTCTGAGACTTGGAAGATGATGGCAGATTAGGTGGAAGCTACACTCGCCTCCTCCCAGGACTTTCCGCACACACCCAGGCCCAGCAGAGGGAGCCACAAGCTGAGGATCACTGACAGCACCAATCAGGTTGCCCAGGGCCAGAAAGAGGCAGTGTCTGACATTGGCCTCTACCAGAGCCCTTCCAAAGAAGTCCAAAATCAATACACCCCGTGGCCTGCTCCAGACAACAGAGCAGGGTCCAATAAACTTCACGAGCAGTGTGTCCACAGGGAGATCTCAGCAGGTACCGAACCCCGCTGAGGCAAATTCCCCTTCATGTGATCAGCACCTGCACAGAGCCTGCATACCGTGTTGGTGGTTGAGCCTCACATCCAACCAGCCTGAGGGTTGATCCAATGCATAAATGGGCCAATAGCAATCAAGATTAAATTACAACAGGAGGGTCCACACAATGTGCACAAGGGACATCACCCAGCTCAGGTGATCAGGGAAACTGTGCCACTGGGTCCCACAGGTCACCTAAGACCACCCTACCAAGACTGGCAGTCATAGCAGATATACCTAATACATACAAACAAACACAAAGAGGAAGCCAAAATAAAGAGACAAAGAAATAGGCCTAAAATGAAGCAACAAGAGAATTATCGAGAAGAGCTAAATGAAATGGAGGTAAGCAATTTAAGATATAGAGTTCAGAGTAATGATTATAAGGATGCTCAACAGCATAGAAAGGGACATACAAATTGTAAAAAAGGACCAGTCAGAAATGAAGATTCCTGTATCTTAAATAAAGAATACACTGGAAGAAATAAACACTAGGCTCTATGAAGCAGAGGATTAAATCAGCAATTTGGATGAAAAGGTAGGAAAAAACACCCAATCAGAGCAGCAAAAAGAAAAATTAATTAAAAAAAAAAAAAAAAAAGGATAGTTTAAGGGACCTCTGGGACAATATGAAATATAACAACATCCATGTCATAGGGGTACCAAAAGGAGAAGAGAGAGAGCAAGAATCGAAAACGTATTTGAAGAAATATTGACTGAAAACTTCCCTAACCTGGTAAAGGAAAAAGACATAAAAGTCCAGGAAGCACAGAGAGTCCCAAACTAGATGGATCCAAAGAGGTCCACACCAAGATGCATCATAATTAAAATGGCAAAAGTTAAAGACAAAGAGAGAATCTTAAAAGCCACAAGAGAGAAGCAGTCAGTTACCTACAATGGAGCTCCCATTAGGCTGTCAGCTGATTTCTCAACATAAACACTTCAGGCCAGAAGGGATTAGCATGAAACATTCAAAGGAATGAAAAGCAAGGACCTACACAACCAAGGCTACTTTACCCATCAAAGCTATCATTTAAAACTGAAGGAGAAATAAAGAGCTTCCCAGATAAGAGAAAGCTAGAGGAGTTTGTTACCACCAAACCAGTATTACAAGAAATGTTAAAGGGCTTGTTTTAAGAAGAAGAGGTAAAAGAAGAAGGAGAAGGAGGAGGAGGAGGAGAAGGAGGAGGAGGAGGAGGAGGAGGAGGAGAAAATACAAAGAAACAGTTAAAAAAACAAAATGGTAATAAATACATACCTAACAATAATCACTTTAAATGTAAATGGCTTAAATTATCCAATAAAAAACATAATGTCACTCAATGTATAAGACAACAAAACACACCCTGGATGGTTGGATGGTATGGCTCAGTTGGTGGACTGATGTCCCATGCACTGAGAGGTCATGGGTTCGATTCCTGGTCAGAGCATATGCCTGTCCCTAGTATGGAGGGTGTGCAGAGGCAGCTGATTGGTGTTTCTTTCTCAAATCAATAAAAACATATTTTTTAAAAAGGGAAACAAGACCTATTTATATGCTGTCTTCAAGAGAACCACCTCACAATGAAAGATACACACAGACCAAAAATAAAAGGATGGAAAAAGATATTTCATGCAATAAAAAGAAAAAAAAAGCTGGAGTAGCAATACTTATATCTGACAAAATAGAATTTAAAATAAAGGCTATAGTAAGACACAAAAGAAGACACTACATAATAATAAAGAGAGCAATCCAACAAGAGGACATAACCCTTGTAAATATGCACCCAACACAGGAGCACCTAAGTATGCAAAGCAAAACTTGATGGATATAAAGGGAGAGACTGGCAGTAATACAATTATAGTAGGGGATTTTAATACCCCATTGACATCAGTGGATAGATCTTCCAGACAGAAAATCAACAAGTAGACAGTGGCCTTAAATAACACACTAGATCAAGTGGACTTAATTGATATCTTCAGAGCATTTCACCCCAAAGCAGCAGAATACACATTGTTTCAAGTGCCCATGGATCGTTTTTTAGGATAGACCACATGTTAGGATGCAAAAAAAGTTTCAATACATTTAAGAAGGCTGAAATCATATTAAGCATCTTCTCTGACCATAATGTTATGAAACTTAAAATCTATCACAAGAAGAAAATGGAAAAAACACAAAGACATGGAGACTAAATAACATATTACTAAATGAATGGGTTAGCAATGAGATCAGGAAGAAATCAAAAGATACCTTGAAACAAGTGAAAATGAGAACACTTGAACCCAAAATCTGTGCGACACTGGGAAAGCGGGCTTAAGAAGGAAATTCATAGCATTACAGGCCTATTTCAAGAGACAAAAGCTCAAATAAACATCTAACTTTACACTTAAAGGAACTTGAAATAGAACCAAAAAACAAAGCCCAGCTGAGTAGAAGGGAGGAAATAATAAAGATCAGACTAGGAATAAATGAAATAGAGTCTAATAAAACAATACAAAAGACCAGTGAAACCAAGAGCTGGTTCTTTGAGAAGATAAACAAGATTGACAAAACTTTAACAAGACTCACCAAGAAAAAAGAGAGAGGACCCAAATAAATAAAATCAGAAATGAAAGAGGAGAAGTAACAAATGACACCAAAGAAATACAAAGGATTGTAAGAAAATATTATAAACAACTCTATGCCAACAAATTGCACAGTCTGGAAGAAATGGATAAATTCCTAGAAACATAGAATCTTCCAAAACTAAATCAGGAGGAATGAGAAAATCTGAATAGATAGATTACAACTAGTGAAACTGAAGCAGTAATAAAAAATGTTCACACAAACAAAAGCCCTGGACCGGGTGGCTTTACAGTTGAATTTTACCAAACATTCAAAGAACTAATACCTATCTTTCTCCAGCTATTCCAAAAAATTCAAGAGGAGGGAAGACTCCTACGCTCATTTTACGAGGCCAACATTATCCTAATTCCAAAACCAGATAAAGAGAGAAAATTATAGGCCAATATCCCTGATGAACATAGATGCTAAAATCTACAACAAAATATTAGCAAACTGAATCCAGCAATGCATTAAGAAAATCATACACCATGATCAAGTGGGATTTATTCCGGGATGCAAGTTTCATACACTATCCGCAAAATAATAAGAATGATACATTATATAAGCAAAATGAAGGAAAAAAACCATATGATCATATCAATAGATACAGAAAAATTATTTGATAAAATCCAGCACCCATTTTGATAAAAACTCTCAGCCAGTTGGGAATAGAGGGAACATACCTCAACATAATAAAGACCATATGTGACAAACCTGCAGCCAACATCATACCCAATGGGCAAAACCTATAAGCATTCCTCTTAAGATCAGGAGCTAGACAAGGATGTCAGCTTTCACCACTCTTATTCAACATAGCGCTGGAAATTCTAGCCACAGCAATCAGACAAGAAGAAATGAAAGGCACACAAATTGGACAGGAAGAAGTAAAACTGTCATTATTTTCAGATGACATGATACTGTATAGAGTGAACCCTGAAGATTTCATGAAAAAATTATTAGAACTGATCAATGAATTCAGTAAAGTAGCAGGATACAAAATAAATATACAGAAATCAGTTGCAGTTTTATAACCCAATAATGAACTATCAGAAAGGAAAACTAAGAAAACAATCCCATTAACTATTGCTTCAAAAATTAGAATAAAATACCTAGGAACAATCAAGGATGTAAAAGAGCTGAACTCAGAAAATTATAAGCCACTGAAGAAAGAAACTGAGGAAGATACAAATAACTGGAAGCATATACCATGTTCATTAGTTGGAAAAATTAACATCATTAAAATGTCCGTACTACCCAAAGTAATCTCCATTTTCAATGTAATTCAATCAATGACGTATTTCACAGAACTAGAACAAATATTCTGAAGTTTATATGGAACTACAAAAGACCCCAAATACCAACAGCAGTCTTGAGAAAGAAGAACTTAGTTGAAGTAATCACTCTACCTGATAACCAAACTATGCTACAAGGCCATAGTAATCAAAACAGCATGGTACTGGCATAAAAAAAAAAGACATATAGATCAATGAAGCAGAATAGAGAGCCCAGAAATAAACCTTTGCCTTTATGGTCATCTAATATTAGACAAAGGAGGCAAGAATATACAATGGGCTATTGTATATCCTTGATACAGTTTTACTTCTTCCTGTCCAATTTGTGTGCCTTTCGTTTCTTCTTGTCTGATTGCTGTGGCTAGAATTTCCAGTGCTATGTTGAATAAGAGTGGTGAAAGCTGACATCCTTGTCTAGTACCTGATCTTAATATATAGTCTATTCAATAAATGGTGTTGTGAAAATTAGATAGATATATGCAAAAATGAAACTAGACCACCTTCTTACACCACATACAAGAATAAACTCAACATGGATTAAAGACTTAAATGTTAGACTCAAAACCATAAAAATCCTAGAGGAAAACATAGGCAGTAATTCTCAGACATTTCTCATAGCAATATTTTTTTTCTGACATATCTTCTTGGGCAAGGGAAACAAACAAACAAATAAACCCATGGGACTATATCAAATTAAAGAGTTTTTTCCACAGAAAAAGAAATAATCAACAAAGTGAAAAGACAACCCACGGAATGGGAGAATATATTCACCAATGACACAACTGATAAGGGGTTAATATCCAAAATGAATAAAGAACTTATAAAACAACACCAATAAAACAAACAAGCAATTAAAAATTGGGCAAAGGACCTGAATAGACACCTCTCCAAAGAGGACATACAGATGTCCAAAAGACATATGAAAAGATGCTCAATGTCACTAATCATCAGAGAGATGCAAATTAAAACCACAATGAGATATCACCTCACACTTGTCTGAATGGTTATCAATAAATCCACAAACAACAAGTGTTGGTGAGGATGTGGAGAAAAGGGAACCCTTGTGCACTATTGGTGGGAATGTAGATTGGTGTGGTCACTGTGGAAAGCAATAAGGAGTTAACTCAAAAAATTAAAAATGGAACTGCCTATGACCCAGTGATTCCACTTCGGGAATATGTCCTTAGAAAGCCGAAACACTAATTTGAAAGAATATGTGCACCCCTACGTTCATTGCAGCGTTATTTACAATAGTCAACATCTGGAAACAGCCCAAGTGTCCACCAGTAGATGAGTGGATAAAAAAGCTACGGGAACCCGGCTGGTGTGGCTCAGTGGCCGAGCGTCGACCCATGCACCAAGAGGTCACCAGTTTGATTCTCGGTCAGGGCACATGCCCAGATTGTGGGCCCAGTCCCCAGTGGGGGGCATGCAGGAGGCGGCCAATCGATGTTCTCTCTCATCGACGTTTCTATCTCTCTCTCCCTCTCCCTTCCTCTCTCTCTAAAATCAATAAAGAAAAAAAAATCTATTATGGTTGCTTCTATCGATGAAGGAGACTTCTCCATCTTTGTCTACTCGTCTGTGTCCTCTCTCTTTAAAAAAAAAAAAAAAAAAGCTGTGGGACATTTACACAATGGTATACTACTCGGATATAAAAAATAAGACAATCTTATCCTTTGCGACAGCATGGAGGGACCTGGAGAGTATTATGCAAAGTGAAAAAAGCCAGTCAGAGAAAAACAAGTACCATATGATTTCACTCATATGTGGAATTTAATGAATAAACTGAATTGCCAAGCAAAACAGAGACAGACTCATGGATGGAGAGCAGGCAGACAGCTCTGGGGGTGAGGGTGGGTTAGGGGGATTAAGCAAAAAAGAAAAGGAAGAAGAGAGCAAGAACTCACGGACACCACGCAGCAGTGTGGTGACTGCAGCAGGGAAGGGCGTGTGGAGGTGGGAGAGGGTACAGTGGGCATAAGTGGTAATGGAAAAATAAATACATAAAATAAAGAAAAAAGTAAAACAAAATTCATAGAACCATACACCAATAGAATAAATAAAGTGAAAGGAGTGATACTCAGTCCTTCACGAGAGAAGAATGAGAGTGGGCCGGGCAGATGCAGACGGACCCAGACGGCACACTGCACGGTGCTCCCTGTCTTCTCCCCAACAGAAACACGTGTCCGTGGAGAAGGGCCCTCCGTGTACGTTGAGTGTAGTAACTGACACATTAACGTACTAAATAATTTGGGGGCAAATACTGCGTTCTTCTTGATTCCCTCGCCTTTAAACTGTATTCAGACAGCATACTTTTTTTGTTAACACCTGTGAAAACGATCATTCGGTTTCTGCTCGGACATGGCAAATGACGATAAGCTCCCTGTAATAAAGGACACTTCGTTTTCAAACAGGTGTACTTATGTGAAAGTGTTTCTTAGCTGAACCTCAAATCCCTCACCCGTGAACGTCTCCTGTTTAGTGTGAGGTTGGTGCTCTCAAATACACCACAAAAAGTTCCCCATCTTCCACCTGGAGCCTTTCACACGTTTGATGAGCGTCACCATGTCACCATGCCCTGCTTCTCACACCCTCTCTGGCTGGGCTCCGGGCTCCTGGTCTGGCGTGGTCGGTGCCCTCGCCATAGGGGTCGCGTGTGTGAGCAGGCAGTGGGATCTCTTGATGGCGACATCCCCTCAGTGAAAGGAGTCTAAGGCATGTTAGTGTCTTCTGTAGCCGTGTCACTGGGACTCACACCACACTGACGTTCAACCACCAGCCTTTGACCAGGCGGGGCGAGCTCTCCCAATACTGCCTTTCTGCGATGATCACGGACAACTCCACCTAAGTGACAGTCCGTACGGGTTTATGTTGATTTCCTGTTGGACTTTCTCTTACTGATTTGGACCTTCACAAAGCTGAAGATACTTTTGGATCTTAATTCTGTCATTTGATACAATCCACTTCCCATCTTCACTTCAGCTCACTGGTAACGCTGACCAGGGCAGGGCTAGGGACAGACTCCTGTGAGGCCTGTGGCCCCTTACTCTGGGTAATCCCCAATCTATCAACCAAGTCTGGTGGCTCAAGTGCACAGTACAACAGACTGACCACAAATCCACTCAACTGTGACTGTCCATGTGGCCTCTACACAAATGTGTGGCACCTGCCTTGTCTACCAGTGCAGCTGGCTATCCTACAAAATGGGTTTATTTTGGGATTATGAGATGGGATTAAAGGAGAGTAAATTTGCTGTTTTGTGAGCTCGGCATTGGCTGGAACTGGAAGTTAAGAAGAGTCGGGGCCAAACCTATGGTCATCACTTGGGGAAACAGGATACAGCCCACTTAGTAAAAATGAGGGTCATGAACTACGCATGCCCTCTTTGATGGGCAGCTAGGAGCAGGTACAGACTTTCTAAAAGAAAATTTCTGACCAAAAGAGATATTTTCTGAACATAAATTTTATATTTTAAGAAAATGACTGTGTGTATTTCTGGAATCTAATAAAAACTAGGGATGTGAGTTATATTTTTGCCAGTAAAGACTTTAATTTTCCTAAGGAAGTGGTACCTGCATACACATTTTTAAAAGACCCCACACCCCCAGCTCCCTGGGAGAAATACCTGCAGCTGATGATGAATTCTGAGGCCAAGGCTACAAGCTTGCCATCTAGTGGTGAGTTGTGTAAAATGAAGGCAGTTGATCTTGGGAAGATAATTTTTTTTTTTCTGTTTGTTTTTTGGAAAAAGCAAAAGGTTCCTTTTAGTCATAAATTACCATGCACGCACACACACACACACACACACACACACACACACACACACACCATGGTCCCGTGCCTAAGTGCAGCTGGGGAAATAACACTTTCTCTTCCCACTCAGTGACGTTCAGACTGACGTCAACCTGAGTCCTCAATGTAAGACAAGTTGAGAAATGACTTGGACATGTCATGTTGGGTCTGTCCTCTACTCTGTGAAGAATTATCACTCGTTCACTCTCTTGTCTAACCTCATCCATTCTCTCATCCACTTGTCACTCATCCATACAATTAGTAAGCATCAGGCCTGACAAAGCAAAATGAACCACATAAAATCTTTGGCATAATTCACTTGTTAAAAAAACATAGTGCCCTGGACATGTGGCTTAGTTGGTTGGAGCACTGTCCTGTACACCAAAAGTCTGCAGGTTCGATTCCCCGCAGGGCACCTAGGTTGCAGGTTCCATCCTAGGTCATGGTTCGTGCAGCGAGGAAGCTGACTGATGTTTCTCTCTCACATTGATGTTCTCTCTCTCTCTCTCAAATTCATGTCCTCAGGCGAGGATAAAGCAAAAAGAAAAACACTCAGTAACGATACAATAATAAAATTGTAAAAGATATTCAATTCCCAATTTTCACCTAAAATGTGGCTGGAAACATCACTGCAAATCAAATCACATGTTCTCATTAAAACGCTCTGAGCTGACCAAATACTTAGAGTTGAACAAATCATTCATATTATCACAATAGATCCTTAGCTACAACATTTTTACATTGTTCTATAAGAATTAAAAAATGCTAAAGTTCTGGGTATATAATGATACTACATAAAATGAAATTTATAGCTGAATTACCATTTATAAATAATACTTTGCTAGTTATAACAAGCACCTAACTAGCAAAAATCTTGTTAGTAGCCTACAAATTTAGAAGTTTTTTTGAGGTCTCAAAAAAACAGCAATGAAAATTATGCAGTGAGGCCTTTTCATTTATTGGCAAATTTCTCTGTAATAAAAAAATAGATTTAAAATCTTTATATTAGATTTATTATAGCATTTTTCAAAAATAGTCTTCAGTTCCACTTTTTGCCACAATATAGCAAGTCCACGCGTGTAAACAGTAAAAATTTTAAGAACAATATAAAAAAAAAATGAAAGGTAACTTTTACAATATACAATTTTGTTGTTAAAAGTTTTATTTTTCAGAATATTTTAATTTTTATTACAAATAAAAGGGGAATAAAAAGAAAGGGAATTTGCCCGCCTGGTGTGGCTCAGTGGTTGAGCATTGACCCATGCGCCAAGAGGTCACTGGTTCGATTCCCGGTCAGGACACATGCCCAGGCTGTGGGCCCGATCCCTAGTGGGGGGCATGCAGGAGGCAGCCAATCGATGTTCTCTCTCCTCCATGTTTCTATCTCTCTCTCCCTCTCCCTTCCTCTCTCTCTAAAATCAATAAAGAAAAAAAAATGTTTTTAAAGAAAAAAGAAAGGGAACTTATAGTTACGTGTTATCTCTTTATCTTCATAAACCCCCTTAAAGGACGTTCAAAGGAGGCACGTGACGTGTTCGTGGCCGTAGCCAGAGGAAGAGTGCAGCCTGTGGTCTCGGACTTTGCCCACCTGCCTCTAAGTCCCGAGTGTGTGAATGTGTGTCCTGTGGCGGTTCTCTCTTCCACGTCAAGGTCAACAGAACGTAAACGCAACAGTCTCACGTGCAATTAGTGATGCCATCCTAATTCTGTTAAACTTCTTCTATTCTTCTACCTATTTTATCCCATAATCGCTTTATCACTGCAGACCTCGCCAACCCTTAACACTCTGCTATGGTAAAAAAATTACCATCCTACAGAAGCAGAATTACTTTAGTTTCTCATACATATATACTTTAAACCTAGATGGTGAATGACTACAATGGTGTGTGTGTGTGTGTGTGTGTGTGTGTGTGTGTGTATACATGTACGTATATATTTCACATTCTTACATTAAAAAAGAAGGAGGGGGAGACCCGTTTCTGAGTAAGGTAAAACATGCTGGAGTAGGCACGACACTTCGGCACCCTGTGCCTGTGGGTCAGCGCAAGGACACCCTACGGAGCCAGCCGGGCATCACAGAGCCAGCCAGCGCCCGGGTGAGAAGCAGAGCTGACCTGCAGAGGGGGAGGGAATTGAAACTTTAATTTTCAGTCACTGACTTTTCGGAGCTCGGAGAGGTTTTTAAACAAAGGCCCAGTTGTAAGCCTGGTCCCTTGGGACCGTCCCACATAATTCAGGGATAATGAGGGCAGCCGGGCAGAGCGCCTGCCGCACCAAGGCCCAGAGCAGAGGCGTGTTTAGGCTACGCGCTCGGCGACCTGCGGGGCAATCAGTCCCAACGCCGTCGTTTGACCTCAGCGGCCTTGATTAGCCAGCGGCTGCAAGACTACCGACATAATTGCAGTTAGCTAATTGCTTGTGTGTTTATTTCTTGAATGCCTATTTTTCCTCCTTGGACGTCGCTTCCATGAAGGCGCATGTCTGTCTTCCCTGGCACAAACCTAGCCCTCAGCAGGCCATACACTGCTCTGTCCCCAGCTCTGTGCAGTCCAGCGGCAAAGCTTGGCCTCGGAGTGGGCGGGGCTACGCTGAGACCTCGCCTCTTCAGCGGATGAGTTGCTACGGGCTTGGGCAGGTCTTTGGACTCCTAGGACTCAGTTTCCTTACCTGTGAAATGGGAGCGTTACAGAATTTACCCCATCCGGTTCCTGTGAGAATTCAGTGAAAGGATGAGTACACCGCCCTTGGCACACGATGCGCACACACGCGGGTCTGTAATAGCAGATTATCGGCCTCCCTGTGTACACGCGTCGGGCTGCTCATCGCTGCTGCACGCGTGGCCCCGAGTGGTGCGGGGCAGCCCGCGCACGCGCACCGTCAGCAGGCACCCCACTCGGATTCGGGAGGGCTGCGCGGAGGCTCAGAAGCGTGCATTCTTAGCAGGCATCTGGGAGCAATTCTGAGGTAGGGGTCTTTAGACCACCCTTGGAGAAACAGTGTTGTAGGAAGAGAATCCTCACTTCCCAGATTTCTGAAGATGGACAAGCTAATAGTCACATACAAGACTTAACTCCCGGGTTGAAAAGCAGAAGCAGAGGAAGAACTACCATCTTGGGGGGGCACCGAATCAGTTCACTAAAATTCCAGCCTGAAGAGCCAGCAGTTTGTTGCCCTCACTGTCACCAGGACAGCCCTCCAGGACTCATTTGCCTCCTCAGTCCTTCCCGGGACAGTCCCTAACAACAGACCCCGGGAGTGCTCATTGCTTGCAGGGAACTCTCCGGTGTCTTCCCAGAGACGGGGTTCACAGAAAGCAAACCAAATAGCTGTAAGGGGGTTAGAATGTCTCTGGCTTTAAAAAAAATTTTTTTTATCCTCACCCAAGGACATTTTTTCATTTATCTTCAGATGGAGCGGGAGGGAGAGAGTGAGGAAGAGAGAGAGAGAAACATTCATGTGAGAGAGACACATCGAGGGGCTGCCACCCACATGACCCCAACCGGGCCAGGGACAAACTGCAACCAAGGTACGTGCCCTTAGCAGGAACCGAACCCAGGTCTCTCCGGTCCACAGGCCGACGCTCTAACCGCTGAGCCAAACCGGCCAGGCCCTGTCTCTGGCTTTTAAAGTCAGTCTTCATCATGATGACTTTTATGCAGAGGGGTGGTGTCTTTAAACACTCATTGTGGTTTATTCTCTTAGCTTTCAGACCATATGGGGGTCGGCAGAAAAAGGTTTACAGTTGTTCGTCTGTGAAACAGGGAGTACATTCTTGTACTATTATTTATTCATTATTGCACCATTTTCCATACGAACAATGGTGAACCTACTTTTGCCTACCCCGGCATTGCCGGGGTGTAAATTTGGGAGACTAAGAGAAACTCTGAAAGGATTTCCTTGTCTTCAAGTAAAACTTGTTAACATAAAGCACTACAGATAAATCACATCCTTGTGAGTGTTCCTCATGCCCATCTCGACCCGGCCAGCGCCCGAGACCCCCGAGTTCCGTCCCCACCCCTCCTCGGGACTCCATGTGCGAATAAGGTGAGTGTCCTAACTCCGCATTAATTGTTCTAGAACCACAAAAAGGTTAGTTTCCAATAGCTACTGAAGGCCAGGGGGAACTAGCCTTCAGGTATTTTTTTTTTTTTAAGAGAGAAAAGAAAATAGAAAAGAAAAACAGGAGAGACATACTCGGATGGGGGAACTAGCCTTCAGGTATTTTTTTTTTAAAGAGAGAAAAGAAAATAGCAAAGGAAAACAGGAGAGACACAGTCGGATTCGCTCCTGAGGGCCTGGGACTGAGACGCCCTGCAGCTGCGTTTCTCTTACCAGCAGGTTCTCGGGCTTGATGTCGCGGTGGACGATGTTCAGGCTGTGCAGGTATTTGATGGCGCTGGCCAGGTTGTACAGCATCCCGCTGGCGTCGCGCTCCGTGTACTTGTTTGTGGACGTGATGGCGTCAAAGAGGTCTCCGCCCTGAGGAGAGAGCAGGGGCAGCAGCGGTCAGCAGGTGGCCCAGCGGAGCCGCCCTGAGAGCGACTGGCATGCCGCCAGGGGCCCGAAGGCTACATGCAGGCCTTGGGTTCCCAGGGCTTCTCCTGACACTGTCCTCTCAAGACCTGTGGGGATTTCTCTCTCTGCTGCAGAATCCGTCTGCTCCAGGGCTCGGAGAAAGAACCAGGGTGAGGACTCCGGCCATCAGACTCAGCCTTTTCACAGGCCCCGCCAGCATGGAGGGGCAGTGCCAGTCTCCAGGGCAGAGGCCTTGTGACACCTGGGTGTCCTGATGGCCTGTGGAACACGCCTCATACAACTGCCAGCAGTTCAAATTCAGAATGCTAATGTCCCCGCAGGAGAAAGGCAGTACTGCGAACCGCACCCTTCTGCCTGGTGCAATTCACACTCACACACACACACACACACACACACACACACTCATACAAACACACACACACTCACACACACACACACACACACACACTCTCATACACACACACATACACACTCATACAAACACACACACATACACACTCACACACACACACAAACACACACATGCACACTCACACACTCACGCACACACACACACACACTCTCATACAAACACACATACACACGCACGCACACACTCACACACACATACAAACACATGCATACTCACACACACACTCACACACATACACACACATGCACACTCACACTCACGCACACACACACACATACAACACACACATACAAACACACACATGCACACTCACACACGCACATTCACACACATGCACGCACACACACACACACACTCATGCACACACAGACACACACACAAACACACACACTCACACACACTCATACACATATACACACATACACACACGCACACTCACACATATACACACACACTCGTTCACACACACACACATTCACACACGCACTCACACACACACTCACACACATACACACACACACACACAAACACACACTCTCTCACACACACACGCACACACACACTCACACACACACTCACACTCACACAAACACACACACACACTCACTCACACACACACTCACACTCACACAATTTCCATCATCCTCCAGATGTAGCTTCTCGGGGTGGCATAGTGTTGGCTTTCTCGATAGTGTGCTTCTTTGTACGGAACAGAGGAAAGGACCAGACACTGTCATGTCAAAGAGGAGAAAGAGAGGGAGGGAGGAGGGTGGAGAAATGTCAAAGGAGGTTTTCCAAGGCCTTTGTTCACCTGCACTCTTGTACCCCTTGCCCCCGGCTGATTTGTTATTTGGCGAAACAGAATAATTTTAGGCTCCAATTTCAGTTCCATTTATGTGACCCGGGTCGGGAAACGGGTCTGATTTCCTAACAGTGTCTGCGTCCATCTTGCGTCGTGCGGTGTGCCAAGCCGCTGGGCACAGCAGCCAGGTGTGTGCACCTGTTACCTGGGATGCTCGGGACTTCACTTTTCTTTTTAAACAACACAAGCAGAAAATGCACTCACAGGCTAACAGTGTCCAGATCTCTCTGTGCGACCTGGCCTTCTGTGTTCTCCCTGTGCAACTTCTACCCGAGGCTCTCGCTGTCCGTTCAGCCTCAGAAGTTCCCAAAGTGTTGAAACACATCCTGTTTTTTCAGAATGAACACTTTCTCCCTGCATTTCCTGTTTCTCTCAAAGGCAAGGCTGCTGGAAATGGATTTGCAGGTGGTTTCCACGCCCCTCCGGGAGGCGGGATGTCCACTGCGGTCTGCGGTCTATGTGGCTAGCACCCTATGTGTGTGGGGCCCTTTTCCTAAGGACCCAGGCTCCAGGCACCCTGTCATCTCATTTCCTCTTCATCCTGAACAAAGCAGTCAACACAGCCAACCCATCTGTCCCTCAAGGCGTGCTTGGGTCCCATCCCTGGGCCATCCTATTCCACCACCGAGTGACGGTTCCTGTGCCTTCATCCCTGGGTTGCTGTGATGTGTTCTGATGGCCTGCACGGCCCCCGTGGGCTCCGTCCCCAAAGACTCCAGTGCACTGACTGTCACCTTCTCGCAGGGCATGGGGACATGGGCTTTCTTTCTCTTTGTAAGGAATCCGCATTCCCTGCCCATGGCTCCCCAGGGTCTGCCCCCACCTTCTCTGTAACTTGTCTGATCTCATCTCCTGCCACTGCCCAGACCTTCACGATCCCGGGTCAGCAACGCACGCCCAGGTCACGCTGTCCTCCTCCCTGTCCTCACTGGAGCTCCCTTCCTGGAATGTCCCCTGCGCTCCCTGTGTCCTTTTCACTCCGGCTGAACTCTTCGGGCCTGGCCACGGGCTGCCGCCCCACAAGTCTGCCTTCCTCCGTGCACAGACTCAGTTTGCTCGTGAACAGTGCTCCGGGCAAGGGCCAAAGTCCTGCTCCTAATGACTGGGGACTTTGACTTGTTTCAATCGTTTTGTAACCCTCACCCAAGGATATGCTTTTTTATTGGTTTTAGAGAGAGAGGAAGGGAGAGGGAGAGAGAGAGAGAGAGAAACATCAGGTGTGAGAGAAGCCCCAAATGGGGATCGAACCCACAAGCCAGGCACGTGCCCTGACCGGGAAACGGGCCGCGACCTTTGGTGGACAGGACAGCCACTGGGCCACACAGGCCTGGGCTGACTTTGACTTAGTAACGGTCATTTCACGCAGCACAGGCCTCGCTGCCCTGCAAGCAGGCTCTCCGGCACACCACCGGACGCTCAGCTGGAGAAGCACGGCCCCGGACACATTTCTCGGGGGAACTGCATGGGACGTTTCGGGCCAAGCCTGGCGTTGGCCTTCCTCCCAGACCTGGCCTCTCAGCAGTGCTGGGTCAGGCTGCACTTCAGGCTATGATCTAGTGGCCCTGCAGACCCGCTCTGGCCGCCGGACCACCGTGGTCACCGAGGGAAAACTCAGCCTGCTCGGGACACGAGGACCTCTCAGCGGCACTTAGCTATAGCCATCAGACTAAGCATGTGACAGACAGACCACTTTCCCACAGAATGTGTTCTAAGCTCTGGAGCCTTTGCCTCTTTTATTGCTCATCCTTAAATGTAACTCAGTCTTAGCTCTCTCAAACTCAGCCAGCGACGGGGAGCTAATCATTTTTTTTCTTTTAAATTCCTCACCCGAGGATATTTTTCTACCTATTATCAGATAGAGTGGGAGGGAGGGGGAGAGAGAGAGAGAGAGAGAGACATTGATGTGATAGAGCCACATTGACTGGTTGTCTCCCGCACAATCTGACCAGGGCCAGGGACGAACCACAACCGAGGTCCGTGCCCTTGACCGGAATCGAACCCGTGACTCATTGGTCCGCGGGCCAATGCTCTAATCACTGAGCCAAACTGGCCAGGGCGAGCTAATCATTTTTAACAGCACACAGAGGGGCACAGGAATGGTCTGAAGTTTTGGCTCTCTAAATGAACACCATTGTGAAACACTGTCCTTGGTCCTGGAGAAAGTGTCACTCACAACGTTGGGACTCACCAAACTTTGCCTGGTAATACAGGGCCAATACAAACATCTTCTGACTAAATGAAATCAACCCTTCGTTGTTGGGATAAATCTGTATCTCCCACAGCCTCAGATGTAACAGTAACCTCGTGTTACTACAGACAGCCCTCAGCTCTCCGAAAGAAAAACGTCCCCACCTGAAGTAGAAGAAGCAGGCTCTGTCTATAAAGATAAATAACCAGGAAGCTGGAAAAATACCAACAGATCTAAAGTAAAGCAACTTTGAATAATGAAAATGTAAAGGTCCCAGAGTGAACATTTTCTGATATAGTACCGGGGTGGTTTATGAAATGCTTTCATTGTTGCCCTGGCCGGTTTGGCTCAGCGGTTAGAGCGCCGGCCCAAGGACCACAGAGTTTCAGGTTCGATTCCAGTCAAGGGCACGGACTTCGGTTGCGGTTCGTTCCCGGTCCTGGTTGGGTCGTGCTGGAGGCGGTCAGTCGATGTGTCCCTCTCACATCAATGTTTCTCTCTCTTTCTCTCTCTCTCTCCCTCCCTCCCACTGTATCTGAAAATCATTGGAAAAATGTCCTCAGGTGAGGATTAAAAAAGAAAAAAGTAAATAAATGAAGAAATGCTTTCATCGTGTTTGGTCTTTACAGAAGGACAGCTCCCGTGCCACCGCGCTGCCCCCAAGTGCTGACCCGCCACCCAGGGCGCTCCAGGCGCTCAGACCGGGCACACCACGATCAGCAGGGGGCGCTAGTTCACGGCGGTCACGACCAGCGTGGGAATTCCGCGCACCGCCAGTTAGGGCGACACAGTACAGAGGGCTTGAGAAAAACAACTTCGTGGAAACTAGGCGCTCAGTGTTTGAACACTTCTCATTACTACACATTTCGAATATGGGAGGAGAGGGAATAGGCAAGTCATCTTTCACTCACATGCAATCGTTACCAGCATTTAGCCATTTCTATCGTCGGCGATTTAAGAGAATAAACACGTAATCGTACGTGGCGATGAGATGGCGACATTCACGGACAGCTGGTAGGCCCTTCACATTAGTGCCAGGACTGTGCTCTTTTCCCATGACATCGGTGACTGAAAGCTTAGCGCTCGGGTCTATGGGAATGGTGACACCTTTGGATGTCGTTCACGGAAAAGAGAGCAAGCTGTACTACGAGAACAGCGGCCATCACACTGCTATCGACTGCTGTGTGTCCCACAACCTGGAGGAAACCATTCCTCCCGTCCTCACAGCACCACTCCTGGGTAAGCACCACCATCTTACGCCCAGGAAACGGAGGCACAGAGAGGTACCCCAAGGCCAGGGCCCCATGCAGGCCAAGGCTGGCACTTGAACTCCCGTGGTATTATTCTAACATGAATACTCTTAACTACGATGCCATAGCATAGACATGAAGCAGAGTACTGATGGGAGGAAATGAAGTCCGGACTTAGTAGAAAAGCGCGGTGCCTTCACAGGCTCGCTGCTTCTTCCAGAGTACACACCTTTACCAGTTCCATGACCAGATACAGCTCGGTCGGCACGTCCATCTCTTCAATCAGAAGAACGATGTTGGGATGCTTCACTCTTCTTAGGATAGACACCTCACTCTGCACCATGTGCTCCTGTCCAGGGGAGAAGCGACCTGGTCAACACAGCCCGACACAGGAGCAGCTCACTGGCGTGACTTCAGTTACACTGCGTGACGTTCAAGGGGCATGTATTTCGGTAGAACAGAATGAGCGTATCTTTGATTCTGATATTCAGGTAGCCCAGAATTGTCAAAAGATATTGACGGTCCTTAGATGATGCTTATAGTTTCAGAACCCATCAGGACAGCTATAAAGTCCTGTCGAAGGAGGGAATATATATATATCCAGTAGTGGAAATAAACAAACAAGCCAATAAAGATAAGAAACAAAAATAACATCTATTCTAGCTCATTCTTACTCCAGGACTATTTATAAAAGAAAGTCATAATCTCATTAGGATATAACTTTCTATTCCACCGAAATGCAACAATTGGGGTGAATTTATGTTTATTGGGGAGCTGATCTCTGTTTCTACCCCCGGAATACCTGTATTTTCATAAGAATAAACTTTACACATACTTTGCCACGACATTTGCTTTTCTTGATAATTTTCAGAGCATATTCTCTAGCAGTTGACCTGCGAAGAGAAAAATTTAAAAAAACAACTTAATTTCAGATATATTCAATTATCTTGTTAAGGATTTATATCATATCCTTGCATCATGGTATAAATATTTCATTGATGACTCTCCTTTTCTTTTTAAAAAGAAACGCTGAGACCTCCAGGGTCAGAGCTGGTGCAGAGCGCCCGGCTTGGGCACAGAACCACCTGGCACCGTGGGCCGGCCTGGAAACTCCGCTGGCCACTTCGCTCCCTGCCCTCGCTCGGCTCGGAAGTGGTGTGATTGGGATGCCAACCAGATGTGGTTTCTCCCTCCCTCTTCCCAGTTCTCTCTCCAAGATGTGGGGCTGTGACCGTTTCTGAATGTTTCAGTCACACTGAAAACTCTCAAGGAGCTGGTCACCCTCTTCAGACGTGGGCTCAGGGTGCAAGCCGACAGGGTTTGCTAGAGAACTCACGGTGACGTGTTCAAGGTGCAGAAAGGGAACCGCTGTCCTCTGAGCTTTCTGTGACCTCCTGGGCCTTTTACAGCTGTCTCATTTCACAGAAGTAAAACGGAGGTGACAAAATCAACTCACTTCCCCAAAGCCACATGGCAGTGCTGAAAGCAGGCCTCTGAGCTTTTGGGGTTTCTACGCACACAGATCCCAGCCAGCCCTGCCCTGCTCCGCGGTGGGTGTGCAGGAAGAGTCCAGCCAAGCCGCTGCCTTAGAGCCGCTTCCTACCGCGTGTGAACGTGTCTGACACCTGCAGTGCCCCACCAGGCGTCTACTGTCCAAGGACACGATGCATACTTAACGACCGATAACCAACCACGACTTCACAAGCAGCACCTTTCATTTCGGGGGAAGCCGAGACAGCCCAGCCTTCTCCCGAGAGAGAGGGAGAGAGAGGAAGGGCCGTTTTAGGGATCCAATGAATACCTTGGGCGTGAGGTGATAAAGAATGAAATTTTAAAATAGGGCTTAAGGATCAGGACAGAAAATCAAGCAGGGGTTTCCCAGTTTTCTGGCTGGAGACAGTGACTGGCTCTCCACAGAGGATGAGGCCGACAGTAACAGTGAGTCTCCAGGGCATTTTAGACACCAGTCCTGACACTGGCTTCTAAAAATGCTTCTCCCACTCCACTTCCAGGCCCCTCCGTGGTGCTAGCTTGCAGAAAACAGTTAACATTGACCAAATTGTTGTAATTGTATCTGGTGAATAAAACCAGAATAAAATAATCCCTTGGAAGCCGATTTTCTCCACTAGAGGGCCTTTCAGCTCAGATGGATGAGAGAAGGTAATCCCCGCAGCCTCAGGGGGCCCTCCTGCAGAGATGTGGGGGCCAGAGGAAACCAATTGCTCCAGCCTCAGGGAGAAAGGGATTGAGAGGCCCCAGGATGTTGTTGATTAGATCTTTGTTGATTCTCCAGGCTCCAGGCCCCCCGCTGGGCAGACAGGCCCTGAAGGAGGAAGTGGGAGCTGGCCTGGGCTAAAGGCCGGCTTTGGGGCTCAGCCCCCACATAAACACCAGGGCCAGCAAGGCCACGGCGTGGGGCTGGAAAGCACCTCAGTGAGAGGGAAAGGAGAGAGCTGGCATCAGAAATGGAAACTGTACGGCAAACAGATAAACGAGACAGGGAAACGACTCCATTCAAAGGGATCCCTCACATCACAGGGGAGCCACAGGCTCTCCGGGTATCCCTCTGACAGTGCTTATGGAGATTTTGCAAATTTAGGAATACTTAATCAAGAGGAAAATGAGACACTGCAGTACTTCTGGATTCCGCTCTTCATGAATCACTAAAAAACTCTGATGTGCAAATCTGAGAGAATACACGAGCGATTTCCTCTCTGGTTTCAGAGGTTTCACCTGAGCCCAGCCGGTGTGGCTCAGTGGACTGAACGTCGTCCCGTGGACTGAGAGGTCCTGGTTCGATTCCCGGTCAGGGCACATGCCCGGGTTGTGGGCTCGGCCCCCAGTAGGGGGCGTGCAGGAGGCGGCCGATAGGTATTTCTCTCTCCCATCGATGTTCCTATCTCTCTCTCCCTTCCTCTCTCTCTAAAAAAATCAATAAAAACTTATTATAACGGGGGGAGGGAAAGGTTTCCCTTGATGGCCACAAGTCTGGGCTGTCGGACTGATGGCTCCGATAGAAGCTGCCGTCCCCAGAGGGCCAGAGGCGGCTGCAGCTGACACTCCCATTCCCCTCGGCACCGCCACAGAGCGGATGGACAGACAGGACAGTGGGATGTCCCCAGTTTGCCCTTTCACCCTCCACTTCCCTGGCATCAGTAACGTTCAAGCACTCAAAGCGAAGGGCTGGTGTGGGATCTGGGAAGACGTGGGATCCGGGGAGACGACCGCCATCCACAGCCGGGCACACAGGGGCAGCATCTCGGGGAGCTGCTGAGCTGGTTCCCAGGACCCCAAGCACCCCAGTTCTGGCCTGAGCCTGCCCCGTGTGGGAAATGCCTGCGAGCCTGAGGGGTCCTGGGGCTTAAGAGAAAAAAGGACCTCATGGGTTCACTGCACTGAATCTCACACAATCGGATTAAACTCTCAATTAGATTTACCCCATTTTATATCAGACAATGAGCCCACAGAAGACCACTAACATCAACTCTGCACATTTTCCTTCCGAGGCCTGGAGGGCAGAACTATAAAGTCGTCATAAAATCCTTATTACCGAGAGCACACGTGTGGAGGAGAGAAGCTGAGACTCACAATGAGCCTAAAAACAGGTGTCAGGGCTAAATGCATACCACAGAATAAAAATTTAACGGCTTGCTTTAGGTTAGTAAGTGAAAACACTTGTAAAGAAATAAAACGTTACATAAACGATCTGCCTTCCCACATACCCTAGGCTCCGAGGCCGGGCCTATGCACTTACTCGGCACGCAGTTACCAGCATGGTGCTTGGGTGGCTGCAGAGCCCAGTGAGGCTGGTCCTTGTGCCCAAGGAGTCTACACTGGCACATTGAGACGAACACCAAGCACCTGGGTTGCTGGGGAACGTGCAGGGCACTGACCAGCCTGTTCCCGAAATGATGTGCTCGGCTCTTCCGGACTTGGGGAACCCGTGCAGCCTGTGGGACCTCCATTTGTACGGTCCCCTTCCCATTTAGCTGGAACCAAGGTTAGAGCCTGAACTACTGGAAAGAAATTTCTAAATTTTACAAAGTTGAACTCAATCTAATGTTTCGTGTTTGTGCTAAAAATGTGGAGAAAGCTGTGTTAAGTTAGTGATCCTCGGCTGGCCCGTCTTCTCCCACCCCCAGGGCAGAAGAAGGCCTAGGAACTGGAAATGGGCCAGCAGGGCTGGGGCTGCCCTGGACGAAGGTGCTTTTCGGTGCTGTTTGCTGTGTTCTGAAAGTTTTTGAAAACATGTGGAACAGGAGGAATAGCTTCTCAATCATTCTTCTCCCATAGCACTTACTGACTTTCATGGCAAGCCTGCTTATGGCAGGTGCTCCCGGACAGGGGCTGTCTCGTCTCTCTTTGGCCCAGAAGTGCCCAGCACCGGCCGGAACTAGCAGGAGCTCCAAACATGTCCATCGAGTTGGGGAAACGCAGAGGATGGTGGCAGGGAGGACAATACAGGAAGACCGCTCAGCAAAGAGGTCAGCACACAGCAGCCTTTGCTTAGCACGCATCATCGTAAAGCTATCGCAGCCTCCTTCGTGAGGGGGAGCTGCCGCCCCAGAGAGCTGCCTCCAGCTCTGACTTCTCTGGTGGACTTTTATTTTATCTTTATTATTTGTTGTTAATCCTCACCCCAGGATATTTTTCCATTCATTTTTAGATAGAGTGGAAGGGAAGGAGGGAGGGAGGGAGAGAGAGAGAAACATCAATGTGAGAGACACATGGATGGGTTGCCTCCTACACGACCCCGACAGGGGCTGGGAATCGAAGATGCAACCCAGGTGGGTGCCCTTGACCGGGAATCGAACCTGTGACCCTCCGGTCCGATGCTCTAACCGCTGAGCCACACCGTCAGAGCTGCAGTGTTACTGGGAGGGAACATGGGCTGGAGAGCCCCAGGGAGGGAGGGAGGGAGAACACTGTGGGTGGAGCGATACTAGCCTTCTTCACCCCCCTGTCCCAGCACACCCCACTTTCCCAGCACACCCCACTTCAGCAGGAAATGCCCTCAAACTGCAGGTATATAGTTCTCAGGAATCCTGAAGGTTTCCTGGGGGAGCAACCCGTCTGGGGCACTTGGTCCCCGCTGCCCTGCCCCCCTTCACCCCGAAGCCGGTGGTGTCCTGTGCGGTTCCTGGGTGCACAGGTGAAGGGGTTCAGTACAGCTCGGAGTCTACATCACCAAACTGCGTGCAGGGGTGCAGGGGTGCAGGGCAGGCCCAGGAGCCCCCCAGATGCGTCCCTGCTCCCACCGCGCCCCTGGGCTGTGCGGGGGCGTCCACGCAGGACGGGAAGCCGGCGGCCAGGCACCTGTGGCGGGCCTCCACCGCCTCTGACCTCCAAGCGCTTGTCAGCGCTTCGATTTTTCTCTGGGGCCCAAATGCTTCAGAAAACGGCTTCGAACAGAGCACATCTCAGTCGGGGACCTCTGTTAGCATGTCCTGGGGCTCAGGGGCCCCTGCAGAACCAGCCGGAAGCTGAGTGACCTGGCAGCTGTGCCGCGGGACTCTGACATCGTTCTGCTGCTGTGGAAGATCTCCCCCTGTGACGGCACCTGAGCAGAGCAGGCACCCACGGCTCTCGTCACACATATTCAGCCCTCCCAACATGTCCCCGCAGCCTGTGCCATTTCCCACATTCTCAGCTCGCTTTCATTCTCCTGGACCTCTGGAAAATATTAAAAGAATGTTTCAGGATGCCTCGGGGGAGAGAGGGCACAAGCCACATGTCCGCGTTCTGCGGGACAGGACTACCAGCCCTGGCGCGATCTGGTGTTCAAACGGAAGGAAGCTCTGTACAGTGTTCCCAAGGTGGGAACTCATGCAAAATAAACAATCCACGCTAGAAAGAGAGAAATGCATGCTGAATGGAAAAGTGAGACATTTCCACTGTGGGGAGACCAGGACTGTTGGACTAAGATGCCATCCTGAGCCATGCACCAGCCAGGACAAACAGCGCCCGGCCACCACACCGGCCTCCGCAGACCGTGGGCGCCGGCAGAACCCCAGACACCCCGCCACCGCAGGACGGCAATCTGCTAACAATAAGGTTTTCTGCTACAGTGGACATAAAAGTTTTACAATCAGTAAAAGTAGACATGAAATATGAAATTATATAAGTACACGCTTCCACCCATTACCTTAGGAAGGGCTTGCCAGATTTAATTTCCGTCTTTTTTGCACAGGACAAATGCAGTGTGTGGCTTTGGCTCAGCTAAGCCATGTTCTCAGGGGAGACTCCGTGTGGGAGGCCGTGGAGGAGAGTGGTCAGCAGCGTGGGTTTGGAGCTGGGCTCAGATCTACGCCTCGCTAAGTACTTACTAGAGGAGTGACCCTGGGCATTTAACATCTCCAGGCTTCCTTTGTATAGAATAAAAACAAGACTGATTATGAAATTATTATGATAATTACATGGAATGTCGTAAGTGAAGGGCCTTGTACATAGTGTTAATCAGTGCACAGTACTTGCTCCTGGCCTTGGACGTGTGGGGCCCAGGAAAGTGATGGGACATTTTCTGGATTCGGCAGGAACCCAACAATGGTCAGGCTCTCTGCTGGGGATGCGGGAATGAGGGGGAAGGAGGCCACGGGGCCTCGCAGCAGCAACTGAGGGGGTTTCCGGGCCACCGACGACTCCTCCAGTCCTCCCTCAGAGCGGCGGCTATGGTGTGTGCCGTCCCTGTGTCAACGTGGCCCCGCTGGCGTGGGGGCGGAGAGTGTCTGACCCAGGCTGGGGGGCGGCTCCGCAGGGCACCACGGCCCCAGCCAAGGAGTGGCCCACAGAGTGGCCCAGGGCTCCCGAGCAGACCAGCACACTCGGCTGGACTCAGGCCACTCCGGGGCTCGGAGGCCCTGTGCGGACCCAGCTCTAATGTGCTGAGTCAAAGCCCTGGGAAGAAGACCAGTTCTGGCTGCTGCCAGCTCAAGCTTCCAGTCGAGGGTTGTCTCTGAAAGGGACCGTGGCCTGGAGGACACTATTCGCACAGTGCCAAGGAGCCTTCCAGCCCACGGGGCAGAGACGAGTAACAGGGCAGCCCGTGCAGCCAGGCCGGCCCCCAGGAAGCCAGGACACCGGGTACCCCCAGGAACCAGGTAGGTTCCCCCGACTTTTCAACCCTCTACTCACCCAGCTCAGAGGAGAGGCACCAGCTTCAAGTCAGTGACCACTCGAGAAACCAATTCCCGCCTAATGCTGCGCGTGGGGCCGCCCTAGTCGGCTGTGGCTCTATTGCTTGTCACTTCTCCACCAAGTGGCCTAATGCCGCGCGTGGGGCCGCCCTAGTCGGCTGTGGCTCTACTGGTTGTCACTTCTCCACCAAGTGGCCACCAGCACTGCCCTCTGTCAGGTGTGGAGAGCCCACGGATAAATCGTTCGCCCTGAACCCCTCCCTTTGGCTCACAAGAGTACCTGGCTCATGCATTACAAACATTTCAGTGCACTAAACACCATCTCTGCTGGGATCAGTACATGTGCATTTCAAAGCCTTTCAAGGTTATTATATTTAACTTTATGACTATATATATATATATATTCCATACAAGAACATGTGACCTTTAAAAAATGTCTCAAAAAAAAGTGTAGCCTTGGCCAGGTGGCTCGGTTGGTTGGAGCGTCATCCTGTATACCAAAAGGTTGTGGGTTCGATATCCGACCGAGTCGAGTATGGGAGGCAACTGACTGGTTTCTCTCTCTCTCTCCCCCTTCCTCTCTCTCTAAAAAATCAATAAAACATATCCTCAGGTGATGATTGAAAATAAAAGTGTAGCCCGGCCGGTGTGGCTCAGTGGTTGAGCATCAACCCATGCACCAAGAGGTCACCAGTTCGATCCCCGGTCAGGGCACAGGCCCAGGTTGTGGACCCGATCCCCAGTGGGGGGCATGCAGGAGGCGGCCAGTTGATGTTCTCTCTCATCGATGTTTCTCTCTCTCTCTCCTTCTCCCTTTCTCTCTCTCTAAAATCAATAAAGAAAAAAAATTTTTTTTTAAGTATAGAAAAAACTATTCAGTGTATGTATATATATTTTTTAACAAAATGCAAGGACTTACCTAAAAAACCTGGCAACGTTTTGCTGAGTACATTAAAAAGAAAAATCAAAGTCCTTAATTTATAGATTATCTCCAGGAATCACTACATTTTTCAAATCTGTTGCTAGATGGGCTTTTCTTTCTTTTAAATTTGCTTTACATCCGGAGTGGAGGCATTAACCGGTTCCATGTGTGCTCCAGACGGCAAATAAAGACACCATCTCGGCCAACACAATGCCAAACATCTCCTTTCAAGTTGGCTGCAAGGGATCTCCTCCTCACCTTTCCACACATTCCTTGACAACAGCAAAATTTCCATCTCCTATTGTCCTTCCGACCTTGTACCGTTCTGTGATTGTGGCGGGAATCTGGAAGCCTTCCTCGGACACTTCTGAAAGAATCATTAGCATGCTTTTATTGGTAGAAAACAGAACACGGATGTTGCACAACAGAGACATCTAGAAGCATCAGCTAATAGACCGAAACTGATTCACAATCAATATGTCATTTTCTGGACAGTGAGGCAGCCCCCTCTGCCGACACTGTGCACGCCACAGTTCTACGAAGTGTACACATGGTAAGCTAAGAGGAAACAGAAAATGTATGAGGTCTACTCCCACACATGGAAGAAAAACTTATGTTTTCTGCTCAGTGGGGGTTCGGAGGGGGAACTTTTACTCTTTTTATTGTGTGTCAATTTGATCCATAGCCTTGACTGTGTCCCCACTGTCTGCAGAGAAGTGGCATTTCTGCGTGGCTCGAGGGGGAATGCAGCTGGGGAATGCAGCTGGGGAGGGACCCCGGGCTGCCTGTCGCTGGCCACGAGGCTGCTGTGTGCACACCCAGCTGGACGGGTCCTGCGGTGGAGACCCCCGGGGCAGTTCCTGTGAACTCGGCCCTGACCGCCCCCCGCACCACTAACGAGCAGCTTTTAGACAGAGTTCTCCCCAGCAAGCTGCGTCGCAGATGTCGAGTTAAAACTGCAGTATCTATTATGTCTGTGAACAGAACAGTTGTGTCGTTTCAATTATGTCGGTGCCACTAACACAGCACATTTCCCCCTTGAAACGTATTTCGAAATATTTTACGAATGCCTAATACTGCTTTAAATATCTAAGGCCGTAAAACTAAATAAGCCACACTTAGGTCACACCAGCGGACCGTGTAACCCCAACAGCTTAGGGGTGTGAAACGCCTTTCATGGCTGGCTCTAAAATTTACATGTTTTAAAGTGGTAAATCCCGCTCTCCCTGGGGCAACCTGATGGAAGCCAAGTGTGCTCTCACTGTGCTCCCATGCTGACCTTTAACCACAAACTGAGACTAAACATTTCTTCCCAGACTGAAATGAAAACCTCAGGTGGCCAAAGCGCTTCCTCGATGGGTTGCGTTCTCCATGAATGGTACTGCTGGGAACAGCTCCGGGGACCCCAAAGCATCAGAGCTGTGCTTCGGGACCTCATTCTGGTTCTGTGACAATCAGTGCTCACTCTGCTCTACCCGGGTGGCTCCGTGCACAGTGCTTGCTCCTGGCCTTGGACGTGTGGGGCCCAGGAAAGTGATGGGACATTTTCTGGATTCGGCAGGAACCCAACAATGGTCAGGCTCTCTGCTGGGGATGCGGGAATGAGGGGAAAGGAGGCCACGGGGCCTCGCAGCAGCAACTGAGGGGTTTCCGAGGCACCTCACAGTGTGTGCCGTCCCTGTGTCAACGTGGCCCCGCTGGCGTGGGGGTGGAGTGTCTGACCCACGGCTGGACGGCGGCTCCGCACGCACCACGGCCCCAGCCAGGAGCACCTCCCACCGCGTGGGCAGACCAAGGAGCACCTCCCACCGCGTGGGCAGACCAAGGAGCACCTCCCACCGCGTGGGCAGACCAAGGAGCACCTTCCCCCGCGTGGGCAGACCAAGGAGCACCTCCCACCGCGTGGGCAGACCAAGGAGCACCTTCCCCCGCGTGGCCCCGGGCTCCGGGCAGACCAAGAAGTACCTCCCACCGCGTGGGCAGACCAAGGAGCACCTCCCCCCGCGTGGGCAGACCAAGGAGCACCTTCCCCCGCGTGGGCAGACCAAGGAGCACCTCCCCCCGCGTGGGCAGACCAAGGAGCACCTTCCCCCGCGTGGCCCAGGGCCCACGGGCAGACCTGCGCCCTCGGCCGGACTCAGGCCACGCCTGGGGTCGGAGCCCTGCGCGGACCCAGGTCTAATGCCCCGGGTGAAC
The DNA here is from genome assembly GCA_030848825.1 of Tadarida brasiliensis. NCBI lineage: Eukaryota > Metazoa > Chordata > Mammalia > Chiroptera > Molossidae > Tadarida > Tadarida brasiliensis. The sequence goes on from CM061266.1 coordinate 101,668,219, forward strand.
GCATGTGGGTGGGATTCCGGGGCGCAGGGAGGACGGTGGCTGACACTGCTCCCCTGGCACTTCGGGCCCTTTCGCCTCTCTGGAAGGGACATTTTACCCTGAATCCATCCGCTAGGAGCGGTCACCGTGGGTCCCGAGCACCTGAAAGCCGGAGCCAGGGAAGCCCCCACACCCATGGCATCACCCCCATGGCATCACCCCCAAAGAGCCAACGATTCCGCCTGTGTCTGAAAGACTCAGCGGGTTGGTCTTCCTTCATCTGCTCCGCGGGAATTGGAGGAGATGGTTGGAGACGTTTCAAATCCGCTGCAGAGCACCGAATGGACGAAACGCCTGTCAGGGGACATGTTCCACGGCCCTTCACTACACCGAGAGAAAAGGTAAACACCCCGGCATCGGAGGGGACGGAAGACGGTCCTTCCTCCTTCCCTGCGGGGGAGCGCGCCCAAGGCGCCACCTGGAGCACACAGCTTGGGATCCCCCCCCCCCCTTCTGATAACATGGATCTGTTATGCTTTGTTCCGAAGGCTTAGCAAAGGCTTGGTCAAGGACCTTGTCATGTCATCAGGAACGCATGACACCTGGAGCAGAAGAGACTTCTGAATGGCTGAATTTCACACTTCTGCAAACCCCCCCCCCCCAAAAAAGTCTGGTATTTCATGGCAGTTGGGAAATAATTCTAATGGAAATCCGTTAGCTCACTTAACACAATTAAAGTGTTCCCACATCCCAAAGGTACTTTTTGGGAAAATTAAGTAATATCATTTAAAACAAATAAGGGTTCATGTATTTTATTATTATTTTTTTAATTTATTTTTATTGTTGAGAGTACTACAGATGGCCCCCATTTTCCTCCCTGTGCCCTCCATCACCGGGCTCTCACCCCACCCCAGGCCTTTACCTCACTGTTGTCTGTGTCCATTGGTTATGCATATATGCATATCAGTTCTTTGGTTAATCTCCCCCACCCCGCCCCTTTCCCCCTGCGATCCATAAGTCTGGTCCCTTCCCAGTCTGTGGATCTATTTTGTTCATCAGTTTATTTTGTTCATTATGTTCCACAAATAAGTGAGATCATGTGGTACTTGTCTTTCTCTGACTGGCTTATTTTGCTCAGCATAATACTCTCCAGGTCCCTCCATGTCATCTCAAAGGGTAAGAGATCTTTCTTTCTTACAGCTGCATAGTACTCCATTGTGTACATGTACCACAGTTTATCCACTCATCTACTGATGGACACTTGGGCTGTTTCCAGATCTTAGCTACTGTAAATAGTGCTGCTATGAACGTAGGGGTACATATGTTCTTTCTGATTGGTGTTTCAGGATTCAGGATATATTCCCAGTAAAAATAAATAAAATAAAATACATGAAGCAAAAATAAATAAAGATAAAACAAATAAGGGGAGTTGATTTTTTAACAGCAGTTTGATCATATCCGTTTTATACTTTTCTAAATACCTCCCCACCATTGCTTTGAGCCTGTTAACCCGAGAAGGAGACAGGTGTTGGTACCATCTGTGTTTCACAGAAGAGGAACTAAGATATGGCGAGTCGAAGAGGCTTCCTGAAAACAATCCAGTGAGCTAGTGAAAAAGGCAGTTCTGGGTCCAGGTCATTTGACCACATCCCAGAGAAATTCTAGAGTAAATTAGGTCAAGGGACAAAGACTACTTTTGCAATTGTCATCAGGTAATTCTCTCTGTAAAGCCACATGTTCACATATTGAGTTCACCTAGGTCAGAGCACATCTGCAGGGCTAGCCATCCATCACGAGAGTATACTGAAAATGAACATAATTTGGAAAAACAAAGGCAGAAATGACCCCCACTGATTTCCAGGAGCTGGCCTTCTTAGGACACTTACACCCTCGGAGGATATGCAACATCTCCAAATTGGGCTGACTTCCTGTCCCCATCCCCTCTGGCGGGAGTCAGATCCAATCCTATCCCCGTGCTGGGAGTGGCTGCATCTCATTCTGCTTGAGAAGCTCCAGCTTCTGGAATGCATTGAGCCAACCTATCCTCTGCCCCCTGTCCAAGCTGAGCCTCCTCCTCAGACACCAATCCCAAGCTCACCACCTTCTCCGGGTCCATCATTCTCGTCCATGGAGCTGCAGACTTTGGTGGACGCAAGGGACGTAGAGGAGCCGCCATGCTGAGAGCCCTGCAAGGGGACGGAACAGAACGAAGACACATGGTCAGCGAGCCCGAGTCGCAGGTGCGAGGCCCAGCCCAGCATCCCGGGGACAGCTTCACCCACCGCCCGGGAGGACCTGGTCTTCACATCAGGGAGGACTTGGACTATTCAACAGTACTCATCTCCTTACCACCCTGTCCACCAAGAATACACGGAGTTACGGTGTCAGGCTATCATCGTCACCTTGGACGTTCCATGGCCTTTGACCCCTTCGACTAAGAATTACGTTCTTGAGCTCCCCGTCTCAGTTTGGCAGATCCGAGGCATCTCACCTCACGCTCCACAGTCTGCCTGCTGACGGACCTCAAATACAGTGCCATTCCCATCTCATGGAAGGTGCTTCCATCCTTACCACAGGCTTTTCTCTTCATCTTGTTCTTGTGAACTAGCCTAGAAAAAGTATTCAGCCTGACCACCTCCTGGGAGAAGGTTCAGGGTGGGCTTGTTAATTCCACTTTGAGACGACGACACAGCACGCAGCAGGTATCGACGTTAAACGTTACACGGTACGTGGGAGACAAGACAGGAGCAAACACCCGTGCTCGCGATTTCTTGTATCTGTGGTGCATTTTGCCCCGAGACCCAGGAGAGCAAACAGGGTAAGCACTCTATTGAAAGCTCAGAGGATGTCAGAACACCACAGGTTCACTGTGATCAGCTAGGACGCAGAGCTGGAACAGCAGACGTTTCCATCTCAGTCTCTTCCTTGAGAAAACCTGCACATTTCAGTGCTATTTCTAGACACTGAACGCAGCTCGTCCTAAAAGATCTTCCTTCTGGTTCCCTGGTGTATCCCTCGGCTGGCCTGATGGGAGCAGGAGGCGGCGAGGGGGTGTGCTGGCTGTCTGGGGAGCAGAGAGAAGGGGAGGAGCACCTGCAGTTGAATTAACAATGAAGAGGTGGCCAGAAGCACAGCTGACCTGTTTCTCCTCTGCCTACCTGTCTCCCTTCGGCCACCTCCCCATTCCACCCAGTCTCAACACAGTAGGAGGAGAAGTTTCATATCATTTCATTATGCATTATGACCTACAGTAGCTTTCACAGAAAATTCAGATGTTCGGTTCTGCCAAGGATTGACAGAATTGGGGAAACGCTAAGTCCTGCTGGGCCATTTGTCAACCACCACGGAAAGTTCTCGTGGGTGCAGCTGAGACGAACAGGTTCCACTGGAAGAGTTAGTTCGTCAAAGCTGACAGCTGACGCAATTGGGATAAAAGTTAAGTTCACAGCAGTGACACACCTGCTTCCTTGTAGGACATTCTAGAAGTTTTGTGGTTACCCTACAAACCTCTGAATGTCACATAGCTTGTGTGGCGTGCCGTTTATTTTGCAGTATCGTCAGAGTCCCGTTAGTGAGCCTGGGGACTTGAGCTGTTTCCACCCGCTCGCACCTAGCCTGCCTTTGACCAGCAGCGTACACCTGTCCTAGGTCAGGCCAGGAAGAGGGACACAGGAAGGGACCTTGAAGCAGAACTCTTCGGTGTGATACTAACTGTCCAGCCACAACCCGCCGAAGGCACCGTAATGTCCGAGCTTCTCAGCCGACTTTTACGAATGCCTGTTGGCAAAACCTTGTATTTATCAGATTGAGACATGACACTGAGCCAAGACAGGTGTATGCTGTCTTTGCCTGGACAAAGAAACATGAACATTACCGCATCTGAGGGGAAGGGGTGTGTTTTCCACAACAGTGAGATCTTTTATGCCCGCATCGTTGCCTTGGCTGGAGACAGACGGTTTTCCGAGCAGGAAAGCTGGGAGATCGTTTCTGAGATGCAGATCTCCTCTTCGGGCTTTCGCAGTCCTTGAGTTTCTCCCAGCAGCATACAAATGGTGCTCAATCACGTAGACACTGTGGTTCGGGGTGGCCGGTGCCGTCTTGTCATCTGGTGTTTTTTTAAATTTCAGAATACATTCTTTCATCAAGCACCAGAATTAATAGACTAGCCGTGCGTTTCCTACCAAAGATGCCCAAATTTATGTGCAATTCCAAAAGCGTGTTCTTTTAATAAGAACATCAGATACGCAGTACGGAACTCTGACCGAAATATACGAAAGCACTGTTTACACTGTAATAGTGTATACACTTGCTGATACGCCACCAAATCACCGTCTCAGCCACGAGCTGCGACTCGGCGGCACTGCCCATGTCAGACGCCACGGCAGTCCGCTCTCTGCCTGATGAACGAGAACCCCGCAAGGTTTTACCACTCTTTAAAAAAAGAAAAGGTTAAAACAAGTTTGCTTATGTTTAAAATTCCTGATTTTCCACTTCAGATCTGTGTTTTCGAACATGTACCCCAAGTCATTTTAAATTTTGTGCTGTCTGAGGTTGACTGACTGTTTTAAGAGAAAAATTTATTTAATTGCAAACAGGGTCCTCTGAAAATTAAAAGTCCTCATTTTATTCATTATGTTCAAATAGAGTAAAATAAATGTATTAGAATTCTAATGGTCTTATCTCTTCTTTTCCCCAAAGAAGTAAGGTAGTTAACATTATATGCTTTTCTAAGACAATGATCATTCACGGATTCAAATAATTACAGGGGCTGGAATGAACCTTAAATATTAATATGACCTATTCCACCCTACTTTTGTGCAGAAACCAAATTCTCACTGCAAAAATTCCAACTATGTAGTCCAATGGCTTCTGTGTAGGCACCTCCAGTACTGAACACATTACTTCCTGAGGCAGCCCCTTAACTGTTACTGTACGGCAAAGAGTGTCATTCCCTAGGCTACGAGGAGATGATGTTCCCTACGCTGTTCATTCATGGGTCTTAGCTCTCACCTCTGGAACCGCCCAGGACAGGTCTAATCCATTTCTCCTGTGACAGCGCGTCAGGTGCTTGGAGGAGGCTGCTGGCCCCTCTGAGTCTTCCTTTTGCAGTCTGAATATTCCCAGTTTTGTTGTTCGTCCGGTGACAGGTGTCCATGACCCCTTCGCCCTCCTGGGGACACACTCCCAGTTGTCAATATATCTTGTTAAAGCTGGTGTTCAAAATAAACTCAGTATTCTGGGTGTACGCTGACCGGCACAGAGCAGAGAAGGATAGAGCTTTCCTTTTTTGTGAGTAGAATATTAATGCATTCTAAAGTCATATTGGTCTCTGGATAGTGGCATCAGGTGCTGGCCTGAAGGAGCTCAGTCACGCCACGTCTCCCGGCTCTGCATTTGGGAGGTTGGTGTTTCGACTCAAGTTTGAGTTCTCATTTACTCCTGTGAAATGTCATCTATATTACGCTCCTAACCCTTCCCGCCTGTTGTTTTTAGGATTCTGATCTTTGTCACCTAGTGTTTCTGCCCTCTCTCCCCCCCTTGAGGTCATTTAGTAATGAGCATGGCTCTGTGTATTCTCGTGACTAATCCTAAATATACTAACTTAGTGCTGGAACATTTTGATTATTGTCCATACATCTGATCGAAGGATTGTGAAAATAGCAAAGGAAAAATGTGTACACTCTTGTTCTTTAGAATTAACCCAATGAGATTAATCAACCTTTATTTATGACCAACAGAAGCTGGAAAGCGGACTTATATTTTTGCATACTCATAAGTGAAATCTATTTGCTTGTTTGATTTTTCTGAGCAGATGAATGATTTTGTAGTATACATGATGGTAAGATCTTGTGTTTGCTTCAATCAGTTTGTGAATTCGAAGGCATCTGGGTGTACAGTACAAAACAGAGTTATTCTAGAATTTAGTGCAATTAGCTGCTCTGTGAGCTATTGTGACATTTGAAATGTCATCACCTCCAAGCATATTTAATGGGAACCAGGTGGGCAGGTGGCTGGCACCTGGTGCTTTTATGGAGCACCTTCATGAGAACAGTGCCCTAAGTAAGAACACATCCTAAATGTCGCTATTTAACTGGAGATCACATAACAGATGGAGAGCATGTCACACTTTCTGAAGTGAGAAAGCTGACATACATCTCTAACCACATTTTACCAAGATGTATCTGACGACTGTGTAGTAAAAAGCAGTCCATTTTAAATATAAATTGTATGAGTTACTCCTCCCGTTCGTTTTAATGGTGTCAGTCATGTGGGGTCCACACTGAATAAAGATTTCAAAATTACCCAACTGATCCAGCTGATCTAATCAAGATAGAAAAATATCACCAGATAACTTCAGCTTTGGCTGGAGAATTGTATTATTTCCACGTCGACTTTTGTCTTGGGATACAGCAGCGATTTTCAACCTTTTTCATCTCATGGCACGTACACTAACGACTAAAACTCTGCAGCACACCAAAAAATATGTTTTTTGCCAATATGATAAAAAAAAAAAAAAAAGGTATCCGTTTGACTTATTCACACTGGATGGCTACTGTGTTGGCTGTTGTCATGTTTTAATTTGACAAGCCAAGGGAAAAGAGGTCAGTGCCCCTGACTAAATAGTCAGGTATTGCATGTTTTAAAAATTCTTGTGGCACAATGGTTGAAAATCATTGGTATACAGTTATTACTTTGTGAATATTAATTTGAAAAACTTAAAAAAAAAATTTAGAAGTCAACCAGATCGACTTTATAAAGGAAACACAACGAAAACACATTTAACAGATTGAAACAGTTGTCTTGGTGATTTTGACTGGATTCAAAGTCTACAGAATCTCTAAAGATAACTTCATATAACAAAATAAACTCATAATTGTGATGTAGAAAGTGTGAACACTGATGGAATTCTATGTGCATATAGGAAAACCAGACATTTGTTAGCTTTCCAAGTGGATACAGAACAATAAGCTGATGACATCAATCCGCAGTAACTAACCAAGGCTTCACTGTTTGGAACCAGGCGCAAAGGGAGTTCCTTTCCCCAAATCCCCTTGTCTGCATTCTTCATAGGATGTTACCCTAAATGAAGTTATGATACAGGCACTCATGTATAAAACTAAGAATAAATAGTGAAAAATGTAAAATGTGATCATAAAGACTTACTCAACGTTTTTACAAGACTGAAGAAAATTCATAAAATTAGGTTACCTACAGAAAGAAAAAATGAAAATGGGAATATTGGCATTGAATCTATTTTAGTGAAACCCTGGAGCCCAGACTTCAAAAATAAATGCACTTAGTTCCAACTTTGTTGTATCAGGCAGTCATTCTTTGCTTTTACTTGTCAGGCCAAGATCTATAAATTCAGAATCGGAACCACCTGTCTTGAAGAGACTGTCATGGTGTGTGTGTGGGGGGGGTGGGCAGGGGAGGTGGGGACAAAGTCCGTCATGAGTTATTCTTCATAAAACCATAGTTTGATAGTTTGGAAGGGGACCAAGAAGTCATCTAGTTTATCCTCTCTCAATACCATGATATCCTCCATAATTTCCTCCTCCAGTGGGATTCCTCACCTGTGATGAGGGAGCTCTCTACTCTTCCAGCTATCTGCTACATTTCATTTTAAACTCTGTTACACAATTGGGAATTCTTAATCTGTGACATTCCTTCCAGGGGTGTCATTATGGCTTTGGGCATAGATTACATCTAGGTAATCAAGAAAATAATAAAGAGAACCAATGAAAGTAAACTGTAATTTTAAGGTTAAAATGAACTTGGTAAAAATATTAGATTTAAAACCAGAATTCTGGACTTCTGTAATAATTTTAACGTAAAGTATTTTTTCTAACTAGGCCAATAGAATTTCATAGTCTCCCTTATACCATATTATGAATGAAATAGATTATAGACTTTTGTTCTAAATTTAAGTGGGGTAATCCAGTATTTTATTATTATTATTATTGATTTTCTTGTATATTTATTTATTTTATATATTTATTTATCCAGTGCTTTTAAAATAACTTGCACATACACACATGTACGTACATACACATGCACAACCCCCCCTGCAAATCAGATGACCTTGGAAAAATGCCTTCAAGCCCACCAGACAGCTAATGTACTTCAAAAACGTATGTCAATTTCCTTGTTCAACAGGTGCCAATGTCTGGCAGATTCCCCCTAAGGCAACCCCGAGAGGACGGGTGTGGATGGCTTCAGCAGGACCAGTGGGCGGAGCTCTCCGTCACCCGTCTGTTCCCTCGCCGTGTCAGCGATGCACGCGCCAGGCGTCAGACACGCGCTCCGCCTTTCTCAGGGCGCACCTGCTGGTGCCCATGGCATCGTGGGAGCACCACAAATGTGATCATGAAAGCACCCTCCCCCCCACAGCCACGTACATGCCAACGTCGACGTCTCCAGTGTTCTGAAAGAAACGCACTGAACACACAGGTGGCTTTTGCTGTTTATTGTGGTTCTAAGGGGTGCACACAGTTAGCTCTGGGGGGGTACACGCGTCACAAGGGGGCCACAGCCAGAGGGACGGCCTTGCGGGACTGGCCGGGTCAGCGGAACATCTCATCGTTTAGCCTTGTAAATCCCAGCTGATGGCCTCAGCCGACGGGCATTGAAAACTTTTTAACACCACATGCTCCCTTTAAGAGAATACACATCCCAGCAGGTCAAACTGTCAGCGGAAAGGATGGCAACCGTTCTATAAAAATTTCACCCACGTTTACAACATTCACGGTGCCTTGTGAAGTAACATGTCCTTAGAAGAAATACACTCAGTTCCCTGTCGTGGATGAACATGACCTAAAAAACATCACAGAAAAACTGACTTCCACAGGTGTTTGCCTGTGACCTTTCCGATACCTGCGATCCTGGCTTCAGACACATTTTGTGGCCATATATATAATACAAACACTCATGTATTACACGTGTCATTTATACTAGCTTGGAACTTATCCATCGTTGTTGCTAAAATGAACCACATTTTAAAGAAACTATGTACCATGCACCTTGAAACATCATGGCTGGGCCTCAGACTTCCCATCTTCCCACATGTGTTCCAGGCACAGAATCACAGATAGTTTGTAGCTGACAGCATGACACACTGCATCAGGCAACTGGCACACTGAATTAAATACAGCTCTAATTTTCACACTATACTTCTGTGGGCTATCTCCGTCAAATACAGTTGTCACTACCATGCACAATTAGAGATGCTAGTAAGGCTAGTGCAAAAACGCATAAGTAGGCAGATGAATGCATACATCGTAAATTCATTCAATTAACATTTTCATGTGTGTATATATTTATATAGATATATACACACACATATAGCAAGGTTTTTTTTTTGCAAGTATAGTAAGGTTACTACTGAAAACACGTTAACAGTCTAGAATAGTGTTTTGAAAGAACACACAAAATCGCCTTATAAGTTATCTGGGTTTGTTAAATGTATTTCAAATCGAATGTAGTTTTGGACTCTTTTCCTATTTATATTTCAATATAATATTCAACTACTCACAAATCTACAGAACAGTATTTCACTTTTAGTAAATATTGATTGGCAATCATTACACGTCATCAATACATACACATTAGAGAAATATCTGATAGTATTATTTTACTAACTGAATATCAAGACAACAATATAAATATTAATGTGGGCTTACATCCAACTGTTAGCACAGTATTGGATTTGTCTAAATTTCAATTATTTTTGTGTGTATCTGGATTTCAATTAAAAAAAAAAAAATTAGTACATCGGACTATTTGGAACTGTTTGGCCATAGAAGTTGAGCAAACTCCTTTTGAATTTAATCAAGCCCTAACAAATATGCCACACGTAGCAATGCCTGACGTCACATAATTCCACAAGAGCCAGTAACTTATAAGGCTGTGTCACAAACACTATACTTCACTATTCATGGCCTACACACTTACACAAACACTTACAAAAGCACACCCATACACACACTGAGCCCGTACATTTACGTAACACCCATACATCTATATGGCCACATATGAAACAGTTAACAGTCCAACGGCTAAAATATATGGAATTCTTTTTTTTCAGTAATATTATTCTAAATTTTCATTCATTTCTATTAAGAAATGTGGCTTTTCAACTTCATTGTTCTAAAAAAAAAAAAAAAAAAAAAGAGCCCAGTCGTGTATAGATCTGCAGTGGGTACACCAAAATACCCCTCCTGGGGCACACAGGGAGCACATACAGTACATACATGCTGCTTCAAACATTTTAGAAAACCTTACTTGATTTTTGAATATTTAGATGAGCCAATATATAAACACAGGGATGTGTACAGATGGGGGGACCTGACACTTTGTAAAAGTCTCTGACAACAGAAACATTGTGGTTCTATGAAAACTGATGAAGAAAAACAAAGAACAAAACAGGAGGCTTCCGAACCAGCCCCCTGAATTCACACTGAACTTCACACTTGCTATATTATTGGCTTTGCATTTCTAAAATACTGAAAGCAGGGAAATCTTTATTACCTCTTTTTCTATGATGTCTAAGAAAACTATCAAACCTTTACCTAGAGCACAGAGCCTCTAACACATCAAGGCTTACCTTAAGGGCAAAAATGCATGTTTTTTTGCTGGAGTTGTCTCCTCCTCAGTAGAACAATTTTAAAATTCAGTGTCTACTTTTTTTTTTTTTTTTTTTTTTTAATTCTACAAGTAAGTAAATCTTAACTGCCTATAAATCATAAATTTGGTTCCACTAATGAACTGAAAACTTCTGGATTGTTGCTAAGAACTTAAAACAAAAACAAAAAAAAACTTCTGCTGTAGTATAATGTCATTACACTCCATCCACATAGAAAGAGATCTCAAAGTCTGTAAGTGGTGTGCTGTTTCAATCTCTGAGGGACTTCAGTTTCAGAAAGTAAGTGATATGCACTGCCCCTGAACAGTCCTTTAATAGAAGTCATACGTTGAAAAGATTAAACGCTGTGGAGTAGCATTTCCCTTGGAACTGCTGGAACGGAAAGTTGGCCATGGTATCTATCTGTTAGTACAAGTCCAGTGTGTGTGTGTGTGTGTGTGTGTGTGTGTGTGTGTGTGTGTGTGTGTGTGTGTGTGTGTGTGTGTTTCCTGTGTCTAAACAAAGTCATGGGCTTCATATCATTTGGTAATATCTGTCACTTACCCAGAACAGACAGCATTCATGGACCTTTCTAAGCAGTGGTTTTCTGTATGATTGACAGTGCAGGGAAGTTAAAATCATGGGAATTTATTTTTGCTCTGGACCATCTGACCCCAGCAGATTTGGTTAACTGTTCCACTGCTTTCTTTGCATTTTGGACAGCTCAGTGAAATACATACTGATCTTTTATGGACTCAACTGTATTAAGTAATGCATTTTACAAAGACATGACCAGAGCAGACAGCAGCAGAGGCAGCTTCACAGATGTTTACTGTTTCAGCTAAAACAAAGCAGCCTTTGATCTCCGCAGGAGTCTCTGTTCATTTCTATTGGAAACAGTTTTAAAACCTGAAGTCGGGAACAGGTATTATTATGAACTGTTCTTTCAAGATGGAATGGTTCAGCTGGGTTCTCCAATAACCTGCCGGAGAAGTGGCTTTCTCTCCGGCAGACAGGATGACGAGGCACTAATTATTATAAGGCTCAGTTTTGAAATGCTGTTAGATTGCCTGGACATTTTTTTTTTTCTTCTTCTTTTGGTTGAAATATTTTATTCATTTGGAAAGTGAAATGGTAACATATGTAACTATAAGCCAGATGGTAAAATTTGATACTTGAGCAATTTATTAAGGAGTTAAATTGCTTACATTTAAAACAGTATAAGACAACTGAATTTCTCTCCATCTTGAATCAAACATTTTGTTCTAAAATTCATTTTCAAGTAAAATTTGAAAAGAAAACTCAAGTAAAAACTTCCAAATAGCATCATACATTTTTAACACCACTTATTGAGATATGTCAAGCCTACAGAATATCAAAACCATGCTTCACAAGTCTTAAATTGTTAGTGTTTAGTAGAACTAAATGGTCACTAGGATATGGCTTAAATACAATAGACCGTACACATTAAATTCATTTCACATTCAGATTTCAAAATAATTCTTTCATGTTTAAGGAAAGCTGACCATCATTTTTAAAGAGAGGACCAGAAGAGCAGAATTAGTAGGTTAATCACAGACTTACTTGGTTTAACACAAAAGGAGTTTTGCATATGATAATTCCCAAAACACCAGCAAGATCCAGGATTTATTAGAATGGAAATTTGGATATTTTGGGCCAGCTTTATACAGTACCATCTAAAAGAATTTTGCTTTTCAAATGGATTTTTTGAAAGAAGTCCAGTTCTAGGTCTGTGTGTTAAAAAAAGAAAAAAGGGAAAAGGTTTCCTAGCCTCAGGCTTTACACATTTGAGAAGTTACATATATGGTTGTGAGAGGAAGCATATCATTTACAGTTCTTCATGTTAGTGTTTAGTTTCAGCTACATTTAAACTGTCTCCAATAAAAAATAATTTTAAAAATTAAATTTGCTCGACAAGAAAAACAAGGATATTTTCTAATGCTTAATGTTAAAATCTTCATGAGATGCGTCCTTGACATGGGTGTTTTTCCTCAATTATACTCACCCACAAAATGGTAAGTGGCTTCGTCTACTGACTAGGAAGAAAAATAATCTACCTGAATACTTGTATTATTTTGCAGTAAAAGTACCTTTGAAAATCAGCAATCCAAATTTTAGCAAGAATTTCTAAGAAAAAATGTGTTCTAGTGCCATTTTAATCTGCTTGACCAAAAGTACAGAAAAATTGTATCTACACGTCTACTTATGATTCAAATGAAAACCCCAGCTATAGGAATTACGACTCTGTACTGCTACATCATTAGCATATTCTTACACTCAATATTGTGTCCGTATATGAAAGCCACCTGGAGCCAGGCCTGGCATAAAAACCCAGCAACCAAGTTCGTGTGTGTTCAAGATCCCCTAACCAAACTATGTAGGAGTTATAAAAACTCCTTCAAGGATTAACATCATCCATATAAAATGCCCGTATATTTACTTTGATATGATCTGGGCTTCATGATTTCAAAGTATGCAAAACTCTTTTGTGTATTTTGTTGTTAGATTTTTGCTTAGAAAAGGTGTCACCTTCACCCAATCACAAACCATATACATTGCTCCATTGTCTCTTTTACACTGAGTCGCCTACTGAATCCAAATCATCCGAGGAGAGGGGGCGGTACAGGTCCTGTAAGATGAAGGGCGGTACAGATTTGTTTACTTGGCTTTCTTGGGTGCCCTGTGGCTCTCAGGGGTGGAGCAGTGGCCACACTTGGTGTCTAATACCATTAGACCTTTTAGAGTGACCCAATTTATATAAGAGTAAAGATAATAATTGAGAAACCATCTAAATAGACAGAGTGGTGCCTATTTTGCCTTATTGACTTGATCTGCTCATGGACATTCCCTTCCTTTGTGTCCAGCTGAGTTTTAGAGGCCCTGAGGTCTGGCAATGCCAACGCCGCTTCTCTGTGTCTGGGCAATTCTTCCTGGAATGTCTCCTTCCCATTTTGGGTAGGAGAGGAATACGCTTACTTCACAAAATAATTCATTAGGAGCCCCAGCTGGCATCCAGCAAATTCCGGTCCCATGTTGCATTGGCACACTGTAGAAACCCAACACACACTGCCTTTTCAAATTTTATGTCTGAAAGAAAGATGCAAACTTGACTCACCGCCCAATATTCTTCCCCAGTTCCTCAACCACTCACCTGTCACCTCTCACATTCTCCCCTCCACCCCTGTCTGCTGTGAGCTCTCTCTCTGACGGTAGCCAGGCAACCAGCTCAGATGTGCAGTGTCTAGAATTCTGGCTTCTTTCCTATTTTGCACCACCCACTGCTCACATCGTCTGAGTGATCAGATAATCTACAAAAGTCAGCAATGTGGGAGTATAATGGGGAGCTTCGTTCAACCTACACAACACATTTCTTTCTGATATATTAAAAAATGGACCCAAAAAAGTTCATGGATGGAAAGATCCTCCAAGATCTGCTTCTGCTGCCAGTCAAATGCTTCCAGACAGCAATTTAAATCACTGTTTTGGAAAAGCAGGGAGGCGGCTTGGGACATTGCCACCAATACTTTTATATAAAAAATATCTGGCATGCAGACTCTTACTGTATATAACTATTCTAAAATGCCAAGAGAGACACCATAAAAATATAATTTTAAGGGAAGGAAAATAATTGATCAGATTATCATAATTAATATAAATGAAAATGTAGATGTTCTTATTTATGAAGAAAGTGGTCCCATGTCTCAATGTTTCTTTAAAAAACAATGTGCATTCCTGTATTTTAAAACCAGGTAGGCAGTGTGAGTGTGTGTCTGTGTCTGTGTGTGTGTTGGGGGCTGGGGGGGGGGGGAGCCAAGTTTTCTTAGCCATGTTGCTAGGCAACACAGGGAAAAATAGAAGTAGCTACTGTTTTCCAGTTTGCAATAAAAAGAGTTAATTTATTCATTGAAATGTCTTCTTTTAGCACTTGCCTCTTTCACTTATTCCAGTGTTTCCTGCCTAGGAGCGCGGCCAGGCATTTGAGAAGAACATTAACCAGATTTGAAACAGGATCAGATTTGGGGGCTATCAGAGGCCTGTTTTAACTGGGAGGGGTTATGTGATGCAGTTGACTCCACACCCAGATGACAGCGTCTGTTGCCAGAGCAGCTGGGAATGTGCCTGTCCACTGACACTGTACATGAGTGGAGGATGTTCATTTGTGGCCTGAACTCAAAAGCCTGGGAGCTGAGCCATTTCTGAATTACCCCGTCCTCTGCTCACAACATGTGTGTAATAAATGTTCTCAGCTGAGGATAAATGCTTTCTCTCTCTAAAACAAGTGGCGTTGTTTTTCCCCCTCAGGTGTGGTGCTCGCATTTTTAGTTTGAATGACAAAATGAAGACTGTTTGAGACAATCACCCCTTCTAATCAGTTCCCAAGTGCCGACGACGTTCATTCTACAAATTCTGGCCACACAGCTGCGAGTTACTGCATGGACGTTTTCTGCCTCAGTTGGACAAAATAACAGTGAAGTAGAGAACACACAGAACAGAAGTAAGTTCTAGCCTTAGGGTGCTTGAGCCAAGAGCTTTATGTCCCAGTGAGCAAGCAGGGAGAGAAGCCCGGACCCATGGCAGGCACTCTCTGATTTAATCTCAATGACTGCGCATGAACTGAATCCTGAATCGGAGTTGAATAAGTTCAAAGGATAAAGAGGAATTTCTATGCCCCGTGTACTCTCTGCAGCACACACTTCAAAAGAGAGCATGTTCTACCAAAGAGGGCCCTTATTGTACTTCTATATCTAATGGTTGTTCCTATGATGGGGACCTCGCTGGGGAACAGTTCCCGAAAAAGAATCACCCAACTGCTCCTTCCTCCACTCAGGTACAGACCTTCAGGAGGTTAAATTAATTTGGCCAATTCCTTTTAGTAGTTCACTAATGACTCCTCTACTTTAAAACGCCAAACTGGACGGTGGCCAAGAAGGACACCGTACTGAAAACCCTTGGACGGGACTGAAATGGTACTGGGCTCTGTATCTGGAAAGAGTCTCTCTCTATTTTGTCTTTTGTTTTTCCAACTGAGGCCCAGAGAGGAGGACAGACTTGTCCAAGATAACAGCCATTTGGAGAAGGAGCTGGTGCCAACCCCCAGGCCTCATCAAATCGTCTGAACCAGCCAACCCTGATACGGGAGCGTCCGTGGAGAGACAATACGACCTGATGTTTGGTGAGACAGACTCCAATGGGACGGGGGACCGACTGAGTCCATGGCCCCCACTTTAGAAGGTGCTGTGTGGACACAGCCTCGGAACGAGCTTGAACGGAGCGCTCCCATCTTGGTTAAGTTTAAATATATGGAACTTAGAAGTCTCATTTTAAAACACTCAGTAAAAGAAGCCAAATTCAAGAGTCTTGCCTGTGATGTCCGAAGACTCCCATGAGCCCTTGCTTATTAAAATATTTGGTGCTTACCATCATAACACCTCCAGAGTGCCTGCCTCCCTCCCCCTCGCTGGGGAAGTCAAAGCAAGAAGGCCTTCCTCCTCCTCCCGCACCTCCCTGGGCCCCTTCCCACCCCTCCAGCCTCGCGCTGGTTCTCCTGGGAGAGACGCTCAGGACAGGCTGCGGAGGGGCAGAAACAGTAGCCGTCCACCCCCTTCCTCAGCATGGAGAAGCCAACCCTGCTTTCAGTAACGTTTTGACTTTGGTCTCCAAGCTCGGTCAACTCCATCCTTACACGAGAAGCTAAAACTTAAACTCAAGTACTGATGAAAAACAAGGTGCTCCATGTGATTTCCATTCACAAAAACACGCAGACGGGCCCGCCCCCTGCTCCCGGACCGAAGCCGCTCTGAACACCGTTCTGTGACCCTGGCCCACCCGTCCAACAATGGCAAGGGCACTCTCCTTCCTCAGGAAGGCCGATGACCAACGATGACGTCTGCTGAAGCCTGTCAAACTCCAGCAGCTTACAAACCAGTGCCAGGGAGGGGTGTGACCCGGGACAGAAGCACAGGGTGCTAAAGAGACTGTCTGTTCTGCTCGGAGTTAAGGTCCAGACAGGTTTACCGAGAAAGCGAGAGCCCTGGGTTCCAGCTAAGAGAAGCCATGGCCAGACAAGCGACCCGCCCTTGGTCCCCCGGCCCCCGCTCGCCTGGACATCACCCGGAGACAGAGCTCCGGTGAGACGGGTCCCTGGGCCCGGACCCCCAGTGGCACATGCGACCGGGCTGCTCTCTTACCCTCTGCTTCCGCAGGCTTCCCGGGCTGGTGGGTGACGGGCTGGGCGACTTGCCGGAGCGCGGAGTGGACAGCTGACTACCAGGGGTTCCATTAACTAGAAGCACAGAGAATCACAGGCGGGAAAGGGCATGTTAAAGGCGTCTCATGACAAATCAACTTCTCTGAGAAACAGATCATCACAGAGGAACATTTGCTAACATTCCAGATCCCTTCCAATCTGCGGCGCTGAGAAAAAGCTTCAGGAAATAACCTTCAGAAATGCGCTCTTTTGTTAATCCAGTGTTTAATATAGCACACAATACCTTAAACATACTTTCCTGATGAATTTTTTAATGATGTCTTTAACTGTGCTGACAGACATTTGGGGAATGTGGTTAAAGCCCTGGGACATTTTCCATGGGTTTCATCCTTAACTCTTTCGCTTCCCGGTACAATATTAGCACAGCTCACAAGTGGTATTCCCAGGGACTCGTTAACCGGAACCACTGTCTTTGA
Organism: Tadarida brasiliensis; assembly: GCA_030848825.1. NCBI lineage: Eukaryota > Metazoa > Chordata > Mammalia > Chiroptera > Molossidae > Tadarida > Tadarida brasiliensis. The sequence continues at coordinate 101,685,524 of CM061266.1, forward strand.
TAGTCAACGCACTTCCAGAAGTTCCACACCACCCCGCCTGCCCGGCTCCCTCGCTAAGCTCTCGAAGGACCCGCCGTCCGCTGGACAGAGTAACTGGCAAAGATACCCGGGGACTCCTCACCGTGGGTCCTCAGCACTGTGAGAAATAAAAGCTGCTTTCTAACAGCTTTGAATCACTGGGATTTTACCCGATTATTAATTAAGACTTTTATGCAACATCACCACTACACTGAATCAAAACCACAGAACTCAAGTAAGCAATTCTTTTCTCTGAGTTAACACCACCAAACACGAAAGATACTACTTTATAAAGAGACACAGGGTCACCATTATTTCACCCATAAAAAGGACAACATTTCCACGTTTCCCATCCACAGGCAGCGAAGGAGAATTGCAGTGAGGGTGCAGGACACACCTTTTCCAAAGGGCGTTCGACTTACCTTCTATGAGCTCTAACATGGGCACAGCCTGGGTGCCGGACCTGGCAGTGGCTAGGAACCCGGTTCAGCAGGGAGCCCAGCACCGGGGAGGGGAGGCTGGACTAGCTGAGGCTGAGCGGCTGCTCCCAGAGCAGGCTGAATGAGACGCAGGGCTCATGAGCACATGCTTTCCGCATACGCTGACGTCTTCGCAGCAGCAGTGGGAGGTGTGGGCTCTGTCTCAGGCTACATCAAAGGTGTCAATTAAGCTCACGCCAAGCGGGAGACACTGCAAACCCCTCCCCACACCACTGAGTCCCTGGAGCCGGAAGCCAGAGCCCTTTCTCAGTGCTTTACTGAATCACCACCAAGTGCCTCTGTGGGGCCAGAGACCCAGTGACTCATCTGAAAATCAGAATGACAGGAACTCTCCTAAAGCCTGGTGGCTGCTGGGTGCGCAGCACAGCCTTACAAAATTGACTGGTAAGGTATGATGTTTATTGATATTTCACACACAGTGTCTGCACAAAATCTGGGGGTCACGGACGTGGGGGGCTGTTTTGTTTTGTCATCTCCAAAGCCCTGTGAAATGTCACAGGACCCACCCTGCACTCCTCTGTAGTTTTGCCTTTGAAGTGCATTTGGTGATTCAAAAAAACACAACAACTGTGTTTGGCAGCTGGAAGCAGAGAGCACTGAGCAGGCGTGGATGGGCTTGCATCCCCCGTTCTGCCGTTACTGCGCCCGGTGCTGGGCCCGCTCCCTGGGTTCCCAGCGGTGGCCACTGGGAAGGTTCCAGAACAGGCAAGGACTGGCGAGCTGTGGGCAGAGGCCCGATCTCCAGCTAGTACACCGATGAGCAGGAGAGCGCAGGAGGAGACTGAAAACAGGATTTGTGAATGTAATCTCTCCTTTGCCCAGCGGGTCACCCCTAAAGGCCGAAAAGACTGGGGGGCGGGGGTGAGCAAATGGGGAAACGCACACAGTTAATGCACTTTCACTATACACACCACACACACGTGTGGACATAAACACACGCGCATACACACACACGATCTCATTCCACCCTCACCATAACCGTGAGGCGGCAGCGTCATTACAGATGAACGGAAGGATCAAGCGATAAGCAGGCTGACCGGTGGCACATGGGGCAGAGCCCGGGTCTAACCGGGCAGTCCAGCACGGCCCTCCCACCAGGCCCTCCCCTCCTGTGCCAGCCTCGGCCGCAGGGAGCTGGCAGCGAACCCGTCGCCAAGTCAGGAACTCTGACCCGGGAAGCCCGGGTGTTCTGCTGGAATCCACAGTCTATGGGCTGCACCGGGCCAGCGGATCTCAACCTGGGGGTCGCACGACCCTTTCACAGGAGTCGCCTGAGACCATGGGAAAACACATACGTCCGATGGTCTTAGGAAGGAGACACCGCCCCTGTCCGTCTCCAGGAGGGTCGCCCACATGCAGATGCCCCACACATGACATGAGGGACTGTATGAGGGTCGGCGTCAGGAAGGCTGAGAACCGCTGGTTTGCACCCTACAGAGAAGGGAGTGGAGACGAGCCAGCCCGAAGGGTTGCGGGAGTCTGCTGGGTGAAGGACTGCCAGGCACAGTCCAGGAAGGTGCGTGAGGGAGGGCCACCTACCTGGCTGTCTGCGGAGCACGGAGCAGGTGGGCAGTGGGGAGAGGGAGACAGCTCAGCGCAGTGAGGAAGAGGAAGGCCTCAGGAAGGAGGGCGGGGGAGGGGAGGCAGGGCCGGTGTCTGTCCACGGAGGCACTGGGACCTGCATCCTTTGCACAGCCACTGGGCTTAGGGCTCCCACTGGTGGAAATGAAGCCTGAGTGGGACAGTGCATCGACAGTCAGCCACTATCAGAGCACAGCCTGCCTGGAGGTGGGGCGGGCCTGGGCTGCAGGGTGGGAGCTCTGCCCAACCTCTTCCTGTGGGCCACCTGGGAACAGCAGCACCCTGGCCGGGGGGCTCCGGTTGGGCGTCGTCCTGTGCACCCAGAGGGTGCTGGTTCAATTCCCGTCAGGGCACATGTCTGGGTTGCAGGCTGGATCCCAGGAGGAGGCCATGTATCCATGTATCTCTCTCACATCGAAGTTTCTCTCTCTCTCCCTCTCTAAAAAATCATTAAAAAAAAATAGTTTCCTTAAAAAAAAAAAAGCTGCCCTGGCCGGTGCTGCACAGTGGTTAGAGCATCGGCCCACACACCGAAGACTCAGGGTTCGAGTCCTAGTCAAGGGCATATCCCCGGATGGCAGGTTGAATCCCCAGCCCCTGGTCAGGGCACATGCAGGAGGCACCAATCGATGTGTCTCTCTCACATGGATGTTTCTCTCTCTCTCTTTCTCCCCTCCCTCTAAAAATCAATGGGAAAAATATCCGCAGGTGAGGATTAACCAAAAAAAAGAGATAAAAAAAAAAGCAACAGCAACCTCTTAAAATGGCTCTTGACATCCAGAAAACATCCCACACCTTATTGTTGAATCGCTGTTGGAGTGAATAATTTCAATTCTAAGTAAGTTTGACACAGGCATTGAGTTCAGCAGTTCTCATCCAGTAATACCAGAAGTCCCCGAATGCCAATGAAAAGGACACTGACACTTACTTAACAGACCTTATTAAAATTCAACTACTTTACTTGACAGAGGGCTTTACTAAACAATTCTTTATCTTGAATGGGAAAAATTCAACTCAATGTGGTTGTTTTCAAATGGCCAAGCGGGTCTCATAATGACTGCAGCCTGAAGCCAGTAACGTCTGAGTTGCTGAAGTACCCAGCAGACCCTGCTTATGTCCAGCTCTGGAGTCCTCTGCTCGGATCTGCCAGGTCCACTCTCCTCGACCCTACAACCCTTGCTCTGAACTCGAGGCTGGACTGTTCACAGGCCCCTTGGGCACGGATGACGTAACTGGCCACCACAGAGCTCTGGAGCACATCCACGCAGCTGACTGCTGCCGACCCAGGCCTCCCGAGGACGCACGGACGGGTCACAGCACACCGCTCCTCATGAGGACGGACCTCACCTTCCCTCATTTCACACAGATGGTCCCCCTCTTTTACTCACTGGGGCGTGAATTCAGGGTTCCGTCGTCAGGCAGTCGGTACACACAATGCACTTAATATGTACCTGACTCTCTGTTGGACTTGCCGCCCCAAACTTACCACTGGATATGAAAGTTATCTAAAAATTCTAGAATTTGGAAATACGTGGCTTACTTGTACTGAATCATTGCTACTCTTAAATCACTTAGGCTTGTGTATGTGTTAAATTCGCAGCCTTTGTGTGACTTTGAGGGAGGTCTTGTCTTTATAGTTTCATGGGGTTTGGGACAGAGACTCTGGGAGAGGAGGCTTTTTCCTAATCCTGTCTTCACAGGTGCTCAGTGGGTCCAAGTCAAAGTCCCCTCTCCTGAAAACAATGGGAAGTGGGGAAGTGGGAAGGAAAATGGCTTCATGGGTTCCTTTTTAAAAATAAATATTTACAAAAAGGACCTTGAATCTCAGGAAATCTAAGCAGCTTGAACAGATTCCAGCACTTCTCAATCCACGCATCCACTCAGCACTCACCCAGCCATCCCCGTGGACGTGGGAACACTAGACTCCACAGCACTTCCGCTCTCAGAAACCTTCCAGCCTGGGAGGGGACCCAGCGTGTCACCTGGAGCTACCTGAACTGTCACAGGGTCATGGAGGTGGGAAGGACCCTGAACACTGATGCGTTCGGGGAACGATTCACAGAGGCGTCCAGGCTGAATCGGGAGGGCGCCCTTCTAGAGATAATGGTATGAGGTGGAAAGCCCAGGGGCCCCTGGAGCGACGTGAGCTGTTACAGAATGGGCACAGGTGAGGATGGGCACAGGTGAGGATGGGCACAGGTGCAGAGGAGTGGAGAGGCAGCTGGGAGGACGGCCGTGGCCAGTGAAGACAGTTCTCCATGGGAGACCGAACGGAGACCTCTGGCGGACAGTGACTGACGGCGACAGGCGGGGATCAGTGTGCAGGGCAGATGTGGGGTGCAGGGGACAGAATAGGGAGGAGGCCAGCTGGCCAGCAGGGTCTGTGGCCTGGGAGAAGCTTCCCTGGCTCAGCAGGACAGAGGAGGAGCCGGGAACACAGATGACACACTGACTGTAGAAGGAAAGAGGAAAAGGAGTCAAAGATGATCTCGGCATAAAAAGAAAAAAGTGTTGAATTCAATAAAATAGGATCATCTGGAGTCCTCTGATTGAACATGACAAAGATGTGTCAGCTGGGATCCCAGAGCAGGCCGTGGTCCTTGTGAGGGAAGGAGGTGCTCAGGGCCCCGTGGGGCAGGGTGGGTGAGGCTCCCAGGACTGAAAGGCCCTCAGCCCCCTGGTGCCCGGTGGGTGCTCTGCCCCATGCTTCTAGGCATTGCAGGGTAGCTCCCCATAGAGTTAAGCCCAGGAGTCAGCCCAAGGGCAGTTCCATAATGGTCCCCAAGACGGCATGCCCGGAGGCTCCCCCACTGCCCCAGCCTTCCTGCTAGAAGGGATCTGTCACGGGTCACCAGCGGTGCCCTTGCTGCCAAATCCTGACCTCCTTTTGGTTCTCAGGCTACTCAACTGCTTAACATTAAACCTTCTGGGGCTCCCCTCCCCTGAAACGTCCTGCCCGTGACCCCTGTCGCTGACCCTCACTGTTCCCCCGACTCCTCTGATGTGCTCTTTGCGTTGCTGGGCTCCTCATGGCTCCGTGTCTACCCTTACCTACCAATCTCTCAGTGGGGTCGGGGAGAGGTGTCTCACATTTCTGTTATTTAAATCCCTTCTGTATGCTAAGGTCTCCGATGTAAATTGTCAGCTCGAATGTGGCTTACACACAGTATTCTTAAATCTTTCCAAAGCAACTTCCAAGGGACACAGGCCCCACCTCTCCCCCTCGGCCGACAGATCCGCTCCTCTCTCTTCTTCTAGCCTCATATTCAACTACCTTCCTGGTTCCGTGTCCCTGTGGAAGTCTCCCCGATTCCCGACACCGCTGCTGAAATCCTGTCCTGCCAGTTTCTCTCCAGGGCGACTGCGGTGGCCTCCCAGAGCCCTCCCTCACTGCGCCACGAAACTCAAGTGACATCAAACTGCGGTCTTGCCAGAAATCCTTCTCCAGCCCCTCGTACCTACAGCAAAAACGTGCCTTCGTGGCCTGGCAGTCCGACCACACCTGCGTTCCCACCCTCTCCACCTGTCCTGCTCTAGCATCAGCAGCAGCTGTTCGTACATATACTTCTGTGCCTTTGTGTCCTCAGGTGGCACGCCCTCCCGGCCTCTCATCCTCGCGAGGTCCGTCCCACCCCGATTTACAGGTCTTCTCTCCTGGAAGCTTTCTCTGACCTCGTTAATGAGATGTGACCCTTCTCCCTCCGGTTGTCATCACACAGAGCTGTTTATTATCAGTGGCACAGAGGTGTCCCCCAAACTGACATGGAGAGCTGTGGCGTCACTGCCATGGCACCTTGGGAGCCCACACGTGCCTGGGACACAGTGGATGCTCAGGAAATATTTCTTTCTTTTTAAATAAAATTTTGTTCTTTATTGATATTAGAGATAGAGGAAGGGAGAGGGAGAGAGAGATAGAAACATCGATGAGAGAGAACATCGATTGGCTGCCTCCTGCATGCCCCCCACTGGGGATCGGGCCCACAACCTGGGCATGTGCCCTGACCGGGAATCGAACCGGCGACCTCTTGGTGCAGGGTCGACGCTCAACCACTGAGCCACACCATCCGGGCAGGAAATATTTATTTAGTTACCACAAGGCATTAACAATGAAGAGTTTATAAAGCAGGTGTGTGGGCTGCTGCCCCCATATAGACAGGGGTCAAGGTGACTGTTCAGTTTTAAAGAGTGCCTGTGCCGACACTCACCTGCTGAGGGTGAGCTTCAGGGGGATTGAGGAGTGAGGGAAAGAGGACGCAAGGTCTGAGCTTTACGTTCAATTTCTCTAACAACACGAGGCACGAACCATCAGCCCTCTTGACTTTCTTAGTGCATTTAGTTTTTAACCATTTCCTTGGAATCCCAAAGCAGAAAAAAATCCTCCATAGAATGCATAAGGCTGAAATCTCTACACTAAAGCTAAAGACTGAGCTGAAAATTAACAGCTAGCAATGTGTCTTTGAAGGCGTCTGATGTACACGTAAAAGTTGACAAACTGAACTCGTTAGCTGATCAAAATCCTCTCTGCTTCCCCAGCTTCTGATGCTTGTGCGATCTGCACATGTTTTATGAGATATTTTTAGGGAAAAGAGTAACATTTGAATGCTGTCAATAAAAAGACTTCAGGATTTCCAGAGTCACACGCAAGTACGTTTGAAGCCCGGGGAGGATGGGATGGTGCTTCAGTCCTGGCTGAAGGTCATGAACCAAGGCAGCCAGCTTTTCCCTCTGCCAAGGTCCACCTTGCTCCTCCAGCACCCAGAGCTGCTGGCCATGGTGGGCTCTCAGTGCAAATTGAATTAATAAACGGTTGTCGCCAGGAGTGTTTCTCCCTAAGACGGTGAGCTTCTGGAGGGCAAGACGCCCAGGAGCTCATGCCTGCATGGATGGGGGTAAGACTCAGTCCTGTCAGCCATGGCTTCTGTAGAGAGACATTCCAAACCGAGGGTGTGTGGGGGAAAGCTGGCCGTCCATCTAAGTGGGAATAAAAACTCTAAAACAAACAAACAAACAACAAAACCTGAAGTTGTTCTATGTGATCCAAAACGAGGTCAAAATTCTGAAGTCTGTACGTTTGAAGGACCGCAGCAAGGAAAATCCAAGATCCATAAACATGGCTTTTATGCTTTTAACATTAATAAAAACATACAAAGCAAGCTAAACTTTTATCCGTTCTTATTTAAATCAAATTAGTGCACATTATACTCTTATTTTGGAGATAATGTGTTATAAATTGCTTGTACAGATAAAAGAATTTGTTTAAAAGAATTTCACTTTCAAATGGCACATTTTATGAGACATCTGTGTTCCAAAGAAAAACACACATGAATAAAGATTCCACCCACATTAAACCTCTTTATGATGTTCTTATATATTCTTGTTTCTTTTAAGAAGCAACTGAAACCATGTTCCCCTTTCTGGTGACCTCACGCTCAAAGCCCCAGCACACAAGGGTCTGGGCTCGTTCCTCTTCCCGAGTGTTAGTAAGGCTTCTGGTCTCCCTTTTTTCCTGGCTCCAACTGCCTACTTTGGACTCTCTGTTAAGGAGACCCATATTAATTCAGCAGGCATGGGAATTGTGCAATCTATAAATGATTTAGGGGGCTTGACTTGTATGCTTCTTGAGAAGAGAGGCTGTTTCTGTCATCTCGGCATTGTTAGCGCCTAGCGATGTCCGGACACTGGGGACCCCGTGCTTGATATTCCTGAATGTGGAAGCGAGCTCCTTGGATTAATACATCACCTCTCGCCTGCCAGTGTGGCTCAGTTCACTGGGCATCGTCCCAGGCTCCAAAAGGTTCCCGGATCAATTCCCTGTCAGGGCACACACACAGTTTCGGCTCCATCCCCGGTAGGGGGTGTGCAAGAGGCAGCTGACTGATGTTCTGCTCTCACATCGATGTTTCTCTCTCTCTCTCTCTCTCTCTCTCTCTCTCCTTCTCCCTTCCTTTCTCTCTGAAAAATCAATTTAAAAAAATCTTTAAACAAAAAAATAAAATAAGTCATCTCTAGCTTTTAGTTCTAAGAAGAGGAATAGGTATGGGACAAAGAAGATTTACAGAAGATTCTCATTCTTATTCTGATGCTGACTTACAAGGAAATGTCTGTCTACCACTGACAGACACCATGAAGTTGGGGTGAGCGTTTCACCTCCTGGATGCTGGTGCCCGGGACTAATACTTAGGCTTCTGTTGCAAAGGGTTACGCTGTTGTGAATTGCAATCTTAAACCAGGTACTGTGTTAGTTATTTCCCTGGGATCACCTTTAACAGCAGAGGTGAAGAAAAAGGGATCACTGCTGTGTCTCAGACACTGGAAGCCCTAAGCTGCCTCCATCGACTCAGTAACTCCAGGCCCAGCCCAGCCCCGCCTCTGCCTCTGCCTCCTCATTACTATATAACAAATAACAGCGTCGTGTCGCTCATTGTTGGGATATCACTGGGGGAATCAAAGAAGATCAAAGATGAAAACTTCCATAAACTCTGCTGTTTCGCTAGTGACAATATTATAACAAACAGGAGCATGGCGTGAGATCGAAAGCAAATCTTTACAGTACAGACCCATCTCTGAGTGTGTGGGGACATGATATAGAAATTGAAAACTGAAGTAGAAATGATTTCAAACTTTACGTTGATGTAGTAGGAAGAAAAACAAAGATTCTTTGTTGTGAAAAAGGTTCATCGTGGTGATTGGATTTTGGGGCAACATCAATTCTCAAAACATGACTGGTATGAGGGTAAAATTATTCACGTTCTGTGCTTATGACTGAAGAGAAACACTAACTAGGCTGTTTTAACAAATGTTGATGTGATCAAAACAGAGATAATTCACTGCTGCTTCCACTGGTTTTAAGGGCCATCCTTGAGTATAGACAAGGTTCTCGGATTAGCTCTGTGGAGGGGCCCAAGGCAGGGGCTCCCCTGCCATCCAGCAGCCACACTGGCCCAGAAAAGAAATGGAAATAACACTGGACTTCCTAAACCCTGGGCTTAGGTCCAGGGAAAGAAAACGACCTTGGGGTCACTGGCATACTCCCCGTGTTTGTGACTGGTGCTGCTGCTTTGTCAACCATCTCTAAACTGGAGGAAGGTGGTAAGATTTGGTAGCAAGTCAAAGTCAAGAGACAGTCATCACATATTATAAGCAGGTATATAACCAGGAGTGGTTGTATGACCTATCTTCCAGATCAAAAGGCAGGAAGTGAAAATCTTATATGCATAAAAGACTCCCATTAAACACAATGTGATCAGGGCCATTGGATTCATTTTGATCTAGCAGTTAAAGCTAACTTGAATGAAGTGTTAATTTCTCAAGAACATATTGATTTTAGAATGGATTTGGAGTCTACTTTCTTTTTTTTTATTGCCATGATCAAAATTGTGTATTTATTTATTAAAAATATATATTTTTTTCTTTATTGATTTTAGAGAGAGAGGAAGGGAGAGGGAGAGACAGAAACATCAACGAGAGAGAACATTGACTGGCCATCTCCTGCATGCCCCCCACTGGGGATCGGGCCTACAACCTGGGCATGTGCCCTGACTGGGAATTGAACCGGCAACCTCTTGGTGCATGGGACAACACTCAACCACTAATCCACACCAGCTGGGCTTATTTTATTTTTTATTGTTGAAAGTATTATAGAGGTCCCCCTTTCCCCCCACCATTGACCCCCTCCTGCTTTCCCCAACCTAATGGCTGTGTCCATTGGTTGTACATAAATGCATATAATTCTTTGGTTTATCTCTTCCCACCCCACACCCCTAACCCTCTGAGGTTTGTCAGTCTGTTCCCTACTTTCAAGACTCTGGATTTTTTTTATCCACAGCTTGTTTTGTTCATGATATTCCATAAGTGAGATCATGTGGTATTTGTCTTTCTCTGACTGACTTATTTCACTCAGCATAATGCTCTCCAGGTCCCTCCACGTCGTCTCAAAGGGTAAGAGATCTTTCTTTCTTACAGCTGCATAGTACTCCATGTACCACAGCTTTTGGATTCTACTTTCTTCATGGAAATAATTACCTGGCATGACACCCTCACACAAATTTCTAGTTAGGGTTGGTCAGATCACCAGGTTATTTAAGTTCAACTCTAGTCGAAAAGACCTTTAAGTAAACAACAGAAAATAGAAATGCTTGTTTGAAGCAATCTTTTGAGTTTAAGGGAATGTAACCTATCCATTTTAAACTTCTAAAAGCGACAGTTCCGAATGTTGGCAGGAACAAATACAAAGAAATCGAATATATTTGCCTATCTGCTTTTTTGAGTGTCTGAAATTACTTTTGGTAAATGATACATTCATCTATATTTATAAGATTATAATTAAATATGTTATATTTATGAGATTTATATAACCCTAGAGGCACAGAACAGTGACTATGTTACTAGTTAATTTTAAAGTGAAATAATTTCCTATATTCATTTTTTAAAGAATTCACTTTTTAATCTTTTAAAGATTAGACTCATGATTCATTGTATTTTAAGTCACATTTTAGATTCTTTTCTGGAGTAAAACAGGCTCCTTACTATCTACAAGGTAATATCTGAGTTGCAAAAATTCTCTCTCCTATTTCCGTCCTGCACCCCCTATCAGTACCGGCGACCACACTCAGACAGACAGCACCGGACACTGGGGCGGAAGCGGCAGCGGCAGACAGACGGCTCCGGGCTCCGGAGTCCATCCCCCGACAGGTGCACGGGGATCTGACCCTCCCCCTCCTCGACGTCCAGGGATGAAGTGAAAAGAGAAAAGAGACTTCCACCCAAACCCAGGAGCATTTAGCTGCCGTAACTCTTAAAAACAAAACCTGTTAAAAACAACGACAAGCCCGGCCGGTGTGGCTCAGTGGCTGAGCGTCGACCCATGCACCAAGAGGTCACTATTCCCGGTCAGGGCACATGCCCAGGCTGTGGGCCTGATCCCCAGTGGGGGCACGCAGGAGGCGGCCAGTGGATGTTCTCTCTCATCGGATGTTTCTCTCTCTCTCTCCCTCTCCCTTCTTCTCTCTCCAAAATCAATAAAGAAAAAAAATATTTTTAAAAAACTTAACAGCCATAGTGCATACTAAGTCTCTTGAAATATCTACACTGTAAAAAAACATAAGAATTTGCCTAATCACTTATTATGAGATGTTTCACCCCAATTATACCTGATATTTAAACATTCATGATCTATACTAAGACAAAGCAGAGAGGAAATTCAACAAAATTAGTCAGTGTCAGAGCTGGTTTTGATTCGGAACGCATGATTCCGTTTCGCACTGTTGATGTTTTCAGTAGGATTGATGGTGTTTCAGTAAATGTGGGGTTCTCGCTCCTTCACACCCTTTTGTGACTGTGCAAATAGCCAAGGTTGTAGGGGCAACACGCGGCTGGGCCCGTGGCCTCTTTCTCTCTTACCCCATGGGGCTTCGTCCTCTAGCCCAGGTTTGCTCGGAGAAAATGAGGCATATTCTCTCATCAAGGCTGAATGTTAACCTGCCGACTGGTTAAGGACAGGCTAAGGTCTCCCCGGGTTCTGCACGCAGCAATTCCAGCTCGCTGTCCCTGTGGGGGCCACACCCTGCACAGGTGGTGTCTCTCTGGAAGGGAGAGACTTTCCCCGATCTCGGCGTCCGGGGACGGGATCATCTTCCGACGGAAATCCTCTCTTCTCTGAAGGTCGAAAAGGTAGCTGGCACCTGCCACTCTCTTTTGCTCATTGCCATCTTGATCTACCCTTCAGATCTCCCCTTCAAGGTATCTAAGGTCTGCTCTGGGGTTGCCAGGGGTACAGCCGGGCACTGCCACTCCAGCAAGCAGGGGGCAGAAAGCAAGTTCCGCCTGTCACGCCAATACCTGACGATGAGCCAGCTGTGTTCCTCACCCCGATTACCTGGAGTCAAAGCCCTTCCTCTGTCCCCTGTTCTCTGTACCTCAGGGAGCATCGGAATCGCCGGGGGAAAACCCAGGTCACTTGGCCCCATCTCTGGAGTTCTGGAGTCAGTGGGTCTGGGGAGGGGCTCAACACGCGCTTTCCAACAAGCCAGGTGACAGTGACAGCCACACTTCCTTAACCGACTGTGCCTCGAACTACAGGCTGTAGACTATCTGATCAGAATCGCCGGGAATGCTTGCTAAAAGCAGGGGTGACCAGGATGACAAACTCTACACGTTACCACGTGACGTCCGTGTATTCTAAGCTACCTCACCCTTCAGCAAAGTCTCATTTCCGTGCTCACCCATCGGGGTGAGCCCGTCCGCTGAGGGCGCAGGTCTCGGCCCACCCTCAACCAGCGGCGTGGAGAAGCCGCACCGCAAGTGGCAGCCGTGTTCTGAGGCGTGTTCCCTGCGATTGTGACGTAGGTCACGCTGAGGGGACAGCGGTAGACCATGGTTGGCACCTCAGAGTGAGGCTGAGAGGAGAAGCAGGTCTTTGGGGACCGTCTGGGGCATCAGTCAAGCCCAAGGAGAAGGTGCCTCGGAGAACCAGCTGGGCTGGGTGCTTCAACTCCCCAGCTTACTGAGTTCCTCCTTCCAAGGCTCACTTCGGATACTGCAGTTTTACTTACTGTTCGGAAAAGCAGACTAGAGCACCTCCGTTTTTAAATAGGGGGTTCTAACTGACAGAGCAGCGCGGCAGCGGGGGTGGGGCGGGGCGGGCCTGGCGGTGCCAGCCTGGAGAACCCCTCACGGCCCTGGGCCACGCTGTGGGACACAGAAGGCTCGGAACGGGCCCCACAGGCCTCTGTTCCTAAGAGCTGCGCCATCCTCACGAAACCAGGTGATAATCACTTTGAGGTATGTGTCATTTAGTAATTCCCATTCCATAATTGATATCATTCGATGAATAATTAATAGTGAAATAGACCTTATACCTGAGTCCAAACCCTCCCCCCACCCCAAAGACAAAAACAACCTGACTTATTCATGTCCCTTTTAAGACGCAAGAAGGTCATCTTGTGAGCACGCATCCGGCCCCCACACCCGCCCTGGAAGCCAGTGAGACGGGACACAGGCCAGGTCCCACAGCATCCCGCACCAGCTCCGGCCCTCACCGCAGCTCACGGCCTGGCGGGCCCGTGGTAAGCACAGATTTAGCAAACACAAACGGGAACCCTCCCTAAGCCGGTCCCTCTGGAGCACAGGTTTTCCCAGACACTTCTGGAGCGGAGGCTCAGCCTGGAAGGCAGTGTTGGTGGCAGAGATGAGGCGAGCCGGGCACGGTCTGTCTGGGGAAATCGGGCTTCCTGAGCCTTCCTGAGTTAGTCTCCCGAGTGGGTGTTTGTCTTACAGTCAATATGTTAGACCCAGGCCAATCTGCTCCGCCACTGCGACACGCACCGGAACCGCCACCGGCTCCAACCCTCGCTCTGGGCGCCCCACGCCCTCTGCTCGTGCGCCCCACTCTGTTCGGGGTCCCGCGCCCCTTACCTGAGCTGGTGGAGGCCGGCGACTTGCTGCGCCGGGACGGCCCCGGGCTCTTGGTGGCGCTCCTGCGGGATGACGAAGCTATTCTGGTGTAAGACGTGGACTTGACGACTCGGCATTCTGCGGAAAGAACGGCCACGCGTCATTTGGGGTCTCGGCACACGCCGTGGAAAACGCGCAGTAAACCTGGGAACAGAGCGCGAGGCCATCCTGTCGCCCCTACTTCCTGCCCGCCCAGGGCTCGTCTGGGACAAGGGACCAGGAAAACAAGGAGAAGAGGCCCTGCGGGTGCACACTGCTCCGGCCTGGCTGGGTGGCTCAGCGCTTAGAGCGTCGTCCCCGTACGCCAAGGTCGCAGGTTCGATCCCCGGTCAGAGCACATACGAAACGCAACCGATGAACGCACCCGTAAGTGCAACAACAAGTCCATGTTCCTCTCTCTCTTCTCTCTAAAATCAATCCACAAGATTTTAAAAAAGTAAACAAAACTCGAAGTCTCGTAGTTCACCTTCTTTACGGTAGTATTTTGGACAGACTGAGAGGCACAGGCTGGCACAGAAGTGATTGTCCTGGGTTTCTCTCCACCCATCCCTTGAGTTGTCTGTGTCTACGTGTTTCTTTTGAGATAAAGTTCGTTTTTCCAAGATAAATGTTAGAAAGAGACCAACCTCAAAAACCAAGATAGGAGGTGATAGAGTGTTTCACCCTTTATGAAAGACTCCACCCGTCCCAAGTTGTCTGCTCCTGGGAATCCTTGCAGGAACAGCTGTGGCCGTCGGCAGGCGTGGGCAATGGCAGCGTGTGCCCGGAGGTAAAGGCAGAGAAGAGGTGGCCCCACCCAGCAGCACCGAGGAAGCCTGGGCAGCCCCAAGGTGGTGTCTGCAAAATGGGTCTTTGGCCCGAGGCTGAGAAACAACTTTGCTTTCATTAGATTTCTATTCTTAGTGTTTGTGTTCTTTAAATTTTAACACTAAACCTCTTAAATAGCCAAGAGCTTGTTATTTCTCTCTTGGTGAGCTGCATCGACCAATTACAATGTTGTTCAAATCCACACATCTTACTCTTGAGGGACCGTTTTTAATAAAAGTATTTGTATGCTTGTTATGATAATCAGAGTTCACTGTGGATAGAGAAGTATAAAAAATATTAAAAAAAAACAACTGCTCATCAGTGGATACTTTTTATTTGGAGGGTGGTATACTAACCTAGAATTTTTTCTACTCATTTGTATATTCAAACGAGGTTGGGATTGGGCCACCTGTTACCAGCCCTTGGCCCACCACAGTATATTAGAGCATGCTCACTTTTCCCTGTAATGGAGTCCATTTTACTGCACGGATGGACCATAATTTGCTTAGCTAAATGCCTTATGTTGGACATTTAACTTGCATTCAATATTTCACTATTATTAATAACACCCTTGCTTTTAAAAATTGTTTCTTTAATCCTCACCCGAGGATACTTTTCCATCTTCAGATAGAGCAGGAGGGAGAGAGAGAGAAAAACGTCAGTGGGAGAGAGACACATCGATTGGTTGCCTCTCGCACGACCCCGACCAGGGCCGAGGACCAAACTGCAATCGAGGTACGTGCCCTTGACCGGAATCGAACCCGGGGGCCGACGCTCCAACCACTGAGCCAAACCGGCCAGGGCACACCCTCGTTAAATGAATGTGCCATTATCTGATTATTCCTTTGGGACAGATTTAGTCCTTGGTACTTGGAATTTAATTTCTAATAACTGGAAACCATGAGGTGCATATCAGTCGCTCAAAAATACTTTCTGAATAAAGTGAGACTGTAGATTTAAAGAGAAGTGCTTTTACCATAATGCTCTCGAGTCCCTCCATGTCGTCTCAAAGGGTAAGAGAGCTTTCTCTTTACAGCTGCATAGTACTCCATTGTGTACATGTACCACAGCTTTTTTATCCACTCATCTACTGATGGGCACTTGGGCTGCTTCCAGATCTTAGCAATTGTAAATAGTGCTGCTATGAACATGGGGGTACATATATTCTTTCTGATTGGTGTTTCGGGCTTCTTGGGATATATTCCAAGATAGTCAGAGAAAGACAAGTACCATATGATCTCACTTATTTGTGGAACATAATGAACAAAATATGTGGTCGACCAAAAGAGATCCAGAGTCCTGGAAGCAGGGAACAGACTAACAAACCTCAGAGGGATGGGGGGTGGGAGGGGTGGGAAGAAATAAACCAAAAAACTTACATGCATATATGCACCACCAATGGACACAGACACTAGGCTGAGGAAAGCAAGAGGGAGCTGGGAGTGGGAAGGAGGGGGCCAATGGGGAAAAAGGGGGACATTTGTAATACTGTCAACAATAAAAAAAATAATAATAAAGAGAAGGCTCGGGGCAGGGAGGGAGGGGGGGAAGGTGACAATGGGGGCAAAAGGAGAAACATCTGTAACAAAAATAAATCAATAAAAAAAATAAAATAAAATAAATAAAGTACCTAAAAAAAAAAAAAAAAAAAAGAGAGAAGGCTTTAAAATTTTTTTTTCCATTATTGATTTTTTTTTTTTTTTTTTTTTAGAGAGAGAGAAATAGAAACATCAATAGGCTGCCTCCTGCATGCCCCCCACCGGGGACCAGGACCGCAACCTGGGCGTGTGCCCTGACCACCTGACCAGGAATCGAACCAGCGACCTCTTGGTGCAGGGTCAATGCCCAACCTCTGAGCCACACCGGCCAGACAAAGAGAAGTGCTTTTAAAAGCTTCTGACAAATTGCCCTCCAGGCAGGCTAACCCAAATTGTACTTTCATAAAGTATAAGTGTGGTCCTTTGCTCGATCCTTCATTTATCTTTTCAAAAACTCTTTGCTAATTTCAAAATAAATATTGAATTTCATTGCTTTATATATCAGTTGGTTTGATTGTCAATAAAGTTGTATATTTTCCCCACATGTTTATTAGCCACTTGTATTCCTTCTTTTGCAGTTATTTATTCATATTTTTCAGCATTTGCAATTGGGATGGTCTTTTCCTTATTGGTATGTAAGGATGCATTCTATATTAAAGTTTTATCCCTTTGTTTATCACGCTACAAATATTTATCTTTGCAGGCAGTCGCTGTATTATGATAACCTCTTTTTTTAGAGAGAGAGGAAGGGAGGGGAGAGAGAGATAGAAACATCGATGAGAGAGAACATCGATTGGCCGCCTCCTGCATGCCCCCCACTGGGGATCGGGCCCACAGCCTGGGCATGTGCCCTGACCAGGAATCGAACCAGCGACCTCTTGGTGCATGGGTCGACGCTCAACCACTGAGCCACACCAGCTGGGCAATATGAATACCTTTTAAATGTAGTTTTCTTTTAAAGTATAGTAGTTTAAAACTAAAGTCTAATCTATGAGCTTTTCCATTATGCATTTTAAACCATTTTATATTTCAGTAACAAGGAAATCATAATAATTCAGATCTAATTCTGATGCCTGACTTTACCTGAAATGTTTCTTTTCCATATATTCAATTCCTAATTTTCTAAGCTCAAAATATGTTTCTTTCCCTTATACATTCTAAGTGGTTTTACAGAAACATGTTTCCCTATTTCCCCAAACCAACAGAGTAGTTCATGTCGTTCAGTAAAGAAGGAGTGTAAGTGTGTTTGAAATATAAAAGTTGTAAAACCATAATTAAGAAGTAGTGGAGATTGTTTATTGAAGAGCCTTGAAAACTGAACTCTTGGGGGCAAGAGGAAGAGGAAGAGGAAGAGGAAGAGGAGGAGGAGGAAATTCTGCCTTGAGTCATAATATCTGTGGCTTCACAGCCGAAAGCAGAGGGAGAACGAATCTGGCCAGTACCGAGCCTGCCCAGCCTCCTCTGCACTCAGTGGGGCCCCGGGCAGGAGACTTCCATTTCTTGAAAATAGAAAAAAGAAGAAAAAATCTACAGAAATGGACATAGCAAACATGAAAAGGTGCAAGTAAGCAAGAAACATAACATGGGAAGATATGACAAAACCACAGGGACCATGCATTCCCACGGGGGATGGCGCCCGAGGGTGCGTCTGCGGAGGCCTTCATTCACAAAACAGACGTCTGGAGCATGTGAGGGCGACATCCAGTGGCTCCAGGTTCTGTCCACACAGCACGGCCTGGAGCTGTCCTCGCCGCTGGACGTTGGCCCAGCCTTGTGGAAGGGCATTAGCAACCCAACGGTTTGCCGGAACGTTGCCGCCCAGTGGCATGCTTCCAAACGTGTGGACTAAGCGCCCACGACGTGCCAAGCCTGAGCGCTTCAGGGAGACACCTACCCCCTGGCAGAGGGGCACGGAGTCTTTCAACCAGCGGGGCTCTTTATCACTTTTTATTTCATGGACCTCACGTTTGAAAACGCTGGTTTATGAAACAAATTGCTGTAAGTCATCACACGCTCCCTCGTTTTAAATCAAATTTAGGACTGTACCGACAGCAGGTGACCGGGACTTTCTGTCCCAGGCCATGAATGTTTAGAGTCACACAAATTTAAAATAATTGTAAAAGCTCAGAATCTAGTTAGCAAGAAAGAGTAGTTAAAATAGAAAGTTACCAGATGGTGCACACTGGTTAAAAACACCCATCTGTGAGCCACAACATGAATTCAAGAGCTGGTTTCCACCCCGGCCGGGGAGTTCGGTGGGTCAGAGTGCCGTCCCGATGTGCCAAGGTCGTGGGTCCATCAGGTCAGGGCACACAGGGAAGTCCCCTGCTGTCTGCCACCATGGCTAGCTATGGCTCAGGCTACCGACCAGGGCTCGGGATCAGCGCCACAGACCCAACCCTGTCGCACCAAGCTGACATTTTTCCAGCTGCCAGAGAGAAGACAGGGATTTCAGGTAAGCAGCTCGGACTGGGAGAGAGGGGGGTGTCGCACCTGCTTTTCGAAGGACTGACAAGCTGTGGGCTGTGCATGCCTCCCGGCTGCTGCTGCTCTCAGGGGAGCTCTCAAGGTTGCTGGTAGTCTATGAAGAGTATGCATTCTCTGGTCTGCCTCGGGTACCAGCCAGTTCCTGGCATGTTAAAAAGCACGTACTAACAGTTCAACAACTCTTGGCCTGAATTGCTACGGATCCTGTAACTTGTGTGAACTCTCACTATCCACTGAGCTGATCCAAAGTCCCATTTACTGATGAGGAAGCTGGGTTCAGAAACAGCAAACACCTTGCATCAGACCCTCGGTCTCCTGAATTGTGGCTCCCCTGCACCCCAGTGTTTGATACTGGGGCGTAAGCAAGCTGTTCCACTGTGAACAGAGGCCGACCGTTTCTGTCAGTGCCCGTGGTCAGGGGCAAACAGACCAGTGGGTGAACAGGAGAAGGACGGCAAATAACCAGTGCTCTTATCAAAATTAAATTTAAAAAGTTAAATATGAATGCCACAATTCTATCAAGATGTCTATTGCATCAGAAAAAAGATAAAATAGACCCAGAGACATAGAAAAGAGCACGGTTCAGACTGACAAACCTCAGAGGAGGGGGCTTGGGGGGCAGGGAAGAGATAAACCAAAGAACTTAAATGCATGTATGTGTGACCAATGGAGATAGACAGCAATGCCGGGGCGGGGGCGGGATGGGAGGGTGTCTCGGGGGAGAAAAAAGAGAAAAGAAACAATGGACGCTCAGAAGTGAAGTTGTACTGAAGGGATCACAGAGCCTGAAAGATAATTACAAATATCACACATCTCATGCCACTTGCCTTCAGGATGAGGGTGAAGCCGCAGGAGGGACACTGAGGATTAGAACAATGCTGAAAGGTTCACACTAGAAGCAGAGACAGAACAATTGTAGCAAAGGCTTTCCCCCCCTAGGGTTAAACTAAAAACATCAGGCCGTAAATTAGAAAAAGAAAAGGACGGCCACCCCCTTTCCCATTAAAGTTTAGATTTAACCGGTTAAATTAATTTAAGTGGCAATGGTGTTTTATGATGGTGAAAAATGCCGCGAAGGGCACATGTGTAATTACTTTAGAGAGAGAGAGAGACAGAATCTTGGTGAGCTGAAAACCACAATGTGCAAACATCATGACTGACTGTCTCTGAATGGCCAGTACAGTATTACAGAAAACATGTTCTCACAAAGCACAGTTTCAGGGCCTCCCAGCAAGGAAGAAAGCGCCCCCTCCATCCTCCCTCTCTCCTGGGGGCACTGCCTGGGGTAACGGCTCCGTCTGTCCTTCTGGCACCTGTACTCCCTAGGAGGGCTGCGGTTCCTTCGCTGCCCGGATGGGGGACCCCGCAAAGACCCCTTAAGGAAGCTGATGGTGAAGGATGTACGGAAGCCACCGGGAGGAAGCTGCCGGACAGTCGTTTCTCTTGCTGTGGAAGATCGCAGCTACCCAAGGTACAGAGAATCCGACCAAACACCTTAATTAGGTCTCTGGGGACTGACTCCCACAGCAAGCCAGCCAGGTCTGATTTAGAAAGTCCTTGCATTCGCAGTTGTGTGAGAGCAGAAATATCATTCCCCATATGGTCTAGACTAAGACCGGCTTCGGAAATGCTCCCGGGTTTTGGAGAGGAAGAAGGCAGCACAGTTCCCACCTTCACCACAGACCCCGGCTGCAGAAGCCGGTGTTCTTCCGTGGCCAGATTGAGAGAGACAACCCGACGCAGATGTTTAGACGGGAGACTGTGCCCGGCGGCTCGAGCACCCCACTGAGCAGATCCTGCCCCACTCAGGAACAGCTGGCAGGTGGGCCGGAGCGTGACGAGCCGTGCTGAGGGACAGAAAGGGTCCCAGAATCCCACGCGGGCACCGACAGCTCACCTGAGCTCACACAGGAACATTCAAAGAGGCCTACTTGTCCCTTTGGAGGATCTTGGTCCTGCAGGGCACAGGTGACGTCCCACACGTGTCCAGACAGCTTAGTGACACACTACACGCCGGCCGGGGAATATTCTTTAAAAGAGGGATGTTTCACTTCTCTCTTTTTAAATCCAGCCAGAATGAAAACAGTCTCAGGCAGAGGCCTCCTGACCGATCTCTGCTCTGAAGTCAGTTGTCTGAACTGTTCAGGAGATGGGCTAGGCCGTAAGGACGCGTCACAAACGGTAGATGCTGGGTGGCTTCTTCCCTGCCCTGATTTTAAAGACAGGCTCCCTCTTACCTGGGCACAGGTGCAGACCCTGCGAAGGAACACCGTTGTTCTCTGTGGCTACATGCAAACCAGGTCGGAAGGCACACTCGGCGTTAGACTTCCTTCACACGGCACAAGGTCAACGGCCAAAAGAGGGAACCTACAATCCGCTCCCTCCCTCTCCGAGGTGCTCTGTGTGCTCTGACCAGGAAGGAGCCTCTGAGAATGTCACGGTTACCAATGGTTACCAGGGCAACTCTGCCTCGATTCATGGATGCCCCTGCCTGTGTCCCTAAGTGGCTGGCCAGGTCCTCCGAGCGCCTTCGTGCCCGGTCTCACCACCTTGTCTTATGGTTTGAGGCTTCAAACGTCCTGACTGGCCTCCAGCTGGTCAGTGTGGGCGGGCTGAGCAGAGCAGGCCTGGGAAGGCTACGTGTCACTTCCTACAGACACACAGTGAGTCCCACACTCATGCAGCACTCAAGGGAACCCAAACACAGCTCCTTGCAGGGGGCTCAGTGTGAGCCCCCAGCATGGCCCAGCGAGGGCTGAGCCGTACTCTCCGGGCCGCCTGGCTCCCGGTCACTGCTGACACCGCCGCGGGTCCCGTCCCCACTGGCTGTGAGGTTTGGGACCGGTGCCACTTCCCTACGCAGCGTGTCTGGATGAAAGCAGTCAGCTCAAAGACTCTAAACCATCGTTTTCAAAAAGTAAAGTCTGTGGCAGATTGACTGAAAGCAGAGGCATCCTTTGGCGTGGCTTAGCAAAGAATAAAGCACCAGAAACGGAGACTTTTAAAGAACGATCTAAAAATATAGTCCCGTGTGTCTAAACCCAGCACCCGAACCGGTCACCGCGGCTCTCGGACACCCAGCTGAGCGCCCGGATGGCGCACGTGGGCTCCCGCCGGCGCAGCTGCTCACGGTGACACTGCCAGCCAGCGCGCGCAGTCAGCCCTCACAGGACGCCTTCCGAAGGCGGTGCGCACCGCGATCTTCTGTGCCGAGGTCTCCGCAGTCACCCCTCAGCCCCGCAGACCCACTGCTCTGATGGCATGGCTGACTCTCTCCTCCAAGTATTCCCCTTTCCCTAATAGTCAAATAAATGTCCACTTCCCCCTACATTAAAAGTTAAGAGTTATAGGGGTGTTACCGATTGGGGTCACTGGCTGGGACCTCCGTTCTTGTCGGCAGAGAAAAGAATTGAAGGCCAACAAAAGCAAAAGTAAAGCAAAGTGGGATTTATTGAAAATCCACTCCAGGCAAGGAGCAGGCCAGCCAAAGAGACA
Organism: Tadarida brasiliensis; assembly: GCA_030848825.1. Lineage (NCBI taxonomy): Eukaryota > Metazoa > Chordata > Mammalia > Chiroptera > Molossidae > Tadarida > Tadarida brasiliensis. The sequence continues at coordinate 101,707,401 of CM061266.1, forward strand.
AGGGCCGGGACTCCCTGGGGTCTGCGCTGAAATGAAGGGTTTTCTGAGTGCAGACTCTCATCTGCGTCCAGGGATGATCGACAGAAAGGTGTTATATAACTGTATCTCTTCTGCACATGTCCTTACCCATAATGCATAAAGAAAAGCCCACGGGGATTTATTATAATTAGTCCAGGGGACCTGGAGAGTATTATGCTAAGTGAAATAAGCCAATCAGAGAAAGACAAATACCACATGATCTCACTAATTTGTGGAATATAATGAACAAGGTGGGCTGATGAACAAAACAGACCCAGAGACATAGAAAGGAGTAAGGTTCAGACTGACAGACCTCAGAGGAGGGGGTGGGGGTATGGATGAGATGAACCACAGAACTTATATGCATGTATGTGTAACCAATGGACACAGACAACAATGCTGGGGTGCGGGGCGGGATGGGGAGCAGGGTGTCTGGGGGGGGGAAAGGAGAAACATCTGTAACAAAAATATATTAATAAAAATCGAAAATAAGAACATTAGTCTGAGGCCGTAGTGAGGTCAAATTGAGGTCATGTTGTTGTCCTCTGTGCTTGTGCCAAGAACCAGCTGGTTCTGACCTGCCCACTGGCTGGTCAGGCCGCAGGCCCCAGGGGTGCTCTGAGGGCAGTGTGGGTCCAGCCCCGTCAGGACCCAGGGCAGGCCCCACCGCGGCCGCTCTTGTCTAATTTCCTACCTAACTGGGGTCCAGGGTGGGTGGGTGGCTTTGCGCTAGGACGGCGGGGCACAGGTGTGACGATCACCATAACCAGAAGGTATCTTAAGACAAACACATGAGGCAGGAACTGCGTAGACTGTAACAGAATGTATTATAGGGCATTCAGTTACAGGAAGACTGGGTCTGAGCGGGAGAGATGACCCAGCAGTTCTGCCCAGATTATCCTCCACTGACAGGCTCTTATTATAGCACTTTTTTTTAAATATATATATAACTCAGATATTAATGATTGATAAGAAGAAGGGAAAAAGAACGAAGCAGGCCAGGGGCCATATCATGACTGTTTATCATTAACACTATCTCCATTTCACATTGATCTCGGTTGTCATGCCATTCCAGCTGTTACTACCAGAAAGTAGTTACGGCTCCGTTTGAAGGAACACAGACAACCAACTAGAAAACCTGGATGTGCTTCCCAAGGACAGCGAGGCTGGGACACAGAGACGGAGCTGGCTTTGTTCGCACCCATGCACGCAGGTCCCTGGTGTTCGGCTAGCTCAGTCCTGGGAGGACGGCGCAAGAGGGAGGCTGCCTGGTCCTGGGCGAGGAAGGATGCCTCGTGCCTTGTTCTACAGGACCCTCATTTCAGGAACTGCTCTCGGTCTGGTCTCCTTCCCACGTTAACTGCTCTGCCCACAGGTGCCAGCAGCTCCTCCCCAGCTGTGATGACCGGAAGTGTCTCCACACCTCGCCAATTGCCCTGGGGGCACGCTGCCTGCTGCCCACAGTGTTTCCTGAGGGCCCTCAATCGGTTCTTTAATATATGTTTTCACTGACTTCAGCGAGAGGAAGAGAGATGGAGAGAAAGACAAACATCGATGAGAGAGATACACTGATGAGAGAGAGATGTTGATGAGAGAGATACATTGCTTGGCCGCCTCCTGCAGGCCCTACTGGGGATCGGGCCCGCAGCCCCAGCACGTGTCCTGACCGGGAATCGAACTGGTGACCTCCTGGTGCCTGGGACAACGGTCAGCACACTCAGCCACGCGGGCGGGCCTCGAGTCATCCTTCAATTCTTCCTGGAGGGCGTTCACGAGCCATCCAGTGCGTGTGGCACGTTCTTTCCGCAGGCTGGCCAACTGAATGGACAGTTTCGGACTCCTGGCCGAGTCTCTCCCGTAGGCATCCGCGACAGACCGCAGCTGATTACGACCCTGACTCAGAGAATGATGGAAGAAACAGGGCACTCGCTGGTCAGCAAATAGGAACCAGTCACTCTAGAAAGGGCTGTGTTAACAGGCGCCGTCTGGCATCTGATTTAGGGAGCAATATTCTGTGGTAGTGTCTCTAGACTTTTCTGACGGTAAGATTCACTGGAGGGTCATTGTCAAGCATTCGGCGTCCCCAGTGGTTCAATGACGTGGGTCTGGGAACTTGCATATTTACAGAAGTACCCTGGTGGTTCTTATAATCAGGGAGGGTTAGGAGGACTGCTTTCCTGGAAGGCACACGCCTCAAAAAACCATCCATGGTGCCGTTTAAAACGCACTGCGCTACGTGGGCCTTCCTGAGCTCAGCACCTGGTCAGGGAAAGCCGAAAGACAGGTTCTTGCTGGGGAAGGCTCCCGCCAGGAGAAAGGTTCAGAAGTCACACACCTGTCCCAGGTGCTCCGTGAAGGCTGCCTGGAAGCAGCGGCGGCCACAGGAAGGGTACCGTGTTGAGGTCCAGTCGGCCGAGCCTCCTCCTCGGAAAGGACGTCGAGGCTGAGTGCACGCTGGGCGAACGACTCTGTGGTCATCGCGTCTTGTCTCGAGGTACAGGCAAAGCTGGGGCAGAGGATTCCCCGACCACGCTCTCTCTCAGGGTGGCCTTCATCGCCAGGAGGAGCAGCGACAACCCAACAGGGAACGAGGGGAACCTGACCGTGAGACCAGGAATGCACATTCGGGCTCCGGTGCAAGGAAAGGACCAGAGTCACGCCAACGACAGGCGAAGGCACGTGGTTAGGAAGGCGTTACTGTGGGAAGGCAGACATTAAAGGAAGGCAGCAAAGGCATGGGGATCGTGGAGCCTCAGTGGACGGGGAGCCGAACCCGCCAGAGCCTGCTGGCCTCCCGGGAGGCTGCAGCTTCACACACCCAGAGGGCTGCGGGCCAGACCCTCGGCGTGGACAGGGAACCGCCCCGGGGCCCTCAGGAGGCCCCACGCACACTAGGAGGCTAACGGTGCAGAGGGAGGTGCTTGACCACAGGGGCCTGTCCGTCTGGCTGGGGAGACGACGGCTCGGTCAGGGGGTGGCCCCTCAGGAGCCCGCAGAAGCCTGGGAAGTTGAGGGGTTATTGAAAAAGAGCCTGCTCATACCCCAGGGGAACAAGAAGACCCCCGACCCGTTAAGGCACTCCCGCTCCTCCCGCACTCTCTGGCTCGGTGACCTAGCTGTCCCCCTGGTCTGCGTGTTCTCTCCGAGGCAGCCAGGCGTCCAGCAGCCGGCCACGGCCCGGAGACCCCATGGCCCGAGGACTGAGCTTTCATAGGAAGCAGAAACTCTGGGCACTGGCCTTTGTTTTGGCCTCGATGAAGGCAAGACTGGACTTTTTCCACGGCGGGATGGACGGAGATGGGGCCCAGGGGGCAGCTTCCATTGCCCCCCAGATAAACCTTGCCACACCACGGTCTCCTGTGCCCAGGTCCCGTGGAAGAGCCTGACTTTCGCCGGCAGCAAGGGACCGAGCCACACTGAAGAATAACCACACAAATCCACTTCTGAGCAAAGTCTCACTGGAATAAAATTTAATTTAGCGGCTTTGCCTTTAAGGAACAGGGACAATCACAGGGTTTAATGAAACTCAGTTGTTTCAGGGAAGAAACAGGTAACACCAATGTTTGGCAGAGCAAAAATAAAAATAAAAAAAATCGGGGATTGAATTACATATTCCCTGCCTAAGACCTTCAAATTCACATAGTTATGTACCATTCAGACTACCCCATAATCTCAACGTTAAAATAATCAGAGCCTTAAAATGCAAATGTAATGATTCTATAGTCTGAAGAAACAAAACTTTGGAAATATGTGGCGACTGCTTTTCCGTCATAAACAATTATTGTGGAGGTAGTAAACGGTGTTCCGTACATAAAATGATAGCACTGCCTACAGGAGGGAATGAACTCCGCAGCAGAAATTCCCTCAGACAGACGGCAAAGCTGCTGGATAACAGAGGAGAAATTCGGTCTTCAGAAAGCTTTTCTTTCCTTCCAAGGAGATATTCAAAAGCATGGCAGCCGATCATGTTTTCCTGCAACGCTTTACATGTTGTTCTCAATATCAGCAGGCTTTAGAGTTAATGACTTCTTGGGATGTTATGCAAGTATCACCCCTGAAGAAACAAAAGATGTTAGCAGACGTCCCCACTGGCGCCACACAGCAACGCCGCTTTGCTGGGAGCTGCTGAGAGTGCCATCGGGGAGAGCCGCGGGGACATTAAATTAGTGCTGCATACAAATGGGTGTTCTGCAGCGGGAGAGAACCCGGGACACAGGGATGGAGCAAATTCTTCCCCTTCTTTATAACTCGGCACGTGAACCCAACAGTTCTCACAAGAGGACAGTTTTTATCGTCTGTCAGTAGTTTTGGAGACGGTCCCACTGTGACAGAGAAAAGCCCAAGTGAGGTTATTTCATTTAAATGTTAATTACGGTAAACCATTTTTACAGCCAGACACAAAGTTTCGCGTGTTTGATATAAGTAGGAGATACAGTTCCAGGCGTTAACTTTGCAGAATCATGACTAGATTCCGCACTTGCGCGGGGTCACTGCCCGCCACCTGCATCCCTTGCTGAGAAGGCTTTCGCAGGAGGGCCTTTCCTAAACATTTGCTCGCGACACGCTGGAAAGAGCTGGTTCTGAGTTGCATGTGTTTGGACAAAGTGGGAGCTCATCTCAGTAGCTGAATCCTGCTATCTACAGTTGGCAAAAGCTGAGATGGCACCTTCGTCCGACGGAGCTAACAGTGCCCGTGTTAAAGGCTGGAGGGGAAGTGCTGGTTGTCCACGTGCCGCAGGTGACCGCAGGTGGCCGCAGGTGGCCTTGAGTGGGCGAGAAGCGGAGGGAACAGCTGTAAATGGCCGAAACTATTTGAAACGAGCATTCCTGGTGAGCGTCCCAGCTGTCGCTGGCTCGGCACTCTGTTTTGTTTTATTCCTCACCCGAGGATACTTTTCTACTTATCATCAGATAGAGTGGGAGGGAGGGAGAGAGAGAGAGAGACAGAGAGACACAATGATGTGAGAGAGACACATCGACTGGCTGCCTCCCGCACGACCCCGACCAGGGCTGGGGACAAACCGCAACCGAGGTCCGTGCCCTTGACCGGAATCGAACCAGCAACTCAGTGATCCGAGGGCCGACGCTCTAACCGCTGAGCCAAACCAGCCAGGCTGTCGGACTCTTAAGCAGCTCAGATGGGTCTTTGGGTTCAGGGTAAAACAGCTAACAGTGCACAACCAGACAGATCTTTGCCTTCATTTCTGTAACTCGCCCTGCTCACTGGGTTTCTGGCTGCATGATCTGGGTTGCTCACACACCATAAAGGATGTTGTGAAAATGCATAAACAAAAACCTCATTTAAAATGGAGTCAGATATGCACCCCTGTGTTCACAACAGCACTATTTACAATAGCTAAGATCTGGAAACAGCCCATGTGCCCATCAGTAGATGAGTGGATAAAAAAGCCGTGGCACATGTACACAAGGGAACACTATGCAGCTGTAACAAAGAAGGCTCTCTCACCCTTTGCAACACCATGAACAGACCTGGGAGCATTAGCCTAAGTAAAACAAGCCAGTCAGAGAAAGAGCATATGATTTCACTCATATGCGGAGTCTAATGAACAAAATAAACTAACAAAGTGGAGAGAGACTCATGGGTACAGAGAAGAAACTGAAAGCTGTCAGAGGCGGGGGTGTTGGGGGCTGGCGAGAGGGTGAAGGGATTAAGCAAAGAAGAAAAAGACTCATGGACACATGAGTCACACAGTATGGTGACTGCCCGAGTGAAGGGCGTGTGGGGACACAGAAGAGGGTATGGGGGGCTAAATGGTGACGGAAGGAGACTCGGCTTGGGGTATACCGATGATGTACTGTAGAACTGTGCACCTGAAAGCTATACACTTTTATGAACCAATGTCACCCCAATAAATTCAATTAAACAGACGTCTCATCCAGGTGTCAATCACAGCGCACCACTGACCCACGGGGTGGGAGACAGAGCCTTGCATCTCAGACAGGAAGTGATGCCGCTGCACTGCCTCCAGGGAGGAAGAAAGAGCCTTCCTGCCCGGTAACAGCTCCGCCAATGGGGACGGCGTGCCTCAGCCAATGAGAGGTCCCTTCAGTTCAGCTTCCGGTTTGCCCCAATGGGCACTCCGTTTACAACAGCCCCTGCCCCAGCCCACGAAGGAGTCCCTCCCCTGTGCCTCTGGGCTGCCTGTGGCTTGCCGATGGGGCCACACGTCCCCAGTCGCAGGCACTGTGCCCCAATCACCGCCTCTCGCTGCAGAACCCTGGCTGTCTACTAGCTCAGGGCCAGCAGTGCTCCATTAGCTCCTCAGCCCTGTCGTTCCACTTTGCTTCACCTACGTTACTGTTTAGGAGGAAGACTGTGTGACGAAGAATGATAAGGAAATGGGCATCTGGGGACAGGCCATTATTATCATTTTTAAAACAAAATGCCCAGTGTCTTCATCTCTGAAAACCCAAGGAACACCATTATCTAGAAACTGATCTCATGAGCGTCATTTGATCATTTGTATCTTTTTTTTTAGATTTTTGAAAAATCTTTAATGTTGAGGGTATTACAGATGTTCCCCCCTTTTCCCTGCCTTTACCCCCTCCCACCCCTCCTGCCTTCCCCACAGTACTGTCTGTGTCCACTGGTTATGCATATACGCAAATACACTCTTTGGTTTATGTCATCTGTATCTTATACCTAGGTTATCTGTTAAGGGAAGAGTTATAGCAATACAAACAGAAGCCTCTGGAATCTGTCCACACACATATAGGGAATATGAAATTACGAATGGCAAGGATTTCCTGGATCAAACACATTTCTAGACAAAGTCTGCTTTCTAAATTCTACTACATTCATGAAATGTAAGGGAGACATTTTAAGAGCGAGTTGATATTTGTGGGTAATTCTCCATATCTTACATTGAAAACTGAAGATTTCCTTTCCTCACTTTTGCCAAAAAGTACAATATTTATTATCCCGTGTCTCATATTTCCTTCTTACTTGACTTCCCTTTTAATGAGAACTGTCCTTTGCATCAACTGCCTAATAAAATCCTCGGTTGTATAGTTTAATTTGAAAGTATTTTCTCCATGAGCTGCTTATCTATTTTCCTTTCTATTCCAAACGGCAGGCATTAAATCACATCATCTGATCCAAAGTGAGGAAAAGAAGAAAAAAGGTTAGAAGCATTTAAAGCCTCTTTCCTTTTCCCTTTTATTAGGAAAAAGCGGACGATGGGAGGGTTGAAAACTTGATTTATTTCCCTTAACCTTATTTGAAAATCACCTTTAAAACAAGGGGTCAAATGTGGCTGGAAATGAATTCCCTGTGTAGTCCTTATGCAGGTCCCTGGTTAGAGTATTTCAAGGCTCGTGATACTCTAGTGGTATGAAGACGGCCATCTAATATGACAGCCTAAGGATTCTGCAGTGATTGTGGTCTTTCAACGACAGGTCCGGTTAGCAGGGAGACATTATGTTGGACTTGTGGGGAAGCTGCCTGAAATCATGATATTCTGTTTGTACTTGGCCCCCCGCCAACAAAGAAATGAGTGTTGACTTCAGTCCACAAGGCAGTTATCTCTGGGGTAGTCATCCACTAAACGATTTCAGTCCATAACTTGCTTTTGGTGGCTAGACTTATCATCATCAAATATTTACCCAAGAAATTGCCACGTTGAGCTAAGGTAAACTTGTATTTTTATCATTAATGTGGCCCTCTATTTCCAAACCAAGAGGAAAGTGTTAAGCTATGTTTAAAGACATTCAATTACAGAGAGGATTTTTTTTTTTCCTTTCCAAAAATATTACCAGACATGTATTTAAGTAATTTTTATAAATCTGTTCTTGTTAAAAACACACAACTGGTCTTGTTCTGCTCATCCTTCCTGGCATATCACGTACCTGGTAAACATCAAAGAAACCTAAATCATCATTTAAGGTCCGAGAGAAGACACTGGACACGATTTTTTTTTTAGCAATTACAGAATTCTAGTGAGGTCTATTGGGCCCCATTTAGAAAACACATTTATACTTACAAAACAGTAGGGAACAGACTGACAAACCTCACAGGGGTGGGGGTGGGAGGGGCGGGAAGAGATAAACCAAAGAACTTAAATGCATATATGCACAACCACTGGACACAGACAATAGTTTAGGGAAAGCAGGAGGGGTGTGGGAGCAGGGAGGAGGGGGTCAACTGGGGGAAAAGGGGGGAGACATCTGTAATCCTTTCAACAATAAAAAACAAAAAAACATTTAATGCATAATTTTCCACTTTTTCTTTGAAGTTAATCTATGACAACGTTTATTATTTTTGCAAAGATGACATGTATTCAGTTATAAAAATTCAAATAGTACAAAAAAAGTTAAAAGAAAGCAATAAGTCACTTTACATTGGGAGTTAGAAGCTGGGCCGCACTCGAATTTTTGTCTGTCCTTGGTAACCGCTTTTTGAAGTTTATGAGCTAAACTTGCTCATCTTGTTTGGATGCAGCTGAAGATTTATGGACCTTTTTTCATTTTTCCTGTTAATTACTTAAGCTACTTTTTGTTACTTTTGCTGGGAATACAGTGGAAGACATTCTACAATTCGGATTCATTCCCTCATCGTTTTAAAAAAACACTGGGTGATATATACTATTTTTCAAGAAGAAACTTGGCTTTTGAGTCCCTGCTTGACCGTCCAGTCCTCATCTGCAACATTTGTATTTGCACGAACCTGTCACCAGCTCAGTGACTGCTTTCTCCAAGCCTTCCCCTCCCCTTTGTGAGGGCAAGGGGGGGACACGCTCTGAGCGCCCAGCAGCACCGTGAAGTAATGACCACACGTCTATTTAAAAGTCCTGTAGAAGAATATTTAATGATAGGGGATGTTTATGAGGGAAAAAAGTGGATTATGAGACAGAGTATAGCGTGCACATGTATGCAAACAAACTTTGTTTTAAAAGGATATTTCTGAAAATGTTTTTTTTGTTTCTTAATCCTCACCTGAGGATGTTTTTCTATTTATCTTCAGATAGAGCGGGAGGGAGCAAGGGAGAGAGAGAAACATTGATGTGAGAGGGACTCATCGACTGGCTGCCTCCTGCACGACCCAACCAGGGCCGGGGATGAACCACAACCGAGGTCCGTGCCGCTGGCCGGAATTGAACCCGCGACTCTGGTCTGTGGGCAAGTGCCCTAACTGCTGAGCCAAACCAGCCAGGGCCTGAATATGTTCTTCTTTATCCTCACCTGAGGACTTTTTTTTCCATTTTTGTTCAGATAGAGTGGGAGGGAGAGAGAGAAAGAGAGAGAAAGATTGACATGAAAGGGACACATCGACTGCTTGCCTCCCGCATGACCCCAACCAAGGCCGGGGACGAATCACAACTGAGGTACGTGCTGGCTGGAATCGAACCCGCGACTCTGGTCCGAGTGCCGACGCTCTAACCGCTGAGCCAAACCGGCCAGGGCCTGAATACATTTAACAGGGATCTTTCCCCCCATGTCAAAAGATTGCATGCGATTTTTTCTGCACTTCCAATTTTCTGTATTATACAAATGTTGCTTTTTAAAGGAGAAAATGTCCATACATTTTATAAAATTTAAGTGTTAGAATGAATCCAAACAGTGGAGAAGGACATAAAGTCCAAAGTCTGTCTCCTCTGCCCCTTGACTGCAGGTCAGCACCCAGAGGTAACCACTGATCATTTCTTGGTGTCCCATCAAACACCAGCGCTTACGTCAGCAACACAACCACACACACACGTATGTGCATGTGTGTGCGAATGTCTTCTTTGTATTAAAATGGAAGATCATACAGAATGCGGACATTGGATTTCTTTTCCTGCCTGACGATACGTATTGGACGATTTACCGTGTTGGCCCATTTGGTTAACCTAGCTCTTATCAGTGACAGTATCCCGGTAATGGATGTATCGTAATCTATTCAGCCAGGTCTCCGCTGATAGCTTTTATTTTTTATTCTCTAGATTTTTTTATTATAAGTAAACTGCAATAAACGTTATATTTTTGTACAATTTCACACAACCTTTCTAGGGACACAGTCGGTGGGTCCATGGTCCAAGGCAGACGTGCCTTTACAATGTTTACACATCGGTGCCCCTCGGCAGTGTCCGTGTTCTTGTCAACTTTGTATGAGAATCGGTTTTTCACGCTTTCACAGAATTTCTTCACCGGTTAAGTAAAAACGGGATTTCACTGCTGTGTTCATTTCTATTTTGTCACTACCTGGAGAATTGAAAACTTCTGTCCCATGTATTTATCCGTCATTGGGACTTTCCATGAACTGTCTGTCAGTATCATTCGGCCACTTTCCTGTTGTTTGTCCTCTTCTGCATTGGCTGAATGCTCTTTGCATGTCACGACCTTGAGCGGTCTCCAGGCCTCGTGTTTACAAACGAGCGGTTTTCCCTTTGCCTGCTGACTCTAACTTTTATGTGCTTTGCCATTCACAATGAATTGTTCCGCATTCTGACTGGCCGACATTCTCTATGTTCTGGGGATTAATACAGTTCATTATTATAAGAAACCCATCCAATACGCTATTTTAAGAGCAGGTCAGAGTGTTTTCGAGGAATGTCCTCATGAGGTGGGTGGCAAGGCCGGCTCTGGAAATGACAATAATGCACGAGCACCGTGGACGCAGGTCTCAAGGACGCAGCACAAAATGCTGCATTTTATAAAAATTTAAAAAAATCCTAACAGTGTTTACAAAGAGCCACACTGAGTTATATTTTAGACTTGCAACCTTTAAATTTATCATTTCCTTGTGAGAGCTGTAACAATCAGAGTTGCTTTACCCCCAACTATAAAATTACTTTGGTGAAACACAATGACTGCATCACAAACCCAGGTTTATAAATACAGACAGGATTTGTCTCTTTCCGTTGGAATACAAATGAACTGTGGGCCTGCTAATGGGATGTGTTTATTTCTGGGGTGAGAAGGATTTTCTAAACTTGATGGTGGTGATGATTGCATGATTCTGTGAGTATAAAGAAAACCACTGAGTCACACATACATTTTAAGTGGGTGCACTGTATGGTCTGTGAATCATATCTCAGTAAAGGGGCTGAAAAGTTAAATGGTGAGATTGTGGTGAGTTCTGAGTAGAGCTGTGTGCACAGTAAAGGCTGTGTGTGGTTCGTGTCTGCCTGGTCCTGGCATCTCCGCGCCCGCCAGGAACCGGCTTCACGAGGACACCTTTCTGGGGGCTCATCCTCGCAGCCCCTCTTCCCTCTCTGTTTCCGCTCATCTGCCCGCTCTCCTGATCGGGGTAGGGGCAGGGCGCGTGGGGATTTCCAACCTTCTCTCCTGTGTTTGTTACTCTTCTGATCCCTGCGATTAAATCACTTTACCTCAACGTGGACGCTCTGGAACGTCAGACGTCACAGTGCAGATGAGTCGAGGACGGTGCCTACAGGACGGTGCCTACAGGACAGTGCCTACACGGCGGTGCCTACACGGCGGTGCCTACAGGACGGTGCCGACAGGACGGTGCCGACAGGGCGGGCGGTGCCTACAGGACAGTGACTACAGGACAGTGACTATAGGACGGTGCCTACACGGCGGTGCCTACAGGACAGTGACTACAGGACAGTGACTACAGGACGGTGCCTACAGGGCGGTGCCCACAGGACGGTGCCTACAGGACGGTGCCTACAGGGCGGTGCCCACAGGACGGTGCCCACAGGACGGTGCCCACAGGACGGTGACTACAGGACGGTGCCTACAGAGCGGTGCCTACAGGACGGTGCCTACAGGGCGGTGCCTACAGGGTGGTGCCTACAGGACGGTGCCTACAGGACGGTGCCTACTCGGCAAAGCCTATGATGCTTATTCAGACTTTTTTGCCTTTTACATTTTTATTCTTCAAGATTTTTCATTAAAACGCAATTCAAGAGTGGAACTGTAGGCATTATTACATTATTTCCAGCAGCATTTGTGACTGCTACCTTCATCATTACATTCTTAAACTCCACAGCCGAGTCAAAGCCAAGGCAGACCACCCGTCTCTCTTTGCCCCAATCTGAAACGAGCCAGTGATGGGCAAACACCTAACACTGACCTACTTCAGTGGAATCAGCCTTCCTACATGACTGGTGAAACACTGTCAAGTCTTCCGGTTCCATTTACTAATGATTTGTGCGCCTCAAACTTAGGGAAACGTTACATAGATGCCAGTATCTAATCGAGAGTGATCGAACGATGAACGGATTTTATCAGTATTCCAGGACACAGTTTGTGTCCTCAAGGAGTCCATCATCCACGAACAGCTCTGTTTACCCACCTTTGCCACAGAAAGGTGTTCTGGAGGTAAAGGGACAGTCAGCTAGCTTGTTAGGAGGGGCTGCTTCTGCTTCCACCACCTCTCCTGTGCCGTGTCTGGTGTCCCTCCTGCTAACACCTCAGGACTTTCGTCTGTTCACTTGGTGATTTTAGCACACGGTAAAGAAACGTGTTTTTCTGGAAAGATAAACAGGAAGTCCCTGACACCTCAGGGGAAGTAAGAGACATAGTAAAATACCTTAAAACGTGATGGTGCACGGCTCAGCTGTGACGTAAGGTCACACGACACACAGCTCATTGCCAGCAGTGTGAAAATGGAACCCCGTTTCCCGAGGGCAAGCGTGCCTGAACACATAGAAGGAGCCCAGCGATACTTGAATAAATGCTGAATGAATAAATAACTCTCACAACAAGGACGTCGACCCCTATCTTGGTAGTTTCCAGGAGGACAAAGGAGAAAGGATGACTAAGAGCTCAGACTTCAGCAATGCAGCATCTCCGAACTCTCCTAGACAAGGGCCCTCATTTCCAAATATCTAGACCCTGCAGTGATGATCAACAGAATGACTCCAAACTCAAGCACAGCTGAACATCCAATCATGTGCAAGCCATCTCGAACGAATATTTTTCTTCCAGGAAAGAAACACTGAAGTGATGAAAATTCTCCGGATGTGTTTTCAAATGCTATGGCCATTCAGAATCATTCTTAATCCACCTTTATCAATAATAACAGCAACGACTAATTATGGCTAGAGGCCTCCTGGTTCTGAGACAGCATTTCAGTTACCAGACAGGTGTATTTCTCTAAGCTGTATCTGTCTTCTGTACAATCAATGTACACATCTCCCTTAGTCCCACTTTCCTTCAGTTAATTATCTTCCTTAAATGACATCAGAAATGGTTCGTCACATCTTTGTATTTATAGCATGTGTTAGCTATCTCCATGAGCTATTTTATGTCAAGAATTTAGAGACGAACACAAGAAAAACATGTATTCTGTGATAAACTGTAATTATTTTATAATTATAATTCAGTATCATTACAATTCAGTATCCATGTAGTACAGCAGAGAAAAAATCAGGACTTGCCTGCACTGTATATACTTGAGGATAAACTCACTTTTAGCATAATGAATAGGGTTTTCAGGGAAAGTAGAATAAATTATTTTAATGAAAAAAAAAATGGACTATTGCATTTACCACCACCAAGCCAAATGTGTAAATAATTCTACAAATACCACAAAAGACACAAATCCAAAGCACTATCGAGGACGTAGATTACTGTCAGTGGTTGCTTGGCCTTCTCACAAATGTTTTTCTCTAGTTCACATCAACCTAAACCTCTCCTAACGAAAGTCGCTCTTTCTGCTCCATGCCTTAACCACCCCTCAGTACTCTCCAACGTTTTAGGAGAATACAGCTACAGTGCATTCCTTTGACATCGCCGCTCAGAAAAACTTCAGGGAAGGATGTTAAACACATATATACCCCAAAGGGAAAACACATTTTAAATATTGATTTTGAAGCAGAGTATAAAATGCATTAAATTTGCTTCTCGACCACGCAAGTTGCTGAGTTTGGTTAGACTGTATGTAGCAATAAAAGAAGGTGAAAACATTTAAATATGCGATTAACACTGAGTAAGTAGGAGAAAGCACGAGCGCAGAGGGTCCGTTTTCTTTGACAGCACACGGACGATAGCAGGCTCCCCCTTCCACGACATCCAGCAAAGAGGCTCCGAGAAGAAACCGGCTGGGGTCTCGGTGCGCCCGGCTCGGCCGGCACGCTGGGGCAGACGGCCCTTCGCTCAGGAGGACCTGCAGCAGAGGGACAGGCAGATCCAGACCCAGACCCTCTCAACAACACGTGCCGGGTGTGCCGGATGAAAGACAGAGGGGTGTGTAGCGCTGGAAACTCAGAGAAGGAACACATTCCATGGGGGAGTCGAAGGCTCGTGCAAGGGGTCAACCCTGAGGTCAGGTTGTAGAGCCCACTGAGACAGACGACGGGAAGGAGGAGAAGGTGCAGCCAAGGGCCGGAGGGGTCCGAGGCAGCGCAGTGAGGGGGGCACCAAAGCCGTGTATCACGGAGCCACTGAATTAGACAATGGAAGGGAAACAGAGTCTGGGAGGCAGGTAAGGCCCAGATGAGGTAGGGTCTTTGGGACCATTTAAAAGAACACAGACTTTATCCTTAGGAGTCTGGGGAAGGGTGGTAAAGAGGCTTCTAAGTCTGTTGAAGTATTTTATTATTAAAAAAACTTTTTTTTCTTCATTGATTTTAGAGAGAGAGGAAGGGAGAGGGAGAGAAACAGAAACATGGTCTTGGTGCATGGGTCGACGCCCAACCACTGAGCCACACCGGCCGGGCAGTGTTGAAGTATTTTAAAGAATGAGAGTGACTTGATCTTTGCATTTTAGAGAGAACGCTAACACTCAGCCTGAAGGATGGATCTGAGTGCAAAGCTGGAGGCCACAAAACCAGCCTGGGGACGGCTGGTCACACAGGAGGAACGAGGAGGGCCCGACCCAGCCACGGTAGGAAAATGGAGGGCAGGGACCAATGTGAGCAAAACTGGCCAGATTAGATCGTGGTGAGAAAAAGTGACAATGACGTTTTGGGAGCTCAGTGAAGGGCTAAATGAACCAATGTGCAGAATGAGACTTTGGCAAAGTAGCTCAAGCCGTGGCACACAGAGTCAAAATAATGCCATCCTAGGGAAACTATGCTCCTATGAAAGGCTACAAAACCACAGGGAGAAATGAGAGCTAGCTCGGCCGGTGTGGCTCGGTGGACTGATCATCCTCCATTGGACTGAGAGGTCCCAGTTCGATTCCTGGTCACGGCTCGTGCCCGGGTTGCGGGCTTGATCCCCAGTAGGGGGCGTGCAGGAGGCGGCCCATCGATGTTCCTCTCGCTCCCTCTCTAAAAAATCAATAAAAACATTTACAAAAAAAAAAAAAGAGAGAACTAGACACATTTTTAAAGTCGTACATCAATTCTTTGTCACTGGTTAGTTGGGGAATGTTATTGGTGGTTATGGTAGGCAGTGGACTAACCCTAACCCTAACCCTAACCCTAACCCTAACCCTAACTGTAACCCTAACCCTAACCCTAACCCTAACCCTAACCCTAACCGTAACCCTTTCACGTAGGTAAAAGATAAAAATCCAAATCACGCCCTTGAAAATAAAACAAAACAGAACAACAATAAATTCAATTCAGGAAATACTATAAAAGCATACACACCTGGGAAAGGAGAGTGGAACTGATAAATGCGTATTTAACGTTCAAGTACGTAGAGGATTGGGTTACCACATTTTAAACATTTTAATTTTCACTCTTAGTTTTTGTGTTTGTAATAATGAAATTTCATTCAGAACTGAGAGACCATCTCTAGCACCAACAGGAAAGCTGACTGATATCGCAGAGACCTTCAAATCTGACTGCAAACACGGAATCCCCCGATCTAACACGTATGATCGACAACAGCCCAGGGCGCGGCGTGGCCGGCGAGGTCGACTCCTCTCTCAGTTCAGTTTTTTCCATTCCTTCTGTGACTACGGCACAAGGGCGACTTTGGGCACACACTTACGGTCTAGGAAGCCTGAGTAAGGTCCAGCTGCAGGTACAGAACTACTCCCTGAGACTACAGGTGCCTCCCGATGTCTCACCCAGAAAGGCGGGCCCAGGACGGTCCCGCGTCACCCGTCAGCCAAGGAGTGGTCCCTGCCCAGCTTCCCAGGAGAAGCTTTCCAAGGAAATGAGGCATATTTCTCGTCAGCCCAGCCCTCGAGAAGACATCCACGTTCGTCCCGTGTGTAAACAGAAATGGACATTTCTCTCCCTGATGAGTGACAGGAAACAGAAGCATAGACATTTTCTCTTCCAGGAAGACTTCCGTCGCAAAGAATGAGAATCCAAATTGACAGTAGTCTCCCAATTTCAGCATATTTTCAACAACAGGGAAGGAACAAAATGCAGCGCAGCCTGGTTGGTTTTGAAGGAATTAAGGATGATCATTTTCTTTTTTTTTAATCCTCACCCAAGGACACTTTCCCATTTTTTGTTCAGATAGAGTGGGAGAGAGAGAGAGGAAGAGAGAGAGAGAGAGAGAAACATCGACGCGAAAGGGACACGTTGAGTGGCTGCCACCCGCACGACCAACCAGGGCTGGGGACAAACTGCAACCGAGGTACGTGCCCTTAGCGGGAACCGAACCCGGGTCTCTCCGGACCGCAGGCTGACGGCTCCAACCGCCGAGCCAAACCGGCCAGGGCTGGATGATCATTTACAAACGTGCCCGAGAGTGACCGGGCCAAGCGGGCACCAGGCGTTCTCGCCGCGGGGCGGTGCCGTTTCGGTGGCGTCTCGGTGGCGGTCTAGCAGCAGCGCTGAGGGCGTGTGCTCTGCCGCGTGAGGTCTGACCTCCTCAAGTTACAGGGAGAAATGTGCTCTGTTCGTGGGGAGACACGAGAAACAATAACGGACAGAGGGTATCCCGGGGTTCCGGTCACGCTCCCCAACAGGCACCGTGATTGCAACCGTGTCGGGTAATGATGCCAGAGGGAGCCGCTCGGTATCTGCTGGTGCACATGTGTGTGTGAACATGCAAGAAGTGTGTGCGCGAGAAGGCGATCAGAGGACAGAGAGTGTGCAGAGCCTTGGGGAGGTGTCAACACCCCGCTCTCCGCGGACACGGAGGACACAGCGGGCGGGGAGACCCCTGTCCTACAGGCTGTGGCCTTCAAGGAGGGTACCGATTACAGTGATTTCTCTGAACTGCTCGCCACACGCCTGTTACCAGGCAGCACAGCGACGAATACGTAAGTCATTCAATACATGTGGAACTAGCTCGTGCCCATGTTCATGCAATGCCGAGCTCGGTAAGGGACAGTCTGTCTTCATCACTGATCACTCCTCCAGGGGGCCCTGGGCCCAGGACTTAAAATCTTGGGAGTGTATAAGAAATGACCAGGTGAGACGGAATCAAGTGAATATTGAAAGGAGTGATGTTGGGGAAATGGCACGTACATAAGTCGGGCCGAGAGGCAGTGACTGGTAAGATGTGCTCACTGCTCCACATCCTGGGCGATCTGGACCTGAATCTACCTCAGATCTCAGATGTGCTGCGAGTCACGGAAAAATGAACACTGGAATAAAGAGCTAGCAAACTTTATAATACAATTCCTAAAGAACATTTGACAGGTGTTTTTGTAAATATAAAGTTAGGAACCATCAAATAGACTTCGAGCTTTCTCTAAAAATCATACCTATTCTATAATAAATTGTATTCAATACACTTACTAATTAAATAATTTTTTTTCTTTATTGATGTTAGAGAGGAAGGGAGAGGAAGAGAAAGATAGAAATATGGATGAGAGAGAACATCGACTGGCCGCCTCCTGCATGCCCCCCACTGGGGATCGGGCCCACAACCTGGGCATGTGTCCCGACCAGGAATTGAACCAGCGACCTCTTGGTGCATGGGTCAACGCTCAACCACTGAGCCACACCGGCCAGGCAAACTTAGTAATTTTTAATAAGAACACAACATCATGGAAAAATAGGTCACAAGAATTAAAATGAATGAATGCTAAAATAAGTAAGAAAGAAAAAAAATCACTAGATACCAGCAATGAACAATGATTTGGGTAATACAATACATAACTAAAGAAATGTGTTTGGGGGGAGAGCATCAGCCAACTTCCTTAGCTGTAGGAGATTGTAGGTTCAAATAAATAAACATTTTATAGACATCATTCACCAAGTTTTCTGTACGAGCACTGAACAGACTTACCCTAATGGATAGCAGGGCTTTATGACCTCGGCATTACTGATATTTTGGGCCAGATGACTGTTGGTTGTGGGGGGCTGTCCTCTGCACTGCAGGGTGTTAGCAGCAGCCCCGGCCTCCACCCTCGAATGCCGGCAGCAGCACCTGCCACCCCTGAGAGTGACAAGCACAAAGTCTCCACACACTGCCACCTGTCCCCTGTGCCGCAGAACGGCCCCCTTTTGAGAACCACCACTTTACAGAATGTAGGAAGATGTGAAAAAATGAAAAATTCGGTTAATGCAATGCTAATTTACATGCACTCACCGAGCTCACCATTATACACAAGAATAGGGACCTTTTCCTTCGGAAAAAGCCACAGGAATATATTAAACTCAGCAAAAGGAAACACTCGACACAGTGTGCTTTATTTTATTCTATTTTTTAAGGTAGGTGTTGAGAGTGAGAAGGAAACAAGAAATAAGGAAATGTTCTCTCTTGCATGTAAAATTAAAAACGGAGGACATGCAATACATTCAGTGAACAGCAGATTATAAAAGTGTACTTCAGGGCCATGCTGTGGTTTAAACAGGGACATGGAAACAGATAAAGCAGAGGGGACAGAAGAAGCAACGAGATGGCGGAGGTGGGAGGTCAGGAGGCACATCTGAGCAGAGGCAGGCAGACTGTCGTTGTAAGTGGGCTTCCCCTGGCCCCCTCTCCTCTGTCTCTGCCCTCTCTTAGACCGGGGGCAACAGCCCCTCTCGGCTTGACCAGCTGCTCTCTGTGCCAGTGAAGGAAGGTGCTGAGATGAGAGGCAAGAAAACAAGGGAGAACCGTTGCCCGAAAGGAACATGGCCCACAGACAGCGGGGAAACCGAGCACGGCGGGGAAACTGAGGCACAGCGGGGAGACCGAGGCACGGCGGGGAAACCAAGGCACAGCGGGGAGACCGAGGCACGGCGGGGAAACCGAGGCACAGCGGGGAGACCGAGGCACGGCGGGGAGACCGAGGCACGGCGGGGAGACCGAGCACGGCGGGGAGACCAGGCACGGCGGGGAGACCCAGGCACGGCGGGGACACCCAGGCACGGCGGGGACACCCAGGCACGGCGGGGAGACCGAGGCACGGCGGGGAGACCAGGCACGGCGGGGAGACCGAGCACGGCGGGGAGACCGAGCACGGGGGAGACCGAGCACGGTGGGGAGACCGAGGCATGGCGGGGAGACCGAGGCACGGCGGGGAGACCAGGCACGGCGGGGAAACCGAGGCACGGCGGGGAGACCGAGGCACGGCGGGGAGACCGAGGCACGGCGGGGAGACCGAGCACGGCGGGGAGACCAGGCACGGCGGGGAGACCAGGCACGGCGGGGAGACCGAGGCACGGCGGGGAGACCAAGCACGGCGGGGACACCCAGGCACGGCGGGGAGACCGAGCATGGCGGGGAGACCGAGGCACGGCGGGGAGACCGAGGCACGGCGGGGAGACCGAGGCACGGCGGGGAGACCGAGCACGGCGGGGAGACCAGGCACGGCGGGGAGACCGAGGCACGGCGGGGAGACCAAGCACGGCGGGGACACCCAGGCACGGCGGGGAGACCGAGCACGGCGGGGAGACCGAGGCACGGCGGGGAGACCGAGGCACGGCGGGGAGACCAGGCACGGCGGGGAAACCGAGGCACGGCGGGGAGACCGAGCACGGCGGGGAGACCAGGCACGGCGGGGAGACCGAGCACGGTGGGGAGACCGAGCACGGGGGAGACCGAGCACGGCGGGGAGACCGAGGCACGGCGGGGAGACCGAGGCACGGCGGGGAGACCAAGCACAGCGGGGAGACCAAGCACGGCGGGGACACCCAGGCACGGCGGGGAGACCGAGGCACGGCGGGGAGACCGAGGCACGGCGGGGAGACCGAGGCACAGTGGGGAAACCGAGCACGGCGGGGACACCCAGGCACGGCGGGGAGACTGAGGCACAGTGGGGAAACCGAGCACGGCGGGGACACCCAGGCACGGCGGGGAGACCGAGGCACAGTGGGGAAACCGAGCACGGCGGGGAAACCGAGGCACGGCGGGGAGACTGAGGCACAGTGGGGAAACCGAGCACGGCGGGGACACCCAGGCACGGCGGGGAGACCGAGCACGGCGGGGAGACCGAGCACGGCGGGGAGACCGAGGCACGGCGGGATCAGCCTAGCTTCAGCAGGCGGAACGACTGTGTTGGAGCGAGGGTTCCCGTGGGCACCAGTGAGGCGCTCCGTGCTCAGGAGAAAAGTGATCAAAGCCAAGTGTGGGCCGTGGTCGAAGACACGGAACGGAACAGAACCATTCACCTTTGTATAATACACTGAAAGGTAATGTCCACTCTGTGTGTCTTAGAACAATCCACAAGCAATTCAGATTTTCTTCATGCACAGAAAATACGTAATAAACACCAGCTGAGTTTGATTCGATTGAACTCGTTCTGAATTAACCTCTGATCCCTATCTGACTCACGAGGGACATGAAGCCAGGGAGACACACGGCTCGCCGTGATCAAACCAAGGTGACATCCGGCTCCTTGACTTCGAACGCCGAGGCTCCACTCACTGCACTAGTGACAACTGGTGGCTTCTTTCCCACCCAGACAATGCTCACTGGCTTCCTACCCACAGCTCACACCGAGCCTAAGGATCGGAAGCCAGAGCTCCGCAGAGCTGGACCAGCTCCCCGGATCGCCTGTCACCCTGGACCAGCTCCCCGCATCCCCCGTCACCCTGGACCAGCTCCCCGCATCCCCCCGTCACCCTGGACCAGCTCCCCGCATCCCCCGTCACCCTGGACCAGCTCCCCGCATCCCCCCGTCCCCCTGGACCAGCTCCCCGCGTCCCCCCGTCACCCTGGACCAGCTCCCCGCGTCCCCCCGTCACCCTGGACCAGCTCCCCGCGTCCCCCCGTCACCCTGGACCAGCTCCCCGCATCCCCCCCCCCGTCACCCTGGACCAGCTCCCCGCATCCCCAGTCCCCCTGGACCAGCTCCCTGCATCCCCCTGTCCTCTCCCGCAGAACAGGAGAGCCGGCAGAGGGCCGTGCTGGCAGAACATGACCACCTGGTCGCTGTGGGGAGTGTCCGGGGAAGGATGTCTGCGGACAGTGACTCGGGAGAAGCCTGGACACCGGGGGCCACAATGCACAGAAGTAACGGCCGGAGCAGCCGCAGGGCTGACACTGTCGTGCGATTGCAGGCGTTGGGCTCATCGTGAGGGCAGGTGCACCACTGTCCTGAAGGAGGCTGTTCCGAGAGCGAGGGCAGGGCCTCCCTGATGTGCCCAGGGGTTTCAGCCCCACACACAGTGGGCAGGGCCTCCCTGATGTGCCCAGGGGGTTCAGCCCCACACACAGTGGGCAGGGCCTCCCTGATGTCCTCCCTGATGTGCCCAGGGGGTTCAGCCCCACACACAGTGGGCAGGGGGCGGCCAAAGTGCACATTCAAAAGACATCGGCCAACCTTTTCAGGAGAGAGAAAATAATGAGGTTCCACAGTCCTGATTTAAAAGCCCCATGAGCACTGACCCATGCACCAAGAGGTTGCCGGTTCGATTCCCGGTCAGGGCACATGCCCAGGTTGTGGGCCAAACCCCCAGTGAGGGGCATGCAGGAGGCGGCCAACCGATGTTCTCTCTCATCGATGTTTCTGTCTCTCTCTCCCTCCCTCTCTCTCTCTCAAATCAATTAAAAAAAAACATTAAAAAATAAAAGCCACTACTGTGAATCATTCTGTAAGGCAAGGAAATTCTCCTATAATTAAAATAATCACCAAATAATAAAAATGTGAATTCCCATGTGCCAGGTTCCATTGAAATGGAGGGAGGGGAACAGGGAAGAGAAAAATGCTCTCCAGTAACTTCCACGGTGAGAATTAGAAATAACTCCTGAAAACCTCACAAGCCAAGTTAAGCATGAGCTGCTTTCATCAGCTACCCTTCCGCCCAAGACTAAAACGGCAAGGCCTCCCCTCCAGCCCAGAATGTGCGCTAAATCTCCCGAGTCAGGCACCGCGAAAAACGCCTGGTTATCCAGGGGGCAGGAATGCAAACCTCGGCAGACAACTCACAGAACCTTCTAACCGCAAATAGATGGGTTTGCTATTATTCAGCATGCGATGTTTCATACTGGCCTTTTATTTATTTTTTATCTTTAGCTTGTTTCTTCCTGGTTCATCACCATCCACTGTATGAATGTTTTGGTTAAATTTTAAAATCAAGTTATAATGACCCTATTTGGCACCATACGGCGACTGTCAGCCAGAGAGTCGTTGATGTTTTCTCAGTAACAGGACGTCGCAGTTAATACTCTCAGAGTTATTTTAATTTAACAAATGTTGAAGGTTACCTACACACACATGTTCTAGAATGAAAAGTGTTCACCCTCTAAGCCAAGCTTTGATACATGGCCGAGGAAAATACCAGCAATTCACAATGCTCTTCGAACAGACCACTAAAAACCTCAGACAATATCATTTCTAGTCAAAGCATAAAATCACGTGCGATCCATTAGTCAAAAACAAAAACAAAAAAACTCCTCAAGTTCACTGATGAACTTACCAATATCAATTTTCTCTGTACTGTAAGTGAATTATTACTATGAAGACTATTTTGACCTCAAGAGTTCTTCAGCCCTGGCTGGTTTGGCTTAGCGGTTAGAGCATCAGCCTGTGGACCAGAGAGTCCCAGGTTCGGTTCCCGCTAAGGGCACGTATCTTGGTTGCAGTTTGTCCCCGGCCCCAGTTGGGGTTGTGTGGGTGGCAGCCACTCGTCTCTCTCACGTCAATGTTTCTCTCTCTCTCTTCCTCCCTCTCTCCCTCCCGCTCTATCTGAAGAGAAATGCAAAAATGTCCTCGGGTGAGGATTAAAAAAAAAAAAAAAAAAAAAAAAGAGTTCTTCATATGGTTAGTTTCATTTCCAATGAAGCAAAGATCACACACAGTCATATATTTACTGTTAGGTATCAATCCGTGGAAGAGGCCTCAATGGCACATACTTCTGAAAAATTTCAAACCGTGTGTATACATACTGAGGGTACAAATAGCATCACAAAGCTATGGCCATTCTCCAAATCATACTGACACAGCATGTCAAGCAGCTCAGATTTCATTCGGCATTTCCAGCCGTGAGGAGATTTCGGTGAGCAGTAATTTTAGCAGGAAACTCTCCTGAAGGTCTGGGTCTCGGGGACCGCTATTGAACCCTGGACTGTATACTCTGCTCAGAGAAAGGGGGACAGGAAGGAGCTGGGGTGCTGGCTGGACCAGGCTGCGGTTTCAGCTCCGTCTACTCTGCCTCCTGCCCATCTGTGTCTCAGAAAGAAGGGAAGACACGGGGACAGTGGGAAGTGTGACCTGGCTGAATTTGGGGAGGTGACTCTCCAGACTGGCCAGGACACCTCTGCTGAGGAGCTGAGAGCCCCCCTTGGGCAGCAAGTCCACCACCGCCTTCAGCAAAAAGGCCCAGGGGCAGCCCCCACCCTCCTCCTTTTCTTTCTGAAATCTAGTCATCCTTTCTAAAAGACCTTACGTCCGATCTCGGAAAGTCACTCTGCCGTTTTCTTCATAGCACTGTCACCATCGGAGCTTATCTGATTTACTTAATGTTCGGTTTGTTGTTTCCTTCCCCAGTGCCTGGTCTGTGGTGTTCACCGTGCAGTGTGTGGACTAATGCCTGGTACGCAGCGGCCCTCAAGGAGAAGCTGCCCTGTCGCCCTGGCCGGCGTGGCTCAGGGGGTTGAGTGTCTTCCTGTGCACCGAAAGGCTGCAGGTTTGATTCCCCGTCAGAGCACCTGCCCGGGTTGCAGGCTCCCCCTCCTTCCTCCCTGGCCGTGCTGGGTGGTCCTCTCACTCCCAGCAGGTCGAAAGCTGGCACACGGAGAGTGACAACGTGAAGAGCTTTTCGAAGAAGCCGAGTCACAATACCGGGACCTGTGGCTCAGTCCCCCCCCCCCCCCCCCCCCCCCGGCTCTCAGCCTGTCCGAGGTGCGTTTCCCACAGAGACCTCCGTGACCAGAAGGTCCAACCCCATTACAATCCCTGCAAAGCATCAACTGGTTAATTGAATATAGCTCGATATCGATGATGTTTAACTCTCCCAGAAAGTATTTTTTATCAAAAATTGAAGCAAACGGAAACAGATTGCTTCACTGATCTCCTCCTCCCTCGACAGACATCACCGATCGCTTCCGGGCCCACGGGACCCGTCCTGGTGACCTGCAATGAGGCCGCACTCACCCTCTTTCTTGTAAGTGGGGCTCATAAAGACATCCACGCTGGAATAAGGCAGGAAGCACCTGTTTCTAACCTCACTGTGACTGGTCCAATGTCCCGCTGCCTGAAGTCAAGGAACAGCAGGACCGCAGCGAAGTCTCGTGCTGTTCGCCGAACGAATGCAAAGCTGAAGGAAAGCAACGCATGACGAACGTGTAAAGAGCTAGGAGCTCTCCGAAGAGGGATGGCGGCTCTGACCCGCGGGTTTGCAAAGACTGCCCAGATGCTGGTCTGCGCCGGCTCCCGAAGGACAGGCGCGAACGCAGCCGGGCGGAAGGGCGAGAACGGACCCCTGAATTGCGCCTGGTGACGCGGGTGTGGGCACGGCGTGTGCTGGCTGGGGGACCAAAGTGCTGCTCAAGTCTCGAGAAGTGGGTGGAGAGCACCAGCAGGACGCTGGAGTCCTGTAAGCATGCCACTCGAACTCACTGAAGCTTTTTTTTTAGAGAGATAGTGGCACAATCAGGGCCTTGGGCTGGGCGTAGGACGCCTTCATCTGGCAGTGGCCTGGAGCGTGGTTAAGGGGAGAAGTCACAGAGGCCTCAGCCAGGATGGATGGGAGGTTTGGTGGACACCAGCAAGGGCTCTGCCCCACCGCCGGCCCTCGCCCCCATGGGCCAGGGCTCAGGGAAGCCTGGGACTGAGGCTCCGTGAAGGTTCAAGTCTCTGGTGAGTCACCTGGGACTCACCGTTGCCATTAATGTCATCTCCATGGGAAAACATCTCTTCTATTTTCAAGAGAACAGACTGAAACCAACATTTTGAAGATTACCTATTTAGAGGTAAGAGCTTCCGGAATTGATAATGGGTAT
This sequence comes from Tadarida brasiliensis, assembly GCA_030848825.1. Lineage (NCBI taxonomy): Eukaryota > Metazoa > Chordata > Mammalia > Chiroptera > Molossidae > Tadarida > Tadarida brasiliensis. Next base: position 101,732,562 of record CM061266.1, read on the forward strand.
ATCACATAAATTATCTTTTTTATGTTTAAAAAATAACACTTCTAAGAACATTAAAGTTTTTCTCTATATTCCAGGCCACTTTGAAACGTTAGTCTAGACACATTCACACCCTTAACACTTAGCTTTGGAGCTCAGAATCTTAAAATAGGTCTGCACTGGCATAATAATGTAACTCGAGGAGGAATAATGGTTGGGTAAGCTCCTTTTTTTCTTTCTGGACGAGGTTTGAATTAGTAGGAGATGGATAACACAGCACAGATAACTCACGGGAGGAAATAAAATGTTTTATGGCATTACTATAAAAGGGCTAAGACATTTTGAATACGGCACAGAAATCAGGAAATCTCTGCCAATGCCACCTATCGCTTCTCAACAAAAGATGAAAATGTTCTCATTATCCGAAGAGGACAGGCTGTTTTGTTATCCAGATTAAGGAGGGGAAAATCTTGGGCTAAGGACACAGAGAAGGAACGTGGCTTGTGCTCATTCTAAACCGGATCAGACAGGAGGCTTCTCAGAGTGCCCGTTATTGTGGGATAATTTGTGGGCCATGCTGCACTCCATCAACTCCTGTTGTCGACTTAGCAAAAAAGGCTGTTTTTCCTTACAATTTTGTGCTGGGAGATAGTATTCAGGTGCACAGATTTTCTTGAACAAGAAACCATAAAGCTTTACAATAATAACATATGTATCTCAGCCTGGCGGGTGTGGCTCAGTGGTTGAGCGTCGACCCTGCCCCAAGAGGTCGCCGGTTCGATTCCCGGTCAGGGCACATGCCCAGGTTGTGGGCCCGATCCCCAGTGGGGGGCATGCAGGAGGCGGCCAATCGATGTTCTCTCTCATCGATGTTTCTGTCTCTCTCCCTCTCCCTTCCTCTCTCTCTAAAAATCAATGAAAAGAGAAAACATGTATCTTTATGAAGCGACAGGAAGAAGAAAACATGTTTGCAGACTTTGCATGTCTCAGCAAGCAGAGGCTGGGGTTCCTGAGTTGTCATGAGCACGCTTACGTCATCACTGTGTGAGCACATACAGCACATTTCCAGTCCCTCAGAGTCCCAGCGACCTCAGTGTGCAGAGGGGGAGGTCCTAGCATGCAGTCCCTTTCCCAGCTCCTCTGACACAGCTTGGGTTCCCATGGAAACAAACGGGACAGGCTACCTGCGACTCCCTTACCTGTCTGCACCCTATTCTCAGATGGAAATGACATGCTATCAAAACCAGCAATAATCAAAAGAAATGCATCAATAGCCAATAAAAAATAAAATTCTGTATTACTCTGCAAAGAATGAGGAAACACTGTTACATCTTTTAAAAATCAATTTGTGATCTGACTATAGGAGATGAACACAAGAGAGTAGAAAAAAAAAAAAAAAAACAGAGACAGCACTTGGCCTAACTACACACAATCTTTTTGTCTAGTCAGTACCCACTTGGAAGGGGACTATCAATTTTGTGTCTAACAGAAATGAGAGTGTATCCCCCAAAGTAATTTAAATATTTTTCCTCCCCCGCCACCCTTTCCTTCCATACTGGGAATAAGAAAGGTTGACAATCCTTCCTTAAAACACACCATTTCTTGAGGGACCAACCCTTTCCACTCTTGGAGGTCTCTCGGCCAGATCCACAGAGAAAACTCACGGTGTGGACCTTCTGGGCACCGTGGTGGCGCCCGCCTGGCACAGAGAGCAGTGACCGTCCCGATGTGGGAACGAGCCAGCCTCCAGGGAACACACAGACGCTGCCAGAGTAGAGGAGGGAGGAGGGGGAGTCAGGGGAGGCGGCAATAAAGTAAAATAAATAGAGTATCATTCACTCAGGAATGCTATCGCTGTTCCTTGTGCAATTAACCATTTTTAGAAATTAACAGAAGACACTGATTCATGATCTGCTAACAGAGGGACATGAGAATAGATGGAGCTGTTCAAACCTCACTTCTTGAACAACCTTCAGGGATCTCAAAGCTCAGACGACAGGTCTACAAAGACTGCTCAATTTGGCAGCAAGGGCCATCTCTTCTGAGACGATCGCCTGGGAGACGCGGAAGGTGGCCCTCCGGGTGTCTGCCTCACCCGAGGGGCCACAGCGACAGATGTGCCCTGGGGAGAAGATGCTGGCATGCTGTGTGGTTTCCCCTGGAGTCTGTGCACCAGACGGGGAGTCTCAAGCCCATGGCGTGGCCTCTGTGGGTGTGCCTCGAGGATGGCCCTGCTGGCACAGGGTTTGTGCCCGGAGCGGGTGCCAGGGCCCCTGGGACTGTGCCTCTGCAGGCCAGACCATTTGCTTCTCGGTTTAAGTTGGTCCGTGCGGGGGAAGCAGAACCACAGCGGGATATCTCGATGTGCACAGTGTCTGTGGAGGTTGCTCAGACAGGTCAGTCATGCAGAGCTCACACACTTTCCCTGTTGGGGGTCCAGAGGGGGGTGACCTGCACGGGGCTGAATTTCACGGCGGGAAGAACGGTGTGGTGTGGGAGCAACGGCATGCCCAGGAGTCCTGCCCGGCCCCCGGGGACTTGGGATCTGCCCCTCGCCCCCACACTTCCCTGGGCAACCAGGATCCCTTACCTGCTCCAGAGTGGCTGTGAACTCAATGACACATTTCATCTGGTGTCTGTCCCCCCGTAAAGCTTTACGAATCCCTGCCCCGCCTTCTAAAGCCTTCCTTCACTTCTTGGCACCGTCCCACAGCCCTCAGCAGACGAGCTGACAGGGAGAGACGGTCGGGGCTGACTGTGAAGAGCTGTGACGGTGTGGGAGCCACACCGGGGAAGTGCCCAGACCCCACGAGGAGATGTGAAACTGTCCTGGACCACACCCACGTGGCTGGCATCGATGTCCGCCCCACAAGCCCCGTGTTAAGTCGGATTCAGCTGCAGATATAACCCACGTGTACTGCCAAAAGAGCATCCCTGCCAGGTCCCATAATATTTGCCCAGACACTTGGATAGAAGGAAAAAAGGCAGAAGGAGAGAAGCCAAGGGAGAAAAGACTGTGTATTCCTTCACCAGACGCTGTATAAAATGTACTTTCCCTTAGTATACAGCATTCACATGTTAAAGTATTTCCTCTTGACTTCCCATCTTAATGCGCACTTTCCTGGAACGGGGTCTAGCCCCGAGTGCTCTAACCCTTTATCACTTGGCAGGTCTTTTATACTTCTGTTTGGTAAGGAATTTTAATATGTTCTCATTTTTCTTCCTAAGTGATACCATTGTAATTAGCTAGTTATTAGTAATAGGAAAGGAGCAAAGGGAAGGCCAGACATCATAGGCACAGCATTGGGGCAGCTTCACCAGGGAGCTGCAACTTTGTCCTCCCCAGGGAACCACCAGCCTGTTCCCTGCAAAGCACTGGGGGAAGGGGCCCAGCAAAGGGAAGACAGATGCATGCCCAGGAAAGCTGGGGTGACTAGAGACGGTCCCTGTCAGTCAAACATGGGGACAGAGGTGGTGGGTCAGAACAGCTGTGGCCAAGGCAAGCCCTTGAACGTTTGGGAATACATAATCCCCTCGACAAAGGAATTCCCTCTCTTGGCTCTCTGGTCCCTTTGGCTTTGCTCCTGCCCCTGTTCCCCCCGCAGCCACGTGGCCCTGTGGCCCCCACACGCGTGGGCTGATGGACGGCAGAGGGGAACACACGCTAAGCCAGCCTGATGCTGGACTGGCCTGTGCAGACATGGGAATGAAGTTCTGGACACTGGCTCTGACTTTAGCTCTACTGAAACCCCAGCTACACTTCTTTGATGGCGGGACAAAGGGAAAGTGGACTTTGGAAACTCAGGAATTAAATTCCATGGAAAGAAAGCTTTCTACCAGATCTCATCCTCCTGTGTGAGTCTCAGAAAATTATTTTTGTTGGGATATCACAAGATACCACAGGCACCTGGTAGGGATGAGACCCTCTCCCCTCTGTTAACCTAAACATCTTCTGAAATAAATTATTATTACTTTTTAAATATATTTTTATTTATTTTTTTTAGAGAGAAAGGGGGAAAGAGATAGAAACATTGACTGGCTGCCTCCTGCATGCCCCCCGCTGGGGCTCGAGCCCACAACCTGGGCATGTGCCCTGACCAGAATTCGAACCAGCAACTTCTCGGTGCATGGGATGCTCAACCCCTGAGCCACACCAGCCAGGCTCAAACAAATTATTTTTAATGGAGTTACACAGGAAAAGGTTGTATGCATACTTTTGGCTATCACAGTTTTAATTTGCCCACTAACTCACTGTTTTTTTCTTTATTTTAAAACTCCCAGACTGTCCTCACAATGTGCAGAAGACAGGACACATATAATTCGTTAAAACTGTTGCTAAGTGGTTTTACCCAGAAAAGACCAGGATACTGGGCACGTGAGGATTTCAGAGACGCTGAGAAGGTTAAGCCTCATGTTAGTCGAAAATGAAGTCCCAGGAAGAAAGCGCAATGGCAGGCCGTGCCGGCTACAGCTCCTAGCTCACACCTAAACTTCGGGTCACGGCTCTCCCCACAGCAGAGGACAAACTTCCCTTCGCTTCTAGTCTGGGCTATTTTTTATTCCAAGTTGGTGATGTTAGTATAGAAAAAAGGGGGGAAACGGCCCTGGTGTCCGACCGGTGCGGTCAGACAGGACCTGGGTTCGGCAACCTCAGAACTGGCGTCTGGCTAGGAAAGAATTCAAAGGCAAGACTCAAACTATAAGAAAAAGTTCATGGAAAGTCACAGAAGTAGGGACAGTGAGTGGTAGAAGAAACGGGCTCAGGAGGTAATGTCCCTGCGGGCGGGGAGGAAAAAGGCATGCTCCCCTGGAGGGCTGTCACCTGGGTTCTCCATCCCAAGGGCCTTTAAGGTAGGGATTTCAGGGGAGGACCTCAACAGAAGAGGTTCATCAGCTTTCCAGGTGTCTCCAGTGCCAGGGCACGGGGTCAATAGTCAGGGCAGCTGGTCCGGAGGCAGCCGTGACATCACTGGTCTGGTCTTGCTGCCTTTCTGGGCCTGGAGCTGAGGCCCAGATGCATCTGATGTGGGTTGGAACCTCCTTCTCCTGGGGGCCGAATGCTTACAGGCTGTTCTCTGGCCGCCTTGCGTGCTTCCCTCTGAGGGGTCTAACCCGCGTGACTAGCCTTGCACAAGGGCAGTGAAGGTCAGGGGAGGGTCTAAATGATCTGACCAGTGATGTGTGGGGGAGAGAAGGTCACCCTGGGGCGAGGTCCTTGTTCTCCCAGTGTCCCTTGTCGCTAGGTGACCTTCAGTACCTGGCCCGCCGTCCTGGCCCTGCTCACGTCTGTCTAACTGCCCACCACAGAAGTAGCAAATACATAGTTAAAAGAAACACTTACTGTGGCATTATGCTTTGGAATCTCTACGAATTGTACCCGAAATTTCCCACGAGAAAGTCTAGTGCTCTATTCAGGGGGATGAGAAAACATAAAAATAAGTTAAGCCCAAGTACAATAGTATCATATTAGCCATTCAAAGCAATTAATTCATGAAGCCTTAGAACATACCACTATTTTGCAGACTGAAGAAAAAGATCTTTTTTTGCTCCAAATCCCCAGAATTTCAACAGTTGTAGGTCAATAATAAACACCATGCTGAAGGAAATAACTTGTGTAGTAAGTACTGCAACTTGGAGGTTCCTTTAAACCATAACATGTGGACAAAAAGGGGCCACCTGCTCACCGGACCAGCTCAGGGGAGGCCTGCGTGGCGGCCTTGCAAACTCAGAGACCTACAGTCACCACACAGGATGGTCTGAGATTAAAGCTTTTTAACTAAAAGCAGTTTATGGCAGGTAGTCCTGTCCTAGGCTGGCATCTTCCCTGACAAAGGTCAGTCTTGACCTTCACTGAGCCTGTCTGCTGTGTTTGCATCTCAGGTAACACACCTTTGGAATGTCAGAGGCCCCTCAGGCACCCAGTGCACCAGGGCAGAGACCACAAACCCTCTCTTTGTCATTGTTATGTTAACTGTTGACTGTTAACTGTCCTGTACCCGCTTATGTACAAGTATTAATGTGTCTGTCACTTTACTTTGCACCCAATCGCAGAGGTTTCCCTCACCTATCCCGCCTCCCTGACCTATCACCAGCGGATTTCATGTGACCCACCTGCATCTTCTGTTCTGATTGTGATGCACAAAATAAGGTGCAAAACGCCGTTCTTCTGGGGCATCACCTCCATGTGTTGAGATTTTGCTTCTCGGCAATTTTCGAGAATTTGGCCTGAATAAAGTCATGGAAATTCTCCATGGGTTTGAAGGTTTCTTACGTTGACACGTCCTTAATTTTATCAGTCACAAAGGCAGCGCCTTCCTAATCAGTACCCGCTACTCTTGACTCCTGGGGTTAGCCATGCAAAACTAAATTCTGAAAGTTTGATTTAAAAAAAAAAAAAGGTAAGGAGTTATTCAAAGGAAAGTAACCCATGCATTCATGGAAACGTTTTAAGTACTGTTTTCTCACTAACCCATCTAGGCCACAGCACATGAACAGTGAGGGTAGCTTTTGTTCAAAGCTAATTCCAACCCTCAGACCTGTGTGTGACATAAACGTTTGCAAGGAAGAATAAGTGTTTTAAAACAAGGGACCAAGCCAGCAAGTCAGGGGATTTTGATGCTAAGGATGGCAGTCACAGGGAGCTCACACCAATGCTCCATATCTGACCTTCAGGCGCTGGGGGACCGGGGGCCTTTCCAGGGCCAAGAAGACTTTCAGGTCCCAGTTAGTTAACTGACCCCTACAGGGAAGCCCACACTAAATTACAAGAACACCAGGGAGCAAACCCCTAAGAATCCCATGGGCTAAAAAGCCCCAAACTGCCCGGCCGGTGTGGCTCAGTGGTTGAGTGTTGACCCATGCACCAAGAGGTCGATTCCCGGCCAGGGCACATGCCCAGGTTGTGGGCCTGATCCCTAGTGGGGAGCGTGCAGGAGGCGGCCAGTCGATGTTCTCTCTCACCGATGTTTCTCTCTCTCTCCCTCTTCCTTCCTCTCTCTCTAAAATCAATAAAGAAAAAAAAATCCAAACACCCTTAAAGACACCATACATAACCTCTGCATTTGCACAGAAGCTGATCAGCTTCCCCAGCACAGAAAGGGCTCTCTGAACTCGTGTCCGCTTGCCAGAGCCCTGCTCCCTAACAGGTAGTCGGACCCCAGGGACTCCCTCTGGTTCTCCAGGCAGCTCTCACCCTCTCAGATTCTTCCCCCATGGCGAAGCTGGTCTCTCTACCCGAGTCCCCGCCTCCCTGTGAGACGCCCAGCCCCTGTGACAAGCAGCACAGAACGATGCTCCATAACTCAGCCGTCATCCGCTAAGCCTGCCTTCTCTTCTCCTTTTCTTTCTTTAATCTTTTTTCTTTATTGATTTTACCGAGAGAGGAAGGGACAGGGAGTGAGAGAGAAACATCGATGAGAGAGAACATCGACTGGCCGCCTCCTGCATGCCCCCCACTGGGGATCAGGCCCACAACCTGGGCATGTGCCCTGACCGGGAATCGAACCGGCGACCTCTTGGTGCAGGGTCGACGCTCACCCACTGAGTCACACTGGCCGGGCTCCTTTTCTTTCTTTCATCTCTTCATCTGTTTGCTCCCCTGTTTCTCTCTCTGCCCTTTCCCTAGCAGGTCAAAATATGAAATCGAGTCATGCTAAGTGAAATAAGCCATCAGAGAAAGACAAACGTCGTAGGATCTCACTTACATGTGGAATCTAACGAACAAAATACACTGATGAGCAAAACAGAAACAGGTATGGACACACGGCCCAGCCTGACAGCTGTCCGAGGGCGGGGATGTGGGGACTGGACGACAGAAGGTGGAGGGATTAAGAAATAAAGCCATATACGTGGCACAGACACAGAGAGCAGTGTGCTGACGGCCGGAGGAAGGGGGCGGGTGGAGGGGGCCCAGGGGCAATGGGGACGGAAGTGGACTCTGCTTGGGCACTGGGCGCACGAGATGTTTCACGAAGTTGCACCCTTGAAACCTGCGTGGTTCTCTCCGCCAGTGTCACCCCAACACATTCAAGTAAAAATTAAAAATGAATAGAAACAATAATCACTGAGTTGCCTGTAACTGAAGCAGCCACAGACGGAGGCAGGGTTTCTGTTCGGTTTTCGTGTGCGGTTGCGCCCCTCAGCTCAGGTGTCCTGTGGGCAGCGTGTCCCTGAGCGCTTCCCAACCTGCCTCCGTCTGCTGGACAGGAGGTGCCCGCCCGGTGCCCGCCCGGTGCCCGCCTGCGGAAGCGTCCGACAGCGTCCGCCTGGAACCACACAGCCCAGGGAAGGCAGGGCGGAGGGCCAAGCCGCCAGGGGGAAGGCAGCAAGAGAGGAGCCAAGCGGCCCACCGTTTTCTCATGGCTCAAATTCAACACGAACCGAAAACAAAGAAATGGAAGTTTATAACCTGGAGACTTCACCTGAATCCCAGCTGCGCGGTCCTCCCCCGACATCAGGGGTGGGGAACCTTTCTCCTGCCCAGGGCCATTGGGTATCTATAACACCATTCGCCGGCCATACAAAGTTATCAACAAAAATGAGCCTGCTCTATGTGGTCAAACGTTGAATTAGCTCACCCCTAAGGGGACGGCTGGAACTGCTTCTCTGTGCTGAGGCTGTGACGTCAGCTGGTGTTGATGCTGCTGCTCCAACTGCTTTTCCAGGTTTGTGGGGGTCAGTCTGGAGCACAGTCGACTCTTTGTGACAGTGAGTTTTGAAAAGAACTGCTCACAGCAGTAAGTTGTTCCGAACACGGATGCATATTTCGATGCCTGTCTCCTCCAAGTGGGAAACTCATCATTGCTTATGTGACGTTCACAGGACTCAAGCAGTGGGAGGTGGTACCTAGCTTTCAGCTCATCATCGCTCTGCAGCTGACTGATTTCCTGTTGGAGGTTATCAGGCACATCAGCTGGTTCCACACTGAACAGTGTGGCAAAGATGTTCAGTTCCATTTGTTTATTTTCACATCCTTGACTCTTCATTAAATGCCTCAGTGAGTTTCGCACATTCACCAGCATATTCAAGTGTCTAGAAGGTTTTGTTCTCCAGAGTGGGGAAATGCGCCGTGTTATTCCTTTCAAGTTGCACTTTCCACAGCCTTCATTTAGCTTCAAATGATTTCACGTTTGAAAGCAGGGAGCTGAGAAGCTGGGTGGGGCCCTGCAGCTTGACGTTCAGCTCTGAGAGGGACTTGGTGATGTCCACCATGAGCGCTGAATCACACAGCCGCTTGCTATCATTGAGTTCCCTGACAGGTTTTCCCTTCCTCTCCATGAACTGCTGGACTTCATCCTGCAGTTTGTGAAACCTCATGAGCATGTTCCTGAGACTCAGCCACCACACTTCGCAGTGATAAATAAGATCATCGTGCTCAGAGTCAAGGTCATTCAGTAACTCCTCAAACTGGCAGCTGTTAAACCCTCTGCTTTGGACAAAATGTCTGCATGACACTACTGTCGACATCACATTGTTGAGCCGCAATGACTGTGCACAGAGACTTTATTGGTGTGTGATGCAGTGGCATCTAATTAAATCACTGGGATCAAGACTGAGACCATTCAGTTCTTTCTTGACAAATACAGTGAACCTTTTTTGTGAGCCAACCATGGCTGGAGCTCCATCTGTAGGAAGGCCACTTAACTTTCAAATGTTAGCTCAAGTGTTTTCATTGATAAAACAAGTCTCTCAAACAAGTCCTCACCTCTTGTGGTGCCATGCATGGCTTCCAGGGACAGCAGTTCCTCTCGCGTGTCCAACTCCGCAGTTATCCCACGAATGAAAATGGCCAGTTGGGCAGCATTTGTTATGTCCGTTGTCTCGTCACAAGCCAGAGAGAAAAATTGGAATTCCCCTGCAGAATCCTTCAGTGTGTTTTCAGTATCTTGTGCTGAGTCAGTATCCGATCTGAGACGGTTCTCGGAGACAAACTAACCCTGAAACAATGTTACTGTGTCTGGTGCTGACAACTCGGCAGCAGCCACCACGCACTCTCACACTCTCCCTCTGCACCAGGCTCAGCTTCTTTGCGATGAGCTCGCTCACTACACAACTCGTCTGAGTAACGTTGTCTCTGTCACAACCAGGCCTAGTGAAAGCGGCTTGTAACTCTGCTGAAGAGCATTGATTTTGTCCAGACACTTTGGCCTCCCAGCTCACTGAGTTTAGGGTGCTCTGAGCTGTAACGAGTCTCCAGATTGGCTTTTTTTATTACTGCTAATGCATCGCCACAGACTAGGCACACGGGTTTGCCTTCGACTTCCACAAAAAATAATCATTTGTCCTTTTCTCTTGGAAAGATTGACACTCTGCATCAACTTTTCTTCGTAGTCGCCATATGTAGGATGTCACACCACGTAAGTTTTAATATCTATCCAGTGTGTGTGTCACCAGTGACATGATTATTCTGCTTTGATCGTTGTTCCAATCCTGCATCATGGATCTGGAACATATCCAACGTTCGTATCATCGACTCCTGAGGTCTTTTCTGTGTCCTGTAATGTCCTCAATCTTCACCTGAGATTCAGTTTCTGCGAGGACTGTTGGTCGTGGGCGTGTGGATGAAGGTTGGGTTGGAGTTATCGTCTGTGTCGACAAAGAAGTTGACCACATCGTCGTCAATCATCGGAGGCGAGGTCATCAACGTCTCGAGGAACCATCTCATCGCATCTCGTCTCATCATCACTGATCACCGTAGTTTCCCACAGCGAGTTAACACTTTCCCAGCGTGGACACTCCCACCTGCCCGGCCCTGACTGTCCTCTGAGTCACCGCAGTCCAGGCAGGTGGCTGCGGGCAGCCGACGAGAAGCATCCGTGTCTGTCCCGTCATGTACTCGTATGTGTCCTGTCTGTCCCGTAATGGATGGTCCCGCTTGTCCCTCAACATTTATGTCATTCTTATGACTCACTTCATATACATTTCTGTTGCTGCGGGAGAAGCTCCTCGATTACTGAATTCTGAGTTCCACCCGTGGTTGCCTTGGCAGGGCCAGGCCGAATGACTCTGGGCCTTACACAGACGGCTGGCCGGACGTTCCCCACCCCTGACCTACATGCTTCAATTACCATAGCAACATGGCATTTTAAAAATAATTAGTTACACTGATAATAATTTCAGCAGAGATCGACATAGCATTTCTTGTGGGAAGTCAGCAGTTGGGTGGGGTGGTTCTCCGGCTGGCTGGGACTGCCCCATTGGCCTGACACGTGTCAGAACTCGAGATTTCCAGGGCGAGGGGGCCATGGTCAATGAGGACAGCCTTCCCGAGCCAGCCCAGACAGCAGAGACATGTCCAGACGTGGCCATCGCTCTCCGTCCTCCTCTGCAAACAGTCTCACAGTCCAACATCACGCTCATTCTGAACAGACAGGCTACGCGGTGATCGTTTCCAGTGACAGGCGACAAGGAGTTCACCCATTCTGTGCCCTCCTACAACCCATAGCTCACATGTTTCTTTTTCTTTCTAAAAAGGCATTGCCTAGATTTGGAATAATTATACTCCTCCCCCCAAATAAAACACAATTTGCTCTATAAATCGCATCAGGATCGTAATCAAAGGAGCAGACCGCTGTTCTGGGTGGCAGCTAGGACAGGTCACTCGCAGGAGATCACGAAACACGGGAGCGCGAGGAACTGCAGGGAGATGGCTCAAGCTGATGCGACAGAAGAGAGTATCCCACGTATGAAACCGGTCGACGGAAGACACAGAAAGTTAACGGATTTCCAACGCTGTATCTGCGCCTGGTTGCCGTGGCGCCTGGCCATGGACGGACGCCTGCGTGTTTTCGGCAGAGTGGGAGAGTAAAACTGGTCCCGGTTCGGAAGGGCTGGGATTGCAGGCGGCCGCTCGCTGCGTGTGCTCCGGCAGTGGCTGAGCGGCTGGTCCGCGCCATGCAGGGGACACAGAGCGGTGACGGGACAGCGGCGGGCCTGAGCACACCGCCTGGCTGTGCACTGGGGACACGGGCACCCTGCCTGGCCTCCCCTCCCTCACAGGCAGCCGCAGGCACCAACAAACAACCTATGACAGCATTCCGGACGTGGCAAAGGTCGATCACAGTGCAAGTCCTCCTACTGAATTACTTGACTTGTAATTTGTTGGAGAAGCCCGGAAAACATTTTCCTTCCCAAGAGTTTCAAAAACAAGTGGACAAGTTTGTTGCCGATTTAAGTTTTGTTTTTTGGGGGGATGGGGAGGGGTCAAATGATGAGGTTTTATTTTATTCTTATTTTTTTTCCAATTTATATTAATGTATTTTTGTTACAGATGTTTCTCCTTTTTCCCCCCTAGACACCCTCCTCCCCATCCTGCCCTCCCACCCCAGCATTGTTATCTGTGTCCATTGGTTATGCATACATGCATATAAGTTCTTTGGTTCATCTCACCCATCCCCTTGCCCCCTCCTCTGAGGTCTGTCAGTCTGAACCATACTCCTTTCCATGTCTCTGGGTCTATTTCGTTCATCAGCTTATTTTGTTCATTATATTCCACAAATAAGTGAGATCATGTGGTATTTGTCTTTCTCTGCTTGGCTTGTTTCCCTTAGCATAATACTCTCCAGGACCCTCCATGTCGTCTCAAAGGATAAGAGATCTTTCTTTCTTACAGCTGCATAGTACTCCATTGTGTATATGTACCACAGCTTTTATCCACTCATCTACTGATGGACACTTGGGCTGTTTCCAGATCTTAGCGACTGTAGATCTAAGTTTTTTAAAGATGCTTTCTCCCCCTAATCTAGAGCTAGCCAAGCCCTTTCTTTGGGAATCGTCAGTGCCCTCCTTGTCTCAGGGAGACCTCTCTGGGCGGACAGGGCCCACGGCAGTGCCCGCATCGTCCTGAGAACCTGCTACGAGCCAGACGCGACCCCAGTCACCTCAGAGGTGTTTCTAAGCAGAGACCGTTTCCCTGGGTCTTCCCTGGAGCCCGTGCGTTCAGACAGATGCCGTGGGCTGCTCTGGCCGGGGTGCGTGTCCTCTCGGCGACGGGCTCTGAGGCTCCTCCGGGAACCCTAGGCTCCTGGATCCATTTGGAAATCGCGCTCTGTTCCTGGCTCTCACCTGGACGCCTCCCTTCGTCTCCTCATCCAGAAGCATGACAGCACCACGGCTAAGAGGAGGGTGCCCCACCCGGAAGGCTGGACCTCACCTGGCCCCTCCGATGACCGGGTCACCTCTCTGACCTGACAGTCCTGCCTGTACACCGGATGCTGACAGGATGCCCTGGGAATCACGCACATCCATCCACGTAAAGAACTTGGCAGGGAGCCAGGCAGATAAGATAAACTCATTGTCAGAGAGGCAGACTACTTAAAAAAAGGAAGGCACGGGAGTGTTAGGGAGTGGGTTCCGAAACGAACAGCACAAACTGAACCACAGCTGGCCGTGGACAGGCGGGGCATCCCAGGGGGCTGAGCTGGGACCTGGGAGGAGGCGAGCAGCACAAAGGACAGGCGTGGACGCTGTGCAGAAACCCAGAGACCTCCACAGAAGGGCTGAAGAGAGACCTTCGGGAGCCTGGAGGGCAAGGACAGCGGTCTGGGTTCCGCACTCAACGGGTCACTGAAAGCGTCCTAACAGCGGGCTGTGTGGTCAGGTGAGTCTGCAGGGCGTGTGTAGGACACAGGGTGGAGCCACAGGAGACGGGCCCGCCGCAGGGACACACGGGCCAAGGGGACCCAACACAGCAGCTGCGAGTTCCCCGGGCCCGTGTCTCCACCGCCCCTGCATTCAGTAAGGCACCACGACTGCTCACCTCCGCTTCACACCTGTCCTGCGTCCGCACCCTGCTGCCCTTCCCGGCGCCAACAACCCGACAGGTCGCCAAGGCCCTGCAGGGACGGTCACTCTGCCTTCACTCTCGGTCCTCATCCATCCCCAGCTCTGTCCCAGACACAGCTTTCACCAGTTTACACTGGCTCATGTCACACCCTGGGTCCTCCTGCTCCCGGGATGTCCCGAATCCTTCAAACGGTTTTAGAAGAGTCACCGCAGCCCGGCCCCAATCTAGTTCCCTGACACATTTTCTCTCCGGCCCTCCACCCCAGACATCTTGCATTCCCTGCAGTCCCCAGGTCTGGACCTGAACCCTGATTCTCTGCACAGGAACACCTGTCTCCCACCCCCCACACCCCCCACACCACAGCCGCACAGTCCCCGACTCACCCCCACACCAAGGCGGCCTGGCCGGCACCTACTGACCCTTACGGTTTCAGCGTGAAGTCCACCACGTCCTAGGAGAAGCCCTTCCAAAACCCCAACGCCCCACAGGGGTCTCCCAGCCCACGCTTCCTGTCATAACACGGGTCACCCCTGTGATGACCCGTCTCGCGTCCAGACCTCCTACCAGACACGGAGATCCAGGCGAGGCCAGGCCCGTTCTGTGTGGCGTGGGGGCGGCCCGGGAACGGTGCCTGGCCAGCATGAGTGCCCAGTGAGCGTTTGCTGAATGAATGAACAGAGGAATGAAGACACTCAGAGGCTCCGCTGTGACTCAGAAGGAAGGACTGGGAGACGCTGGGGGACACACGGCGCATGGATGCAGGAAGGGCTGGTGAAGCAGAGGGAAGACGGAGCGGGATCACGGTGCCACCTCTGGAGCTGGGAGGACATGGTCCCGCTGACAGAGCCAGACGAGACACAGATTTCCAGAATCTAATTGGGTCAGAGGTGAAAATGGAGGAGACTACTGTGCCCACCCCTGCATGTGCCGTATGTCTCTGCTGCTGAAGATCAATTCGGTCCAACAAAGAAAACGTATCAAGGGTAGGACCCTGCCCGACCTGGAAACACACAGCGAGGGCTGTTTGTCTTTTCAAGGTGTGACTTCCACTGAGTCCAGCTCACTTCCGAACTCGGTGTCTCTGAAGATCGTTATGAAAAGGTGACAGAACAAGATGCATCACATTTAAAAAGTAAGTAACAGGCACTGTAATTCCACAGCCTCACACATGGCTGGTGCCCACAGATGTCTGGTGTGATGGCAGCTTGCTTCAGGTGTCTTCCGCCTGCCCCCTGCCCCACCCGATCACCCGTGATCTCCTTGGGGAGAGGACCACGCCCTCCGACTCTGCACAGCACCGAGCTCAGAGGCGAGCACACAGCAGATGACCAACAAACATTCACTGACTCCAAGTCA
This sequence comes from Tadarida brasiliensis, assembly GCA_030848825.1. Lineage (NCBI taxonomy): Eukaryota > Metazoa > Chordata > Mammalia > Chiroptera > Molossidae > Tadarida > Tadarida brasiliensis. The sequence continues at coordinate 101,747,677 of CM061266.1, forward strand.
GTCTGGGTTCTGAGTCTATTTCTTAGGGCACAATGTAACCAGAAAACTCCATCTCACCCTGGCCGGTGTGGCTCAGCGGTTAGAGCGTCGGCCCGCGGACCAGAGTCGCGGGTTCGATTCCGGTCAAGGGCACGGACCTGGGTTGTGGTTCGGTGTCCAGCCCTGGTCGGGTCATGCTGGAGGCAAGCAGTCGATGTGTCCCTCTCACGTCGATGTTTCTCTCTCTTTCTCTCTCCCTCCTTTCCACTCTATCTGAAGATAAATGGGAAAATATCCTCAGGTGAGGACTGAAAACAAAACAGCAAAGCCCTCAGTCAGTGCCAGGTGGGGGCGAGGCCGCAGAGGGCGCACGGGAAGCGCTCCGCAGGGGGCCAGAACACACCTGCCGCGTCCCGTTATCCTGACCACGGAGACGGTCACCCCGGTGGGCCCAGGCCACACACCTGGTGTGTCAGCTGTCTCTCGTCCTCACGAAACCCTGTGAGGGAACAGGCCCGAGCCGCTACACACTTCCTCGAAGTCACACAGACTCAAGTGGCCCAAGCTCACTGTCACCTGGGCACCTGGGAGAGTCTCAGGGCGCCGACCCGAGGAAGCAGAGGCCCAGAGAGCTGCCTCCTGCGCCCACACACGGAGCAGGGCTCGAAAACTGCGACCCTGCAAATGCAAAGCCTGGTCTCCCTCCCTTTGTTCCTGAAAATGACTCGGCTCTGCGCTGGCCCCCAAAAGCACTGGAGCGACTTCCACGCATCAGGACATACGGAGAGTGACCGGGCGGAGCAGCCAGTAAATCGACCAGGGAGACGGGGAAAGAGCTCAAGACGAGAGGGCAGCTCGGAAGCTCTCCCCAAGTTCTACACCCAGACCAAACCAAACACGCGGGAACAGACGGGACAGCCAACAAGGACCTCGGAAACCAGGGTCTCCGATGACCTGCGGGAGCTCACACCCTAGACTGGCTCAGAAACACCCGGACTCCTGACCCGGCTCCGTCTCCCAGCCCAAGCCGCCCCGGCCTCACTGTCTCACCCAGTTCCTCCCTGGGCTGTGTGAAGGGCATCTGAGTCACGGGGAAGGGGACCAGGACCGTGAGCCGCCCTGGGCCTGAGAAACACCCCAAAGGCAGAGACATGGGTCCTGGGTGTTTGTGGCTTCTGCGGAAGCAGTGGGAGGTGCAGAGGCGACGGGGGGATGAGGAAGCCGGTGGCACGAACGTAAGGACACGGGCTGGCTCAGCTCCTGACGCAGTGTGAGTCACAGTGTGCCACCAGAAGGCACAGCCTGGAACTGGGCCTCGGGAAAGGACAGTGAGGTACCTTCAGAAGGGTTTTCTCTCTTATCATCAGAGCAAAAAGGGCAATCGCCACCAGCAGTAACGAAATAGAGGCTAAACATTTAAACCAGTTAAAAGCCATGCAACCAATTCTTAGATTGCTGAGAGCTCTGATGGGTCCCGGTGAGATCTGGCTCCAAGGCCAAGGTACCGTGTTGGGGGTGGGGGCGCAGGCAGGTCCGGGCTCAGACTCCAGTCCTGCCACATGCTGACTTTGCAGTCCTGCGAGGTTTCGTCGTCTCTCTGACCCTTGGCGTCCTCATTCCTGTTCTTGAGGAAATCAGAAGTAGCTCAGATACACGAAGTCATACTGCCTAGCAAATTTTCAGTCAATAAAGGAAAACAGCTGTTTTATCATCAGTAGGCGTGGCAGCGATGCTATTTCAGTGCTCTGTATTTCTCTATGTCGCAATGGCTGGATTGCAGGCGTCAGTGTGTTAGACGTAGGCCTGCCATACCTGTCCCACACATGAGCCAGTTCTGGGAAGAACGTCCCTGAAGGGCAGTGAGACCCTGGGGAGGCTCCTGACGCTTGGTGCTCAGAACGGCTTCCCTGCGTCCCGGGGTCCACTCCTTCCGACGAAGCAGCCAGATGTTCCAGCTGGGGGCACCCTCGGCCCCTCACTCCACTTACTGTCACAGGGTCCTGCGAAGAGGCCGAACCCCAGAGGTCCCCAAGGCGAATCTACACAGCACGAGTACTAACAATAACACAGTGACTGAGTGTTACTTTGACGTGGCACTATTATCTATGCGGTCTAGTTAGTGAATTCTCACCATAAACCTCTGCGGTGCAGACGCCTGGCTGCAACCGAGGCACCGAGCGATGACATCTCCAAGCCAGGCTGGGCTGGAGCTGGACGGAAACCAGGCAATCCAGACCCCAAGCACCCAGCCGCTGCTCGATTTTACCGCTATCTTTCGAACTCAGAGAGCTGGCAGTATGAAAACAAACACTCCAGCCTACCCTAGCAACACCGATGCCAGGTAACAGAAGGGCAGTGAGCGCTTAGGCCTGGCGCCCATCTGCCCCTGGTGGTAGGCAGTAATGTCGATGCCAGGACATCGTCAGCTGGACCTGAGTTCCGTTCCTCAGAGGGCAAGCAGATTCAAGACCGTGCGACCAAGCTCAGGAGTCATTCTGCCAGTGCGTGGGCCACTTGCCCTGGGAAAGGCACACAACCACCCCCCATTACCATACTTCTGGAATCTGACTCCCAAATCTCACCCCCTCTCCTTCAGGGAGCTGCGTCACCAGGTGGTCCGGACACGGGAGCCCCAGGTGGGGCGTGTCTGTGGACAGGAGCACAGCTCCTGCCCCAGGGCCACTTCCACGCTACTGGGTCAGCACATTTTCTTCATAGGTATCACTAAGTCATGAAAGAAACGCTAATGGAACAATCTTAGAAAATAAATATACTTGCAACATCAATTTCTTTCTCCTAAAGGCTTTTTTTTTTTTTTTTAATTTTCTTTCCATCTTGTGGTTTCCCTCGCCCAATAAAGTTCCTGCTCGCTGACTACCCACCGTCTGTCTGTCCAGCCACCGACTCTGCCAACAGTGTCTGGGCTGTGCCGGCGCCGTGCCTCCAAGGGGACCCCGAGGGGTGCAAACAGTTACAGTCCCGTGTGATCAGGTCTCACACTGGGAGCAAACACAGTTCCACCTCGGGTGGGGTTCCTGGAGACCCCCGGGCTCCGACAGGAGGGGACAGGAGCCGAGGGGACCCGTGGGCAAGCGGACAGGACTCACCGGAGAACGAGACCCTTGCCTGGGGAGCCGGGTGTGGAGAGGAGCCGAGGCTGGGGAGGCGAGGAGCAGACACCCTGCCGCACCGGGGAGCTAGAAGGATATACAAACACTGTGTTCTTGCCTTCGAGAATATCGCAACAAATTCGGGGACTCTTCACACTGACACGCATGAGACCAGGAGAGAAAATGAAGCAGCAGAACAAACGTAGACGTCAGATTCGATTCTGTTCTAGCAAAAAGAGTGGACGCGTGGGCCAGGACCGTCCAGGAGGGGTCATGAGGATGTGGATGCCACAGCCATGTTTACAATGACAAGCCTGTCCCCAGGTCACCCGCCGTGGACTTACACGTCACGAGTGTCACCCCATCTCTCCCCCAAGTGTGTCTCCCTGTCTTGGCACGACCAGGGCGCCATCCCTTTCAGACCCCTTGATGCCAGCCGTGTCTCCACAGGCCCTGCAGAGTCTGACGAAACCTGGCCTTTCTGACATGACGACCTTGAAAGGTCTGCAGGAGCACAGCACCCGGCCCGAGTTCGCGACCCGGATCTATGACGGCCTGGGTGCAGGAACCGTGCTCATGCACGCACCTACGCATGGCATGCTGAGCTTTTTATTTTTTAAGATTTAAAAAAAAATTTTTTTTCTTTATTGATTTTAGAGAGAGAGGAAGGGAGAGAGAGAGAGAAACATCGATGGAGAACATCAACTGGCCACCTCCTGCATGCCACCCCCTGGGGATCGGACCCACAACCTGGGCATGTGCCCTGACCAGGAATCAAACCGGTGACCTCTTGGTGCATGGGTCGATGCTCAACCACTGAGCCACACCAGCTGGGCGACATATTTATTTTTTTAGAGTAGGGTCCCTATCTCTCATTAAGTTCCCATGAAGGAGCATACTCCCAGAAGACTAAAAAGCAATGATTCAGACCAGGGTTTAGCAAACTGCAGCCTGCAAGTCAGATTCAGCCCACTGCCTGTTCTTATAAATAAAGTTTTATTAGAACACAGCCATGCTCACGTTTACATATTGCCTGTGGTGCTTTCACACTGCAAAGGTACAGGTGACAGGTTGCATCACAAACCGTACGGTTGCTGAAGCCTCAAATCGTCACCATCTGGCTCTGCAGACACAGGTGCTGACCCTCAGTTCGGACAACGTTTTAGAAGCATCCACTGCACCTGAGCTAATAATTCACCAAAATCCAAAGGTGAGCAAATACTTTTAGAATCAAAGTTTCCCTGCGTTAGTTGGCAACTTCATAGATTAGTTAACGTATTATATAGAGACTGGCCCTCCTCCTGTCCTCCTGGGACATCTGCTGGACAGGGGTGGCCGAGAGGGGGACCAGCTCGACTTCCTCCAAGGCGGCCCTGTCCTGGGCTAAGCGTCCTTTGCAAACTGCTGGAGGAGAGACGGTTAAGCAAGAGAATCATCATCACTCCGAATGATGCACACAGAGCTCTGCTGCAGGGTACAAAGCCAAGATGAGAAATCACATCATTAGCTGCAGCACATCTGAAAGACTATATAAAAATGCTAATGCTCTCACCGCGGTAAGGCAGAGCTGCAGACATGGGCCTCCGTTAACTAACCGACAGGATCAGTCCAAACAAAGAGAAACATCCTAAGGGTATTTTAAAAATAATGATTTCAGTCAGTTTGATAGACTACTAGAATACTTCTCTTGGGCTACAAAATAGGTTAAGAAAAAGCCTTACTCCATTTTAATGTGTTTTAAATTGCATATTTCCATTTTAGTGCATTTTTTTTGATTAACAGTATATTCATTTTATCTTTAAGCCAATGCTCATTTTCCTATGTGTTTTTGTCGTTGTTTTGGATGGCTCCCATCATTCTGATGTCTGACGGCCGTGTATGTACACAAGCAAAGCAAACAGATACAACAGCAAATACCACTGCAGGTGACCCTCCAGCTGAGACGCCTTCCCTGCTAGTGTCTCCACGCCAGACCTCTGGAGCTGGAGGCCTTACCTAACCCCGCCGTCTGCACGGACAGCCAGGATGCAGAGTGACACTCAGTCACAGCTGGCCAGAGGGGAATAAATATCTGCAAATGTAACCTTAACGTCAAGGGCCCCCAGGAGACTGAACCCACAGGACAGAGCAGGCAGGGCCCGGACCCCTGAGCCTTCCTCTGGGCTGCACACGCCTGGGGGGAGGGCGGACCCCTGAGCCTTTCTCTGGGCTGCACATGCCCTGGGTGGGGGGGCGGACCCCTGAGCCTTCCTCTGGGCTGCACACGCCTGGGGGGAGGGCGGACCCCTGAGCCTTTCTCTGGGCTGCACATGCCCTGGGTGGGGGGGCGGACCCCTGAGCCTTCCTCTGGGCTGCACACGCCTGGGGGGGGGCAGACCCCTGAGCCTTCTTCTGGGCTGCACACGCCTGGGGGCTGGGGGGGGGGCAGACCCCTGAGCCTTCCTCTGGGCTGCACACGCCTGGGGGCTGGGGGGGGGGCAGACCCCTGAGCCTTCCTCTGGGCTGCACATGCCCCGGGGGGGGGCGGACCCCTGAGCCTTCCTCTGGGCTGCACATGCCCCGGGGGGGGGGGCCGGACCCCTGAGCCTTCCCCTGGGCTGCACACGCCCTGGGGGGGGGCGGACCCCTGAGCCTTCCTCTGGGCTGCACATGCCCCGGGCGGGGGCCGGACCCCTGAGCCTTCCTCTGGGCTGCACATGCCCTGGGGGGAGGGGTCCAGACCCCTGAGCCTTCCTCTGGGCTGCACATGCCCCGGGGCCCCTTTCCAATCCCAGTTCACTAGGCTCTGCAGCCTACCCCACAGCCTCTGTCTGTGAGTTGTGGCAAAACGTTTCATCGTAAACTAGCGTCTCCCACACTCACTAGCACACAGTATTGTTCAGATACATGTTAAAAGGTTCAAAATAAAGACACACAATCTGTTCCACTGGAATGAAGAGATGAGTTGCTAAGCGCCCAGACAACAGTCCTCATGTCAAATGTAACATTTGTCTGCTACCTTACAGATTTGCAACCTGATCTTCAGCCACGTCAGGTCACCCTCATGGCGACGTCTGTGATTCAGTCACCCAGGCCTATGTAATGAAACTCCAACGAAGCTCTGTATACGGAGGTCAGTGGACCTTTCTGGCTGGTGAACACCGGGGGCGTGATGTGTCCTGACTCCACAGGGAGAGAGCACAGAAGCCCTCTCAGACCTTGGCCCTAGGGCCTCTTCATTGGGCTGGTCCGGATTTGTATCCTTTATAATAAAACTGTAATCTTAAGTATCGTACTTTCCTGAGTAGTGGTTCCACCAAACTACTGAACCTAGGGGGATGTGGTAACCCCTGACTGTGTAGCCAGTTGGTCAGAAGTGTGGGTGGTCCGAGGACCCCTGAATTCGCTGCTGGTGTCTGCAATGAAGGTGTTCTTGCTGGAATCGGACTCTCAGCCTGTGAAGTCTATGCTAAGCCTGGTCGTCGGCATCAGAATGGCAGAGCCCACCAGCCACGGCGGGCTGTGCGTGCGGATCTCCGGGCACACGCCTGCCCCAGGGTCCTGGGACTGACTCCTCCCTGAGCCTGGAGCTCTCCTCCTCTGAGATCTTCCTGGCCGGTTCCACCACCTCCTGAAGTCTTTGCTCGGGTGTCCCCTTCTGACCGATGTCTTCTCCAGCAACATTGTCCAACCACCCACTCACATCCCGTGCATCCTACCCGTCCCCTTCCTTTCTCCCCTCCCTACTTATTCTTCCTCGAACACTTACGATTTTGCTTATTAAAAATCCTCCGCTCCAAGAACATAAGCTTCATGTGGGCAATGTCTCTCTCCTGTGTTCACTGTTCTATGCCTAGTGCTCAGAACAGCGCCTGGCACCTGGCAGAAATTCACTAAATATTAGTCATATTGAGTGTACACACACACACACACACACACACACACACACACACACACACACACACTATAAGATCAGGTGCCTGTAATGTAATTCATGTATTCATGTCAATTGCCTACAAACCCTCTTACTTAGTACGTTAAGATCATAATTTTCGTATTTGGAAACCCCACTGCATGTGGCAACATTTTCTATCTCACCCGAGGAAGAAGAAACAATGGTACTCATTTTTCCATGGGTGTTCAATACTAATCATAGTGTAAGCGAATCTTCTGACTTCTAGTGGCATTCTCAACGAACAAAAAAGATTACAACGTAAATTCAGCTAAGATGACACGAAGGTTGAGGGGCAGAGCTGTGAAAGAAGAAATTCTGTTTTCTCCAGAGCTAACACACTCGAAGCTGTGTGCCCTCAGTTCTCAGTGGCTGGCAGGGAGCCCCGTGGTCCTATCGGTGAGCTGTCCCGGCTGTCACCTTGGTGGGAAGGCAATCAATGAGTCAGCGGGCCCCGGAGGGCCTCCACAACTAAGCTGAATGCAGAAATTGACTGTGTCTTTGCGTGAAACAGTGCCAGTTTCCCACGACCTTCTGACAATGGCTGGCCTTTACTCAGTCCCCTCCCCTGCGCTGACATGGGTGGGTTCATCTAGTTCCATTGCTTGACAAAGCTGATGCATTTCTTTTTAATGTTTTTTTTTATTGATATTTTAGAGAGAGAGGAAGGGAGAGGGAGAGAGAGACAGAAATATCAATGAGAGAGAAGCATCAACATCGATTGGCTGCCTCCTGCACGCCCCCTACTGGGGATCAAGCCCACAACCTGGGCATGTGCTCTGACCGGGAATTGGACTGGCGACCTCTTGGTGCATGGGTCGAGGCTCAACCACTGAGCCACACTGGCCAGGCTTTGATGCATTTCTTTGGCTTTATTCTGATTATTTGATTAAGAGTCATATGAATTTAGAGAAACTCTTCTTTAGATCTGTTTTAGGTCTCCAAGAAAAGTGAGACTCATGACTTCAGTGATCCTACCTATTGAAACCTGAAGATACGTCACTCACACAATCACTTTTTTCCCCTTTTAATCCTCAACCAAGGATACATTCCTCGTTGATTCTAGAGAGAGAGGAAGTAAGAGGAAGAGAGAAATATCGGTAAGTTGTCTCCTGCATGGGCTAACAGGGTATCAAACCTGTGACCCTTCCAATATCGTTGCAGTTAGCTAGTTATTAACAACAGGGAAGGAGCAAAGGGAGGCCAGACATCACAGGCATGTCATGGGGGCAGCTTCACCAGGGAGCTGCAACTCTGCCCTCCCCAAAGCACTGGGGGAAGGGATCCAACAAAGGGAAGATGGATGCATGCCCAGTACAGTTGGGGTGACATAGAAAAGTTCCTTGCCTGTCAGTCACTCCTGGGAACAGAGCTCATTGGCCAGAATAGGCGGGACCACTGTGAGCACAGGAAAATTTGGGAATACGTAATCTCTTAAAAAAAGGAACTCTCACAGGCTCCTGGCTTGTGGGGCTCTCTTGGTCCCATTTCCTTGCATTTTCCCATGTTTCCTCCACAGCTATGTGGCCCCGTGGACTCTACATACCGTGGACTGATGGACGGCAATGGGGAAACAGAGAGTAAGCCGGCCTGATGCTGGACTGGACTGTGCAGACATGAAGAGAAACTCTGGACACTGCCTCTGATTGTAGCTCTACCAAAGCCCCAGCTACGGTTCTATGACTGGGCAAAGGGAAAGGAGACATCAGAAATTCAAGGATTTAGTTCCACAGAAATAAAGCTTTCTACAATAGCTCATCCTCTTGTGGGGCCTCCAGAAATGGTTATTCCTGTGTTACCCCTACTTCTATCAGTCACACTTCTGAGCAGGGGATGGTGCTCTAACCAACCGAGCCACACCGGCCAGGTCTGACTAAAACAATTATCCACTTGTTTATGTTCCAGCCATTAAGGGAGAAGAATCTAGCGGTCAGCAGAGTCACAGAATATCAGTATCTTATTATATTTCAGTTGCTCAGAATACTTACGTATCTACAAAAACAACCTATCTCCACATACATATTAAATTACTGTCCACATCTGAAACTAGATGATAGAATTGTATTTTTTTACAGTAATTTTCACTTCACCTGCTTTCCAGCAAGTAGGTATTTAAGTTCTAGACCTGCTTTGTTTAAACCCCAGGAACACTTGACACCAGTGGCTCCTATCAAAGGGGTGGAGTGGGAACTGCCCGAGTTCACACGGGAACAGGAGCCCCAGTGCACACGCCCTGCGGGCCCACGTTAAGAGGGAAGTCCCACGTGTACCCTCCTGTACGCAGAGGCGGTGCTCAGCGCCGGGGACGAGAGCGGCTGCTGTCCTACCCTGTGGGACTGTGCCCCGGCTGTAGGGAGCGGACGATGCAGCCAGCGGTGGACTCCGGGCCTCGGACAGCCCCGCGGTCGCCATCCAGAGAAAACACGCTATTCTAGGCTTTCATTTCTTTTTCCTTTTCCCCGAGAGCTTGCAGGCAGCTATGCTTCTGGTCTTCGGCTACACAGTCCCGAGGAGCACCAGTCAGGCGAGCAGAGCAGGGTCTGGAGATCAGAAAGGCCTTCTCCGAACTCCATCCTCTGCCATCACTCATCTGCAGGCAGAATCTGGGTGCGCAGGGCGCTCCCACGACCAGAGTTAATGACCAAAGTTAGTAAGATGCTATCTGGCATGAATACAAATAAAGCACAGGATGGAGGTTCAAGTATGCAATTAAAGAAAGAGTCTGTCGGCCGGTGTGGCTCAGTGGTGGAGCGCCGACCCATGCACCAAGAGGTCGCCGGTTCGATTCCCGGTCAGGGCACATGCCCAGGTTGTGGGCCCGATCCCCAGTGGGGGGCATGCAGGAGGTGGCCAGTCGATGTTCTCTCTCATCGATGTTTCCATCTCTCTCTCCCTCTCCCTTTCTCTCTCTCTAAAATCAATAAAAGAAAAATTAAAAAAAAAAAAAAAAAGGAACAGAGCCTGGCTGGACGTCCCCTCAGAAAGCCCCAGAGTGTTCAGCTGGCCACAGGTAATCACGAGCCCGCTGCTTGGCGACTGCTCGAAGGACCACAACCCTCTAGGCGGCCTGTGAGCACGCTCGACGTCTCTGTGAAGGACGGTTCCGCTCTCTGCCCCCTCTGAACCCCAGGACACCTGCTTTCAGCTGCGGTTTATTGAAGGAGGATATCGCTGACCACGAAGTGGCCACAGAAACGGAACCAGGGTAGTAGAGTGGTCTTAAGAGAAACAGTTGTAGGAACTTTGTCTAAAAAACACCTGGAAAAACAGCTTCTGGGAAGTATCGGGCCTCGGGCTTGAGCTCAGGCGTCTGAAGGGCTGAGAGGAGGAGAGGACTCTCTCTGCACCCACTGACTCAGCTGACAGGTCAGGGTCCTTCCCCCTCGAGCACTGTGAGGAGCTGCGACATGCAGATTGGTGACACAGAGGCCCGCCTCAGGCACCCATAACTCAGGCACCAGGCACTCATGCCGTAGCCGTGAGGGGGCTCAGAAAGGAAGGTGGAAGGAGGCTGGGCTCTCTGGTTTCATCCCCCCGTTACCCGCTGGTTTGTGACCTTGAGCAGTTTTTTAACGTAACTTGGCATTCTTTATTCGTAAAGCAGCACACAGCACTCTTCTGAGAATTAAACGAGATACGTATTTATAAAAGAGTGATAAATCAGCCCTGGCAGTTTTGGCCCAGTGGTTAGAGTGTCAGCCCGCAGACCAATGAGTCTCGGGTTCGATTCCGGTCAAGGGCACGTACCTCGGGTGCAGTTTGTCCCTGGCCCTGGTTGGGTTGTGTGGGAGGCAACCAGTCGATGTGTCTCTATCACATCGAAGTTTCTCTCTGTCTCTCTCTCTCCCTCCCTCCCTCCCTCCTACTCTATCTAATGATAAATAGAAAAATATCCTCGGGTGAGGAATAAAAAAAAGGAATGATAAATCAGTCATCGATTGGAACCAAGAAACTGAAGGAAGGAGGTTCAAAGAAGGCCACTTTCGAAGGAAACCTCAGAGGACAGAGGGACTCGGGTGGGTGGTGACGGGAGGGGCACTGGGGGTTGATGGTGTGTGTGAGCAAAGACAGAGGTCCTGAGAACACATGGCTTTGGGGCGACCGGCAAATACTACTGAGGCTGGGGTGCAGAGGGGCACAAAGTGACGATGAGGCGGGAAGGGACACCACAGCTCACTTGTGACTAGAACAGCTCACCAAGGACTCTGGACAGCGGAGGGGCTGGCCACGTGAACTCAGGAAACTCAACCTCTGTCCACACCCGGCGTGGGAAGATTAAAGACCGACACCAGGAGGGCAAGTTCAATAGTCATTCTGAAAGTCTAAGCACGAGATGGTGAGGAACTCCCCTGAGATAAAGGCAGTGACATGCAAGGCAGGGGACACAATGTGGCGAATGAAGAGAGAAGGCGAGGGAAAGAGGGCCCGTGTTCTGTAACCTGGTGTCGGGAGAAGGCCGGTTCCAGAACCAGCACAGGGAGCGCGGAGGAGGGCGGGTGACCAGCCGACAGCGGGTCAGCTGCGGCGTGTGTCACACTGCAGGTGCCGTAGCCGTGAGGGGGCTCAGAAAGGAAAGTTGGGAATACGGGTCTGGAGCCCCTGAGAACAGCAGGGTGGAGATGCGGACTGGAGGGGAGGTGCACTCAGAGACCGAGCGTGTTGTCAAATACAAACACACTTGGCTTTGAACTCTGCCTTCAGCACTAACTAGCTGTGTGGCCTTGGACGAATTATTTATCATCAAAGCCTTAATTTCCTTAATTGTAAAATTGGGAAAATTATACATCCTTCAAAGGCTTGGCTAATTGCATTCCATCTGGTTGCCATTTGTCACCATAACCATCACGGCTGAACCCACTGAGGTGGATGAACTTGGCTAGCAATGGGGAGACTGAGCAGGAAAAGGGTTGGGGATGGATCTTAGGGAACATTAATCAGGGTGCATGGCACACGACCACACCTGAGGACAAGGTCGGGACAGTCAAGGGGACAGGCAAAAGACCAGGACAGCGAAACCAGGAAGGACATAGCGGGGAGAATTCCAAGGAGGGAGTTGTCACAAGTGTCCGATTCCACACAGAAGTTGCGGTGGAAGAAGGAAAAAGCAAAGAGAACGCTGGATGCAGTGACGTGAAGGTTTCTTTGTCTAGTGGAACGACTGCCTGTGTGGTAGGAATGGAAGGCAGTGACAAACGGAACAGGATTTCAAAATGACGTTTTTACCCAGACTCCAAGGGATGTAATACCAAAGTGAATGGTGAGACACATCACCTTCTGCAAATTTCAAAGTGGAAATAAACAAAAAATTACATGCCTTCATTTTCTTACCCACCTCAAAGGCATCAGAGGCTTAAGTTACTGGAAATAAAGAAGATCAGTAAGAAGGTTTCTATTTATTTTTCTTAGAAAGAGGAAGGGAAAGAGAGAGAGAGATAGAAACATCGATGAGAGGGAACATCGATTGGCCGCCTCCTGCATGCCCCCCACTGGGGATTGGGCCCACAACCTGGGCATGTGCCCTGACCAGGAATTGAACTGGTGACCTCTTGGTGCAGGGTCGACGCTCAACCACTGAGCCACACCGGCTGGGCTGGACGTAAGAAGGGTTTATTTAGAGAGAGCTGTGCTGTGAATTCCCTTATTCTAAAGGGGGGAGTTGCTTCCCTGCAGTTCAGTTCAGCTTCCCCAGGAGGTCTGAGGAGCTTGGTCAGTGTGGTCTCTGGCTCAGGGAAACAGGAGACTGTGTCTGAACGTCTGGCTCTCACCCACGGACCCTGCAGCAGAGAAGGAGACTTGGCTGCCCCAAGTGTCCTATTGTTGGGACAAAGGTCCTACGACTGTTCTGATGACCTGACGGAGTTGGCATGGACCTAATTTAAATCCGTCCCAAGAGCTTTTGAAAACAAACGGAGGAGAAACACCCAGAGCTGGAGGAAACTGAACTGATGGCATCAGAAAGAAGAGTGAGAGTTCCCAGCGAGAGTCCCTGAAGAACCACGGACGCACCGTAAGAGAAGCTGGCTTTATACCACACCCGTGGGCCCAGGGAGGCTGAGGCCATGGCCCAGCAGCACAGGCAGGAAAGGACCTGCCACCACCCCTTTCTCGCCACCCACTCACCTCCTACCTTCCCTAATCCAGTCCCGAGAGGATCGCAACCACAGGGAAGAGGTGAGTGAAAAGGAGAGGAGGCATCAACCCCACCTTTCCCCTTCCCAGAAGGGACTCACTGCACCCAACCCTGGACAGGTACGGGACAGGAACTTCAGTTTTGAATGACTGTTGCCTGGAACTAGATATTCTCACTTATGAACTGACGTGGTGATTGGCAGCTGAAAAAGTCCGTAACACTTTTCACTGTCTTAGGAGGGAGTGGAAAAGTCCCGAGGTTGCCTACGTACCTGCTGGCAAAAGAACTTCTGCCTGTGGAAGACAATTTTCACGTGAAAAAAACAAACAAAACGAAAACCTCACAATTCTTTTTTGTTTTCAATGTACCATTTACCCAAAGCTACAGAAAGTGAGCCCGGATGAGGAGACGGAGGCCTCAAGGGGAGAAACTTTTTTTTTTTTAATTCTCACCCGAGGATATTCTTCCATTAATCTTCGGATAGAGTGGGAGGGAGAGAGAGAGAGACGTCGATGTGAGAGGGACACATCGACTGGCCGCCTCCCGCACGACCCGACCAGGGCCGGGGACAAACCGTGTATGCCCTCGACCAGAATCGAACCTGCGACTCTTTGGTCCGTGGGCCGACGCGCTAACCACGGAGCAACCCAGCCAGGGCAAGGAGAGTGACTTTTTAAGCTGTTGGCAGGGACAGAAGGGCACTGGGGTTTGGTAAGACGACAGAGACGACTGAACTCTCTTCTCGGATCAGAGAACGTCAGGCATCGACTCAGGCTGAGGAGGAAGTGGCTGCAAAGACAGCGTAAGACAACGAATCCACGCACACCCCGGGCAAGGAGAGCTCAAGAGACAATCACACAGAAGCGAGGGGACAGGATCAAAGCACCATCACTGCCTTGAGGAAGGAAGAGCCTCAAGTTTCTCGAAAGGGGAGGGGGAGGGGAGAAGAGGAGGGACACAGGGTCATTTTGGTCTAGAGGGACCGACACAGCACACAGTTCGCAGTGAATGGCTTCGACCGCCGATGTTCTGGGGGGTCTGTCCTCCCAGACGAAGGCAGCAGGCGGTCCTGATCACTCCGGAGGGGAGACTGGGCCCAGTGTACCAGCTACAGAGATGTAGGTTACTTTAGGCCCAATATAAGAAAGAACTTACTAAAAACCAGCTCTCGGGGACAGCGGAGCTGGCCTTTTCCTAAGCTGCAGGCTCCCAGAGCAGGGGCTCCGGTGGGGGACACACGGACAACTGCTGGGATGTGTGCGGCGTGCCTGTGTACGGGAGCGGAGGGTGAGCTGCTGGTCTCCAAGACGCGTGTGTGCAGCATCCCAATGGGGCAGGATCTGTGCGTATCCGTAATTCGGTGTCACGGATACTGAACACGGTAAGAAGATCCAGGGGCACCAGAAGAGAAAGTTTAAAGAAAAGCGTGCATGTGTGATACAATGCCTTGATTTCCACAGCAGAAAATACTCCATGTAGCAAAGGAACGAGCTTATCCTTGAGTTCGATTCTGTCTCCAAAGTGCAACACTCTACATGTCTCCAGAGCTTGGCAGTGGATTAAAATGGAAAAGGTCACTGTGTTCTGGGAAACTATATTGAGGGAGCTAAAACGTAGCCACGTGGGGAAAGTCTCCAGCGCCCCGTGGTTTTCCCACCAGGAGGCGAGCGGAACCCGCCAAGGGCAAAGCACTGGGCCCGTGGGTTCTGCCCGGAGGAGGACTAACCCCGCCCTCTCCTCCCAGCACCAGGCTGATCCCACCAACCGGAGCAAAGGGGACGATCGCGCCAGGCCCTCTGCACAGCCACGACATAGCACAGAAACTTGGCAATTATTCAGCAAGACACCCCTAAGAACTGTGTATTCCTAGAATTAATATGTTGAATTAACATATTAAAACAACAAAATTTTTCAGCATAAACTACCACACATCTCAAAGAAATCTGCCCATACATTCCATTTAAAAACTGGCCACAGAATCCAATTAAAATTTTAAATCGATAAAGACTTGTCAGTCTCTTGGGACCCATGAGGCATCTAACCACAAAATTTTTCCAAAAAGATAAAATACACAAGAGCGAAAAAGCAGTATTTTGTATTCTGGGTGCAAGTTCCATAGCTAAGATCACTTGACATCTTTATTCATTTATTTGTTTTGGTTTTAACTTTTTAAAAAATTTTAGTTTCCAATTACAGTTTCCATTCAACATTATTCTGTGTTGGTTTCAAGTGTACAGCACTGTGGTTAAACAATCACATACTCTACAAAGTGTTCCCCTCGATATTTCAAGTACCCCCCTGACACTGTACGTAGTAACATTGTTACTGACTGTATTTCCTGGGCTGTACTTTACATCCCTGTGACTATTTTGTGACCAATTTGTACCTCTTGATCCCTTCACCTTTTCCACCAAGTCCTCCAACCCCCGTTCCCTGTATCTACGAGTCTCAGTCTATTTTATTTGTTCAATTATTTTGTTCTTTAGATTCTGTATGTAAGCAAAATCACAGGGTATCTGCCTTTCTCTTACTGACGTATTTCGCTCAGCATAACACCCTTTGGGTCCACCCACGCTGTCCTTCGACATCCTTCGACACAAGCAACGTTAAAAGTCACACTTCAGGGAAGGGTTACTGTCCACAGTTACTTGTGCCCCCACATTGCCTGGCACTTGCTTAGTCAGAGGAGCTAATGGAATCAGTACATGGATGCGTGAAAGAATGAATTTTGTTCTTTTGTTTTGTTTTAAATTTTTTTTCCTTGATTGATTTTAGAGAGAGAGGAAGGGAGAGGGAGAGATAGAAACATCGATGAGAGAGAACATCGACTGGCCGCCTCCTGCATGCCCCCCCTGGGGATCGGGCCCACAGCCTGGGCATGTGCCCTGACCGGGAATCGAACCGGTCAGCTCTGGCTGCAGGGGTCGATGCTCAACCACTGAGCCACACCGGCTGGGCAAGAATGCATTTTGTTAGTAGTGCTCAAAACCCCCTTGTGAGGAGGCCTGGTCTTCACCCAGATTCTGAACATCTTTCCAGTGACCTGTGGTTTCAGCATCAGGAGCCCTGGAGAGCAGTGGGCTGTCCAAACCCCCTCACCCAAATCAGCATGGATGTGAGGCGGGGACTCCTGGACGAGGTCTGACTGGTTTGGTTTCCTCTTCCAGAGACTCCCTCCAGAGCAGGGTGAATATCTTCAAAGGTCCTTAATTCCCTCTTAACTGGACCACAGGAACACAGGTTGCCAGCGAGAAGAAAGCGATAGATAATCGCCGTTGGTTCTCCGGAGCACCGAGCGCACTGGGCACATCTGCCTCCGATTAAGCCGAGCACACGCATCGACGTGCCCGAGTCCAGCTGCAATCCACTAGGAGGTACATTTCGGCGGAGGTGTCACTCACCAACATCAGTCACCGAGTAATAAGGAACACAGTTTTGAACGTGCTTTGACATTTATTATCTTATTTGAGGTCCATTACAGCCCCGGAAAAAAAAGGTGTTTTACAGAATAGGAAGCAGGCGTGGAGATGGAGAGACCACACAGCAAGCCAGACGTGTAGCTTGGACCAGACCTGCCTTCCACCCTCACCCCAGCACCGGGTCTACTGCTGCAGCTTCAACCCTGCTCTCCTTGGACCCAGAGCGGGCAAGCAGTTAGGTCCCGTGGGGAAGGGGACCTGAGGCTGCTTCTGTCTCCTCTCCTTCAGGACACGCATCTCTGGAGAGTGGTCAGGATGAAACATTTCTAGAAGCATTTACCAAGCTGATACGGGAACCCAGTACCCCGGGGGTCCATAAGAGAAGCTGAGGACATGTCCCTTCTAGAATCATGTACCCAGGTGATACCATTGCAATAATCCGGTTATTCTGTAACAGGAGAGGAGCAATGGGGAGACTAGAAAACAGGCATGCCATTTATACAGCTTTCCCCGGGAGCTGACGTTAACACTTTCCAAGTCTGCACCCTGCTAATTGATGGGGGAAGGGACTGGACAAAGGCAGCTTAGAGGCATGCCCAGTGAGGTCTGAGTGATGTGGGAAGGTGCTTACCTGTCAATCACTCCTAGGAACAGGTAATTGGCCAGAGTAGGCGTGGCCACTGCAAGAGCGAGAAACCCGAATATTGAATCTCCCAAACAAAGGAGGTTCCCTCTCTTGGCCTTTGGCCCTCTGCTCTCTTGGGACTCGGTTGCAGGGGGAGCATCCCATGCATCTGCCCCCGTGGCTCACAGCCATGGGGTACCCTCACAATGGACAACCAGACTGCAGGTAGCTTGATTCTGCGCTGAACCCACTGCACCATGGAAAGAAAACTCTGGACACTGGCCCTGCTTCTAGCTCTGCTAGACCCCAGCTACTCTGTCAGGACTGGTCGAGGACATGGGACTTTACAGCCCAAAGAATGTAACTCCAACAAAAATCATTCATTCTCCCATGCGAGTTTTAGAAAATTCATTTTCTGAAGATACCACAAGAACCCCACTCCCACGAGTGTTGGGGAAATCTGACCCTCTGATTTCTCCTGCAACACGGGAAGAACCTGCACTCAGAGGGACCTGTCTGGTTCAGAGAGAAGCTGGACTGACATTCTGCAGAAAAAAGACACTATGCACACACATGCACACACATGCACACACACACATGCACACACATACACATGCACACACGTGGACACATACACAGCAGCCCAAAGTCTTAGTGCGGTCTTGCACTTCCATGACTTTAGAAGCATCGATGTCACAAACTTACAAAAACATCATGTGACTTCAATGATTTAAATTTCTTCTGCCATAGCTCACAATAAGCCTGCCGTGAAATAAGATGATTTTCGTATGTGCTACTGTCAAACGACATTGCTGCTAACCAACCTTGCAGAGCTGGCTTTTTTTAGAAAATAAAAATCCCCAGAGCATTACTTTTGTACCAACTCAATGTTATCTTCTTAGAAACGACCTATCCTGTTAAAAATCCTTGTAGATCCCTGTCTTGTCTTCTGCCGAATCAGCTCCCGCCCCAGGTGACTTCCTTCACACACCGCCAACTTCTCGAGTGGGCATTTCTAACCATGCTAAATGGCCCAGAACCCAAGGCAGAGGCTGTGCTGTGACTCTCATCGAACAAATAACCCTCCCTCTGGAGACATCACGGGCCCGCTCTAACAGAGGTCTCCTCCAGCACCTCATGGGCCCACTCTAACAGGTCTCCTCCAGCACCTCATGGGCCCACCTAACAGGTCTCCTCCAGGACATCATGGGCCCACTCTAACAGGTCTCCTCCAGCACCTCATGGGCCCACTCTAACAGGTCTCCTCCAGGACCTCATGGGCCCACCTAACAGGTCTCCTCCAGGACATCATGGGCCCACTCTAACAGGTCTCCTCCAGGACATCATGGGCCCACTCTAACAGGTCTCCTCCAGCACCTCATGGGCCCACTCTAACAGGTCTCCTCCAGCACCTCATGGGCCCACTCTAACAGGTCTCCTCCAGGACCTCATGGGCCCACTCTAACAGGTCTCCTCCAGCACCTCATGGGCCCACTCTAACAGGTCTCCTCCAGGACATCATGGGCCCACTCTAACAGGTCTCCTCCAGCACCTCATGGGCCCACTCTAACAGGTCTCCTCCAGCACCTCATGGGCCCACTCTAACAGGTCTCCTCCAGGACCTCATGGGCCCACCTAACAGGTCTCCTCCAGGACATCATGGGCCCACTCTAACAGGTCTCCTCCAGGACATCATGGGCCCACTCTAACAGGTCTCCTCCAGCACCTCATGGGCCCACTCTAACAGGTCTCCTCCAGCACCTCATGGGCCCACTCTAACAGGTCTCCTCCAGGACCTCATGGGCCCACTCTAACAGGTCTCCTCCAGCACCTCATGGGCCCACTCTAACAGAGGTCTCCTCCAGCACCTCATGGGCCCACTCTAACAGGTCTCCTCCAGGACATCATGGGCCCACTCTAACAGGTCTCCTCCAGGACCTCATGGGCCCACTCTAACAGGTCTCCTCCAGGACATCATGGGCCCACTCTAACAGGTCTCCTCTAGCACATTTGACATCAACCTAGGCATCAGTGCTGGCTGGAAAAGGCAGTTCAATAAAAAACACAACCACATCCAGCATTCAGACCATGTATCTTCATCTTCATCAGAGGCGCTCAGAGCCGCCCACAGCACGCGTTCCTCTGAGCCATCCTGTGACCCCAGAAACTTATGAACGTTCAGAGGAGGGGCACCTTTCTCACTGACCTGTTGTCCACGCATTCCACCAGTGAATGTACACCCAGAGCTGTACACGTCCACGGACAGGTCGCAACAAATAGAAATGAGTTTGCCTGTAGCTCAGAGAAAGTTTGGGCAGGATGACCCTGTCCCCCGAAGACATCCTGAGGCCTGCCACGTGCTCCTGCTGACGCCATCACGTTAAGATGAGGTCAGGCTGGACTAGGGTGGGCCCTAATTCAGGAACAGGTGTCCTAAGAGGTGGATTTGGACACAGCGAAGGCCCCGTGGAAACGAGGGCGGAGACCACAGTGACGTGGGTGCCCAGTGGTACTCGGGCTGCCGCGGCCCCAGATCCAGGAGGGGGAGGGACAGTTCTCCTGAGAGCCTTTGGTGGCTGCAGTGTCTCCCATACCTTGGGTTCGGACTTTGGGCCTCCAGAACTGTCAGGGGATGGATTTCTGTTGTTTCAAGCCCCCGGGGTGTGGGACTTCGTTACACCAGCCCTAGGAAAGGAATATCTAAGCAAACATTTGTGCATTTAAAGTCATGCCTATTGATATCAGAATCAAGAGCACAAAGGAACCGGTTAAAAGGAAATAAAAGAGGGTGTCAGACATTTAGACCCCTGAGCAGGTGGAAGGCCTGGCAGGGGTGAGGTGAGCAGGTGAAGAAATCGGCCAAGCAGGTCTGGGGGCGCTGGCGTTGAGGCTGGGGGGCAGGGGTGGGGACAAAAGGAGACATCCCGTGACAGACTTAACCCCGAGGAGTTATTACCCCTCCCAGGTGTGGGGCAGGCATTTCTCAACAAAATCCTGTCACTTTTTAATGGCAACAAATCACAAATTTGTCATCTTATCATCCATACAGAAGCAAAACCATGCCAAGCTCCCCGTGTCCGATGCGGCTTGCTCCTGGGCGTCCCTCCCTGTCAACGAGGAGCTGGGGAGGGGCCGCTGGCCACCTGCCGTCTCTGCCGGCGGTGCCCCCCTTTTCAAAGGTGTGACACTCCCTCGCTGATGACGACATTGCAAAGACGGTTATGGTTAGAGCAGGAACAGGAAGGCTTTGTGTCTCCCATGTGAAAACTTAGGGGAGGAGAAGGCTCCTCACAGCTCCGAATACTGACCTGGCTCCAGTGTGTAGCCCGTGAAATACATCTCTAATGGTGCAACTCCTCTCTGGAAAGCCCTGAGAACTGCGACCAGGCGCCATCCCAGCAGCAATGAGGGGCTGTCTCAGTGCTGACTCTGAGCTCAGTGGGGGCGGGTTCATTTGGAAAGAAGATAAAAGTGTAGCCTGAGGCCAAAGGCCACTTCTTGGCCTCATCCAGTCGAGAGTCCTGGGTCAGTACTAATTCTGAGGGTGTCTGTGCTGCACGGACACCCTTTCAGGCCACAGGCCTCAGTGTGCAAATCCCACTAGCAGGCTCAGATGAGCTGGGCCAAATCACGCTGAGTACTTGTAAAGAGATCGGAATTTTAATATGTTAGCACCAGAACATGCTGTACAAGCAACAGGAAAACGGCAGTTGTCAATGTGTGAATTTAGTCTCAGGGTTGAGTTCATCCCAGGAAATAAAATCCCAATTTAGATTCTCCCCCCGTTCCCCAATCCACGTGTTTATTTTAGGATCCGGAAGAACACTGTTACTCAGCAAATGTATTTCACATCAAGACACGGTTAGAGTGTGTTCATCAGGGAAAAGGATGTGAAGCTCTCACTTTCTCGGTAAAACAGTCTGAAGTGGGCCCGCAAAGGCCCAACCACACATGATGGGCAAGCTTTCGACGCATGTGAGGGGCACTGCTGTGCGGACAGGCGGGGGCGGAGACGGAGAGACAGACAGAGAGAGGGAGAGAGAGAGAGAGAGAGAGAGAGAGATGGAAAGACAGAGAAAGAGACAGAGACAGAGAGAAAGATCTGTGTGCATTCCTTTTTGTGAGAAAGGATTCTGAGGGGAAATCATGGGGGTTTCCTGGCATTTTCCATTGCGCTTTCCAGAGGCCTGCCTGCCCACCTAGGAGGGAAGGGCCCAGGCCAGGGGACAGGACCCTGGTTCAGAGGCATTGCCAGGAGGGGAGCCCCGCCCAGGCTGCACCCAGCTGTCCCCGGGGCCTGGCAGAGGCTGAGGGCCTGGGAACCCAGGTGACTTCTGTCGATAGGAAACCGAAATGTGTTCCAGGTCGTCCACAGGCTGTTCTCTATCTCAAAGCCACACGTGAACCTTCCATTTCAGAATGCGTCTGGTCTCAGACCATTCTGGGAGAAGCAGCTTCGTTCTTTAAATTGAAAGTCAAGGCAGTTTTCTATTTTATTGTTTAAAGCCACGCTGTCAGCTATTCTGCCTGACCCCCAGCACTCATCTGCTCCCCACAACGGCAAAGGCACCTGAAGAAGGGGTGGGGGGGAGGCCCTCCCCCAGGACTCTCTGTTTGTAAAGTATCTGCATAAATCTTTGCCCCCAGAGGGCATGCTTATTAGAGATAAAGACAGAATATATTTAGGGGGAAAAAACCCAACAACTCATTTAGAAGGAAAGAGGTACCAAACCACTCTTCCTGCTAAAATTTTTGAACTAAAATAACTTCAATCTTTCAAATGATACATCTATAGATATATTTTGGGGGCATTTGATGTTTTTATAATAAAATAGTAATGCTTCATTTTCTTATCCCTCCCTACACACTTTGAAATGGTGAAATAATTGCAGTCTGTTTAACTGCATGTAACTGATGTGTATATGTGCATACAACCCAGATACTCTATGTGAATACACACCAGCATTTTGGAGCAGAAATATCATATCACATTGCTTGTCCTATGATGTTGGTACTCAAATGTTTCCCACCCATTCTGCCAAAAACTCACTCATTTGTTTTATCTGCATTTATCTAGGCAAAACATTCTTTCACTTCAGACATTATTTCCAACTAGCTAGAATTTGAGTTGTCAAAAAGTATGTAACATTTCCCCAATTAAATTAGAAGTCATAGTATCATGGAAAGGCCTCTTTAATGACTTTCCCCGTCATGCTGTGAAGATTCTGAGATGATTTATAGTGTGTGTATATATGCACACACACACACACATACACCCCACCATTCTTCAGCCACAACCTCTGATATTCATTTCCTACCATGTCTTGCCCTGTTCAGCAACTGTTCCTTTTCCACATTTCATTTTTAATGGGAGGAAGCTACACTTCTCTTTTTTGATTCCTCACAGACGACAGTGACATCAAACTCTGAAGTATTTAAAAGAAAAGGGACTCCAGGTCACTTTTCCAGTTAGGAATAAAGAAGGTCACCTGGAAGCTGAGCCTTGAAACACACTCCATAATTTTGAGGAAAATATACAATTTTAAATTGTGTAAATTTTGAGGAAAATATACAATTTTAAAATGTAGAAATCCACACCATGATTTTTTATAGAACATCCACTTAGTTATTAAATGGTTATAAATTAGCCATTGGTCATTTACCCTTCTAAATGATTTAACCTTTCCAATGATCATTTCATCTGTTTTCTATATTAAAAAAAAAATCAAAGAAATTGGAGATACGGAAAAGACACCGGGCGAGGATCTGAAAGTGATTTGGTAGCTTTCGAGTTGACATAATCTTGGCCTGGCGCGGCTCATTTTGGAAAGCTGCCTCAAATTTCCCCTGGTTTTGAACTTTTTTTTTCCTTACCACTTTCATCTAGCAAGAAATCATCCTGGTAACGGAACTTCTCTGGTCCACATGCAATAAAAATGTCATCGTCACCAAAAAAGTCCTGAAGGCACATCACCTACAAGAGAAAAGCATGGCACTCAGCAAGAGGTTAGCAGAACAGCAATTACAACAACGCAGCAAGCCCACATCTGCATGGAGCCACTTCCTGTCTGTGCAATCAGCAGGGCGGCTCCTCCCAGCGCGTTTCAAAGCCAGGTCCCCGGCATCTGGTCCTAGTAAGGACCATGTTCCCATGCCGTCGTGCAGGAAGACGGGATAAGGGAAACAGAGCCAGTAACTGTCACATTTATGACTTGATATATCAGTGGGCTCGGAGGTAAGAGCCCTTTAGTTTTATAAGAGCGAAGGCAGCGGCATGTGGGAAAGGAGCTCCCCTTTTTTCTCCTGAATGTAATATTCCTTGATAGCAATGAATGTCAGCACGTGATGTTAGCAACAGAGATGTTTTCCAGTGACTGATGCCATCGTATGCGCATGATGGTCACTGTTTGGGTAACAACAGAATAAAAATAGCTGTGGCATAATATGGATACAATGTGTCCTTTAGACAGACCCCTTCGGCATCTAGTTGAAACAAAACTGTAACCATTGGTAACAGCAACACTAGCCAAGGCCAGTTACTGCAGAGATCTGGGTACCCGGACGAAGACTCACCAGCTCCCTGCAGTCTCGTAGAAAGAAAGTTTTAAAACAACCTTTAATATTTATTCACCTGACTATTCTCCAATAACTCTGAGAGCTAAATGCCATGTCTCAAGTAAATGTGGTCAACACGAATACTTTCAAGTAACTGCTCTCCGCCCGGGGATACGCGCTGTGATCTCTCGTTCACGATGTGCTGAATGCCAACAGAAGGCACAGGGAACAGTGCCGATTTCTGTCCGTTTCAACTTCCTGACCCCTGGGAGTAAACCCTACAGCGGCCACGGAGAGGTGCACAGTCAGACCTGCGGGGCAGACTCGGACAGCACTCCCCTGGGCCGGCTGAGAACCAACCTTCCTGGGGCGTCAGACTCTTCGGCCCGTGCTCACTATCGGGTCCTCCCTTCCTCGTCGGTGGTTTCATCTGCAGGGGCTCTCTGGGGGTCCGCCCATGGTCAGTCTTGGTGACACCACCTTGACACACCGAGGCGCTGTAGGACTTATGGCAATAAGGCGGGAGAACCAAGCACCCCTTAAAGTCCCCAAGTGCGCTGGTGCAGGTCTCAGATTGCTTTTCCAACGAATCTCTTATTTCCAAATAATCGCTCGGCTGACGTTTTAAGAATGAAATTTCTAGAATGGTTGGATCACAAGCACTGAGTAGGGGTGAGGGACAACCTTGGTTGTCAGTGCTGACTCTGTCTGTAAGTGCTCAACACCTATGGTGACTTAAGAGGGACAGCGCAATGGTCGAGGACGATGGACCGAGGTCTCCAACAGCAGTGTCAGGAGCTGCGATCTCACACCTGGTCTGCTCGACCGCCCTCGTTTGTTCCCTCTGTATTCATGACTCAGCTCCCCGCCCCACTTCCTTGGTCTGTGTGGGGTCCTCTTTCCCAACGCCACACAGGCCCCTCCATTTCACCTGCTGGGGTCTGTGTGTGCGCACCTGCCGGTCAGCACAGGGCACAACGTCCCCAAATGAGGAAGACGTGGTCGTCCCCTCGGGCAAAAATGTGGGCAATGACCCCGCCAGCGCAGGGCTTGTGCAAACAGACCGGGAAATACCGAGTCTATACAATCCAGACGGTGTCTTCCCCAAATGCTTAATGTGCTCACACAGCTCAACTCAAAAGGAGACAGAAAGATCCAGTACTCTGCGGCATCATTTCTCTAGCTATTTGCTATTTTTTTTCCTCATGCAAACATTTACGATGGGCCTACTCTGTGCCAAACATTTGATGGCAAATCTCTGACAGATGAAAAATACTGTTTTCAAAGGAAGTTGTCCTTTCTTTCCACGTATTCTCCTCATCTGCACGTTAGAACATCGGACTGCTACCCAGATCACATTCCGCCATGCACGCGTGTTCTATGCCTCTGCTAAGTGGACACATAACTACTTGGCTGGGGGGTCAAAAGTAGGTTTCTAGCTTTGAATTTGCAAAACAGAGTTTATTCTTGTATTAAGACCATGAGCTAGAAAATAATAAGTCCTCAATAAATTTTAGCTATTAGCCCAAATGTGTTTTTACTTCCAAATCAATAGAAATCAAATGCAGGCAAACCTCAAGAAATTGCAGGTTTGGTTCGAGACCGCCGCAAGAAAGCGAGCTGTAACTTTTTGCTGGTGGGGGGTCTTGCCCTCGATTTGTAAAAAACACAACACCTGTGAAGCACACTAAGGTGAGGTCTGCCTATATGAACAAAACATTTAAAAACGTGGTATGTAGTTCCTAGGCACTGTGCCAACGGGCTTCTTTCCTACGTAGGGTTGGAGAGCGTGTACTGTACGGGGACTCCTTCTTGCTTTGGGAAGAGGGGTTTTATTAGTATAATTATTTTGGTTAAAAGTATACTTTGAAGTAGCATCAGGGAACTGGTGCAAAGCTGGCAGGAGTTACTAACGGCGCTGGTCATGCTTCTGGTTCCCATCAGCCTTCCTCCACAAGAAGCTGTGAAAGTCACTGGCAGGTATACACCTGCCACCATAGGTACATACAGGTCTATGAACCACTGTCGTAACTCGGGCCTCTTGGGATTTGTCACAGCTTTTAGTCTGCGGGAACCAGAGATCCGTGTTCCTCCCAGAAAACTGGCCTCGGTTGAAATGGCCCCACACGAGCAAAGCCGTTGTATACACATTACATGTCATTCATAAAGGAGGTAATCAATTTATGGCACACAATGCTTAATAGTCTATCAACTTTCAATTCTAACCTACTGCTACGATTATATGAATCTAACGCCATATAAAAACATTCTATTTACTGCATTAGAAGTGATCTCTGATGGTGATCAGCATAATGCCATACCCACTGTATCTCCAAAAACATGGCTGATTATAATCACCAGATGTGATTGATGGAAGAGCCCTTGGAAGGGGATCAGGATACCTGGGTTCTGAGCCCAGATTTGCCATAATCATTGTATTGCTTAAATTACCTAATTTCTCTTAGTTATCAGTTTCTGTATTAGTTCTAACATGTTTTACCACAGTAATTATATGATGAAGATGTAAAGAAAAGATGAGATTCCTCCTGGTGTGATGTAGCAATAAACAGTTCTATATACATTACTACATTTAGTCCTCCCTGCTACGAAGAAGACAGACTCTATTCAGCAATAGTTAGATGTAATTACTATCCCTGTTTTACAGATTTAAAAATGTAGCCAGGTTAAATAGGTCAGCAGCAATTTGAAACCAGGCCAGTTAGAATTTAAATGCAGGTTCTTAACTGCTAAGCTGCAGGAAAACAGGTCTACTCAAATACACAGAAACATTTAGCTTTATGTTTGCGGATTATAAATTTCAGTTAATAAAACCATTGTAATAGTTACCACAGCTATTTTACATTTATAGTTTATAATAAAAAGTGTCTAATAAAAATTTTAAAGGAAGTTTAATTAGTTCTTTGACTAAAAAAAAAAAATGAATAGCCGTATTCAGTGTTCTGACTGCCTTCATGTGAAGTCGGAATTCGTATCTTTTCCATTAACTTGTCATTATACACCCTGGGAGAAACAAACCAGAGACATATATGGACTTCCTCTCCTCTGGGCTTCCGGTTTGCTTTGGCTCTGCAAGGTCAGGGCCTCAAACAAAGGCAATGAAAACATCTGCTATTCACACACTTCCAAAGCAGGACTGTGGAATCCATTCCCCTCCCTGCAACCAGGTCTCCATGGTGACGCTGACGTCAGGGACCTGGGCGGGATGCTCAAGGGGCCTGCAGGACAATATTTTCTTTACAAGAGCGCCCTCTACCCACAAAACACGGGATATCTCCGCGCCGGGACCTCACTGGTTGAAAGCCCCAGTCACTGGGTCTCCCAATGTGTTGAGATAATCAAGTATCTTACCTTACCTTTTTATTTTAAATGAAATGACAAACAATTGCAAAAATAAGAGCCAAGAAATTCAGTCCACTTATTGGAATTATTGAGCATGACATATCCTTTCAGTTTTAATTTTCTTAAAAAACAAAACAAAAACTCTTATTTACAATTTCTTCTTCTTCTTAACACTAAAGAGGGTAGGCTTAAAAGTTCTGTTGTTCACACTTTAACGAGGTGGGTTTTTTCCCCCAAAAAGGAATGCTTGTACTTTTGTTTAAAAAAAAAATCCAGTCACCTGGTTTTCTAAGGCACCAGAATCAACAACTTTCTTTTTTCTGCACAATTCGTAACATGATCATTATAATTAGCTTTCAGTTAAAACTTGGCACACATGGGTCCCCTCATCCTGCCAAAACTTCATTTTCAGAAGGTTTCTCTTCCAATTTCACTCCATACTTGGCTTCTTTTCTCCACTCTTAGCTGTGAGTGTTGTGATGCCACAGGGTAATTTAAGTCAATCATCGTGGAATTTTCTGTTCTATGATCACATAATCCCATACATTCCTGGTTCTAAATATGTCAACATATTTATAGCCAAATATTAGGAAGGTGTTATGTTGTCATAAGAATTCATTCTCCAATGTTCCTTTATTACCTTTTATTTCTCTGGTGATAAACTTTTATGCAAATGATAACTTATTTTACAACTCTTCTTGTAGCTAGAAAATTCTGATAAAAATATCTTTTAAAAAATTGCTGGTTCGCACCCAGCCTGTGTGGCTCAGTGGATTGAGCACCGTCCCAGGGACTGAGAGGTCCCAGTTTGATGCCCAGTCAGGGCACATGCCAGGGTTGTGGCTCATTCCCAGAAGGGGGCATACAGGAGGCAGCCGATCGATGTTTCTCTCTCACATTGATGTTTCTATCTCTCTCTCTCTTCCTTCCTCTCTCTCGTAAAAAAAAAATCAATTAAAAACATATTTTTAAAAAGCCACTGGTTCTTGCCCCGAGAAAGATATAGCCATTAAGAAAAAAAATAAATAAATTGTTCAAGCAATAATAATTATTATTAGAGAAAGGAAAAGAAGGAGCCTCAAATGATTTTTTCACAAATTTGAAGCTCTAAAATACTTTCGTTTTTGCAAAAGTGGATAATATTGTTGAAATTCAGAGTTTGCTAGTGGCTAAAATTGGAATAAGATGCTGATGCTGAAAGAAATGGAAAAAGAAAATGTTCTCTTCGAAATGCAAGCAACTTAATTGGATGGGCCAATCAGAAACAACAACAATTATAGAACAGAAACTGTATTCCTTCCTGGGGTGTGTTCTCAGGTGCTGGTCCACATGAATCTCAGGTAGGGATGCCTGCGGTGGAACGTACTCTTTGACAAAGAAATGCACTCAACCATGGGCTCAGACACACCTAAGTAGATAGCAACCTCTTTTAAATGACCAATTTTTCACTACTAATCCTATTATTTTTATTGAATTTATTAGGGTCATTTTGCTTAATACAATTATATAGGTTTCAGGTGTACAATGCCAGAATACATCATCTGTATATTATATTGTGTATTCACCAATCCAAGTCAAGTAAGTGTCTTTCCTTCACCATTTATAGCCCCTATTCCCTCTTGTACCTCCCCCACCCCCTTTCTCTCTGGTAATCACCACACTGCTGTCTATGAGTTTGGTTATTTTTGCTTAATCCCTTTACCTTTTTCACCCATCCCACAATACCCCTCACCTCTGACAACTGCCAGTCTGTTCTCTATCTATGAGTCTGTTAATATTTTGATTGTTAGTTTATTTCATTCATTAGATTCCACATATTAGTGAAATCATATGGTACTTGTCTTTCTCTGATTGGCGTATTTCACTTAGCATAATGCTCTCCAGGTCCCTCCATGCTGTCGCAAAGGGCAAGGTTTCCTTCTTTTTTATGTCTGAGTAGTACTCCCTGGTGTAGAGGTATCACAGCTTTTTTACCCACTCATCCATTGATGGGCACCTGGGCTCTACCAAATTTGGCTATTGTAAATAACACTGCAATGAACATACGTGTGCATATGTTATTTCAAATTAGTGTTCCAGATTTCTTTGGATGTATCCCCAGAAGTGGAATTGCTGGGTCATAAGGCAGTTCCATTTTTAATGTTTTTGAGGTAACTCCACACTGCTTTCCACAGTGGCTGCACCAGTCTGCATTCCCACCAGCAGTGCACGAGGGTTCCCTTTTCTCCACACCCTCTCGAATACTTCTTCTTTGCTGATTTATTGATGACAGCCATTCTGACAGGTGTGAGGTGCTATCTCATTGTGGTTTTAATTTGCATCTCTCTGATGATTAGTGATGTTGAGCATCTTTCCATAGGTCTATTGGCCATCTGTATGTCCTCTTTGGAGAAGTGTCTATTCAGGTCCTTTGCCCACTTTTTAATCGGATTGCTTGTTTTTTTTAGTGTTGAATTGTCTAAGTCCTTTATAAATTTTGGATATTAACCCCCTATCAGAAGTATCATTGGTGAATATGTTCTCCCATTCAGTGGGTGGCCTTTTCATTTTGTTGATGGTTTCCTTTGCTGTGCAAAAAACTTTTAGTTTGACTTAGTCCCATTTCTTTATTTTTGCTTCCCTTGCCTGAGGAAATATATCAGAAAAAATAATGCTACAAGAAAGCTCCAAGATTTTATTGTCTATGTTTATTTCTAGAATTTTTATCATTTTGAGTTTCACATTTAAGTCTTTTATCCATTTTGAGTTTATTCTTCTAGGTAGTGTAAGTTGGTGGTCTAGTTTCTTTTTTTTTTTTTGGCAAGTATCTGTCCAATTTTCCCAACATCATTTATTGAAAGACTATCTTTACCCCATTGTATATTTTAGCCTGCTTTAAATATTAACTGAACATAAAGCATAGGTTTATTTATGTGCTCTCTACTCTGTTCCATCATTCTATGTCTGTTTATATGCCAACACCAGGCCGCTTTGATTACTAAGGCTTTGTAGTATAGTTTGAAATCAGGTAGAATGATTCCTCCAAGTTTGTTCTTCTTTCTCAAGATTGCTGTTGCTATTTGGGGTCTTGTGTGGTTCCATACAAATTTTTGGAATATTTGTTCTAGTTCTGTGAAATGCACCAAAAAAGATAAACAAAAATAAAAATATCTGCACCACCACATAACCCCCGCAAAAAGCCCCTCTGACTTGAACTCGGAAACGTTCACATAAAGCTCCCTGAAGATACGACGCCTTCCAAAGAGAAAACACCGGTTGATTCATTTCTAAATGTCTGCTCTCTGTTCTTGTGTCGGGGCCTCACTTGTGAAGCCGAGATGAGGGACAAAGATGTGACATCCCGAGAGGCTCCCGTGACGATCACTAGCCTAGGGAACACCACGGATAGGACAGGTTGGGGGCAGACTGCGCTCAGAACAGGGCACAAGAGTCACTGAAAGCCAGCACACGGCACTGCAGCGGGATTCGTGGCCTCTGTGTAAAGCTAGGAATCGTGCGGCTCAAAGGTTGGGCTTCAGACCCAGAGAACCCAACCCAACCCACAGAGCCTGTGCAAGGAGACGCCCGCGGATACAGTTTCTCTGGGTCAAGGGTTCAAAATGTTCTTAAAGCAACTAACCGGTCTCACTCAATTTTGTTCACTCTTGCTCAACACGCACAGCGAGACCGTCATGACGCTGAGTCTCCACTCCAGTGTTTTCAAGGAGCCCCAGCCCAGTGCAAAGGCCCACGATAAGCCAGGTCACGAGGAATCAAGCACTGCATTGATCCTTCCCATGAACGTTTTGGGAGACCTGCATTTTAAAAAGTTTTGCAAGAAAATCACAAGCCAAAGAAATAGTATCTATTTGAGAGATAAAAACATAAAGAAAATCATTTTGGCTTTTATGTTCTTCTGCACTGGCTTGTCACTTGAGGTTGTAGGTAAAAACATGGTCATGATATTCCTAAGCCATGGAAGTATGCTTCTGTCAGGAATATTTGTAAATATGATTTGACATGAAAGTATGGAGTTGGTTGCTTTAAATATTTCTATATCTAATCTACTTGAAATTTATAGCTTGACGTTAAAAGAGATTTTGTATACAATTCAAATTAGTCTTCTTAATAAATGATGTTTTTCAAACCACTGTCATCACCACTGCTACACCATCATCACCCTGCCATTACCACCCCATCACCATGCTCATCACTACCATCACCAACATTGCCACATCACCACCACCATCCTCATCACCACCATCCTCATCACCACCATCCTCACCACCATCATCACCACCATCATCACCACCACCATCCTCACCACCACCATCCTCACCACCACCCTCACCACCACCATCCTCACCACCACCATCCTCATCACCACCATCCTCATCACCATCATCACCACCACCATCATCACCACCACCATCCTCACCACCACCATCCTCATCACCACCATCATCATCACCACCATCCTCACCACCACCATCCTCACCACCATCCTCATCACCATCATCCTCATCACCACCATCATCACCACCACCACCATCACCACCACCATCATCACCACCATCCTCATCACCACCATCCTCACCACCACCATCCTCACCACCATCCTCATCACCATCATCCTCATCACCACCATCATCACCACTACCATCATCACCACCACCATCATCACCACCATCCTCATCACCACCATCCTCATCACCATCATCACCACCACCACCATCACCACCATCCTCATCACCACCATCTTCATCACCACCATCCTCATCACCATCATCATCACCACCACCATCACCACCATCACCATCATCACCACCACCATCATCACCACCATCCTCATCACCACCACCATCCTCACCACCACCATCCTCACCACCACCATCCTCATCACCACCACCATCATCACCACCATCCTCATCACCACCATCCTCATCACCATCATCACCACCACCACCATCACCACCATCCTCATCACCACCATCTTCATCACCACCATCCTCATCACCATCATCATCACCACCACCATCACCACCATCACCATCATCACCACCACCATCATCACCACCATCCTCATCACCACCACCATCCTCACCACCACCATCCTCACCACCACCATCCTCATCACCACCACCATCATCACCACCATCCTCATCACCACCACCCTCATCACCACCCTCATCACCACCATCATCACCACCACCACTGTCACCACCTCCACCACCACCATGGGACCCCCTCATAAAACCTTGAAGTTTTCAAAAATGAGCTGAGGAAGAGCCTTTTGTCTCTTATGTTCTCTGTGCAGTGCTGTGTTCTTCTCACTGGGTGCTTACTCACTCCTCATTGAGACAAGGATCCCAGTAGTAGTCCGTCCAAATGCAACTTAAAATGACAGTCTACATTATTACTTTAGAAAACTACTTTTACCCAAACCCAAGTACAGCTAGTGAAGACACTTACTATATAACATCAGAAATATTAATGAAGAAAAATATGATTCCAAAAATATATCTGAGAGCTTTAGCTTTCAAAATTGCTAAAGAAAACATTCTCTGGAATTGTTTGAATAATAATACTGTTTTTCAATAATTATATTAAGATCTAAGCACAGCTGATAAAAGGCTGAGAGAGAGATGGCAATAGTAAGATAAAACATTTTACAGTCCAAAACACAAGCTTGTCTTCAAAACAATATGTTTTTGTACATAAATGTTGATGTGAGTATACAACTATGAATACCTACTTGGTGATATTCCTATTCAATAGCCTTTAAAAATTATATATAGTGAACAAAACATTCTAGGCCAATTTTTTTTTTCCTTTGGCTTTATCCTAAACTATGTATATCAGAGTTTCTCTAATTCTTTTTTTTAAATATGTTTTTATTGATATTTTAGAGAGAGGGAAGGGAGGGAGAGATAGAAACATCATCGTGAGAGAGAAACATTGATCAGCTGCCTCCTGCACGCCCCCACTGGGGATCAAGCCCACACCCGGGCATGTGCCCTGACCGGGAATCGAACCGGGACCTCGCAGTCCATGGGGCTACGCTAAGCCGCAGCAGCCCGGCTCTAGTTCTTTTCTGAAATCTCAATACGGAGGTGAGTGAATCACACAGGCAGGCTGCCATCCCTGGAGCAGGAGCTCCAGGCACGCAGTATCACGACGTCGAATGCCCACAGAGGCCTGGAAGGCAGCAGGAGGACAGGAAGGGTGCCGCGGGCCAGGCGCCGTCACCCCGTGTAATTGCGCGGGACCTGGCACCACCCCGGGCACACCACGGGACGCTGGTGCGGACGGTGTTACCCTGGAGCTCTCCCTTCTCCTACACAGGCGGGAGTCACTCAACTGACTGATTTCCTAAGAGAAAATGATACCACATTCTTATTTGAAAGTCTGCGGTTTTAAAAGTTGTCACTAAATTCATTTTTTATAAAAAATACTGTGCACCTCAAATAAAACACACGTGTGTCCCAGACACGCCCGTGGGTGGGCTGTTTCCAGCTTCTGGGAGAGAATTGCACACTAAGTGCCCTTAGCCTTGGTTCACACGAGCGGGGCCGTTCCCGGCTGTCCCCGAACTTCCCAGGGGGCCCTGGCTTCCCGACAGACTCTGACTCCCGTGATTTCCAAAGGTAGCGTAGGTGCAGTCAAGACCCATCACTGAGAGGCCACGAGAAAACCGGTACGACCTGTGTCATGTGTGTGCTTGGGCATGTGTGTGGATGAGGACACTGGGCATGTCCACCTGTGCGTACACTCGTATCCTTGGAAAAGGGCTGGGTTTTGCAACCGAAATTGTTTTTTACCTTTTCCCTCTCTTCCTCCAGGCCTGATTGTGACTCTCCCTTCCCTTAATGGAAGAGGAAAGAAACAACCATGTGGAGAATCTGTAACAATTTCAGAGCAACTGTTACCAGCTTACCAGAGACGGAAGGAAAGGAAACTCCTCCAGCAAAGACCAGACCACATGCCACTTTACCCTCCCACCCTGCAAGTCACTCCCTCCCAACGAGGGCGAATCAGGGTTTTAAAAGCTACTGGCTTCATCTTAAAAGTGAAAAGTCTCTCTTAAAAAATAAAAACCAATTATACACAGTAATTTTCCTTTCAATCACATCTGCTCTGCCAACATGTGACGTCACCAAGGCCGTTACCAACTGTTAGAAGTGTTAGCTCTAGTTGGAAGGAAGCAGAGTAAATAAGACTCAGTCACCTGGGTAAACAGATTTGGGGGTGAAAACATCAAAGAGAGAGGATACAAATCAAAGCTTTTTACCAATAATTTTCAATGGTTGATTTTTATTTATTAGGTTTCTTGCAGATCAGGAGTAAGTAGGCATGATTCTTCCTTCACAAACTTGTCTTATGTTATTGATGACCTTCTCTCAAAATGTCTTGGTTAGCTCTGCCTGTGTCTGTGGGTTCTAAAGGTGCACCTGCAAGGGAGCACCTACCTGCACAGCGAGAGGCTCTGCATGTTCGCAGGGAACGTGGTCACACTGACATGCTCTATGTTCCAGTTCTCACTTCACAATGCACCCACACAGAACAGCTCGCAAGAGTAGCTTCAAATGAGCCGAGCAGCCTTGAAGAGCTCTGAATATTACCTCTGGAGTCAGAGAAAAATCAGGTGTAACACTGAATTCCTTTCATTGCTAGCTGGGTGACTTGAGCCACCCAGAAAATAAGGATAACACTGTATCAATCTCCCAGGATGGTAGCTAGAATTCAATAACAGAATGCATAGACAGGTGTCAGGCACGGAGCAAGTGATCGGTAAATAAAAGTATACAGCCCTTCAGTTAATGTTGATGAGACACAAACTTCCAAGCTTACTCTCAGAAAAGTCAATGATCATTGACTAGAAGGCAAATCAGTAACAGAAAGTACACCAGCAATTTCCAGTTTGTCTTCTCCTCCTCCTGTTTTTATCCTGGAAATTATTTCATTGAATGGCTATCCAGCATTAGACGTGCGAGCATCGCTAACCAAAGTACATAAACGTAGCGTTTCATTCCCCTCTGAATAGCATCCATCTTTCACATGCGAAGAATAGAGTGCAATTCTGTAAGTGTCTCCTTACGTTCCCTGAACAACCACATTCTTTCCAGATACCTGGCAAGCAGACGACTAACGATCCCCTCGTGCGCCAATCTTAACTTCCTTGATGTTAAACAAAATGAAATCTAAGCATGAACTGCTACCATGTGCAGTCATTTAAAGTTTTAAAACCATTAAACAAAAAAAAAAAGATGCCTTGATTCCTAGTGCCAAGGGTTCAGCGTAATGCACGTACCCCAAACCCAAGTACCCGCGCCCTTCTTTTCAGTGGTGCTTGGGGTGGAACAGCCTGTCCTCTGAAGTCCGTCCATGTCGTCCCTTAGGCATCTGTCTTTGCAAACCTGCTGAAGTATGATGGCTTGTCTCATGGTTCTGTATTTGAGTCTAATGCACACGCTACCACGACAGAGGCAATGCATTACCGCGTAGCCGATTTTCTGGAGAAGTCAATGTTACAGGAACTGTATTTCAGATTAAAAGAAAAAATGTTTTCATTGATTTGTTTTTAGAGAGAGAGAAAGGGAAAGAGAGATAGAAACATCGATGAGAGAGAACATCGATCGGCTGCCTCCTGCATGCCCCCCACTGGGGATCGAGCCCGCAACCCCGGCATGTGCCCTGACCGGGAATCAAACTGGGACCTCTCAGTCCCTGGGAGGATGCTCAGTCCACTGAGCCACACCAGCCGGGCTGTATTTCGAATCTTAAATAAAATTTGTTTCTAAATTTGAAAAAGAAAAGGAATAACTATTCAACGTGAATCTCAACACTGACTCTCTCTCTCTGGTCATTTAGACAACTTCAAGTTTTAAGCCTGTCTCTAACATTAGGCGGATATAAACAGGCTTAAAATTTCATACACAATAGCTATGCTTATAAAGTGCATTTAAATAAAATATTAATAATTCATTTACAAAGTAATTGAGCTATAAGCATCTTTTTTTTTGCATTAATTTGTAGTCAATACTGCCCTGCCGTGTCAATAAACATGAAGTGGTAACATTTTCTGAGCTCAAGAAATGTCTTTACATGAACAAAACAGTCATCTCATTTTGGGCAATATCTCAGTGAGGGTGTTGCTATGGTTTGAACTGTGCCCCCCAAATTCACACGTTGAAATCCTAATTCCCAGGCCCTCAGAATGTGACTTTATTTGGAAACGGGGTCATTGTAGATGTAATCGGTTAAGGCGAGCTCATGCGGGTGTAAGTGGCCCCTAATCCAATATGACTGTCGGGCTTTTACGAAGCGGTAATGTGGACACGGACATGCACACGGCAAGAAGGCCGTGTGCGGACCACGGCGGAGCCCAGGCCACTCTGTCTGTAAGCCAGGGAACGTCACAGGCCGCCGGCAAACCGCCAGAAGCTGGGAGAGGCCTGGGAGAGTCTTCCTCTCAGCCCTCAGAAACAGCCATCCCTCCCCCACCTCGGTCTCACACTTCCTCCAGCATGGTGAGCAGTACACTCCCGTGGTTTAAGCGATCCAGTCATGGCACTTGGTCACGGCAGACCTAACCAGTTAACTACTACAGGTGTGTATCTCTCATGCACACAAAAACATGGAATAACATAAAAATTTTTCACAGAACACACTCATTTTACATTGTCCAGGGCAGCGGTGGGGAACCTTTTATTTGCCAAGGGCCATTTGAATATTTATAACATCATTTGAGGGCCATGCAAAATTATCAACTTAAAAACGAGCCTGCTCTATGTGGTCAAACATTGAATTAGCTCACCCCTAAGGGGACGGCTGGAACTGCTTCTCTGTGCTGAGGCTGTGACGTCAGCTGGTGTTGATGCTGCTACTCTAACTGCTTTTCCAGGTTTGCCTCCGGCAGTCAGGGGCCCAGCAGACTCCGCGATGCTAAGTTTTGAAAAGAATTGCTCGCAGAAGTAAGTTGTTCTGGACACAGATGCCTATTTCAACGCATTTCTCTTCAAAGTGGAAACTCATCATTGCTTATGTGACGTTCACAGGACTCAAGCAGTGGGAGGTGGTACCTAGCTTTCAGCTCATCATCGCTCTGCAGCTGACTGATTTCCTGTTGGAGGTTATCAGGCACATCAGCTGGTTCCACATTGAACAGTGTGGCAAAGATGTTCAGTTCCACTTGTTTACATTTCACATCCTTGAATCTTCATTAAATGCCTCAATTAGTTTCACACATTCACCAGCATATTCAAGTGTCTAGAAGGTTTTGTCCTTTCAGAGTGAAGAAATGCACCGTGTTATTCCTCTCGAGTTGCACTTTCCACAGCCTTCATTTAGCTTCAAATGATTTCACGTTTGAAAGCAGGGAGCTGAGAAGCTGGGTGGGGCCCTGCAGCTTGACGTTCAGCTCAGAGAGGGACTTGGTCATGTCCACTGTGAACTCTAAATCACACAGCCACTTGCTATCATTGAGTTCCCTGACAGGTTTTCCCTTCCTCTCCATGAACTGCTTGACTTCATCCCGCAGTTCCTAAAACCTCATGAGCATGTTCCCACGACTTAGCCACCACACTTCACAGTGATGAACAAGATCACCGCACTCAGAGTCAAGATCATTCAGTAACTCCTCAAACTGGCGGCTGTTAAACCCTCTGCTTTGGACAAAATGTCTGCATGACACTACTGTTGACATCACATTGTTGAGCCGCAATGACTGTGCACAGAGACTTCTTGGTGTGTGATGCAGTGGCATCTAATTAAATCACTGGGATCAAGACCGAGACGATTCAGTTCTTTCTTGACAAATGCAATGAACCCTTTTTGCGAGCCAACCATGGCTGGCGCTCCATCTGTAGGAAGGCCACTTAACTTTCAAATGTTAGCTCAAGTTTTTTCATTAATAAAACACGTCTCTCAAGTCCTCACCTCTTGTGGTGCCATGCATGGCCTCCAGGGACAGCAGTTCCTCTCGCGTGTCCAACTCTGCAGTTATCCCACGAACGAGAACGGCCAGTTGGGCAGCATTTGTTATGTCCATTGTCTTGTCACAAACCAGTGAGAAAAATTGGAAATTCCTTGCAGAATCCTTCAGTGTGTTTTCAATGTCTTGTGCTGAGTCAGTATCCAATCTGAGACGGTTCTCAGAGACAAACTAACCCTGAAACAATGTTACTGTCTGGTGCTGACAACTCGGCAGCAGCCACCACGCACTGTCACACACTCTCCCTCTGCACCAGGCTCAGCTTCTTTGCGATGAGCTCGCTCACTACACAACTCGTCTGAGTAACGTTGTCTCTGTCACAACCAGGCCCAGTGAAAGCGGCTTGTAACTCTGCTGAAGACCACTGATTTTGTCCAGACACTTTGGCCTCCCAGTTCACTGAGTTTAGGGTGTTCTGAGCTGTAATGTTGCCCCAGATTGTTGTGTTTTTTTTTTTCTTCTTTTCATTATTTCTAACACATCTTCACAAACTAGGCACACAGGTTTGCCTTTGACTTCAATCAAAAAGTAATCATTTGCCCATTTCTCTTGGAAAGATCGACACTCTGCATAAACTTTTCTTTGTAGTCGCCATATGTAGGATGTCACACCACGTAAGTTTTAATACCTATCCAGTGTGTGTGTCACCAGCGACATGATTATTCTGCTTTGATCGCTGTTCCAATCCTGCATCATGGATTTGGAACATATCCAACGTTCGTATCATCGACTCTTGAGGTCTTTTCTGTGTACTGTAATGTCCTCAATCTTCACCTGAGATTCAGTTTCTGCGAGGACTGTTGATCGTGGACGTGTGGATGAAGGTTGGGTTGGAGTTATCATCTGTGTCAACAAAGAAGTCATCAACATCGTCGTCAATCATCGGAGGCGAGGTCATCAACGTCTCGAGGAATCATCTCATCGCATCTCGTCTCATCATCACTGATCACCGTAGTTTCCCACAGTGAGTTAACACTTTCCCAGCGTGGACACTCCCACCTGCCTGGCCCTGACTGTCCTCTGAGTCACCACAGTACAGGCAGATGGCCACGGGCTGCGGGCAGCCGACGAGAAGCATCCGTGTCTGTCCCATCATGTACTCATGTGTCCTGTCTGTCCCATATGGATGTTCCTTGCTTGTCCCTCAAAATTTATGTTATTAGTATGATTCACTTAATATACATTTCTGTTGCTATGAAAAAAGCTCCTAGATTATTGAATTTCGCGTCCCGCCTGTGGATGCCTTGGCTGGGCCAGGCCGAATGATTTCACAGGCCTTACATGGCCCGTGGGCCGGACGTTCCCCACCCCGGTCTGGAGGATAAGCAGGAAGGCTCACAACATATCAGATTACTGTTAAACGTTGTTTACGTAACCTGGGCTGTCAATGGCTTCATTTTCCCACTGATTTCATTTAAGTTTAGAGGGTTTTAGAGACGAACTCTAACGCCTAAGACATTCTAATAAAACATACGTGTTGTGCGAACCTGGAAGAAAGGCCAACACCTGGTTTTCGTTCATCTCCTCTTCACGTGAGTTTTCACTGGTGCCACGAGGACCAATCGTTGATTGTATGAGAGTTGTTTGCACGGATCCTGGACTAACCAGACTCTTTTATTTTCTCCTTTATCTATTCCGCTGTTTTCATTGTTAGCTAGTTGTATGACGGTACAGATTCAGTACCGGGTACACAGAACTGCACCACCGTTGTGGGACACCTCCTTGACTCCTGAGACAGAACCAGGGAGAGAACTCGTCATGACGATGCCCCCGAATCGTGGGTTCTTGACTGGCCCTGAACTCAGTCCGCCAGTAAGACGGGATTCCGCAACCTTGACTGCAGATTGCTCTCAGGGAGATCCTAATGTCTGAGCGTCCGTTCTGTCTTCTCTGAAATGAGGAATGACACGAGCAGTGGAAATGCTTCTTTTAGCTCTCTGCTGAAAGGAATGCGTGTAACAGACACACCGAGAAGGCGAGGCTTACTGCGATCCCACTGAGGTCCTAAAGACCAAATGCATCTCCATCACCGCATCAACGAGCTTCTTGCTTCGCAGAGTGAAAAACAATGAAAACCTAACTGACTCCACAGGTTATCAGACGCTCTTGTCCAATGCGGTGGTCAGGCGACACCGTAGGAAGCTTTGCTTTGGGCATGTTTTGTGTGATAACTGAGACTGTCAAGAACTCATTTTCTACTGAAAGGTGAAAGGTTATTATTAAATTTTTGGCGTGTTCTTGTCAATGATAACTTGAAAGCGTCAATGATCTAGGTGTTTCTAGGACCTCGAACACTTAAACTTGCACTGCAGTGTTATAACAACTTGGGAAAACCATTTATTTTAGATAGAAAAATACTTCTAGAACCAGGACATAATTGTTAAATTATCACTACTGTATTATAAAGTTAAACTTGGAGAAAATGGCTTTTTTTATATTTACAGTACTTTTTAAAATGCAGTAAAATCCTCTCGTATTAAATCACAAGAAGAAACGTGGGAATAACCAAGGAATAAGATGGCTGCTGCTCTGTGCAGAACTTCTGAAAACAAATTAATTTGAGAAGATAAGGGAGTGTATAAAACTGCAGAATTAAAGACATTCAAAGGAATGTAGCATGAAGTGCCAGGTTTTGAGAATTTATAATATAGAGATGTGAGGGAAAAAAAAAACCAACAACTTTTACTGACAATGAGACTATAAGAATTCTAGGAGTGCCCGGCCGGTGTGGCTCAGTGGTTGAGCTTTGACCCATGCACCAAGAGGTCACTGGTTCGATTCCCAGTCAGGGCACATGCCCAGGTTGTGGGCCTGATCCCCAGTGGGGGGCATGCAGGAGGCGGCCAATCGATGTCCTCTCTCATCGATGTTTCTATTTCCCTGTTCCTCTCCCTCTCAAATCAATAAAGAAAAAAACAATAATTCCAGGAGCAATTATTTTGTAA
Source organism: Tadarida brasiliensis (assembly GCA_030848825.1). Taxonomy (NCBI): domain Eukaryota; kingdom Metazoa; phylum Chordata; class Mammalia; order Chiroptera; family Molossidae; genus Tadarida; species Tadarida brasiliensis. The sequence continues at coordinate 101,788,703 of CM061266.1, forward strand.
GGAGGAAGTAAATAAACATGCAGACTGTATGATGCATGGTTTAAGGGTTCCTGGGAAGGGCCAGGGTTTGAAAACCCTTCAGTGTCCTCTCATGTTCAGCAGGCTAACTTTCTTGCCTAAATCTCTACCTTCTTGAAGCCATTACACGAAGCTAACCAAAGGACACTGAGGCATGTGGCCAGAAATATTTATTTTCACTTCCTAAAAGAAACATTTGTAAATGACTTGTTAGAACAGACGTTTAATTTGTTTGCTTCCAAGTTTTTCTGCATATAAGAAAACCTCAGCATCAGAAATAAACATTCTTGGAAACTCTGACTTCCATGGGTTCCTAAACGGAGACTCATGGGTCCCATCGGGCCCTGCTGTCTGTTATTGTACAGTCCATGAGCTAAAAATATTTTTTTACATTAAAAAATTTTTTTTTCTTTATATCGATTTTAAAGAGAGAGGAAGGGAGAGGGAGAGAGAGATAGAAACATCGATGAGAGAGAACATCGACTGGCCACCTCCTGCATGCCCCCCACTGGGGATCAGGCCCACAACCTGGGCATGTGTCCTGACCGGGAATCGAACCGGCAACCTCTTGTTGCATGGGTCGATGCTCAACCACTGAGCCACTCTGGCTGGGCATTTTTTTTATATTTTAAAATGATCAAAAAAATCCAATAAAAAATAACATTTTGTGTCAGGTGAAACTGATGTGAAATTCAAGTTCAGTGTCTGTGAATAACGTTTTTTTGGTACACGACCACACTCTGTTTCTGCGTGGTCTGTGGTGGCTTCACACTACAACAGCAGAGTTGCACACCCGCAACAGAGCCCATGTGGATCACAGAACCTAAGACATTTTCCACCTGACCCTTTTTAGTGAAAGCTTTCTGATCCCCGACTCAAGTCATCGTTTCAGTTGCTTTTACATGAAATCAACAAGTTCATTTACATCCCACACTAGCAGCCGCTGTGCTCAGATCACCCTTGCACACCTAGCCGTCTCCTGAACAGGGTGAGGACCTACTTCCTGAATGTGTCATTCATGGTGCTAATAATGAAACAAAAACACACACTGCCTTTCAGTGAGTGTTATAAAAATACTGCCATGTATGCCAAAACCGTGCTACTCTGGTCAGACAAGGACCCAGGGTAGGTGTGCGCTGACCATCTGTTTCCCTCCGACCAGTACAGCTGAAGGAGCCGCTCCAGTGATTCTTTGCTCTGACTCAGGTTGAACTGAATCAGCACCAGCATCTGAAGCTTCTGGACTGGGCACACACAGTCCTAACTCCATCTGACACCACATGCCTCGTTTTGAAAATTGTTTTTTCTTTTTGCTACCCTAACTGGGTGCTTTTTCTCTCCCTTGTCTTCCAAATTGCTGATTTGATCCTCTGCTTCATCCAACCTATTGTCTGTTCTTTCTAAGTGTCTTCTTCATTTCAGATATTGTATTCTTCATTTCTCACTGGTTCTTTTCTATGGTTTCTATGTCCTTTTTCATGCTTGCTGTCTCTTTGTTGAAGTTGTTGCTGAGTTCCTTGGTCACCCTTCTAATCACTTTTGTGAACTCTCTGCTAAATTGATCACCTTCACTTCATTTGTCTCTTTTTATGGAAATTTCTCCTGTTCTTTCATTTGGGGCATATTTCTTTGTCTCCCCATTTTGGCTGCCTCTTGTGTTTGTTTCTACATTTTAGGTAGATCTATTATAACTCCTGTCTTGGTAGAGGGGCCCTATGTAGCAGGTGGAACCCAGCGGCAGAGTCTCCTTGATCACCTGATCGGGGTGCTCCAGGAATGTCCCTTGTGTGGATTCTGTGACCCCCCCTCCCAGCCGTTTTAATTGAATCTTGATTGCTATGGTCCATTCATGCGTTGGGTTGACCCTCAGGCTGGACGACTGTGAGGACAGACCCAACCACAGTGTACAAGCTGCTGTGCGGGTGCTGAACACACAAAGCGAAATTTGCCTCGGCAGGGTCTCGTGCCTGCCGAGATCTCCCTCTGGATGTGTCTGTCACTTGTGAAGCTCACTGGATCCTGCTCCAATGTTGTCTGAAGCCGACCACTGGGTGTTTTTCTTCCGGTGCAGGCCAATATCAGACTCCGCCTGTGGCTGGCCCTGGACAACCTCTTGGGAGCTACAAAATGACCCACAGTTTGTGGCTGCCTCTGTTGGGTGTGGGTGTGCATGGGAAGGACCAGGCTGCACACCCATGCTGGCTTTAACAAGCACTGGGCCCGGAGCAGGTCAGCAAAAGCCCCAAGGCACCCCGGGATCCACCTCCCTGCCAGCTGCCTGACAGGGTCCGTTCCTGAAAGATGCTCTGGGGGTACTTGAGCTGCATGGGGAAGGTTCTCACTGAGTCACCAGGTAGGGGGAGTGGTGTTCCCCTGACTGCCACGGGTTCAAACTCAGTGCCAGTGCTGAGTCTGAGGCCACTCAGAAAATGTCCCAGGGTATATGTGTCCAGCTGCCACCTGCCAGGTGCCCACAGACATTTGTGGTGGTTTACGGTTTCAGGGAGTCATCGGGGTGAGGCCAGCAGAGTTTATCAGGCCCAAACAGACCAAGGTCTGGCTGCACGAAGGGAGGGCTGTGCACCAGTAGGGTGTGCAAGGGGAAAACTGCCCTCATCCTACAGCCACACAACTCAGTCTGTCCAAGTTTCCGCCAGGAGCCCAAGCTCACAGGGCATGGCGGCTGGGCATTGGGAGGGTGAGGTTAGTGTATATCTCACGAAGGGAGGCAGGTGTCAGGCAAGCTTGGGTGAAGGCAGGAGGAATAACCCTGTCCCAGAGCCACACAGCTGTCTGTCCTGAATTCTGTCCAGACCTCGGCAGGGCAGAGACACCAGGAGTCAAGAGGATGGTGCCACCTGGAGCCCATGGTGGGGGGTGGGGGGGTAAGAGGATCCCATGAGGGGCAGGTACCAGTCAGGTTCACAGGAAAGTGGGGAGAATGGCCCCTGTCCCAAAGCCACAGCACTCAGTCACTGACACCCCGAGTCTGCCCAGACCTCTGCACCCCAGCCCAGGCAGCTGACTCCCAGCAGGCTGTGAACTCCACAGGGTGGGGTGACAGGGAGCACCCCCCAGGCTGATGCTGTAGAAAGGGGAGTGCTCCCCCCAAGAAAGAGGGCGTCTGTGGTGCAGGAGGGTGACTCAGCACAAGGGTCCCGGTGGCTGTCCTCCCAGCTCTCTTCCCAGAGCCACCAACCCCAGTCTCTCCTCACATGACTCCAGCCCACTCTGCCCTTCCTCCTGGGAGCCCAGGGCGAGTAGCTGCGAACAAGGTATTTTGCGTTGACCCTTCAGGAGCGTGCCTGTGTCTCTAGTAGATGCCTGTCTCTCGGGCATACAAAATCCCTGCTGATTTTCCCAGCCAGATGTCACGTGGGCACCTCTTTCTGGCTCAGGTGCTCTGGGCTGGGGAACCCAGCCTGGGGTTGAGACCCCACGCTTCTCAGGGGTCACCTTTCCAGCTGAGATATCCCTCCAGAACCTCAGCCAGTGCCGGTGGGAGCAGGGCCAGCCCCTTTCACCGCTACCCTTTCTACCAATCTTGTATGGCTTCCTCTGTAGACTCCTGGTTTATAAGGCTTCTGTTCAGCTCGTCTTCAGCTGGTTACTCAGCTTGGTTATCCTGTATTTTAGTTGTAATCCTAGCTTGGTCCTGGGCGGAGGTGAGTGAACTGCACCTACTCTGCCACATCTTGGATATTTTTTCATTTCCTATCTGCTTTTCCTTTGCTGTTTCTAAAAATCTCTTTGGCTTTAACCTTGGGCATTTTGATGATGATGTGTCTGGGCATGGGCCTCTCAGGTTCCCTTTGTTTGGGACTCTGTGCTTCCTGGACTCGTATGGCTATTTCCTTCACCAGCTTAGGATATTTTCCTGACATTATTTTTTCAAATAGGAAGAGGGAGAAGGGGGGAGAGAGAGGAGGGAGGGGAGGATGGAGGGGAGGAGGGAGGGGAGGAGGGAGGAGAGAAGGAGGAGGGAGAGGAGGAGGGAGGGGAGGAGGGAGGGAGAGGGAAGAAGAGGGAGGAGGAGGGAGAGGAGGAGGGAGGGGAGGAGGGAGGGGAGGAGGGAGGGGGACAAGTGTGGACAAGGGCCCTAACTGAGGGGCAGGCCGTGGGAGGGGGAGGAAAGGGAGTGGGGAAGTGAGACAGGGAGTGTTTACAGGAGCGAGGGAGGAGGGGGAGCAGAGGGAGGAGGGGGAGCAGAGGGAGCAGAGGGAGCAGAGGGAGGAGAGGGAGCAGAGGGAGGAGAGGGAGCAGAGGGAGCAGAGGGAGCAGAGGGAGGAGGGGGAGCAGAGGGAGCAGAGGGAGCAGAGGGAGCAGAGGGAGGAGGGGGAGCAGAGGGAGCAGAGGGAGGAGAGGGAGCAGAGGGAGCAGAGGGAGCAGAGGGAGGAGAGGGAGGAGGGGGAGCAGAGGGAGCAGAGGGAGGAGAGGGAGCAGAGGGAGCAGAGGGAGCAGAGGGAGGAGAGGGAGCAGAGGGAGCAGAGGGAACAGAGGGAGGAGAGGGAGCAGAGGGAGCAGAGGGGAGCAGAGGGAGCAGAGGGAGGAGAGGGAGCAGAGGGAGCAGAGGGAGCAGAGGGAGGAGAGGGAGGAGGGGGAACAGAGGGAGGAGAGGGAGGAGGGGGAGCAGAGGGAGGAGGGGGAGCAGAGGGAGCAGAGGGAGGAGAGGGAGGAGGGGGAGCAGAGGGAGGAGAGGGGAGCAGAGGGAGGAGAGGGAGGAGGGGGAGCAGAGGGAGGAGGGGGAGCAGAGGGAGCAGAGGGAGGAGGGGGAGCAGAGGGAGCAGAGGGAGCAGAGGGAGGAGGGGGAGCAGAGGGAGGAGGGGGAGCAGAGGGAGCAGAGGGAGGAGGGAGAGCAGGGGGAGCAGAGGGAGGAGGGGGAGCAGAGGGAGGAGAGGGAGCAGAGGGAGCAGAGGGAGCAGAGGGAGGAGGGGGAGGAGAGGGGAGGAGAGGGGAGCAGAGGGAGGAGAGGGGAGCAGAGGGAGCAGAGGGAGGAGGGGGAGCAGAGGGAGCAGAGGGAGCAGAGGGAGGAGGGGGAGCAGAGGGAGCAGAGGGAGGAGAGGGGAGCAGAGGGAGGAGGGGGAGCAGAGGGAGCAGAGGGAGGAGAGGGGAGCAGAGGGAGGAGGGGGAGCAGAGGGAGCAGAGGGAGGAGAGGGGAGCAGAGGGAGGAGGGGGAGGAGAGGGGAGCAGAGGGAGGAGAGGGGAGCAGAGGGAGCAGAGGGAGGAGGGGGAGCAGAGGGAGCAGAGGGAGGAGAGGGAGCAGAGGGAGCAGAGGGAGCAGAGGGAGGAGGGGGAGCAGAGGGAGCAGAGGGAGCAGAGGGAGGAGGGGGAGCAGAGGGAGGAGAGGGAGCAGAGGGAGCAGAGGGAGGAGGGGGAGCAGAGGGAGCAGAGGGAGCAGAGGGAGGAGGGGGGAGCAGAGGGAGGAGGGGGAGGAGAGGGGAGGAGAGGGAGGAGGGGGAGCAGAGGGAGGAGGGGGAGCAGAGGGAGGAGGGGGAGCAGAGGGAGCAGAGGGAGGAGGGGGAGCAGAGGGAGGAGGGGGAGCAGAGGGAGGAGGGGGAGCAGAGGGAGGAGAGGGGAGCAGAGGGAGGAGAGGGGAGCAGAGGGAGCAGAGGGAGGAGGGGGAGCAGAGGGAGGAGGGGGAGCAGAGGGAGGAGAGGGGAGCAGAGGGAGGAGAGGGGAGCAGAGGGAGCAGAGGGAGGAGGGGGAGCAGAGGGAGGAGGGGGAGCAGAGGGAGGAGGGGGAGCAGAGGGAGCAGAGGGAGGAGGGGGAGCAGAGGGAGGAGGGGGAGCAGAGGGAGCAGAGGGAGCAGAGGGAGGAGAGGGGAGCAGAGGGAGGAGAGGGAGCAGAGGGAGCAGAGGGAGGAGAGGGGAGCAGAGGGAGGAGGGGGAGCAGAGGGAGCAGAGGGAGGAGGGGGAGCAGAGGGAGCAGAGGGAGGAGGGGGAGCAGAGGGAGAGGGGGAGCAGAGGGAGCAGAGGGAGGAGAGGGAGCAGAGGGAGGAGGGGGAGCAGAGGGAGGAGGGGGAGCAGAGGGAGGAGGGGGAGCAGAGGGAGCAGAGGGAGGCATGAAGTGTGGGTTCTGGGACTAGTTCCCTGCGCGGGTCCCCTGATGCCAGCTGACACCTGCGACAGCTGGGCTCTGCGGGGTTTCTCTGGGTGCTCGTGTGTTCCGTGCTGCGTGAGCCCGTGTGTGGTTCCTGCTCGGGCACCTGCAGCGCTGCCCGCGTGTGACCAGCGGCCTTTGTGCTGGCCTCAGGACAGGCGCAGCTGGGCTCCCCAGCAGGTCGCACTCCCATGGAGGCCTCGGGTCACGCAGAGCCCCTCCGACCCCACGCCTGTGCACAGATCCTAGCGTTGATGTGTGTGGGGACGGGGACGCAGTCCTGAGGGCACTGAGGCCCACGGACCTTCCCCTGTTCGGAACAGGCTTTCAGAGCTCTGACACTTGCACTGACTTGGTTGTTGTTTAGGCGTCTGCCAGCCCTGGACGCCCCTCCTCTCAGGGACCGTCTCTCTGCACCTTCCCCTGTCCTGGCCTGCCTCTGTGTTCCCTGGGGCTCCCCTCAGGCACCTCTCAGGAAGGGAGGGAGGAACACGGGGAACATCCACCCACAGGGGACGCGCCTGCCCCCACCTCCATCCTGTCAGGCGTCAGCACTTCTGTGACAGGAAGCTTACTAAGCTAAGCTGTATTTCACTGTGACATCTTCCCAGGCAGCAAGGTGACATGGGGACAATCTGGGAGCAGGTGAGGAGACACACCTCAGCAAGGGGCCAGTCCGGCGGCTCTGGGTCCCTGCCACCAGCGCTGGGGGCCGGGGACTGCACAGCCCCCATCACAGTCCACGCTGTGCTTGTGTCCTGGGGACGCCTGGCCGGCCCTGCGCCAGCCGCTCTCCAGGGGGTCCTCGGGCACACGACCACCAAAGGCTGCTCTGAGGTCGGGGTGGGGGCTCGGGCTCTCCTCGGGCTCTGTGTGGAGCGGGTCACTGCCGGCGACCAGGAGCTGCACGGATGTTGCACCTCCTCTTGGGTCCACGCTGGGGCGGGTTCTTCCTGCCCCCGTCCCTTCTCTGCGCCCACCAGTCCCTCTCGCACACACACATTTATGTTACAGTGTTTTGATTCCTTTTTGGCCACACCGTGTTTCGGCCACAGAGACCAGTAAAAGGTGACCTTTAGTTTGCACAATCTCGAGTCTGTGATCTATGCGTTTATTTAAAAGTCGTTACGACATGAATGGTAGTGAGTCGTTTGTCTCAGGTGTGACCTGCAGTAAGCGGACAGAGGTCCAGGCCCGGCGCTGCCTCGGAAGTTCGGTGGACGGCAGCCTCTGGCCCGGCCTGGGGCTAGAAGGCAGCTCGGCGGCACCTCCTGCGGCTCTCCGAGGGATGCTCAGCGCCTCGCGTTCAAAAATGAGCCCCCAACAAGGACAACGATGCCATGACCCCCAGGTCTAAAGGATGCCACGGAAACAAACCCCGAGCATGTGACACCCGGGTGATGCGGAACACGTCGCGCACGGACGACACCACTCCAAACCTGGACCTCAAAAGCAATTCCAGACGTTGTCGAGGCTGAGGAACGAGTCCTGGTAAGAAAAGCCTATGGCAACGTGGTTAGGATTTTGTGGGATTTTAAAAATATGTACATATTGGGGGAATGAAACGTTTCTGTCTAAATCTCAACATTAAAGCACCCTTTTCAAAAAGCCATCAGGCGATACGCTGGATGAACACCTTGCCCCTTGCAGAAGGGCTGCCCCAGTGGTCGGGAGAGGGCCCGGGCCCCGGGACGCGGTGGGCAGCTCCCTGGAGCCGTAGCCATGGCACCCCCGGGCTCGGCCCTCAGCCCTGACCCCTCCCGAGCAATCCCCTTGCTGCCCTGTCCGAGGACCACACGGCTGCTCCCACGTGTGACGACCATGATCTGCAGTGCCCGGCAGAAAGTCAAGCCCACGTGGACAGCTGCTGCCCTGAAAATACAGTGCCAGCATCCTGTCGCGGCCCCACGCGGTCGGCCTAGTGGGACGTCCCTGAAACGCAGTCACAAGGGAACAGCTGAACCCTTCTCTCACACAGGTGGCTGCAAGCGGGCACTACCACCCAGTTTCTCATGCGTGAAATATTCTTTACTAGGTCACAGATCCTCAACCTTCCTAAGAGAAGACAAAAACGAAAGAGCAAATCAAGAAGGGAGACAAGCCCACGTCGTCCAGATGGAGCACAGAGGACTTCTCCACACTGGGCCTTTGCAAGCACGTCGCAGGGAGAGCTGTCCGCAGGACGGCACCGGCCCTCCGGGTCCTGGACGTTCTCCCACCTGCAACCCAACCAGCCAGCCAAACAAGAAACCAAGACACTCCACTCAGGTCAAGACCAAGCCCACCTCCAGTCCAAACCTCCCTGGCTCTGGAGGAAAACGCCGGAAGTCAGAAGAAGGTAAAACTGGAGAAATCACCACACCACGCACCACCCGAGCCGTGCCCCAAGGAGTTTCGCTTCTTCTGTACCTACAATGAGCATAGCTTTTACTTTTTAATTTTTTTCCTTTCTTCATTTTTTTTTTTTTAGAGAGAGAGGGAGAGAGATACAAACATCGATGAGAGGGAACATCGACTGGCCGCCTCCTGCATGCCCCCCACTGGGGATCGGGCCCACAACCTGGGCATGTGCCCTGACTGGGAATCGAACCAGCGACCTCTTGGTGCTGGGTTGACGCTCAACCACTGAGCCACACGGGTCGGGTGAGCATAGCTTTTAAATACACAGACAGGACGTGATCTGAGTGTCCACTGTCGTGAGTCCATTGGCGCTGGCAGTGGGTTGAATAGTGCCCCCCCCCCAATATGTCCAAGTCCTAACCTCTGGTACCATAAATGTGACACTGTTCGGAAAACACTAAAGATCTTGAGATAAGATAATCCTGGGTTAACTGGGGGGACCCTAAATCCAGTGACAAGTGTCCTCACAAGGGACAGGAGAGGAGACAGAGGAGACCACGGGAAGACGGAGGCAGAGCTGGGAGTGCCGAGCCCACCGGTCAAGGACACCTGGAGGCCCAGAGGCTGGAGGCAGGAGGAATCTGCCCAGAGCCTGGGGAGAAGGTGTGGGCTGCTGACACTCGACTGCAGCGTCTGGCCTCTGGATCTGTCAGCACACTTTCCTGTTGTATTAAGCCGAGTTTGGGGACATTACTGCGGCAGTCCTCGGTGAGTGATACAGCGTGCCGCCCAGAGACTGCGTCCCCTCACCTGGCTTTCTCTCTGCCAAGCACCTGTCTCCACCCAAGATGAAGTGACAGAAGGCAGAGTCGTGGTGACTGAGCTGTGTGGACCTTCCTCATCCCTAGAGACCCCTCCTCCTTTCCTTCAGGGACCAAACCCTCATTTTGAAAAATCGCGTAGACTTCCTCGGTTTTGCTAATCTTCCTTATAACTTTTTTCCCACCGACGGCTTGAGCCAGGAATCCGTGGTTGACAGCAAATGCCACCTCCTCACATTTCAGATCATTCACTTTCTTTAAAGGATTAGGCCTCTGACAGTATTTGCATTTTTTTCGAAAGATAGAATTTTCCTAGACAACCCTGCTTCTAATATTTTGCCAAGAGAACAGCAATAGCTGACGTCCTACATAGTTTGGCTAGGGAAGGATCGGCGGAGAGGGGACCGAAAGGACAGCCTCGTCAGCGCCCTGAGCGTCACTGACCGGCAGGCCTCGGTCTGCGCCGGGAGCACAGAACAGCGAGCCCACGGGGGTGGCTGAATAAGGGCTCTCAGAGTAACGGGGGAACAGGGTGCGTTCCCATTAAGTAGCGTGCTCGATGAAGACGGGAAACAGCCCAGGAATGCACCCAGCGTCCAGCACCACGCAGCCCCAGCCGCCAGAGTACGTGGTTTCCGCTCTCCGCAGCTCGTCACCGTGTCAGCTGTCTCGGCTCGTGGGCACTTCCTGCACCGAGGCAGGCGGACGGAGCCACCGACGGCTGAGGGACAGCACCCCGAAGCTCCCTACCGCAGCCGGGCCGTCGTCAGCAGCCACATGCTCTGACATTGGGCTGACCGACTTACTGCTGAAGCCGAGGCTCAGCCGACGGGGCCCCCGGGAGAGACGAGACACCAGGTGTCGGGAGAGCACCCACGGCAGAGACCCTCTCCCAGGGAGCGGGAGCTCCAAGGCCGCCCTAGGGCGAAACCCCATCTTTGTCCTTTGTTCTCCTTTGGTACCAGGAAGGGATCAGGGTACAAAGTGCTCCTTCTTCTAAGGACTGGTAATCGCTGTGCCTTGGACTTCCTCTCTCTGCCTAGACGAAGCCCTCCAGGTCTCTCGGACTGTGCTCCAGGTACTTCTCCTTTCCCAACCGCAGAATTAAAGTTCTCGTCCGCGGACCGCTGACCACAGACTTGGCCGTCTGTCTCCTTCCCACTCTCAGATACGTCCGCAGCTCGCTCTGCACTCTGCTCGGCTCCAGCACACTTCCAACCCAGCGGGACCCTGCCCGCGACCTCACCACAGGCCTCCCCTCTTTCCTTCCCTTCCGACCTTTAGGTGTCTCCCCAAACATCTCCCCGAGTCTTCCCCCACGGAGGTTCTCAATTATGCAAATCTATCAACCACTGACGTGTGGCAGTGTCTGCCTACTAAGTGCTCAGCTCGTGCGTGTGCGTGTGTGTGTGCATGCGTGTGTGTGCGTGCATGTGTGTGTGCGCGCGTGTGCATGTGTGTGCGTGCGTGCGTGTGCGTGCATGCGCGTGTGTGCATGTGTGTGAGTATGCGTGTGTGCATGCGTGTGTGTGCGTGTGTGTGAGTGTGCGTGTGTGCATGCGTGTGTGTGTGAGTGTGTAAAGTCAGGGGGGAAGGGCGGGGGAGGGAGAGAAACTCCCTATCCTCAGAGCTACATACCTAGCAACTCAATAAATATTTCCTAATGAATTTACAAATAAATAATTGAGAGAGGTTCAGATGACAAAGGCTCCTGAAGGCCCATAAAGGCATTCCGCCTCGACAGGGTGGAGTCACCGCAGTGACCAAATACAGAGAAGTGACCAGAAGCAGGCAGCATTTCAGAAAGGGGGCAGGGAGCCTGAGTGACTGCGCAGATCCGGTAACCGTCCCAGGCCGCGTTCTTCCCAAAGGCTGGCTGACTTTGCTCCCTGGA